>CM075989.1:13700564-14011644 GCA_038087875.1 Malacoraja senta
GTGGAAAGAAGGGACTTATTTCATTTGGTAGCAAGGTCAGTATTTATGGGCCATAGATTTAATGCAATGGGTAAAGAGATAGAGGTTTCACCTACTGTTTATGGAAGTCGCAAATAGTGGATGCAGAAATCCTCATCGTATATAAACAGCAGCAGGATGAGCAGCGAGGGAGAGGAGAGCTGCAGGGGTGGGGTTAGGTGATGGGGAGCTTGGCTTCAGCTCACATGGACACTTGGTGTACTCTTCAATGGTTCCATGAGCTACTTAAGAGGAACAATTACTCAGTGTGGGCCTTGTACTTAGTAGAGTTTAAAGAAATGAGAGGTGATCTTAATGAAACATGCAAGATCCCAAGGTTGATTGACGGAGTAAGATCTAAGTGGATCTTTCCCCTTGTGGTGTATCTTGGGCATAGTTTTAGAATAAAAGGGTTAAGAGATCAGAAGTTTCTTTGTTCAGAAGGTCATAAACCTACTGTAATACATTTTAAAAAAGGCACCAGTTCTTTCTACTCTAGAGAGCTGAGTCTCTGAGTAAAATTGAGATCAAGATGGAGATTTGTGTTTGATAGGGTTATGGATAAGAGTCCTTCTAAATCCACTTTTGGTGTACTGTGTACAAACCTCATTGACCAACTGTAGAAGATATGTCATTAAACTGGAAAGGGTGCATTAAAGATTCACAAGAATGTTACGGATACTGGAGGGTTTGAGTTACCAGGAGAGACTGGATAGACTAAGACATTTTCCTGGAGTAAAGGAGGCTAAGGACTTAGTATCATCTGCAAACCTACACCTTCTTGAGGTACATTAAATTATGAGGGGTCTGGATAAGGTGAACTGTCACAATCTTTTTCCTAGAATAAGGGAGTCTGAAATTAGGGAGCATTGATTTAAGGTAAGGGGGGAAGAGCTAAAAGGGACCTTAGGTGCAACATTTTCTCACAGAGGGTCATGTGTAGATGGAATGAACTGTCCAGTATGGAAGTTCACTCTCCATGTGAAGTGATAGAGGTGGGCACAATTATAACATTTGGATAGGTACATGGATGTGAAATGTTTGGAAGAATATGGGCAGCAGCTCGGTTTGGCAACCTGGTCAGCATGGACAAGTTGGGCAGAAGGCCCTGTTTTCATTCTGTATATCTCAATGACTTATCAATGTCTTATATAGCTGTAACATGACATCTCACCTCCTGTATGCAATATCCTGACTGATTAAAGCAAATGTGCTAAATGCCTTTCTCACTGCACTGTCTATCTGCGTAGTCTCTTTCAAGGAAATATATACCTGCACCCCTAATTCTCTCTGTTCTACAACCGTTCCAGAGCATTTACCATTTGTTCCAAAAGTCCCGCCCAGGTTTGGCCTACTAAAACAAAACTCCTCGCATTACTCCTAATTAAACTCAATCTGCCATACTCCAGCCCATTGGCCCAGTTGATCAATATCCTGTTGTGATATCCTGATGTAATATCTACAGTATCCACTATACCACTGGTTTTAGAGTAATCTGCAAACTTACTAACCATGCCACTTGCATTCTTATCCAATTCGTTAATATAAATATGATCAACAGTGGACCTGACACTGATCCCGATGGCACACCACTTGTACCACACCACCAGTCTGAGAACCAACCCTCTGCCACCACCGTTTTCTAACTTGAAGCCAATTTTACATCTAATTGGCTACTTGCCCTAGATCCCATGTGATCTAACCATCTGTCCATCCTGCTGTGAAGACCTTGCTGAAGTCTCTGCATGTTGATCCTGTCTCTCGGGATCCTCTCCAGCAACTTACTCATCACTGATATTAGGCTAAGAAAGTGCTGGGGTAACTCAGCAGGCCAGGCAGCTGCTCTGGAGAACATGGATAGGTGATGTTTTGGGTTGGGACCTTTGTTCAGGCTGATTGTGTGGGCGGGGTGGGGATGGGGGAGCTGGAAGAGAGGTGGGGGTAGAACAAAGTCTGGTGTGTGATAAGTAGATACAGGTGAGGGCAGTTTTTGATATGCAGATGGTTGCACAGAGCTGAGAAGACAAAAAGTGTGAGATAAGGATAGAAGAGGTGAGAATTGTGAAACCAGAGGAAGGAGTATAGTTGGGAGGGGGAATGGGAGAAAAGGGTCCAGATGGGGCACAGGAAAGAGAGGGGGGAAATAAATAAATAATAAGAGTTACCCAAAGATGACTACCCATGAGGTTCTGCTTTATAACCTCCTGCTTAACTGCCTATATACAATCTGCAAGAACTCATCTCTTTTTCTACCTGTCTCATTGGTCCCAAAATGCCCAGTGCCCCCAGGCTGCTCACCCTCTGCCTTGAGAATGATCTGCAACCACTCGTTGTCCCTGGCACTAGGAGGCACTACACCATCCTGGAGTTCGATCGTGGTCACGGAAGTTCCCGTCGGTCCTTCTAGCTATTGATTCTCCTGTCCCTGTCTCCACCTTCCCTTGCTGTGTATCAGAACCAGTTAAGGTGCCACAGACCCGAATGCTGCTGCCACATTCCTCTGAAAAGGCATCCCCTTTCCAATGCTGGCACCTCCGGAATGCCGGAATTTTAATCCGTACACTCCACACTGTTCATCTGCAAGATTCAGAAAGAAAGCCATTCCACTGGAACATTTTCAAATTTTGTACCCACTGTCCTGATATTAATAAAGATTATGTTTTCCTGCAGGTCTGCTCTCAGTTTCCATCTCAGTCCGAAGAAGGGTCCGGACCTAAAACGTCATCTGCCTGTTCCCTCCACAGATGCTGCCTGACCCGCTGTTCCTTTTTTTTTTGCAGTTTCCAGCTCAGCAGCTTTGCTTACTTTGCCTTCGACTTACGGCCGAACAGGTTAAGTGAACAGCAACTGGCTCTAAGTGCCCGAATTTCTGCAAAGAGATCTGCTGTTCCATAGATAATCTGGAGTTTAACAAATACATTTGAAATATTAAATGCTCTTGCCAGTTTGGCAAACTTTACATTTATTCGGGGACAATAAAATCTGTTCTGAATTTGCCAATCATTGAGAAGATTGAATTGTTGAGTTGTTTTGTGTTGATGTGGGTTGTAACGGACTGCTGATTAAAATCTCTGTGCACTGTCCACTGAATTATGTGGCAACAACACAAATAATAGCAGAAAGTATGAACAAAATATGTGCTCAGGAGCATTTGTATTCTGATATATTCTGCTGCAACCTAAATTTAGCAACTTTGGGTTTGCTGTCTTAAGACATAGGATTTTAAACTGATGGAGATTGTGTTCATCTGTCAGGAGATATTATCTTTGACTGAGCAAGTGCCTTAAGGTTGACATGTTGAAATTTCCTTGGGCAAATACTCTACCCAGTGAGGAGCGTGCCACATGTATCTGAATCAAAAGACCTTAGGGCAGGGTTAGCTGTTCATGTTCTGTGGCCGCGATGAGCTGCAGAGGAGAATCCATCAGTGTGGAGAAACCATTACCAATCATAGTGTCATAAGATTACAGCACAGAAACCAGCCCTTCCACTCATCTATAACAGCCTTTTTGCTAACATACCCTATTTGCCAGCATTTGGACCGCATGCCTCCATGTTATGCAGTTTAAGTATCTGTCTAAACAGCACTTCAATGTTGTAATTGTATCCGATTCCACCTCCACTGACAGCGTGCTCCAGATATCAACCACTCTTTGCATAATAAATATACCCCTAAAATCCCTCCCCAGGATTTTTTTTTCCTCTGGAGCATAGGAGTTTGAGGGATGACCTAATGGAGGCTTATAGAATTATGAAGAGAATAGATAAGGTGAATAACTACCATCTTTTTCCCAGGCTAGTGGAGTCTAAAACTAGAGGACAATGGTTTAAGGTGAGAGGAGAAAGATTTAAAGGAACAACTTTTTCACGCAGACCTGCCAGAGGAAGTGGTGAAAGTGGGTACAATTACAACATTTAAAATACACTTGGATAGGTACATGGATATAGGAAAGGTTTGGAGGCATACGAGTCGGGAGCAGCTCCGTTGGGCAACTGGTCTTCGGCATGAACGTGTTGGTCCAAAGGGCTTATTTTGGACCCGAGAAGCTCTATACCCCATGAAATAACCTACCTCTCAGCTTAAACCTACTCACTCTTGTTTTTGGTACCTCCAGCATGGGGAAGTGGCTATCCACCCTCCATCTCATTATTTTATATAATTCTATCGAGTTACCTCTCAGCCATCATCACTCGAGGGAAAATAAGCCCAGTCTATCCAATCTCTTCCCATAATTAATGTTCTCCAATTGCAGCCTTATTTCCTCTGACTCACTCCAGCATAATCAAATTGTTCTGATGGTGTGGTGATCAGAGCTGCACACGGTACTCCATGTGCTGCCTGTAAATACGTCACATGTCCCAGCTGCTCCGGAATATAAAGACAAGCAAGCCCTTTCTACCTGCGTGAACACTTTCAGGGAACTGTGGACTTAGATACGTAGATCTCTTTGTTCAACCACATTCTCTGATGTTCTATCGTTTACTGCATATGTCCCTCTTCCATTTAACTTCGAAAATGGATCACTTTGCATTTGTCGTAATTAAATTTAATCTGCTACGCTGTCTATTTTCCCAACTGCTGTAACCGTAGACACCCACTATCCACAGCACCACCAATCTTTTGCGTCATCTGAAAAATTACTAATCATACCTTTTTTCCACTATTAGAAAGATTGAGAGCAGGTAACATTTGACACCGAGTTATATAGAACAACTGAGGAACAGCTTTCGGGACAGTATTCCAGAGCTCGGGAAGCCATAGCTGGAGTATAGAGGTGGAACAATGGAAACTGAAATCATTTGTAAGAGATGGAGTTCCAGGAGCTGAACGATCCCTGGAAGGTTGGACTTGGAGGGCAGTTTGCAAAGAGGGGGCAAGATCAAGAAGGCACTTGAACTCGTTGACCACAAGTGTAACCCACGCAATTACCAGAGGGCAGTCACCCGAATGGGGATCAGCATCCAGGGCATGGGTATTGGAAATCGGTACAAACTGTTTGTAGGCAAAGTGAATAATTTTACTGGAGTGGGAGGGGGAGGGGGGAGGGGAAGAACTGAGGGTGCATCGCCTGGTGGGGTGGAGGGGGTGAGAAAGTGGCGTGCTATAGCTATAGGATCTTTGGTGGGGCCGGTAAGGAGGGAGTGCCATTTGGTGGGGGTGGGGTGGGGGTGGGGGTGGGGGTGGGGGACGTTGAGGGAACGTCGCACCTTGGAGGGGGGGGGTGGGAGCTGTACTGAGAGCGTCGCATGGGGAGGGGGGTGTTAGCCCGCACTGTGGGAGAGCTTGTACTGAGGGAGAGGCGTTACTGAGGGAGCGGCGTTACTGAGGGAGAGCTTGTACTGAGGGAGAGGCGTTACTGAGGGAGCGGCGTTACTGAGGGAGAGCTTGTACTGAGGGAGAGGCGTTACTGAGGGAGAGGCGTTACTGAGGGAGAGCTTGTACTGAGGGAGAGGCGTTACTGAGGGAGCGCCGCATTGTCGGAGAGGCTGCACCGAGGGAGCGACACAAGAGGGAACAATTTTCTGGTGACGGACGGACTGGGGTTCCTGGGGAGCGGAAGTGCCGCGGTCCGGGGACGGATTTGTTCGCCGCACACGGAAGCTGAGGCTGCAGGTGAGGTCTCGTCTGCTCCCTAGGCCTGAGCGCGGGTCTAGGGCCTCGGGCCTCGGGAGGAACTAATCCTCTTGGAGAGTGTGGGCTGTGTTCCCTCGGCCATCCTGATCGTGTGTGGCCGGTGCAGTGGGTCCAGACCGCTCGGTCCGGCCGTGACCCTCAGCTCCACAATCAGGTTAAACCCATCAGTCTGACCCCACACGCAGATCTTCTACCGATCGGGTCATTGTTAACGTGTTTCATTGCATCTGTGGAGAACGAGACTCAATGTTTCCGGGGTTGATCATCCAAGATAACTTGTTTCTATCTCCACAGAGGCAGCTTTATTAACCTGGCTTCAAGTCACAATCCCAACTATTAATTCCCCCCGTGGGTAAACCCTGCAATCTTTGGGCCTGTTCGTTGATACCAATCATTTACCCCCAACCTAGATCTGGAAGAACTGCCACATCGCAACTAGGATGACATTTGATCTTGGTCCCTAAGCATTACCAGAGGGAGCCCTTGTTTTTAAAATTTTGAAGAGTTGTACCTTTTGTAAAGTTTCTGCCTACTTTCTGTCTCCAGAATGTCCAATGAAGCAGAACCGGCTGCAGACTTCGAGGAAATACTTGCTCCCCGGTACACGGCAGCTGATGCGGAGTTTCAGGAAATAGTGAAGAGTACTTCTGATCCACCGCCCATTGCAGAGGACAGGATGGACCGACCTGGTGGGAACCACAGGTACCCAGTTTATGCACTGACTGTTGTCAGACTTAATACTAGCAAATAATATGAATGGGTTAGTATTACAGTACTCAAGCAGTTGGAAATAGTTGGAAAATTAGAATCATTTTTGTCAGAAGGAGATACAGATAGACAATAGGTGCAGGAGTAGGCCATTCGGCCCTTCGAGCCAGCACCGCCATTCAATGTGATCATGGCTGATCATCCCCAATCAGTACCTCGTTCCTGCCTTCTCCCCATATCCCCTGACTCCGCTATTTTTAAGAGCCCTATCTGGCTTTCTCTTGAAAGCATCAAGATTTAACCAAACTAATACAATATGTTGTTATAGTGGGAACCAATCATGTTGAGTTATATATTCAATTGGGGACAGAAACAGTTTGAGGGGAAGTGAGTAGGAAGGAACTGCAGATGGTGGTTTACACCGTAGGCACAAAATGCTAGAGTAACTCGTTTTCACACCTTACACTTCCTTATTTCTGTGTCTCCCTCTCCCCTGACAGTCTGAAGAAGGGTCCCGACCTGAAAAGGCACCCATTCCTTCTATCCAGAGATGCTGCCTGTCCCGCTGTTACTCCAGCATTTTGTGTCCATTATGAGGAGAAGTGAAGTGGAAATATTAGTCAAAAAATGTTTGAGTTGCAAAATACAGAGGAGGAAGTCACGTCTAATATATATGGACAGAAATCAATTTATCTAAAATTGTATAATTCAATATTAAGTGCCGAAGGCCGTAAAATACCCAGACAAGTGATGTGCTGTTCCTGAAGGTTGTAATTAGCCTCTTAGCACCAGTCGAGAAGGCCACAAACTGGTAGGTGGGAGTGGGATGGAGAATTGAAGTGGCAGTCAATGGGAAATTCAGCAGTAATGTTATAAATCAGGGTATGGTTTGCTTTTCTTTTTTTACCCAGGAGACTCATAGAGCTAAACAGCAGGGAAACTGGCCTAACATCCATGTTGACCAAGGTGCCTAATTAAGCCAGTCCCACTTTCCCCCACCTGGCCCAAATCCTCTTGGAATCTGTTGGATGTCTGTATGTGTATCCCCTCAGCCGTCCAGATTTTGTGTGGCTGGTGCAGTGGGGTCCAGACCTGCTGGGCCGCGCGTCTCCTCACTCAGGCCCCACACAGATCAGTCTGGCCCCACACGCTTCGAACCTTCTCCAGGCTTCTCCACATAAAGGCAGACCTTCTGCCGATCGGGAAATTATCTACATGTTTCATTGCTTCCGTGGTGAAAGAAATTCAATGTTGGTCATCCATGATAATGTTTTCTTTCATCACAGTCTACTTTATTAGCTGGGCTTTAAGTCACATTCCAGCTATTAGCCCCCTCGATTGACAGGGGGTAAACACAGCAGTGTCGGGCTACTTGTTGATTCTTGCCATTTACCCCAACCTAGATCTGTAAGAGCTGCAACATTACAATGGTCTGAGAGATAGGATGACATTTGATCTTGGTGCCTAAGCATTATCAGAGGGAGGTCTTGTTTCAAATTTTGAGGAGTTACATTTCTTGTAAAACTTCTACCTACTTTCTGTCCCCAGAACATCCAGTGAAGCAGAACTGGCTCCAGACTATGAGGAGATGTTTACTCACCGGTTCACGGCAGCTGACACGGAGTATCAGGAAATGGTGAAGAGTGCGACTGACCCACCGCCCATTGTAGAGGATTGGATGGGCCAATCCGGTGGGAACCGCAGGTACCCAGATTGTGCAAATAACATAACTATCAAATAACATGAATTGGTTAGTGTTACAGCGCTCAGGGGAGTGGGAAATAGTTGTGAATTAGAAGGAAAGATACGTTCATTGGGCAGGGCAGGGCAGGGTAGATCGAGACGGGGGATGGGGAGGAAGCAAAAGAGGACTGGTAGGCTTAACTACATTTACTTTAATTCAAGGAGCCTCACGGGTTAGAGACGAGCCCGGAACAAGGATCAGCACATGGGATTATGATATTATTTTAGGTTTAGAGATGGAAACAGGCCTACCGAATTCACGCCGATCATTGATCACCCACCCACAGTAGTTTTCTGTTATCCCACATTCTCATCCACTCCTGACACAATCTCAATCACGAAAACGTAGTTGAGGGAAGGGCAGGACTGGCAAATCAATGTTTCCAGGCAGAAGTTCTGGTCCTGATGGCAGAGGGGTGATGATCAGGCAAGATATTCTGTAGCTATCGGCCAATGAGGCTGCGAGGAAGCTGCAGTATGACAAAGATTAAGACAGCTGCATGTCAAATGTCTTTGAGCTGTACCACTATCTTAACCTTCGTCATACTGCACCTTCCACAGCTGTATGGGTAGAACCTAGAAATAGGAAAGGCTCCATCATTTTGATGGGGTTATACTATAGAGAGCAGAAACCGCAGGAGCAGATATGTAGGCAAATCACAGTAGGGTGTAAAAACAACATGGTTGTAGTCTTGGGAGTTCTAACCTTCCCAATGTTGGATGGGTTTGCCTTAGTGTAAGAAGCTTAGATGGGGTGGAATTCGTAAATAGGAATAGGAAAATCCCCAAACCTGGACTTTTATTCTCCAGATTTCAGCATCTGGAGTCTCTTGTGTCTCCCCAAACCTTTTATAAGTGTGTTAGAAGCAAGAGGGTAACCAAGGAAAGAGTAGGTCCCCAAAGAATAGAAACCAAAAGGGAAATTTCTTTTCAGAGACAGGGAATATGAGCAGGATCTTAAATGAAGACCGCATCGGTCTTCACCAGGGAGAAGGAAGTGGAGGATGTGGTGGTAGGGGAGGGGCACACTGATGTTCTGAACTATGTCTGTGTCAGGAAAGAGTAAGTGTTGGAGAAATTGTTACGTATTAAGGTGGATAAATTCTCTGGTCCTGTTGGGATCTATTAGGATATTATACAAAGCCAGGGAAGAGATTGTTCGGCTCTAATGGAGATATTTGCATGGCTGAGATACCAGAAGACAGGAGGATAGCTAATGATGTTGTCCATGTTGGGGGGAATGGTTGGGGGGAGGGACTCAAATAGAGAACGCTATTAGACAGTGTGTGACGCAGGAGGCAGAGAAGGAAAGCACTCAGACCCAACATGTAGGGGGGGGAGAAGAAAACAATAATAAACAGAGAATAAGAGGTGGTGGGGTTCTTAAATGGGTGAGCAGAGAAACAGAGGGGTGTAAAATGCAGGCGGAAACAATAGGTAGCAAGGTGAAAAGTAAAAGTGGCAGGCAGACAAATCCAGGGCAAAAATCAAAAAGGGCCACTTTTCAACATAATTGTATAAGGGGTAAGATCGTTGTAAAAACAAGCCTGAAGGCTTTGTGTCTCAATGCAAGGAGCATTCGTAATAAGGTGGATGAGTTGAACGTGCAGATAGCTATTAATGATTATGATATAGTTGGGATCACGGAGACCTGGCTCCAGGGTGACCAAGGCTGGGAGCTAAACATCCAGGGATATTCAATATTCAGGAGGGATAGAGAGAAAGGAAAAGGAGGTGGGGTAGCGTTGCTGGTTAGAGAGGAGATTAACGCAGTGGAAAGGAAGGACATTAGCTTGGAGGATGTGGAATCGGTATGGGTAGAGCTGCGAAACACTAAGGGGCAGAAAACGCTGGTGGTTGTTGTGTACAGGCCACCTAGCAGTAGTAGTGAAGTTGGGGATGGCATCAAACAGGAAATTAGAAATGCGTGCAACAAAGGCAAAACAGTTATAATGGGTGACTTCAATCTACATATAGATTGGGTGAATCAAATTGGCAGTGGTGCTGAGGAAGAGGATTTCTTGGAATGTATGCGGGATAGTTATCTAAACCAACATGTAGAGGAACCAACGAGAGAGCAGGCTATTCTAGACTGGGTATTGAGTAATGAGGAAGGGTTAGTTAGCAGTCTTGTTGTGCGTGCCCCCTTGGGCAAGAGTGACCATAATATGGTTGAGTTCTTCATTAGGATGGAGAGTGACATTGTTAATTCAGAAACAATGTCACTCTCCAGCACCAATCGTGTACTGCAGGGATTGGTGCTCGGGCCTTTGTTGCTTGTCATATATACAAATGACTTTGAGAATGTAGGTGGACTGATTATTAAATTTGTTGACGGCACAAAAATTGGTGCAGTGGAGAGTGAAGGAAATAGATCAGTGGGGGGGGGGAGTGGTGGCAGATGGGTCTTCAAACCAGGCGTGTGTTACGTAATGTATTTTGAGACGTCAGGTGCTAACAGTATATCGAGCAAATGACAGATCTCAGGCATGTTGATGTACAAATCTTTAATTCCCCTGTGGATGAGGTGGTGAAGGAGGCTTTTGATATGCTTACTATCATCGACTGAGGCACTAAGAGTTGGGATGTCATGTTGCATCTGTACAAAAAGTTGGTCTGGCCACACTTGGAATATTGTGCAGCGTTGGTACACTCAGGAAGGACATGGTAGCAACAGAGAGTGGAGGAGAAACTCACCAAGATGTTGCCTGGAATGGAGACCTGTGATAAGGAGAGAATCAATAGGCTGGGATTATTTTCACTCGAATATAGGAGGCTGTGGGGTGACCTTGTAGAGGTTTAGAAAATGACGAGGATGTGGATGATCATTCTTTTTCCCTGGGCAAGGGAGTCTAGAAGTAGGTGATCTATGTTAAAGGTGAGGAGGAGAAATTGAAAGGAGATCTGAGGGGATAACTTTTTTCACACAGGTGGTTGAGTTGGTGAAGGCAGAAAAAATTATGATGTTTAAAAGGCATTTAGACAAGTGCTTAGAAAGGAAAGGAGTAGAGGGATACGGGTCTAATGTGGGTAAATGGGGTTAGTGTAGAATGTCATTATGATCAAGGTGGGCCAATTGATGTTATGACCACATCGAACACAATGTGGTCATAGTACACAAGATTGGAAGAAGTGCAGCCTGAGATTTTCCTATTTTAATTTTTAGGTCGCACGACTATGGATTCCATCGAGGGCACAGTGATAATCGCCACTGGTCAAATAACCAGCCGTGGCAAGGCAGAGATCGCAGCTGCAATCGATCTGGCTCTTATGGATCGTACAGCCAAGGGAACAATTCACACTGACAGTCAAACCACCATCGTTACTTACTGAAACACGGCTGTGAATCAATCAACTGTGTGAAATGCCATTGGAATTAAGTGGATCGCAACAGTCTAATTTTACAAAAATCCCATTTCGGCATTATTGCTATTAGTAGGTTGGTTAGTTTGGGGAAAAGTTAATGGTTTGCGTGTGGCACCTGTGGGTGATTCTACCTGGTACTGTGTAGTAAAACTTGCGGTTGGTTACTCAGTTAAACCAGTTCATGTACATGGTCAAATTGTGGTATTCAATTGTGTAAAAAATTGAATCCTTTTATTGAGCAAGATTACAGGATGGATGACCCCTCCCCCCCCCCTCCCCTCTCCTGTCAGCAGCAAACATTGATCACAAACAGTCCTCCTATCTCTCCTGCAGCTAATATTTGCTGATGTCTGGAATGAGACAAATGCTGCTGCAGGTTGTTAGGTTACAGACCTTGACCCTTCCTCTCCTTGGCTGCTCAACGGTGTAGCTGAAACTGATTTAGAATATGGACAGTGTTAAACTCCAGATCACTGATTCATTCTGCATTGATTCAGCGCCCTCACCAGGGATCCAAACGGAGACTCTCAGTCCCTGTTAATTTGCAACCTGAGATCAGATTATATAATGAGAGAAAATAAGGCAGAGAATTGAATGACATCAGGAACCTACAGATGGGTGTGTGGTGGAGCCTTATGTAAACCTCATTCCTGATGCTATGTGATTCTTTACCAAGGATAATGGCTGATACCCACCAATTAGTTTCCTTGATCAATGAAGAAGGGTCTCGACCCAAAAGGTCACCCATTCCTTCTCTCCAGAGATGCTGCCTGTCCCGCTGAGTTACTCCAGCATTTTGTGTCTACCCTCAATTAGTTTCCTTACATGTATGCAAGAGAAATGTAATGATTTTTAAAGATTGTTTCTTCCCGTTGTAGATGGTTGTCATCTTTGTTTAGATTGTATGTTAATTTTAGCACCATTGTGCAAGAGCTTGCGTTGGTGAATGTGCACATGGTTGGTGGCTGTGATGGCCAGGACTGGACCAGTGTGCAAATACACAGCAACTGGTTGAAACTAATGACCAGGATATCGCAATGAGATAAGCAACAAGAACAAAGACATTTCTTCACTTCCCGTCTGAATGTTGCAGTTTAACATAGAGTGAGTGTTCAATCAGTCTGTGAGGTTGAGTAATCTTTCACTGGGAGACCTGAGGCTCCTGTACTTGAACAAGTCTTCCCCTCTTGGAGAAGATAGTTTTGTGATCATGTTCACTGGCTTTAACACCATTGCCCTTGACCTACATTGCGGTTGGCAACTAGTACTGAGACTCTCCTGGTGGTAGGTGTTTGAGGGAAGATGTGGTGAACTGAACAATGTGTACTCTAAGTGTTTAAGAAGGCACTGCAGATGCTGGAAAATCGAAGGTACACAAAAATGCTGGAGAAACTCAGCGGGTGCAGCAGCATCTATGGAGCGAAGGAAATAGGCAACGTTTCTCTTTCTAAGTCTCTTTCAGATATTTGTAAATTAATACCTTTTTAAAGTTAATTGACCTCATGTGTTCTTTAGTACTGAGATTCACCGGCTCCCCCACTGTGAGGTGGTACTGAACTTTATTTTGTACTATCCAGTTATTAAAAGTAGGATTTTGGTTACATAAACTGTTTTCACTTCCTATGACTGATCCCTAGTTAATTCTCATCTACAAGCTTTGTGGAGATTAACTTGCAACAGCCAGCAATCTGACCAGAGCTGAATGCTTAGTATCGTACCAAACGGGACATTGATATTCAAATGGACACTGGAAGACTAGTTTACACTGAATATGGTTTATATCATATTTTTGTATGCTTGTATCTTTCAAACATGAACAAAGTACAAATAAAATAAAGCATTCCTGAGAGTGCATTTAATGCATGATGCTGGCTGATATATTTCTAGCCTTGCTATAGAACTTAGATTTATCAGTTGGATAACAGAACCACTTCAGAATAACGGGTTCAGTGTGAATCAGTAAATATTGACCCTGGGAATACTGAATCAAATGCAGTCTGGGCTTGGAGCCTGAGAATAACAGGAAGGAGGTGTGTAATTCCTCAATTAAAGAAAATAATGATGGAAGATATTTATGGCCATGAAGAATTTTTAAATTGTGGTTACAGTGATAATTTTAAAAATCTATAGCCAAATTGCTTACAAAGTACATTCAGATAATCTGATCCCTTTGGTTAAGGTAGAGAGGACACTGAGATTACACGTTGGGATGCTTCACATCAATCTAGATAGGAAGATGGCATTAGTTTATACCATGTTATTCAAAACACAGAGCTTCTGACAATGCCGGCCCATCATCGCTATCCTATTAAATTATCGATCACATTAGCTTAGGCCTGTCTTGGTCTTTGAACTGGTTTAGATGTGGGGTTGCTAATAGGTGAGTGAATGTTAAGAGAAAATATTTAAGTCAAAGCTTTGTTTTTGATCGTAACATGGGCGAAGGCTCCTTTCAGACAGTGAAATTCCTTTGATACAGAACTTTTAGTTGGTCAGTGATGGACCCTTTTTGTTTTGTGGCAAGCAACATGCTTATTACAAGTAATCCATCCACAATATTGAAAGGATCCATCTGCCTATGTACCATGTTATGTATTTCAAGTAACTCCTATTTCAAGCATTCCCTCCCCTCCCCCACACTAGTCATCCAACCAGTTCCACTGTTCGGATCACTCCAGTCTTCTCCCCCCCCCCCCCCATCACCACTATCAGTCCGAAGAAGGGTTAAAACCCAAAACGTCTTTTGTCCAGAGATGCTGTCTGACCCGCTAAGTTACTCCAGCATTTTGTCTATCTTCGGTTTAAACCAGCATCTGCAGTTCCTTCCTACACGTATATTCATGTGCCTATCTAAGTGGCTTTTAAACATTGTACATCTCCCTCTACCAGAAGCTCATTCCAAATATCCACCACCCTCTGTATGAAAAATATCCAAGTATATCAAAAAGGTAGTGGTCCTGCACTTTACCCCTGGGCACCACCTTTGTTTACCATCCTCCAGTCTGACCAAGATAAAATGGAAAGAATTATAAATGCTTCATGTGAAGATAATTATATTCTGAGTGGCTTGAAGCCACACATGCCCACACATCCTGAATGTTGAAAACCAGAAGCTCAGTCATGCTGATTGTGTGACTAAGTGAGACTGGCAGTTGGTTATTTTTATTTTGGTTAAGGAAATTATTATTCAAGTTAACTTTTCTTGACAATCTATTGATGTGCATTGTCAGCTGTACAATCTGCAGCCATACACCTTTTTCCCCTGAAGTGAGAAATCTGTCATTATGCCAGAAACCTGGATTGCACAAAGAGTGAACAAAAGTTGTCAAAAGCCAAAATTAGACCTTTCACATATTTAAGACTATTTCTGTTGTTTATCTGTAAGACATTTCCTGATCTCTCTGCCACTGTTGTATGTCTCTCGTTGCCTCATCGTAGCACTAATTATATGTTACGACTCAGCAGCATCTCAGCAATTATTGAGGCAGTGATGTCACACGCACAGTGTGGCTGCTCCCATTGTGACAACCTGACAATATCACTGCTGCTTGAGTCATCCTTCATGCTGTGGATGTATTCCAATAAACATCCCTGCAAGAGAATTTGATTTTCTGGAGTTCAATAGAAGTAAAAGCAGTCAGTTAGCAGGCATCGAGGGCCCATTACGCCTTTCTGCAGCATAGCAAACAGTTACTTAAAGGATTATATTTCTTGAGTTACTATAGATTAAATTGAATGCAAGTTCCAATATAGAATTATAGTCCCAGTCCTCTAAATCTCTGTCCTCTAGCTTTATCTACCTGTGATTGGAAATCTCCTGCAGTCAACCGTATGTTTATTATCAGGAACACTAACTTCTCTTATGTAATAGTGATATGTTTTAACCACCAGACCATCCATCCCACCAGTCCACACTGAAAAAGGGGATCGTGGAGCAGATTAGATCATTCATCAGCCTACGAATCCTTTCACAACTGCATGCTTAAGAAGTGTCCAGGCACAAAGCAAAGCCAACACGAACACCAATTTCTTGGCTTATCCCTACTGTCCTTCTTAAATAAGCATTAGCTACCCACCTGCCCTGTACCACACATGTGCGTCAGGTGTTACACAAATCAGAGCCCCAGCACTCTCCTTTGCTTCCCATAACAAGGGATTTGTCCACATTAATGTGCTTCAATATGTCTAACACTTCCTCTACAACTTTTGAGATCTAGGTCTTTAAACAGCTACTCATATTCCCAAACTCCTGTTGCAGAACCTCTCCCCTTCTCTTACCCCTGTCAATTGAATCTGCTTGAACCGACTTCTCTCAGGTGATGATTCCTGCAAATTCATCCTATATAATCATTAAGCTTATTCTCAATTATCCAACACATCATTAGGGCGACAGAGAAATGTTGCACGTATTTAATGCATTATCACATTTAAATGCCACAGTACATTATGTCAAGTCTATTGATTGGCCAGGAAGCAATAACATAGCAATTCCATATCAATCAAGGTTTCAAGGTCAGTTTATTGTCACATGTACCAATTAAGGTACAGTTCCACAAATAACGATGAGATCATCAACTCATTCATCTGCACTTTGTTGATGAGGGTTCAATATTGCCAAGAGATTTTCCTGATGTTTTTAAACCGCAAAGCAGTCTTTAACCTTTTCCAGCACCACTCTGTCCGGGAGCACAAACTCAAGACTGACATCTCACCCATTACTGACCTCACCGCAGCCAGCTTTCCAAAATGATCCCATTCAGCTGGAATTAAGTTACGCTGGATGAATGTTCACATCTTCAGTAATGGTAGATTAGCAATGTAGCAATTAGTCTACTCAGCAGCAACTTTCAATCCCTGAGATTTTACGTATGAACAGAAAAATCTGGCTGGACAGTGTACTCTCGACTTGATGGTCAGTGTGACTGCTATCCAAGGTCCTTTGAATGCACAAACATGTATCAGTTTGGGACAGCTGCAATTTTGAGTCTTTTGTGCACCTCCTCTGGGCTCAGCAAGGTTTGAATCTTCACCACCTTCTCACGTGATCTGGAACCCTGTAAAGAGATTAGCAGCAGAAAATCAAGAAACCAATGTCCCCATGGAACATTAAATACAAGCTGCTCACGCAAATAGTACAATGGAAGTAAAAAGACACAACTAGAAAAAAAAAATCTAATTGAATTGCATGATCCAATCAAGTAGATAGTGTGCTAGCAAAATGACCCTCTGAAAGCCATTTCTCCACATTCAACTCATTCACATTGTTATAATTTGCATTAGCACATGCCTCTCATACACTAACCAGAGACTTGTTTGTTCATCATCCTTCTCATGTTTTGGGATCACCATCCTTATTCCTATTTTTGTCACAATAATGGAGAGTCCTATTTCTTGACTATAGCTCTGCCTTCAACATCATAATTCCAACTAAACTCAAGGGTAGTGGATATCTGGAATTCTTTTGCTCGAGGAGGTGGCAAAGTCACTGTGGTCAAAAGACATTTAGACAGGTATGTGAATAGGCATGGCATATACAGATAAGGACGCGGTGTTGGCAAATTGGATGAATGTAGATGGTGAGACAAAAATCTTTCAAAGACTCGTAACATCAGTATGATATGAATGGCCGCCACCTGTGATATGCAATTCTTTAATGTCAGCTTGTGGAGCTCAAGAATTGTGGTGTGAAGAGGAATAAAATCTGTCCTGTTACTGACATTGCCAGTCTTCTCTTTCAAGATGGTAAAGAACCTGTTGTACATCTCCAGCAATTTGTCCTTTTACTGGCAATGAAGATCAGGGAACCCAGCCATCCATTCCAAGTGGGTTCATAATACATGGAAACAACGGGTAGAGAAAGTAAAGTGGGTATGTGTTGGAGAAACAACACTTACACTTTAAAGAATGAAAAGTTAATCCCCCACATTATATTGGGGTGATTTACAATGCAGAGCAGAACTGTGGATCACAATATGTAATGATAGGATCCCCTGTCCATCATTCACCATAGAGACCTGTTCTCAGAGTGGAGGTAAGTGGAGCTGGTGCTTCTTCTGATGTGGAAGGGGACAAACACAATTACAGAAAGCTCTCACCAAGCCTGCATGTATAATGTCTAAACCAACAACTGACCTTGTACAAAACCAGCTCACTTTTCTTTAACTGCAGCACCTTGGCAAGGTAGGCAATCAGCTCTGTGTTGGCCTCTCCATCGGAAGGAGGTGCTGCAATGGCCACACCCACTGCTTCTTCGGACATATCTGCAGAATACAAGGCATATTCACTGATAATCACGGTCTGTGTGTCAGCAAACTAGTCTGGGGAACAGTGCACCATTTGCAGATGGGAAGGTCACGAACCACATCAAGATAATGTGAAAAAAATCCAAATATCAAAAGGACTCAAGATTGAGTTTAAATATAAAGAACAGAGAACCTACAGATTACAATTTAAAATGAACAAGTCATTTATGTGACTGTTAAATGATCAAAATGTTGGAAAATCAGCTAATGGAGGAAACTACACAAGAGCATTCCCTCCAGTACATGCAGCCAGAGATGCACTAGGTGGCCAAAAATTTAAAATAAGATTTAAAAAAGATATAGCTATGGGTCTCATGTCACCAGGCTTCTGTCATTGGCATCTTCCCGTGTATGACACACAGCTCTCCCTCATCGCCTACCCTCCTCCCCTCGTCACTTTCCTGACTATTTTGCCTTTGTGAGAGGGAGGTGTAATGTGAATATTAGAAGTCACTTTTTTAACCACTCACCTGTTATAGCATTTGCTTTGGCTCCAGGTTTAGCATGAATGAGCACCAGAACAGAACCGCTCTTATCAACCTTCACGGGACCTCGAGGAGCTGATAATATGGAGTCCTTTGCTTTCTCTTCTTTCTAAGTAAAATAATATTTATCATCATTCCACTTTTCAAAGGATGGAATAATTCTGACACAATCCTTTGAATCTGGAGACTCATATTAATGCCACCCTGCAGAACATAGAGGTTCCTGTTGAGACTGCATTTTGAAATAGTGACAACTGTAAGGTGTAATTCACAGTAAAGTACAACCAGGTTACCTCCTTATGCCAGTCTTTGCCAAAGGAACACTAGCTAAACTACAACATTATGTCCTCAACATCCAGATAATGCAGGAAAAGTAAGTTTATTTCATATTTTGCTCCCACCTCACACCACAGGTTTCCTGGTTCCAATCCATAGCTGTCCAGTTTGTATATTATGCAATAACACCAGGTGTAATTACTCTTATGACTGCAAAAAAATCATTCCACAAGGATGGCTCGGTGATGAAGCAGTTAGTGCTGTTGGCTCACTGCTCGGTGACCTAGCTTCAATGTTCACCTTAGGTCTTGTCTTTATGGAATTTGCACTCGCCCTGTGAAATGTTGGTTTCCCACATGTGTCCTAGTACCCTCCCATCCCAAAGATGTGCTGGTAAGTTACATTAATCCATCACGTAAACCAACCTCCTTCCCCCCCATAAACTTTATGCTGTTTTGCGAAAGCAACCACCATATTGAGGCCTCTTTACCCTTCTCCCAGCAGGTGCATGATACAATAGGTTGAAAGCACATTCCACCAGATTCAAGAACAGCTTCTCCGCTGTTATCAGACTCTTGAACGAACCTCTTATACACTATGGATGAATTCCCGATCTTCCCATCTACCTTGATGTGACCCTACACATTTTTAAATCTGCACTTTCTCTATAACTGTAAACCACACTTTTTAACTCTTGCATTACCTGACATACTAATGTATGGTATGATTTGCTTGGATAGAAAGCTAAATAAAGTTTTTTTACTGTAGCTCAGTACATGTGACAAGTGAGTTGATAGGCATAAATTGCAGGATTATTGGGAAAGGAGGCGGAATGAGATTGATAAAATTTGCCTAGTTTGCTTCTGAGTTGTAATAAGGACATGATACAATTTAAAATTAATGTGATTGCTTTGTGGAATAAGTCAAATTCTGTTTTACACTGTCAATCTTATAAAAATGAACAATTGGACATTATTTGAGACACAAGAGATTGCAGATGCTGGAATCGAGTAAAAGACAAGTGCTGGAAGAAATCAGCAGATCAGGCAGCATCTGTTGAAGGAATGGACAGACAACATTTTGGGGCAGGATCCTTCTTCAAACTGCTGACACAGGGAGTTGAACGCTAGAAAAGCTAGGTGGGCTGGGGCAAAGCCTAGCACGTTATAGGTGGATACAGGTGAGGGGAAGTGCTGAGCAGAATTGAAACATTGTCCATTTTCTCCACTGACCAGCTGAGTTCCTCCAACACTTTTGTTTTGCATTGGAAATCGTGAATTGAAGGCTAAGGATAAAGGGAGTGGAAATTTACAAAGCCATCTTTAACACAGCAAGCATCCAAAAACATTGCTCTGGAGTGTTATAATCTGGAGGTAAGGCTAAATAAGACATTAGGATATGCAACCAAGCATTTGATTATGTTTTAAGAAATCTCTTAAAGGGGTGAGGTGAGTGAATCCTCCAAGAATCTCCTTGGCTTCTTCCCATTTCTCACCCACTGAAGACATTATCTGCTTCCACGTGTCCACCACCGTGTCTGCCCTGTTAAGAGTGTTTGTCAACATCCTACTGATCATTGGAAATCCACAGAAATTGCCTTCTGTCCCACCAAACGCTGTGCCCCTGAACTGAAGCAGGAATCATACGCCGACGCTCCAATACCCGGAGAGGACTGGCTGGAACCGTCCCGCACCCCAAACATTCACACCACAACACCCGACAAAAGGGTCCAGATCCGAATTATCTATCTATCTATGTTCTCCAGAGATGCTGCCTGACCTGCTGAGTCACTCCAGCACTTTGTGTCTTATTTTGTAAACCAGCATCTGCAGTTCCTTGTGTCTACAACCGACAAATCTCGTCTCGTCCTGTATCCCCAGCACCAACCAACCATTCGCCTGCCTCTAGGCCGCGGCATGGCCCTCACGCCGTCGGCGGGGCGCGGAGAGCAGCGACCGCAGCAGCGCGACTGATGGGCCCGCGGCACCGCCCAGGCCTCGGCAACCAACCGCCAGCCGCCGGCCGCCACCGCGCACGCGCGCCCCGGGCCCAGACATCGCCGTCACTCACCAGGAAGCGGGCGGGCGGAACAGCAGGTGGAAGGCGCGTGTGTAGAAAGGAACTTGCAATGCTGCTTTATACTGAAGATAGACACAACAAGCTGCATCCACCGAAGATAGACACAAAAACCTGCATCCATAACTGCAATGTCTTGCAATCTAGTTAGAGCAGTTGCAAACCAAGTTATGATGCATTCAGATAGGATGTTTTCTACAGTGCATCTGTAGAAGTTGGTAAGAGCCATTGGAGACATACCACAACATCCTTAGAATGCTGAAGGTATAGAGGTTCATGTGGTTTCTTGGCTGCGGTGTCAATGTGGTTGAACAAGGAAAAGGTATTGATGATATTTACATCTAGGAACTAAAAATATCTCCACTTTGACACCAGTGATGCATGTATACCACCCCCTTTCCTGAAGTCGATGACTAGCTCTCTCGTCTTGTTAACATTGAAGGAAAGGTTGTTTGGATATAACCAGCCAGTGTTGTATCATTAGTAAGCTTACATAGATAACACTTGATTCCCTTATCCAAATCAATGATGGAGGTATGAACAACCAGCACTGATTTCTGTGGTACCCCACTGCTTACATCATTCCAATCCAAAAATCCCTATGCTGTTTTCTATCCACTAACTAAGCCACCATCCACAACAATATTACCCCCAATGCCATATTATTCATTGCTGTTTAATAATCTTGTGCAGACTTTCTGAAAGTCAATATACATTACAACTGATGCATCGTAATCAATTATGCAAGTTACAATTTCAAATAAAATTCAACAAAAGTGTCAAACAGGGGTTCCCTTTCATTATTCCCCATTTTCTCTGTTCAATCCGATTGTTATTTTTTAAGTGCCCTGTTGCTACTTTCTTAACAGATTCCAGCATTTTCCATATTATTGATGTCAGGCTAACTGGTTAGTAGTTATGTTTATTCTCTCCTTTCTTAAATGTCTGGTTTTCTTAGTTACCTGGGACTTGTTCCAAAATCTACACAACCTGTCTATCCACTATGCCCATAGCCACCTCCCGCATAAGTGGGGGGGGGGGGGGGGGGGGGGGGGGTGGCAGGAATTTATCAACAAACATTCCAGTACTCCCATATTACTTTTTTTATAACCTTCTGAACCATCTGAATTTGGTATTCGGCAGGGCAGTACTCTGCATATCGCCAACTTGGACAATTTAACATTTTTATCAAGCCAATTAACCTACAAACCTGTAGGTCTTTGGAATGTAGGAGGAAACCAATGATCTCGGAGAAAACCCACGCAGATCACGGGGAGAACGTACAAACTCCATACAGACAGCATCCGTAGTCGGGATCGAACCCGGGTCTCTGGCGCTGCAAGGCAGCAACTCTACCGCTGTGCCACCGTGATTGCCCGGTGATCTTATAACTAATACATACTCAATTAAGTTCCTTATTCACATATCTGTAGTTTAAAAAAAATATTTCCTGGCAATTGCATTCCTAACTATTATCCAGTCAATTACTTTCAAACTAAATATCCTCTCTCCAATACCTTGGTTTGGTCTGATGAAATACCTGAAACATTAACTCTAAAGAAGGGTCCCAACCATAAACATAACCTATCCATTTTCACCAGCAATGTTGCCTGACCCACTGAGTTACTCTAGCACTTTGTATCTATCTTTGGTATAAACCAGCATCTAAAGTTCCTTTTTTTACATTGAAACATTAAATCTGTTCGTCTCTCCGTAGACGCTACCTGACTTACTGAGCACTTTCATCAGCTTAAAAAAGTCAAGAGTTGATCATAGATATACAGCTGAACTCCTCGGTACTTTTTGTTTTGTAAATTAAATTGCCTTCAACTCCAGTGGTGCCAAGACTTCATGATACACACCTTGCATGGAATGGTTCACCTATCTGATTCTCATTTCATTGTTCTCTTTCTGGCATTCCAATTGACGTGATGGGACTGGTAGAGTTGATCATCCTATCAAGCAACCTAATCAATCAAAACGACACCCATTCCTTCTCTCCAGAGATGCTGCCTGTCCTGCTGAGTTACTCCAGCATTTTGTGTCTATCTTTGGTTTCAGCCAGCATCTGCAGTTCCTTCATACACACTATGAATCAACCTGTTCCGCATATTCTGAATAATCAGGATCACAGACTAAAGAAGCGAGATTACAAATAAAAACAGAAAACAATGGGTATGTTATCCAGCATGGACATGGGAGGCAAAGAGCCTGTTTCTCTGATAAGATAGAACTTTATTTATCACAGGAGGAAAATTGATGTATGACTGTGACTCTAAGCAAGTCCATACTCTCCAGCCCCCCCCCCCCCCCGATAACTGGTGAGACAAGAGTTAATATTTCAGATCTTTCCACGGATGCTGCCTGACCTCCCAAGTGTTTCCAGCATTTTATCTTTATTTTGGATTTTTATCATCTGCAATTATTTGACTTTCAATGAGATTATAAATTGCATTTCATTCACCCTGCAGAAAAGTAAATACAACTGTTTTGGAGTTTGTCTTCTCTTCCTCCAGCTGACTCATCATACCCACCTTGAGATGAGCTGGGGTTTGTCCAGAACCATCTCCCACCCCTTCATTGTCTGAACCAGGCTGTGCACTCAGAACTCTAGCTGTCTCTTGCATCAACAAAGGATCTTCCCTGGACTTGAAAGCTTGTGGAATTAATTCCTTTCGCCTGGGATTTGTTAGAACTTGCCCAGTAAATTGATTTATCCTGCAGTGATGAACCACGAGTGACAAAGACACACGACAAATTTCAAGTAATTACTGGCACAGTATAACCTGTCCAATATTGTAGTCAATAACCAAATATTGTGCCCAACAACCTGGACTTCAACATGAAATAAAAAAGTGCCCAAATCACCCTGCCAGATCACAAGCCAGGGAAAACCTAACTATGATAGACACAAAAAGCTGGAGTAACTCAGCGGGACAGGCAGCATATCTGGAGAGAAGGAATGGGTGACGTTTTGGGTCGAGACCCTTCTTCAGACCCAACTATGCTTTGGCTTAAAAAACATTTAGATTTGGGTCAGATCATACCCTGATGCCTTGGATGACTACCATATCCAGGTTAGGATGATTTTATTAGTATTGGAACATATCAATTGCACATTTGATATGGCTGGTCCCTCCTGCAACTGTCGGTTAATTTTATACTATGTCTCTGGTATGCAGTTCAAGTCAAGCATATCTAACATTTTACCAAAAGAAAAATATATTTAAAAAAAGAGATTCCCCAGATTTAGAAAGAGATGTCTAACAGATCGCTCTGATCACTATTGAAAAATCATTGTTTCTAGGGTAGACCTGGGGAACTTCCAGCATTCTTAGTCATATTGTGGTAGAGAATTTTAGATTTTCATTAGCCTTCGTGTAAGGTCTTCCTGACATCACCCACGTCTAACTCCATCTACAAAGATTTAACTCCAATTTTAAAATTGTGCCTACTTGACGTGAAATATTCTTTAGAGATTATACCATGTTAACTTATTTTATATTAAACAATGTTTAAAATCCCACCAGCATTTTTTCCCTTGCATGAGTATTTTTGTATAAATAAATCTTTACAGAATCAATTTGTCAGAAAGTTGTAACATTTAGGTGAAAGAATGGAGCAGATAAAGCATAAAAACAAAAATCTAGTCTTCAACAATAAACATAATATAAATGCAAGGATCCTCTATGATGATCCTTTAATTTCTCAGCTCTAATTTAATATATACAAATAATATTTTAAGCAGCCTACATTAATTTTCACTGGTGGCTTCTTAATCCCCTTACCAGTCGCAGGAACACTGTAAATTAGCAACACGTCAAATCCCTGATCAATAATTTAAGGCACTTTCGTGGCAGGTTGCAATAAGTAAAGTTGTGGTGGAAGAGAGATTAACACTTAGGATTTGCTGAGTGATGCTCTTTCCCCGCTCTGCTGAAGCTTGCGATAGGTGGACCATGGTCAGTAGGCACTTCAGCACCTGGTAAGTGATTAACTCTCAACGGGAAGTAGCAAGAAGTAACTGGGATCAAAATAATTAGGTCAGTAGAAAATGCAATCTGAGCATAATTCTATGAGGAACAGAAACCCTATCAGACAACAAAGTGCAACTGTGGCAGAAAGTGCATCCATTTTGAAGTTCTTCATACACAATGTTGTGGTGCTGAATTTCCCGCTTACTTGTAAAGGGAACATAGGCAGTCCAGTCAACTGGTAATGCTTTCTGGTTTATTCGTGGGATATCCCACTCAGCATTCTCTGCCAAACTTCATGGGAACTTGCTAGCCCCACAGCAAATTGAAAATCTTAGGAGGAGTTCACATTAAGTTACCTCAGGCTATAATTTCACTGCTGTTTCCCTGTGATGAGCATCATCTCTAAGGGAGGAAATCAACAAATAGCAATGAAACAGAAAACACTAATCCCAGCGTAAAACAGATGGACTCTGTGAGATTGAATTCCTGTGCTCCAAGCCATGCTACGTGAAGAAGATGATTTCGGGGATCTGCCCATCTTCCACTGACGTTCCATTATTGTTCCCCAGCACATTGAAAAAGACAAAGGAGGTGTTGATCCCAGTCACGGGTGACTCATGTTGGACCTTCCGCAATCCCTTGGTGCCATAATGAGAATCAGGCCCCTAACAGAGACAAAAGGGGGACAACTGTGTCAGGAGCTGCTCGAGGGGTAATAGTGAGCCAGATCACAGCTTCAGTTAGATTAAGATGTACAACACAAATGGTGATCCATAAAAGGATTCATCTATAGTGCATTAATTTTCACCATCATCTGTCGATTCTTGTCATAAACTAATTTTTACATCATTTATTAAGTGATCTGCCTTGTAAACTTTGCATTTAGGGCAGTACAGTGGCGCAGAAGTATTTAGTGCGTCAGGAAGCATCCGTGGAGGCTAAAGGTGTACGTCAATGTTTTGGGTTAAGACCCTGCATCAGGACAGAGGGAAGAGGAAAAATTGCCAGTTTGTAGCAATGTGAGGGAGGATGGGATAGAAACTAGCTGGCGATTGATGGAACCAGATGGGAGGGGATGATAGGCAGATGAAACCAAGTGGGAGAGAGAATGGGAAAGTTAAACAAAGGGAGAAGGAAACAGGTAAGTGTGTGCGGGAGGAGAGCACCAAGCAGGCGGGTTACCTGAAAATGGAAAATTGAATCTTCATACCATTGGGCTGTAAAGTAGCCAGGTAGAATCCCTAACACCAATGTGGCCATACCCACACCTCAAGGACTACAGCACTTCAAAAGATAGCTCAATGTCACC
Source organism: Malacoraja senta (assembly GCA_038087875.1). Lineage (NCBI taxonomy): Eukaryota > Metazoa > Chordata > Chondrichthyes > Rajiformes > Rajidae > Malacoraja > Malacoraja senta. The sequence continues at coordinate 13,726,460 of CM075989.1, forward strand.
TTCTCAAAGGCATTTAAGGACGTGCAATTAAATGTCAGAATTAGTTTAATGTATCCTTGCACTCAAGCACACTGCAGATTTGCAGACAACGATCTGTTATCAGAGTGCCTAAAGGGCCTTGGCCAGACTTGCATTTATCAAATCTGGGAACACTTTCTGGAGAAGAGGGAAGTAAAGATGGAACAAGCTCGTCATTCCTGGAGCTGGATCCAAGAAGTGACGGAAGGCAAGATTTCCTGTGAGGATGATGCGTGTGGGCAAGTTTGGAAGCAGTGCGCCTGTGAGGATCCCGAGGACAAGGAATGGTACCTTGAGAGTGGCACAGGCAGTGTAAACGATATTTGGCAATATCTCAACAGGCTCCTTGAACATGACCCTAAAAGTGCTTGCAGATCCATCACAGCAAAATCCAGTGTCATTTTGGGCTATTGTTGCATTATCATTTTCAATGATCTGAAACAAAGGACAAAAATCAACATTTTATTATCAATGATCGCAAGATCCCAATTCGCCACACAATGTACATTCTGCCCAGCCAATGGCCATGCTCCTGCCCAACCATTGCCATGTACTGACCTCTGCCCAACCAATCACCGTGCACCAGCTTATGCCCAACCAATCACCATGCTCCTGCCCAGCCAATCACCATTCACCAGCTCCTGCCCAGCCAATCACCATGTACTGGCTCTTGCTCAACCAATCACAATTCACCTGCCCAGCCAATCACCATTCACCAGCTCCTGCCCAGCCAATCACCATGTACTGGCTCTTGCTCAACCAATCACCATTCACCTGCCCAGCCAATCACCATTCACCAGCTCCTGCCCAGCCAATCACCATGTATTGGCTCCTGCCCAACCAATCACCATTCTCCTGCCCAGCCAATCACCATTCACCAGCTGCTGCCCAGCCAATCACCATGTACTGGCTCCTGCCCAACCAATCACCATTCTCCTGCCCAGCCAATCACCGGATACCAAATCTTGCCTTGCCCCCAGTGCACAAATTGGCAGCATCAATACCCACTAAAAAGGGACAGCACAAAGTCTTTCATAATATTTTAAACATTTCGGTCATTATGATTTGCAGGAGTAGGGGCTTGGTACAACAGTCCTCCCCACATCAAAGCCAATTACAATCTTACTGTACATAAGATATTTTGTGTTATCACCGATTGGCCACAGGAAATCTCACACACCTGTATGTTGACCAGGTAGTCGGTTGGCCCATGTATAGATCCATAGAGTCCGAAGCCCACGACACACACTCTTCTCGTCACTGAAAATCTTCAGACATAAGGATGGGAAAAGCAGTTACCTCCCGGACACTTTCCAAATGCATTCCTGTCGATTTAAGCTTTAATATAGAACACAGAACAACTCAGCACAGGAGGAGGCCCTTCAGCCACAACATCTGTGCCGAACATGATACCAAGTTAAACCAATCTTCTCTGCCTGCACGTGATCCATATCCCTCCATTCTCTCCATATCAACGTGTCTATCTAAAAGCTTCTTAAATACTATGATCATATCTATATTCTCCATCACCCCTGGCAGTGTGCCCTAGACACCTGCCAGGCTCTGTGTTAAAAAACTGCCAGACATATCTCCTTTGAGCTTTACCCTTTGAGCTAAAAGCTATACCCTCTAGTTTTTGACATATCCATCCTGGGAAAAAGGTTCTGATTGCCTACACTATCTATGCTTCTTATATTACATATATCTACCAGATCTCTCCCTCTGCCGTTATATAACTTCCTGACTCTTATACTGAATGCTCCGACCGATGAAGGCAAGCATATCACACACCTTCATGCCCTCTTCAAAGCCTCCACACCCTTCCTGTAATGGGGAAACCACAGCTGCACACATCAGTTCAAATGCGGCCGAACCAAAGTTTTATAAAGCAGCAGCGTGATTTCCTGACTCTTACAATGCCCCAACTGATGAAGGCAAGCATACTATATCCCTTCTTTACCACTCTATCTATTTGTGTTTCCATTTTCATAGAGCTATGGACTTGGGCCTCAAGATTATCAATGCTGTTAAGGGTCTTGCCATTAACTGCATACTCCTCCCCTTATATTCAACCACCTGAAGTGCAGCACATTACACTTTTCGAGTATGCTTAGGCATATGACAGCCAGAGTTGTTTAGCTGCACAGGAGGTGTGCTAGTCAGCATAGGTTGCCCACCTGATCCTGTCACTTGTTCCACTGTAGCCCCAGCGACATTCCACCTGCTGAAAGCGGTTGATGCTGCACTCCTTGCCACGCAGGCAACAGCGCGGTCGGTCAATGTACTGCACCCGTGGTTTGGGGTTCAAGGTGAAGTGTAGAAATAGATTAACAACCTCTCGGTCAGACAGTACCCCAGCCTGAGCTGGTCCTGAACAGAGAGAACGCACACAGATTATTTTTAGTACTGCACCATTACTGCCCACATTCCAAGAATTTCACTGAGTAGGAGGCTCAAGTGTTTCCAAATAGCCTCACATTCCAGCTTTTTCCTTTTAAGTGTGTCCATTTAAATATTTAACTAATTATTTAAAAAAGTTATTCAGTGACCTTAACCTTCCAACCTACTGCCCCATCGCAGTTTACCGGAATCCCTAAAAACAAAGCAGCATTTCCAATCAAGGGTGCTTAGAAATCACGCAGACTGCCGATTTAAAATATATATATTTTTTTAAACCTTTATTTTAATCGATAAACGTAATAACTGCAGCATAGGGTCAATCAGCTTTTCTGGTCTGTGAAATAATCTAAGCAGGCTTCGTGGTAGTTACTTAAACCTGACACCCAGTCCCAATAACCTAATCATCAACAAAAATCAACCGGGCTCGTTTGGCCACAGTAACAGACTGTTGGATTTTGGCTCATGGTTGGTTTGACTCAGTTACCCACCCACTCGGTGTGATGCTGCTATCTCCTTCCGCTCCAATAGCCATTGCATCATCTTTCTCTCCAAGATCAGTTAAATTCATGCTGACCTGCAGAGAACTCCTCGATGGTCATGAGTGGAAATCGAACAAGACCGACGGCTCTCCCCAGCACCTTCTGCTTGTTCCTCGGAGTGACTGGCAGCTGTTGCCTCTGGCATTCTGCCTCTGCCCAGCGGACCACTCCAGCAAAGAGCCGGATCTCACGGATGCTCAACGTGTCGCGCTCCAGCACTGCACACAGCGTGTCTGTGAGAAGAGGGAGAGGAAATGGTCTAAGCCTTCAAAATCTGTTACTGTTGCATAAGTGATGTATTACTGGAAAAGCTGGCATTTCTGCAGCAGCATCTTTCCCAAAGAATTTTCCAGAAAACCATAGACATTTTTTTTAAAAATGTCTAGTTATTGTTGTATTGTGCGAAACACCACCGTCAATGAGCATGAGCCAATCATCTGCATTGTTAATTGAGTAATACATATTATGCAGGGTACTGAGGAAAATTAGTAGCAAAAAAAGAGCAGCTGGAAGAACTCAGCAGGTCAGGCAATGACTGTCGACGAGATCCTTCATCCGGCTGCCGCTCGCCTTTTGTTGTTTCAGCTTCCAGTATCTGCTGACTCTTGTGCCTCCACCAGAAAAACTAACCTGCTTTTCTTCAAACCGAAGGGTCAATTCATCCTTCCATTCCAGAAGAGCAAAAGGGCCATGAAGCATTCTCATTTGGAAGACAGCATCTGTGGCACTGCAGCATTCCCTGTGCATGTATCTCCCCTCCCACAGTGCGATGCTCCCTCCATATCATCCCTCCCATAGCGTGGTGCTTCCTCAGCATCTCCCTTCCCACAGTGGGGCATCTCCTCTCTGAGAGCACAGCGGTCCTTTGGCACCACCCCTTCTGGCAGCAAACAGTGCTCCCTCGGCACTGTCATCTTGGACTCTGCAGCAACATGAGGGGAAGATCGTGAACAGCCAAGAGCTGATTCACATGTGCTGAGTGTTACTGATAGCCATTTCTGTGCATTCATTTCGTTTCTGCATTTTAAGCTGGTGTGTGTGCGTGTGTGAGAGAGTGGAGGTGGGCAGAGGGAAGAACTCACTGAATTCTAGCACAGGTACGCTTACTGCTATGTACTAAATGTTTGCATAATGATAACTGCTGAAGTTATCATTCGGATTGCATCGCTGACACTGAGCTAAAGGGAACCTTTGAGCTAACTTTCATGGGGAACATTAGTCACTAACCTAGATCTATATCGGTGAAGCCCTCTGCATTGATAGCATCTGCGACGTTTCTGTCGATGATGTCCAAGCAGAGGTTGGCAAGCTGCGGCTCATCAAACAATCGTGCCTGAAACATGGAGTCATAGGTAAAGTAATGAGAACGAATGAGCTTTGGAAAGCAATCAAATTTCGTTGTACAGCAATAAACTGTAAGCAGACACATAGGCTAGCAAAGGAGGAATAGGTACTGAAAGAGCCATGTGGATTTAACCAGCAAGCTCATGCAAGGGGAAGGGGTGGGAAAGGGAGTAGAAAATCATGGTCCCGGCAGCTGGGGTGGGAACAGGCAGGTTCCTGAGTGCTTGAGGTAGAGGGGGGCACCTAGGGGTGAAGAATGGGGTGTATTCTGGATGTTGGTTGGAGGAGGAAGATTGATGGGCAGGATCCAGAGGAATGGTGTGGGGGAAGTTTCAAGGGTATTACTGTAGTGCAGGAGATGATGGGCAGGGTCCCAATGGCTGCATGGTGATGTGGGGTAGCTTCCAGGGTGTTGGGGGGGGGAGATAGAGGGCAGTGGTGGTGGAGGGTGGGGGCTGATGGGTCAGGTCACAGTTGCTAGGGTGAGATCTGAGGGAGAGTGCTGGGTAAGTGGGGGCAATGAAGTGCAGTATCCTGGTGTGCCCCTGTTACCACAATCATGATTTGGCGTGAGTAGATCTTCAGTATGAATGGTCACAGGACCAAGTTATCTTATTATTATTGGAAGTCAAACAGCACTGAGTAGCAAGCAGGATTTTTAGCTGCGTCTACTTTGCCAATGGTTCAGATATTGAGGGCTGAAAGAAGACCCAGCCAATGCTAGTGCTAATCACCTGGGTGAGTAGCATGAAGGCGTTGTCAGCCCTCAGGTGCTTGGTGAGAAATTCCACGCAGTGAGCTTCTAGGGCTGGCACTGCATACTTCTTGGCCGTGTACAAAGTGGTCATCACAGTCTCAGGGCCAATCTGCACCTCATCTGAATACAGAAATCTGCAAAATGGAAATAACAAGAGATTTACAATTACAGAATGCTAATATTTTCCTGGCCCATGGTCCAAATGCCAGCAATATATTCAGCTAAACTGAACTAGAAATCTTCTTTCTAACTCCACTGATCTGTACTACAACAGAGCAACATACCTCAGATCTGTACAGTGCCCAATATAACAATGTCTGATCCAGGTGTTTCCTGTTGTTCCTCAGTTTAGTTTGGATCTACAGCATGGAAAGTCCATCAGTCCATCGAGTCCATGGCACAAGTTCTACTTTCCTCAGATTTTTTACATCTTTATTCTGTTTCTTCAACAGTCTCTTAGAATCATGGCGATTTATGCCTGTGTGCAGCAGATTGGGGCCTCAGCTCAGTGTTTCATCTCCATAAGGACACCTCAGGCAGCACAGCACTCTCTCAGTACTGTACTGGGAGTGCAAAGTCATGCTCGTATGCTCAAGCCCTGGAGTGGGACTCGACCCTAGATAACATCTCACTCCATAAGCACTCAGTCCAATACAAACAAGCTCAGTTGTCATCAATATTACAATAGCTCTCTCTTATCAAGTTATTTCAGATCTTTTTTGCCAAACCTGTCACTTGATCACCTACTTTGCGCGAGTGCGCTGTACAATATCATTGCAAAATCAATAATTAAAACATGTACGATGCTAAAAATTTAATTGAAGTCAGTGGTAATTTGATTCCATTCATGTCAATATGATTGATTCATTAAATATCCAGCTCACACCATTCACAATCTTACTCGGAACAGTTAACCTCATGTTCATGCTTTAATATAACTGATCACTGAGAGAATCCCTGAATGCAATGTAGTTGTGGCTAATTTAATTTAAAGAGAGCCAAAGATCATGAAAGGTGCTAAGTTTACAAGCCTTCACCTTGCTCCATGTGTCTCCCTTTTCAAAAGCTGACATCAAACATTGGTTGCCAACTTTTGATACAATCCTGAAGAGTAGAATGGATAAGGGAGAGCCAGTGGATGTGGTGTATCTGAATTGTCAAAAAGCCTTTGACAAGGTCCCACACAAGAGATTAGTGTGCAAAATTAGAGCACATGGTATTGGGGGTAGGGTATTGACATGGATAGAGAACTGATTGGCAGACAGGAAGCAAAGAGTAGGAATTAACGTGTCTTTCAGAATGGCAGGCAAGGCTCAGTGCTGGGATGCCAGTTATTTACAATAACCCCAGTGGGGTGCCACAAGGCTCAGTGCTGGGACCCCAGTTATTTACAATATATATTAACGGTTTTGACGAGGGAATTAAAAATAATATATCCATGTTTGCGGATGACACAAAGCTGGGTGGCAGAGTGAGCTGTGAGGAGGATGCCATGAGGCTGCAGGGTGACTTGGATAGGTTGGGTGAGTGGGGAGATGCATGGCAGATGCAGTATAATGTGGATAAATGTGAGGGTATCCACTTTGGTGGCAAGAACAGGAAGGCAGATTAATATCTGAATAGTGTCATATTTTAGGAAATGGGGAGGTTCAACGAGACCTGGGTGTCCTTGTACATCAGTGTTCAAGAAGGAACTGCAGATGCTGGAAAATAGAAGGTAGACAAAAATAGAAGGCAGAAACCCGCTGAGTTTCTCCAGCATTTTTGTCTACCTTGTACATCGGTCACTGAAAGTAAGCATGCAGGTACAGCAGGAAGTGAAGAAAGCTAATGGCAGGTAGACAAAAATGCTGGAGAAACTCAGCGGGTGAGGCAGCATCTATGGAGCGAAGGAAATAGGCGACGTTTCTAGTCGAGTCCTTTCTTCATGTAGTTCCGTCTGAAGAAGAGTCTCACCCAAAACGTCGCCTATTTCCTTCGCTCCATAGATGCTGCCTCACCCGCTGAGTTTCTCCAGCATTTTTGTCTACCTTCGATTTTCCAGCATCTGCAGTTCCATCTAAAGCTAATGGCATATTGGCCTTCATTGTAATTTTAATTTAGGAGCAAGGCAGTTGTACAGGGTACTGGTGAGACCACACCTGGAGTATTGTGTGCAGATTTGGTCTCCTAATTTGAGGAAGGACATTATTGCTATTGAGGGAGTGCAGTGTAGGTTCACCAGGTTAATTCCCGGAATGGCGGGACTGACATATGAGGAAAGAATAGGTCGATTGGGCTTGTATTTGCTGGAATTTAGAAGGATGAGAGGGTATCTTATAGAAACATATAAAATTCTTAAAGGATTGGACAGGCTAGATGCAGGAAAAATGTTCCCCTTGTTGGGGGAGTCCAGAACCAGGGGTCACAGTTTAAGAATAAGGGGGAAGCCATTTAGGACTGAGATGAGGAAAATCTTTTTCACCCAGAGTTGTGAATCTGTGGAATTCTCTGCCACAGAAGGCAGTGGAGGCCAATTCATTGGATGTTTTCAAGAGAGAGTTAGATTTAGCTCTTAGAGCTAACGGAATCAAGGGATATGGGGAAAAAGCAGGAACGGGTTACTGATTTTGGATGATCAGCCATGATCATATTGAATGGCGGTGCTGGTTCAAATGGCCAAATGGCCTACTCCTATACCTATTTTCTATGTTTCTACATCATCAAACATAACCCCAACCCACTGTCGTTGTCACCTGTTATCATTCATTATCAGCCCAACCTATTGCAAAGTGAAGTTTGATTTTTTTTCCTAGTACATGAGCACTCTTGAGCATTGAACCGTTTTATAACTCCTGATAACTAACCAAAGCGTTTTAGGATGGTTCAATGTTTCGATTTTTTGACTGGGTTATCGAGTTATGGATTTGACATCTCTAAAGTAAAGAGTGAAAAAGTAATTTTCAATGTGTATCCTTTCGCCTACCGCAGTACTTTCTCGGAACGCAAACTCTTCGTAAATCAAAACACCTGTGATTATATGTAAACAGATAAAACATCGGTATCTAGCCATACAAGAGCAACAGGTATGATAAAACATTAAACAGATAATTCTTATCCCCTCGGTTATTAAATTTATGGTGATTGAGAGCCCAGCTTCCACCCTCCCCCCCGAGAACGTGCAAACTCCACACAGGCAGCACCCGAGGTCATGATCGAACCTGGATCTCTACTGTTGTGACGCAACAACTCACCCAGCTGTGCCACTGCAAGGCTCGAAATTAACGGTTGCCCGGGTGACAATGGTGACCTAAAGTCCCACCGGGTAACCTAAAAGCCGTGCCATTTTGCCTGGCTTGGCCAGCACCCGGGGCACCCGCCGTTCAACTCTGAGCGGGCCCCCCTCTCTATCACTCTCCGTCTCCGCCCGCCATCCGCTCTCTGCTCTCCACCCGCTCCTCATCTGCTGGCGCGGCCAGTGGTCGTGCACATGCTCACTGCCACTGTCTGCAAATCCTCCTCCTGAACATGCGCACTGCCTCGGCAACTGGTCGGCGCTGGGCACTTTCTCCCTCCCTTTGCATTGTGGGAGATCTGGCTGCCATTGCTGTCCGGTCGCCGCCTCGCCGCGACCGCTGAAAACCAACGCAGAATCACTCCCTGGAGCTGGAGTAACTCTTGCTTCTTGGTTTCCTGATCCTCCAAAAATATTACAAATGGAATTTAAACTGGAGTGGACCCTCCACCACCAAACTCTGAAAAATAACAGCCTAATGCACTTTATCTGTTTATTTATTGTATATATATATATATATATATGGTCTATGGTATATAGACACACTGAACTTTTATCTCCTGTTCTGTATTATGTTTACATATTCTGTTGTGCTGCAGCAAGCAAGAATTTAATTGTCCTATCTGGGACACATGACAATAAAACTCAGCTGGTGAAGCAGCATCTATGGAGTGAAGGAAATAGGCGACGTTTCGGGTCGAGACCCTTCTTCAGACTGATGTGAGGGTGGAGGGGAGCGGGAAGAAGACAGGAAGAGGCAGAGATAGTGGGCTGAGGGAGAGCTGGGAAGGGGAGGAAAAAGCTCCTGAAATTGGAGGTCAATGTTCATACCGTTGGGGTGTAAACTGCCCAAGCGAAATATGAGGTGCTGCTCCTCCAATTTACGGTGGGCCTCACTCTGGCCATGGAGGAGGCCCGGGACAGAAAGGTCGGATTCGGAATGGGAGGAGTTGAAGTGCTGAGCTACCGGGAGATCAGGTTGGTTATTGCAAACCGAGCGGAGGAGTTGGGCAAAGCGATCGCCAAGCCTACGCTTGGTCTCACCGATGTAGAGCAGCTGACACCTAGAGCGGATGCAATAGATGAGGTTGGAGGAGGTGCAGGTGATCCTCTGCCGCACCTAGAAAGACTGCTTGGGTCCTTGAATGGAGTCAAGGGGGGAGGTAAAGCGATAAGTGTAGCATTTCCTGCGGTTGCAAGGGAAAGTGCCAGGAGAGGGTGTGGTTTGGGTGGGAAGGGACGAATTGACCAGGGAGTTACAGAGGGAGCAGTCTCTGCGGAAAGCCGACAGGGGAGGAGATGGGAAGATGTGGCCAGTGGTGGGATCCCGTTGGCAGACAAAAAAGCTGGAGAAAATCAGCGGGTGAGGCAGCATCTATGGAGCGAGGGAATAGGCGACGGTTTGGGTCGAGACCCTTCTTCAGACTGATGTCGGGTGGAGGGGTGGGCTGGAAAAGGAAAGGAAGAGGCGGAGACAGTAGGCTGTGGGAGAGCTGGGAATGGGAATGGGAGAAAGTTAGGACTACCTGAAATTGGAGAAGCAAATGTTCATACCGCTGGGGTGTAAACTACCCAAGCGAAATATGAGGTGCTGTTCCTCCAATTTGCGGTGGGCCTCACTCTGGCCATGGAGGAGGCCCAGGACATAAAGATTGGATTCAGAATGGGAGGGGGAGTTGAAGTGTTGAGCCACCGGGAGATCAGGTTGGTTATTGCGAACTGAGTGGAGGTGTTGTGCGAATCGTACACCAAGCCTGCGGTTGGTCTCACGGAGGTTCATCATACGCTGAATAATCCAACCACATTTTTGTTTGGAAGTGGAAAGAAGTAATAGAAATTGCATTCATTAAAACATGTAAAAAGAGTTGAGATACTGTATTTACTGTATTATAATGTTGTGGCATTGTGGTATATATCAGAGGTAGACAAAAATGCTGGAGAAACTCAGCGGGTGCAGCAGCATCCGTTTCTCCAGCATTTTTGTCTACCTTCGATTTTCCAGCATCTGCAGTTCCTTCTTAAACACGTGATATATATTATATCTTGATTGGTGAATATGTTTAGTTTGTGACTTTATTTGAAGCAGAAATAATATGTGACTGCTTCATTGAGCATAATTCCGACTGGTAACTACGCACTTCGTCCGAGCACATTATCGCACGCGTCATGCAAGCCGTCTTAAATGACCACCTAAACTGTCATTTGGCAACCTAATAAGCTGCCTAGGTTGGCAACAGAGAAAAAAAGTTAAGTGAGAGCCCTGCACTGTGTTGCCCTAATAAACAGCAGATGTGAAAGTGGGCTTCACATATCTTGTTTATTGATAAATAATAATTCATCTCAAATGACAATCCCGGCATCTTTTCAGGGTGGACATTGAAACCTGGTGAAGCGACAATGAATGGCGGTCGGTGACCCACCGATCGGCCGAAGGGTCACTAACCCTCACCTGAGTAGCGCCAAGAAGGCGGCGGGCTCCACGTCGGGCAGTTCCACCTCGGCCGAGCGGGTGGCCATGCCACCGTTGAACATGGCGTCGAAGACGGCGCTGCCGACGGCGAGCACGAAACGGTGGGCGGGGAAGCGCTGGGCCCCGCGACCCTTCCCCACCGCGAAGTGGACGTCGCTCAGCAGTTCGTTGTTGAACAGGAAGGCGAAGCGTTCCCGCACCGAGCTCTGGGTCGCCTGCCAGTTACAGAGCGGCGGCGGAGGGGGCTGTCCGAGCCCAGGCCCCGGCGCCGGCGCCTGGCCCGCGCCTTCTCCCGGCTCCAGAGCGGCCCAGGCCCCGTTCCTGGCCGCGGCTCCGGCCACCGCTTCCTCCTCCTCCATCTTCACCACCGCCTCCCAGCCCCGGATAGCGCCAAGAATCACCGGCGATCTTCGCGAACTTCCGCGTTAAACCCGGCAGGTTAGCGCGGAACCTGCTCTCTCTCGGACTAACCGGGTTCCTCAGTCGCTCCCTCCCTTCATCTAACCTCGCCCCTACTCGCCAGAATAAATATACAGTGTGAAAAAATGACTAGAAACATCAAAACAATAAATAATAACTTCATTAAAACCTGGTTGAGGAACGATTGGATGACGCAGAAGAATAGTTGCAATGTTATAAATATACTTAATATTGAATTAGATCGATTAAATGAAAAAAAAAGCTTCGTTTTGCGAAATTTGCTGGAATAGGGTGGTAAACGCAATGGGAATGGGGGGTGCAATGCAAGCAAAGATTTTTGAAATTCTTCAAGTTCCACAGTGAGACATATTTGACAAGGTTCTTCGTGGTTGGTGATCCAGAAGATTAAGATGCATAGGATTCAAGGCGACTTGGTAGACCGGATTCAAAACTAGTTTGGCCATTGAAGACAGTCCTCATGGAGAGGTGTTTCGCTAAATGCAGGTTTCTGGCCATTGGTATTCCACAGGGATAGCTGGACCTCTGCTGTGTGTGATACAGTGGCTTGCAAAAGTATTCATACCTCTTGAACTTTTCCACATTTTGAAAACCATGTATCATTTTCCTTCCACTTCACAATTATGCACCACTTTGTGTTGGTCTATCACATAAAATCCCAATAAAATACATTTACGTTTGTGGTTGTAACGTGACAAAATGTGGAAAAGTTCAAGGGGTATAAAAACTTTTGCAAGCCACTGTATATATAAATGACTTGGACGAAATGCAGATGGGTTAATTATTGTTTGCATATGGCACAAAAAGGGTGTAGTTATGGATAGAAGGTTGTTTAAGGACACAGCAGGATGGATCGGTTGAAGATATGGCAGAGAAATGGCATTTGGTGTTACTGGGAGTTTGTAAATTTTGAGTCGTTTGGGAAATTAAAATGTAAGCGGAACTTATAATGGATTGTTAGGGTTTGGGGGTTGAGTTTGGAAAACACTGGGTGTATGAAAGGATCTAGTTGATCAGAAGGAGAAAGAGGGGAACAGGGAGTGTGGGTTATCTATAATTGGAGAATTCAATATTCATGCTGCATGCAGGACACTTAGGAGTGTTGATATGCAGAGAAATCTTCTGGTGAAAATCCATAGCAATATGAAAATGGCAATGCAAGTAGATGAGGGTAGAAAACATATGCATGTTTGCTTTTGTTGGATGGGGCATTAAGTATAAGTCTGGAAGTCATGGAGCTTTTAAAAACGTTGATTAGGCCACATTTGAGGTATTGTGCAATGATACTGGTATTGTGTGCAGTTCTGGTCCTTCCATTACAGGGAGGATATGGAGGGGGTGCAGAAGAGGTTCACCAGGATGTTGCATGGAGTATAAGGCATTAGCTTTAAGGGAAGTTTGAACACATTTGGATCGTTTTCTCTGGAGACAGGGGAATCCTGATAGATGTTTATACAATTATGAGAGATGTAGAAAGTCAGAATCTTTTCAGTAGGGTGGAAATATCAAATACTAGAGAGCAGACCTTTAGGCTAAGAAGGGAAAGTTTAAAGTAGATGTGCGAGGCAAGTTTTTTAAATACCGAGGGCGTAGTAGATAAATGCACATCTGGGAACAGATGTGCATTTTCCCAAAACGTCACCATTGCATGTTTTCTATAGATGCTGAGTTACTCCAGCACTTTGTGTCTTTTTTCTTTGTAAGCCAGTATCTGCAGTTCCTTCCGTCTCACGTTTTCTGAAGCTATAACACTACATTCCATTTTCTTTCTCCTTTCGTTTGCACTACCTGTTGTACTCACGTATGGTTGTGAACTGCCTGGAGAGAACAAGGTTTTTCAGTGTATCTCGGTACACGTGATAATAATAAACTAGTACCAATATTTATTCCACTGTGAGCATGCTGTGCACAAAGGGCTGCTCTAAAAATTGTAAGCTGTTTTCAAGAAGGGACGCAGAGGCAGCTGACGGTCCAGGAGCGTGCGTGCGCGCACCTGCTGGCGGGCGTTCCGCCGGCTCCGTGTGACGCGCACGTCTGCCGTGCCGATTGTTCCAGTAGAGCCGGGACGGAGCGCGGCGGCGAGGCGAGAGTTCCGACACGGAGCCTGGCCGTTTGTCAGCTCATCTCCTCTCCTCGCCGCGCCGCGCCGAAATGCAGGCCCCGAGTCAGCCTCAGGGCCAGAGCCTGACTCCGCATGTGTACTGGGCGCAGAGGCACGGCGAGCTGTTGCTGAGGGTGGATCTGAGCGATGTGCAGGTGAAGCGGCTCGAGTGCGGGACGGGCCACCCACTTTCTCGCGCGCGCACGATGGAGTAGGGCGCGCGCCCGAGAAGTGAAGTGTCGGCGCTTTCAGGGGCTGAGTGAAAGGGGAGAAAGGAAGGCGCGCTCTGATGAGGGCCGAAGGGAGGCAGTGCGCGTACTCGAGAAGAGTGAGGGGGAGACACGCGCACCCCGGAGAAACAGAAAATAGGAGTAGGCCATTCGGCCCTTCGAGCCAGTCATGGCTGATCATCTAAAATCAATACCCCGTTCCTGCTTTTCCCCCATATCCTTTGATTCCTTTAGCCCTAAGAGCTAAATCTAACTATCTCTTGAAAACATCAAGAAGAATGAGGGAGGAGACATGCGTGCCAAAGAGTGAGTAAGGGAGGGGAAGAGAGGATAATGTATAAAATTGGAGAATTTCGTTGGACGCTTGTTTTTGTGAAACTAAGCAGCAAATACCACCCATTTAACTGCTTTCTCTGTCAACAGAAACCTGATGTCACGATCACTGAAAATACCCTCTTCTTCAGAGGTAATTTTTTAAATGGCTTAATGGTCTCCTGTGCCCTGACGATTCATGATAATACATCCCCGTGCACAAATCTTTTTTAATGCGAAATAATAACTAAAAGTTCTGGTACTATAAAAGTGTTATGCGTCATGTAGTTATGCTCTGATCAGGGATAATGGCAGGCAGGTGGGTTGCGCTCGCCTACAGTCTGTCTTCTTTTTGTCTTTTTTGTTATTTTTAGTGTGTTTAAAAAGTATGTGTTAATGTTTTCTTGTTTGTTTTATGTGGGCGGGGAGGGGGGTCGGGGGGGAAACTTGTTTTCAATCTCTTACCTTGCCGGAGATGCGATTGTTTTCCGGATCGTATCTCCGGTCGCTCTGCGGCCTAACATCGTGGAGCTGGAGGCCTTGCTCGCGACTGACTTTGAGCCCCACCACGGTGCCCCACCATCGGAGCCGATTCCTTGTGTGGGATCGACGCTCCAACCGCTGTCTGCAGACTTTACCATCAAAGAGCTCGCAGTCTCGGGTTGAGACCGGTCGGGAAGCACCAAAATCCGCACGACGTTCGACTGGACCCGACCCGGGGTAGATCGCCCGGCTCGGGGGATCTGAGATTCCCCCTCGATGCAGGAGCTTGATCGGCCCGACAAGGAGGCCCGCCGCCGACTACGGGAATAAGATCGTCCGGTCAACGGAAGGTTAGAGGCCCCCAACCGCTGGAGGACAAAGAAGGGAGAGATTGAACTTTTTTTTTGCCTTCCATCACAGTGAGGAATGCGGAGGAGTCACCGTGGTGGATGTTCATGTTAAAATGTATTTTGTGTGTTCTGTTGCTTTTTTATTGGTATGACTGTATGGCAAATCAAATTCCTAGTATGTTGCAAAACATACTTGGCTAATAAAGTATGATTATGATTATGAGGTGGGTTAAAAAACCTGACAGTTGTAGGAAAGTAGCTGTTCCTGAACTTGGCTGTGTGGGATGAGCATGTTTAAAAACAATAAGAGTTTGTAGGGAAATAAATGCAAATATAAAATTTAAAAAATAGATTATGAAAATTAAGATCTGGAGCATTTCAACAGTTTGGGAAGAAGTCGAGTTATCTTTTTTTGTGATCAATTGTTCTATAGAATGTGCAGTTCTTTAGAGATCATGACATAATTGACCTGCTTTAAATTGTAAACCCCAGGTATTGGATTGAAGTGAATATGAATGTGCGAAGCCTTTCAGTTTCTATTAGATCATCCATTTAGACAAACCAGTAGTTAGCTCCTTCACGATTCAGAGACACTTCAGAGTTCAAATCATTTAAGTCCTTCTCGGAATTTCTGTATTGTAGAAAATATTTGTGAAATTGGTTCACCTTCTAAAGGAAGATGTGTACATTTTCTGTAATGTGTATGCATTTGAGGTAAATTGAGAAATACTTATCCTTGCAATAACCAGTATTGGTTTCTGGTTTACCACAGTCCAGGTGCAAAGACATATATCTTGTCTCATTTAAGTTTCATGAATTCTGTGGAAAAAGCTTGTAACCCGAATTCATGCAATTGGTCAAAAGAAAGTGTTTAAATTCAGCAAAGTGTACAGTGTGCAAGTTAAAACCGTAAGATCATAACATGGAATGATAGTAAAAAGTTGCATCAATCATCATGGTGGCGCAGCAGTAGAGTTGCTGCCTACAGCGAATGCAGCGCTGGAGACCCGGGTTCGATCCTGACAACGGGTGCTGTCTGTACGGAGTTTGTACGTTCTCCCCGTGACCTGTGCGGGTTTTCTTCGAGATCTTTGGTTCCCTCCCACACTCCAAAGACGTACTGGTTTGTAGGTTAATTGGCTTGGTAAATGTAAAAATTGTAAGGATAGTGTTAATGTGCGGGGGATCGCTGGTTGGCGTGGGCCGAAAGGCCTGTTTCCGCGCTGTATCTTTAAACTAAACTAATCCAATACTGGTAGATTCTCGGCATCGAACCAATTTTAATTGGGTTTGTAGTTTATCTTTAAGCTTTGTATAATGGACAGACCTCTCAAATACCATTCTGTTTTCTGGTAGAATTACATTTATCCTAGGTATCATAACAGTTGAGTTATAATGAGAGTGGGAAGAAAATATGTTCTCTAAACTGAAGTAAGATGGGTTTTTGGCTCTCTCCTTAGCAGCAGTGGGTTTCTTTTACCAATGACACCTATTAAATTCTCATTAACTGTAAGGGACAAGAGTGCTGACTTCCTAGTGATTACAACAATACACAGATCCTGTCTTAACACCAAACAACCCAATAAACATTAACATGTTGTATAAAGTTCTCAAAGCATTAAACACATACTTATAAATGTTTAAATATTTGATGCCAACAAACTATTTCCATTGAAACTATTGATACTTACAAGTAGAGGATGATTTCTAAATCACATGATGTAGCTGTGCAAAGAAAGGCCACTCTTTTTGAGTGGTCAAGTGGTCAATGTTTGTTCCGTCAAGGTGTACATATACACAGTTAAATTTTTTTCTTAAAAGTCAAGATGGTGCCTTGTGAATATGTAGATCTGGGGAAAGCAAATAGGTGGATATTATAGATTCCACATAGTTAAGGAAGATGAGAGGTTCATTGGCTTTATCCTAGAAAGAATACAATCCTTTCCCAAATGAACCCAAATAAATGTAACCCAATGGAGTTCTACAACAGTCCATTTTTAGAGTTACTGATGATTGAATGGTATGCCCGCTGGTATTTCTGTGCTGTATCTGTCAACTAAACTAAACTAAAGAGGCTTTTACATAGGCACATGGAAAATGAAGGAATGAAGGGATATGCAGCATGTTCAGGCAGAGTTTAGTTTAACTTGGCATCATGTTCGACACAGACATTGTGGACCAGTGCCTTTTCCTGTGCTGTTGTATGTTCTAATGTGGGGAAGTGTAAGGTAACAACGTTTGAGAAATAAAATCAAAAAGCAGATCATTATCTAAATGGAAAGAGACTGAAGGTCACTGAAGCACAGGATTTGGGTGTTCTAGTGATGAATCACAAATAAACTAACAGGAAGGTCAAGTCTATTGTCATATGCATGTATGATGAGGTACAGATACAATGAAAATCTTGTTTGTGTCTGACAAATAGTAAGAACAATATGAGGTTTTGTTGCAATTTTGTGGATAGAGCCTCATCTGAAATACTGTGTATGGTTTTGATCTGCTTACCAATAAAAGATAGTAAATTGGGCTCAGTCTGAAATTCACTAGGCTAATTCCTGGGATGTGAGGGTTATCCTACCAAGTGTGATTGAATAGTCTGTGCATAATGCTGGAATGATAATCTATTATTTCTTGGAGTTTAGGAGAAGGAGTGACTTTATCCAAACACGTAAGACTCTACTGGAAAACAATATACTACAGATGATGAAATCTGGAACTTAAGAGGACATAACAGGCTAAATTTTGAGATGTTTTCATGAATGGGGGAGTCTCGAACAGGAGAATATCACTACAAGATAAGAGAGTGTTTGTTTAAATCTGAGTTATGCAGAAATTTCTTCTCATAGAGGGTTGTTAATCTCTGGAATTCTCTGCCCAGGTGGGTGGTAGAAGCTAACGCGTGAGAAATGGAGTTGGATAAATATTTGATAGATGAAGGAATAGAGCATTGTGGAGAATTTCACAGAAGAGTTGAGGCCACCATAGATTAGCCGTGATCATATTAAATGGTGGGGCGGGCTTGAAGGGCCTGTTAGCCTGCTCCTACTCCTATTAACTTGAGTTTTTGTGTTCCAGATAGTAGTGTCGCTTCTGAGGAATTTGGGTGTAATCTCGTGTTGCATGTCACACATTTAATAACAATTTTCTTCTGCACCTCCAGCACATGGCCATGGAGCAAAAGGAGACAATGCCTACGAATTCCGCTTGGCATTCCTGGAAGCGGTGAATTCTGAGGTAACACTGGTAGTTTAACATCGGGCATTGATTTTAATTCTGTCACGTAACCTAATGAAAGTTGACTATTTTTAATGGCTTGCACAATTTGGCAAGGATCTTTATTTTAGTTTATTGTCACGTGTACCAAGGGACAGTGAAAAGCTCTTTGGTTGCATGCTATCCAGTCAGTGAAAAGTACAAATATGAAAGTGGGATAACAGAACTGGTAGGGCGGCTGCCTTACAGCGCCAGAGAACCGGGTTCGAACCTAACCCGGGTGCTGTCTGTGGAGTTTGCACGCCCTTGCTGTGATAGCGCGGGTTTCCTCTGGGTGCTCCGGTTTTCCCCCACATTCCAAAGACGTGTGGGATTATAGGTCAATTGGCTCTCAGTAAATTGCCCTAGTGTGTAGGGAGTGGAAAAGAAAGTGGTATAACATTGAATATATTCAGTCCTTGAGTTTATAGGCTAAAACATTTCATACTCTCCAGTCACCTTTTGATAAATATCGGTTTACTGCTAATTTCCAACGATAATTATATGTACTATTGAGTCTGTAACATAACCGTGCCTACAACATATCTTCATTCGCAATGGCTGGTTCCCAGCATACATCTGAAGACTAAGTTGATCTGAATACGTCTATAAAGAAGACAGCAATTAATCTAAAGATTAGAATCAGTTTAGGCTGTTAGAATGGTAATTTTGGAGATGTGACTAGCTTAAGATTGAATTGTTTTGCTCACATGATGTGCATAATGCTGGAATGATTATCATAGAGTTACACACCATAGAAAAACCATGCAAGATTCATGAGCACAAGATCAGAGCTTTAGTTATGTATAGATTCTCATCTCCACCGAAGCTCATTGGCTGCTCTGTGCATCAGCTACAAAATGCACTGCAGCCACTCTGACAGCAGTTCCCAAACATACAAATTATGACACCCACAAAGGACAATGGCAGCATCCACAGGGGAACTTAACCACTTGCAGCTTCCCCTCCCAGTCATCTTCAGCTTGGAAATATATTGCCTGTCCTCGGTTGTCATTGGTTCTAAATACTAAGCATCAGAACTGGTGAGGTCAGCTTCACCAGAAGTACTGCAGTAGTTTGAGAAGAATATTATTTTGTGATTCTGAAAATATGATATCAGGTTTTGACTTCCAAAAAAAAATTGTTGTACTTTCAAGTCGAAAGTAAAGGCAAGAGTGTTTAATTGTCTGATGTACTGACGATGGAAGAATAAAATTCTTACATACAGCGATGGGGATGTTCAGGTTCTCCAGTGCTTTCTTCTATGGAGTTACTCCGTTTCTGTACAAATGTATGAGTTTTGATAAGAATGTCTTTGTTCAATTTTGAGCCACGTAACTTTATTTACAGGGAATTTACTCTAAAATTGTTTGCCTTAATAGCCGCTGTTCAAAACCACAGAAAGACAAGTAAATATCACGGTGAAAAAAATAGAGAGCAAATGGTGGGACAGACTGACAAAACAGGAAAAGAAACCAATATTCTTAGTTCCTGATTTTGACCGATGGCTGGATGAGTCTGATGCTGAAACGGAACTTAGGGAAAAGGTAATTTTGTCGAGGAAATATTGTGTATTCCCATATTTTATGATTAGCCGGATGAACTTTGTGCTTTACAGACTCGTTTGTTGTTTTTTCTTTTTAACCCAATTTCTGCATATTATAAGATTATGGATGATATTTACACAATACAACTATTATGTAATTACATCAATTTATTCTCCCTTTACAGGAGGAATTAGCAGAGATTAATAAAATAAGTTTGGAGTCAAGGGTTCGAAAGAATTGTAAGTAAAAGAATGTAGAAAATTGGAGCAGGAGAAAGCCACACACCCCCTTGAATCTGTTCTACTATTCATTGTGGATTTGATTGGTGGCCATAGTTCCAGTTCCTGCCCAATTGATCACTGCCCAATTCCTGCAGTCCAAGTATCAATCTCAAGGTGAAAATATTTAAGAGTGAAATGAGGAAGAATTTCTTCGCTCAAAGTGGCGTGAATGATGATGTTCCCTGGCCCAGATAGATGAATCCTTGAATTTATTAAATGCTGAGATGGATAGATTTTAATCACTAAGGAATGGATAATATGGGGAAAGGTCAGTACACTTAAGGAATGTTGGATCAGCCATGATTTCATTGAATAGCAGAGCAGGTTTGAGGGACTAAATGGCCCCCTGGTTACAATTTCTTGTTGTTTTAATGTACTTAATGTCTGAATATTTTCAGCGCTCTGGGGTAAAGAATGCTAAGATTCACACCATTGTCTGAGTCTAGGCAATTTAGTTCTAGTTTCTACATGCTTGTCATAATTATCCACTTGGGTATCTTACAACCCAATGGTATGTCCAGTGAATTCTCTAATTTTAGGCAACAATCCTGCCCCTCTCCCTCCCCCCCCCCCCCACACCCACCACCACCCATTTCACTTACTAACCTCCCCCAGCTATCTTTGCTTTCCCCTTCCCCAACCACCTATATCCTTTCGACTGGCTCTGCATTTCGCTAATTTTTTCTCTTTATCTGAAACTCTTTTGCCTCCATTTGTCACTTTTTTGTCTCCTTTTCATCTCCAGCCTTTGTTCACCCTTACGCCAATCAAACCTGTATCCACCTGTTATCTTGCCAAACTTACCCACCCCACCTCTTTTCCAACTTTCTCCTGCAATTTACTACATTCAGTCTGAAGAGGGGTCCCGACCCGAAACACCATCTATCCATGTCTTCCAGTGATTCTGCCTGACCCACTGAGTTATTCCAGCACTTTGAGTTCTATCCAAGATTCCAATATCTGCAGTTCCTGGCATCTCTATTTAATATTCATTAGTTGATCTTGATTGCATTCAACAGGGCAAGTGGTTTGCGTATGGTCATCTATGTTAGCATTGTTTGCTTTGTGCTTGATATTCCTAACTGAGGTGGTTATACTGTTTATAATAAAGACTGTTTTCTTTTTAGCAGCCTTAACGTTTTATTTGCTTTACAACAGCCTACGTCACCATGAGGACAGGTTACCTATTTATGTATAACCTTGTGCAGTTTCTGGGCTTCTCTTGGATCTTTGTCAATATGACAGTGAGACTCTTTGTTTTTGGCCAAGGTAAGTGACTCTTTCATCCTTTGCAAATCCAGAGTTCCCATATTGCCTCGCTATGAAATCCTGTTATAATGTGTTTTATATTAGTGTTGCAAATCAGATGTCATACGTGTAACTGGGAAGAGAATAGATCAGACGAGAAAGGACTGAGAAGATAGGAATTAAATGGGACAAGAGTATGTTAAAACATTGGGTCTGCCAGACAATCCTGCTTATGGATTTTATGTAGTAGATAGAAGCAGGCTATGCGGGACTGGGACAATGAATTTGGAGGCTGTGGAGGAATGATCCCTGGGGTCTATGATTGCTTGGGTCACATGACCTGATTTTTGATTGTGAGTTATGATCCAAAAGGAAGTATGAGAAAGTGCCTGAGAGTAGACGCCTGTTCTCGGGATGATAGTGGTCAGTTCACCAGACAACACAGCTCCATTCTTGTTTACTTGGTTTACTGAATGGGGTGCTGTAAGTTCAGAAGGGGCACATTGGAGCAGGAGAGGGGAGGAGATGGTCAATTAATAGATCTATAAGACGGTAATTGGCCAAATGGAGATGTCCAGGTGGAATGGGACTATTGAAGATAAGTTAAAGAATCTATAGTTTGGGATGAAAGCTCTTGGCCAGGAACTAACGTGGAGATGTTGTCATGTGGAGCAAATTCATTGAAGTGTGGATGTAGGGGAAGGAAGCTGAGGCATCTACTGAGGACTAATCTGAAGGATGTCAGGAAGATCAGAGGGATGTTTACAATACAGATAGTTGGAGGTGAGGAGGGAGAGATGGAGTCTTGAGGAAAGTGAAGTGGAAGAAATATCAGAAGAGGATCGGAGAGATATTGGAATGCAAGCACATTTGTTTACAATCTCCAATCTGAAAGGAATGAGAAAAGTCATCCACTATGGTATCGAATGCAGCAAAGAAAAAAGTGGGACTGTAGGCCACAATGTCTTTGAGATGATAATTTTGTCTTGTTGCAGAGAGAAGTCAAGAGCATGCAAGGCAATGATTGCGGAGAGCAGAGAAATGTTTGATAGTTTGCATAATCCTGTGATCCTGGGGGTCTAAATTGCAAAAGGCCTTGGAATTGATGTGGAACGAATTGGAACTGGAAGCGTTTGATAAGGAAAGAGATGTGGCTGTGGAAGTGGGTTTTAGACAACACATTATCCAAGCAAACAATATTGAGGGCGAGCACGGCAAGAAACATAGAAAAATAGGTGCAGGAGTAGGCCATTCGGCCCTTCGAGCCAGCACCCCATTCAATATGATCATGGCTGTTCATCTAAAATCAATACCCCGTTCCTGCTTTTTCCCCCAAATACCTTGATTCCTTTAGCCCTAAGAGCTAAATCTAACTCTCTCTTGAAAACATCCAGTGAATTGGCCGCCTCTGCCTTCCATTCCACAGACAGGAAACAAAGAGTAGGGATTAACGGGTCCCTTTCAGAATGGCAGGCAGTGACCAGTGGGGCTTGGTGCTGTTTACAATATATATTGATGATTTAGATGAAGGAATTAAAAGTAACATTAGCACATTTTCATATGACACAAAGCTGGTTGGCAGTGTGAACTGTGAAGAGGATGCTATGAGGATGTAGGGTGACTTGGAGAGGTTGGGTGAGTGGGCAGATGGATGGCAGATGCAGTATGATGTGGATAAATGTGAGGTTATCCACTTTGGTGGCAAAAACAGGAATTCCAGTGAATACAAGTCCAGTCGATCCATTCTTTCAAAATATGTCAGTTCCGCCATCCCGGGAATTAACCTGATGAACCTATGCTGCACTCTCTCAGTAGCAATAATGTCCTTCCTCAAATTAGGAGACCAAAATTGCAGACAATACTCCAGGTGTGGTCTCACCAGTACCCTGTACAACTGTAGTAGGATCTCCTTGCTCCTAAACTCAAATCCTCTCGCAATGAAGGTCAACATGCTTCTTCACTGCCTGCTGTACCTGCATGCTTACTTTCAATAACTGATGTACAAGCACACCCAGGTCTTGTTGCAACTTCCCTTTTCCTCATCTGACACCATTCAGATAATAATCTGCCTTCCTGTTCTTGCTACCAAAGTGGATAACCTCACATTTATCCACATTATACTGCATCTGCCATGCATCTCCCCACTCACCAACCTATCCAAGTCATCCTGTAACCTCATGGCATCCTCATCGCAGCCCACACTCACCCAGCTTTGTGTCATTTGCAAACTTGGAGATGTTACATTTACTTCCCTTATCTAAATTGTTAATATATATTGTAAATAACTTGCGTCCCAGCACCAAGGCTTGCGGCACCCCACTAGGCATTGCCTGCAATTCTGAAAAGGACCCGGTAATTCCTACTCTGCTTCCTGTCTGCCAACCAGTTCTCTATCCATGTTAATACCCTACCCCCAATACCATGTGCTCTAATTTTGGGCACTGATCTCTTGTGTGGGACCTTGTCAGAGGCTTTTTGAAAGTTGAGATACACCACATCCACTGGTTCGCCCTTATCCATTCTACTTGTTACATCCTCAAAAAATTCCAAATTATTAGTCAAGCATAATTTCCCCTTCATAAATCCATGCTGACTTTGACCGATCCTGTCACTGCTTTCCAAATGAGCTGCTATAACATATTTAACAATTGACTCGAGCATCTTCCCCGCTACCGATGTAAGGCTAATTGGTCTATAATTCCCCATTTTCTCTCTCCCTCTTCTTAAAAAGTGGGGTTACATTGGCTACCCTCCAGTCCACAGGAACTGATCCAGTGTCGAGAGAACATTGGAAAATTATCAACAATACATCCATGATTTCTAGGGCCGCCTCCTTGAGTATTCTGTGATGCAGGCCATCAGGCCCTGGGGATTTATCTACCTTCAGTCCCAACAGCTTGCCTAACACCATTTCCTGACTAATATGCATTCCCTTCAGTTCCTCCCTCTCACTAGATCCTCAGTCCCCTAGTATTTCAGGGAAATTGTGTCTTCCTTAGTGAAGACAGAACCAAAGTACTTGTTTAACTGTTCTGCCATTTCATTGTTTTCCAGTCTAAATTCACCTGTCTCTGATTGTAAGGGACCTATATTTGTCTTCATTAATCTTTTCCAATTTACATATCTAAAGAAGCTTTTTGAGTCTTTTTATATTCCCAAGCTTTATTTCATGCTCATTTCCCCCCCCCCCTCTTAATTAACCCCTTCATCTTCCTCTATTGAGTTTAAAATTTTCTCCGCTCCTCCAAGAGTGAACAGCGAAGAACAATGTCAGGTTGAGCATTCCTGGAAGAAAAGTGGCAATAAATGCAACAAGTAGAAATCGAAAAACTTCAGATGCTGGAATTTATTTCCTGATGTAAGGGAACAACTAAAATTTAGGGATCATACAAAGCTGAAATGTTTTATAATACTTCCTTTCACTTTTATTCCAACTCTTGCTCAGAAAAGGCAAATGTACAACTCAGTGACCCCTCTCCCCATGCGTGCAGTGGTAAATACAATGTACGTAATTAAATCCAATTTGTGGTAGGCAATCCCTGCTTTATGGCCATTTCGTAATGGAAATTCACTTTTGCAGAATTTGCAAATCACTCCAAAAATGTGCAAAATGTAATAACATTTGCTCAAATTAAATTTGTGAAAAAACTTAAATTTATTTATAACGCATATCTTGATGCATGTGCTGATGCCGCATCTTTTTGTAATAGAAATTCACGGTACAAGCCACTTTCTAGGAATGCATCCCCCTCTTTCCCCCCCCCTTTAGTCTAAATAGATATTTCACCTGGTTAGACAAACTGTTGCCATCTCAGATCCTGATTATGTTACTTGCGTTCATCTGCAGATTCTCTATTCGATACATTTCATGCAGTGGGTGACGTGATGAACTTTTGTCAGATACTTGCAATTGTGGAGGTTATAAATCCGCTGCTGGGATTGGTGAAAACTTCATTGGTGCCTGCAATAATCCAGGTATGCTGAGGGCATTGGACAGAATGCTGGGTGGATGGTCAGGAAGAGAAAGAGACATCACTACTCCATTTCTAGCAGGAGAATGCTTTTGTGCAAGATTTTGCTTCTTACTAAGTGTGACCATGGGGATGTGTACGAGGAACCTTTGAAATCTTTTGTTGTCCCCATTTATTAACCTGAACATTGCACATTTTAAAATACTTAACATAGACTGTTTTCTTCTAAGTCAATTTGACCACTCCACCCAGAGAAGATAGACACAGTAATTTGGTTAGGGAGTGAGTCTTAATCTTAAGGGGCATTATGTACAAAACAAAGAGAAGAGAAAATGTAAAAGAAATTGGTATTTAAAACGTACCATTTCATCCTTTCAGGTGTGAGTCCCCCTTTTATAGATCAGAATTTACTAATTTTAATTTTTTTCTTCAATTGTTTGAACAGGTACTTGGGAGAATCATGATTCTTTTTGTGGTGATAGGAAGTCAAGCTGAAATGCAGAATAAAGCAGCAGTTTTTGCTGTCTTTTATCTTTGGAGCATCATCGAAATGTTCAGGTTTGTATTTCACTTACTTTCTTTCTCTCAAATTCAACTGATGGTCCAAAAAACGTTCAGGGGATGGATCACTTGCTATTAGATTTTGGCAAACCATAAAATTCTCTGCTAACTTTGTAGGTGCTGGCATCTGTTCTTTGCAATGTATCGCTGAGTTTTTGAAGCAGTTTTTTTTTTTGTTCCAGATTCAAGCATCTGCAATCTCTTGTGTTTTTTGCCCATCATCCTTGTGTCAGCTATTCAACCAGAGCTTTGTGTTTATTCTAATATCCATCTGAATTGTTATATTTTTACTTTTCAAAAACAAGCTATTTCATTTATAGATTGTCACATAGTTGCAGCCTTGTCAGCCACTCCTGGTAAAGCATAGTATCGTTTTAAAAGTTATATGAAGCCACCCTTGCTCTGCAGCAGTACACTGCATCCTCTTACATAATGTTGTCCTACCTAATAACTTGAATGCTGCACGTCTCAAAATACTTTGCGTTCAAACTATCGCTCTTTTATGCCAATTAACTTGTTCCAGTGAAGTTAGACCTGGTAGTTTGATTAAGGGTTGAGTCCAGTTTTTAGGGGAACAATGACAGAAATATTAACAATGTGATGAAAATGCAAATTCCTTGCAGCCCTTGTCATGTTTGTTGCACAACGCCTTTATTTAATTAGGAGACGATAGCAATTGCATGCACAACCGTGGCTGATTTACTGCATAATGGCTTCTGTGCCATTTTGTAAAAATCTTTGAGGTGCTCAGTGGGTGAAATAAGTCCTTGTAGGGTTATGTACAAGATACCTGGATTTTGTACTGACCTCTGCATAATGGTGGAGCAGTTACATTATTTAAGAATGGGGCACTATATACTGAAGGAATACATTTGTCTTGGCAATACTTCAGCTGTACTATGTATGGGTTTTGTTGCTGCTGAATTGACGCAGCGATAGAGTTGCTGCCCTACAGCGCCATAGACCCAGGTTCAATCTTGACCACGGGCGCTGCCTGTACAGAGTTTGTCAGTTCACCCTGTAACCACGTGGGTTTTCTCCAGGAGCTCCAGTTTCCCACACTCTAAAGACATACAGGTTTATAGATCAATTGGCTTCAGTAAGTTGTAAAATTGTCCTTCGTGTGTGTAGGTTAGTATACGGGGTGATCGTTGGACGGCGCGGACTCAGTGGGCCAAAGGGCCTGTTGCTGCGCTGTATCTCTAAAGTCTAATGTGTATAAATCATTCTTT
Organism: Malacoraja senta; assembly: GCA_038087875.1. NCBI lineage: Eukaryota > Metazoa > Chordata > Chondrichthyes > Rajiformes > Rajidae > Malacoraja > Malacoraja senta. Next base: position 13,753,268 of record CM075989.1, read on the forward strand.
TATTGAAACAGGTACCCTTACTACATGCTATCATGTATAGGAACAGAATGGAAAATTCTGACGTGGATCCGATACACCATCTGGATACCTCTTTATCCACTGGGAGTCATTGCAGAAGGTTGGTTGTTAAATTGATGCACGTTTTTTATGTTACTGTTAAAATATGGATTGAGCTATGATTGTGGCGATGTTCTCTTTCTTATATTCACATATTTGTTAGTGTTTGAAGATTCACTTGCATTTCCCCACCTGTCTCCCACAGCGGTCTGTGTGGTTCAGTCTATTCCGCACTTTGAGGAAAGTGGAAGATTTACTGTCCAGCTGCCCAACCCACTCAACATCTCATTCAGCTTTACCTATTTTCTACAAGTTTATCTTATTATCATGTTCTTGGGTAAGTTCTAATCTCTGATTGCATTCCCTTATTTATTTAATATATTTCAGGTTGTCAAATAGTCAATACATTAATCTGAATGATAAATGAGTTCAGAACTTAACAGTAAATGGAGTCTGTGCATGAGACAAGGAGACTATGTCCAATGTCTTTTTACCCTTTTCTCTTCCACATACAGCCGATAAAAATGTAAGATTAATTTAGAGAATAATATGCTAAGTTCCTGTGTAATAGGGAATGGTTAAAAAGCTGATGTTGGCCACAGTGCATTCATGTTATAGAGAATTTAATGAAGACTCAATCAGATAATTGAAGCAAAGAGTTATGCAGCACAGAAACAGGCCCTTTGGTCTAAATCGTCCTCGCCAGCCAAGATGCCTACCTGAGCTAATCCCATTTGCCTGTGTTTGGCCCATATTTCTCTCAACATTTACATTTCATGTACCTGTCTAAATGCCTTTTAAATGCTGTAATTGCAGCTGTCTCTACAACTTCCTCTGGTAGCTTGCTCCACATACCCACCATTCTCTGAAAATGTTGTCCCTTAGGTTCCCTGTAAATTTTTGTCCTATCATCTTCAAACTATACCCTCTACTTTTTGACTCCGTGCCCTGGGACAAGGATTGTGACCATTCACCTCATCTATGCCCTTCACGATATTATGTGCTCTGCTCCAGGGAAAAATGTCCCATCTCATTCAGTCTCTCCTCATAATTCAAGCCCTCTGGTCCCAGTAACATCCTTGTGAATCTTTTCTGCACCCTTTTTGGCTCAATGACATCCTTCCTACATCTAGGTGAGCATGACTACACACAATACTCCACATGCAGTCTCGCCACAGCTTGTAAAGTTGTAGCTTGATGCCCAAACTCTTGTACTCAATGGCCTGATTGATAAAGTCAAGTGTGCTGCGTGCCACCATTGGTGTCAAGTGTACTGATAATTATGAAATATCAAAAGTATTTCACCACTTTGGTCAAAATCCTTTTCCAATATGTTTAAGGACACCACAGTTTTCTTTGTAAAGTTCCTTAGCTGTCGTGATATTCTCCATGGTAAATATAGTCGAGAAGTATTAATTTAAGACCCGCACCTATCTCCCGCTGCTCCATATATCGATGCCCACATTGATCTTTATAAGAGAACCTATTCTCTCCCGTGTTGAGCTTTTGCTCCTAATGTACATAGAGAATCGCAAGCATTCTCCTTTAACTTATCTTCCAAGGCTATTTCATGTCTTTTTGCCTTCCTGGTTCCCTTCTTAAGTGTACTGCTACATTGTTTATACTCAAAGAATTTGCTTGATCTCAGCTGCTTATATGCCTCCTTTTTCCTGATCAGTAATTCAAAACCTTGTCAACCAATGTTCCCTAATCCTACCAGCCTTGTCCTTCATTCGAACAGGAACATGCTCCTCTAGAATAATTCTCCCTATTTCACTTTTAAAAGCATTTCACTTGCCTGATGTCCCTTTACCCACAAATAACCTCTCCCAATCGACCTTTGCAAGTTCATGTCTAATGCATTCAAAATTAGCCTTGTCCCAATTCACATCTTTCATCCCTGGACCAATCTTATCTTTTTCCATTACGATTTTAAAATTAATAGTATTATGCCACTGGTCCAAAGGTGTTTCCCCACTGACACTTCAGTCACTTGCCCTGCCTCATTTCCTAATTGAAGGTCCAGTGTTGTCCATTCTTGAGTGGGAGTAATAGGAACAAATATGGAGGGAGATCACAGGTATATGGTTCCAATAGTACATGATTTTAACTTTCCAAATGTCGATGATAATGGAAAAGGATAGTAGTCCATAAGTAAAATTGTGCATTGGGACAAGGCCAATGTTTAGACAGGAACTTTCAAAAGTTGATTGGGGTAGGTTATTTGCAGGGAATGGTAAGTGGTATGCTTTTAAAAGTCAGATAGAGAATTCAGGGCCAGCATGTTCCTATGAAGGACAAGATTGGCAGCAGTATCGAACCCATGATGACGAGATATTGAGGCTCTGGTCATGTAAAAGAAAGCAGCATCGGTCTCGTATAAAGATATGCGAGGATAAAGGATATATTTGTATAATATCCTTTACCACTACGTGAAGTTGCTAAGCACTTTACACTCACTGAAAGACTTTTAGAAGTCTGGCCATTGTCATATGTACAATGTACATTGTACAATGGGTGGTTTTGCATTTTATTTTCTTGATTAAATTTCATTGAGTTCTATGGTTTCATGAGTATATTAGAAAAGCTACTCTTGTAACATTGTTTATCTAATATCTGGTGTATTTGATAAATTTCTCCTGTTTTCCAGGTTTGTTTGTTAATTTCCGGCACTTGTACAAACAACGTAACAAGCGTCTCCGACCAAGGAAGCATAAGATATACTAGAAGATTTGTGTCTGAGTTGAGAAAGTATCATTTTGATTAGTTCAATTCACTGTAACCTTGCCTTTATATATAAAAAATGTAATTTTGTAGAAAATGAGAGAAGTCATGCCAATGTGTCAGTAAAATTCCAGTAACCAGTCACTCTTTCACTGCCATCCTTCTGTGCAGTCGCTCTCACGTCATTGCTGTCTTGCTGCCAGTGCAAGGGGTATTTTCAAACAACCAAATGCATTCCTTCATACCAGGATGACGGGAAACTCCACAACCCCTAAATTGCTTTTCATGTGTATTGTTGGCCATATTCTTCCATTTTAGATTAGAATTCAGCAATCAACACATGCTTGTCAGAAACAAGTGAATGCCAAACCAACCACACAATGATGCACACAACACTGCAGGAAAGTGACATGTTACTATCTAATGGCAGAAAACTACTCTTGCAAGCATAGGCCCACTGATCTGCTGGGTTGAATCTAGAGCTGGAGTGAGATCCCAAGGTATTATTCATTTGGTATAAAATATGGCTTTGAGTATTCAGCATGCTTTCCTCCACTAAGATTAGCATATCTCAGTTCGAACAAATCCATAGTAATGTTTAAAGATGCTTTTCAAGTCCATTCCAAGTCCTTCATGGTCTCCTTGTGGCCAAAACTTTAACAGCAACATCTCTAGTTCCATTGGGACTGAATGTTTTCAAACTTTGACAGCATTCTTGAAATGCAAGAACTGGGTGGTCTTTAATTATTCAAAACGGGCTTGTGTCATTTCCTTGATTCTCCTTTTTGCCTTGCACTGTTTCACACCTCTGATGCTGTCTTCTAGTTTCTGTGGCCACTGCAAAATCATTTTCAATCATCACAGTGGCTTTGACAGGGCCCATCTTAGCAGGAGCTCCAATTCCAGGTACAAATCTGGTGCGCTGTCTGTGCCGTCACAGGTGTTTTTTAAAATTCATTAACTTAGTCGTTCTGAAGACAGCTTTAGAAGGCTTTAATGTGTAGGAAGGAACTGTAGATGCTGGTTTAAACCGAAGATAGACATAAAAAGTTGGAGTAACTCATCTTGGGCACGGATGCGGCCTAGGCGGAGGAATTGGGAGTAGGGAGTCTTTGCAGGAGGCAGGGTGGGAAGAAGTGTAGTCTAGATAGTTGTGAGAGTCAGTAGGTTTAGAATACATGCCAATTGATAGTCTATCTCCTGTGATGGAGATGGGAAAGGGAAACAAGAGATATAGCTGGTAATATAGAGAGGTATAGAACAACTGAATGAGAAATATGTAAAAAAATATGCTGATAAAGGAAACAGGCCAATGTTAGCTGTGAACAAGGTAAAAATGATTTGCAGACAATGAAATTCACCAGGATGACGGTAAAACTAGTATAATTACTAGGGTGGCACAGAGAGAGCGGGGATGCAAGGATTACTTGAAGTTATCTTGGACGTAGGTGGGCAGGGATTGGACCACGGGGTTAGGATAGAGTCGAGGTATGTGGAAATGATTTCAGTGGGGCAGGGGCCGGCAGAAACAATGGGTCTGCCAGGGAAGTTGTGTTTATGGATTTTTGGTAGAAGGTAAAACTGGGTGGGGCTGCAGAACAATAAGGTTGGAGGCTGTAGTGAGCAGACAGCACGAAGTGATACAATTGGAGATAGTCAGCAAAATGATGGCCTGGTGCTCATCTGTGAGGTCATGGTCCAAGGGTAAGTAGGAGGAGGTGTCCGAGAGCTGGCGCTTGGCCCCGTAGAGGTCAGCTCGCCAGACTACCATGGCATCTACCTTATCGGCGGTTTTCCTGGGGTTGGGGTTGGGGTTGCTGCAGAGTAAGCAGAGGACTATACGTTCATAGGGGGTGAGGTTATAGGTAAGTGGAGTGGAAAAGTTGAGACACTGTCTATATCTCTTGTTTTCCTTTCCCGTGACTCTGAAGAAGGGTCTCGACCCAAAACGTCACCTATTTTCTCCAGAGATGCTGCCTGACCCGCTGAGTTACTCCAGCTTGTTTTTTTGCAGATACAATTTTCCAGTGATTTTTGCTGTTCTTTCATTTCACTTTGTAGACTTTATGTTGAGAAACACCAGATCCACCTCTTGCAAATGGAGTCAGCAGCAAGGCTTATGGTGGTTATCACATTATATGCTCAGTCCCATCATCTTATAAAGCTCTGCAAAGCATTTGGATACTAACTCCATGGCACGTGTGATGAAAATGATGCAATGATAGCTGATAAGGAGAGATTGGACAAACTTGAATTGTTTTCTCAGGAGCATCAGAGACTGAGGGGTGAACTGATAAATGTGCATCAAATTATGAGAGGCATAGATAGGATAAGGTAATCTTATCCAGGTGGAAAAGTCAGAAACTAGGGCGCAGAGCTTTATGATCAGAGGGGAAAAGTTTAAAGATTTGTGATGCTCATTTTTTTTTACAGAGTGTCTGGAACGCACTGCCGGGGAGGGGGTTGGGCGGTGCGAGCGGGTGGTGGGAGTTGCTGGTGGACCAGATGTGATAGTGACATTCAAGAGGCATTTAAGCAGACACATGAACATGCAAAGAATGAAGGTGATATGGAATATGTGCAGGCAGATGGTGTTAGTTGAATTTGGCATCATGTTCAGCACAGACATCTATACGAAAGGACCTGTTCATCTGCAGTACTATTCCATGTTCATTCCAACAAAAATACTCCAGACATTTAATTTTTCCTTTAACAACTGCCTTTCTGAGCAAACCCACAAATTAAAGGGAGAAAATGGATTAATGACAAATTATCTTTTACTTAGAACAAAATACAATTTTTCCCTTTGTAAAACAGCTGATACTGACAAATGATCTGCTATTTCAGGATTTAGAAACATAGATTTAACTGCAAACAGGAGCTGTATGTGTCTTTGTGCCCTTTTCCTCCTCCACACCACATCAATAAAGGGTGTGAGTAATTGTATCTCAGTGAATAGTGGATATCTTTATGCAGATAACTTTTTTCAGCCTTACTGGAATGGTGAAATTGATTCTTCCAATCCCTGCTCCTGAACACCCCCCCATGGTTTCAGGATTGCTTCCCTGCAGCCTCCCACTTCCCATCCCCTCTATTACGCCTGTCAACAGAGAAATTCTGTTCTACATTGAATACATAGACACAAATTTACACTGACACTCAGCCACTCAGATTCATGCTTATGAATATTGCTGTCATGAAGCTAATTAGAAAGACGGTTCCTATTAATCTCTAATTAAATATAATAATGGTATATTAATCTGCTTTATAGCACAGTACACTGGCAAATCCATTTGCATGAGATGCCAGGGGAGATCATCTGCTTGAGTAAAGCCCCCTAGATTGAAATAGTCTGAAAGACATTTGATCATTTACAATATGCAAGCTGTTAAATCTGCATTTTTCTTACTTTCCAAAAATCTGCACTTAGATATGCTTTTCAAAGCAGACAATTTCATTGCAGCACCATGTGGCTTAGTCAAATATTTATTGTTGGTGAAGCATTTGGAGGAAGTAGGCTTTCCTGTGGGATAGAGCATAGGTGGAATTGTAATAAAAAAAAACAACATTAGTGTTAATTATGGTTCCATTTACATTGTCTCGCAAAACGCAGTTTAAATGCCCTACTTGAGGCTCACATCATGCAGCTTCCAATGTAGTCCCAACTTAGTTGCCATTCCTCCACTCTAGTACATTGCAAATCTCATGTATCACTGGTCCAATTTTGAGTACCTAACCCTCTGTTGTGGATTATATAAATTGGCAAAAGGTTTATAATTGTTACAAACTAGATCAGCTATGTGTAAATAAGTAAAGTCTAGGATAGATTTGGGGGTTTTAACCTGTCGCAAGGACCACAGATAACAATTCAACACATTTTCTCTGGAATAGAAATTCATTCCGTACCTCTATTGCCTATGGTGGTGGTTTTCTGAGATGACATTTGTCGTCTTGCAGATTATTTCTGTAGCAGCGCTGAGCAGATGACACTTGATGTGTTACTACTATGTTATAGATGTGCAGCACAGAAACAAGTCCTTTGGCCCATCTAGTCCATTCTGACCATGAAACACCTAGTTATGTTAATTCTCTCTCATTCTGCCTACATTCTCTGCTCTCGTCACTCACTCTCTCTCTCTCTCTAATTAAACCCAGGTTTTAAATTAAGTGTAATCTACACTCTGACATGGGATCAGTCATGGTATGTGCTTCAGATATGATGTGAATTATTTATGTGCTTTGTTTCCGTCATTGAATCAAATGGATATAACTGCGTGTACAACATTATTTGAACTGCACTGAAATCTATTTTATACATTAAAAATAATTTTATTGCTTATTGAGATGCGGTAAAAGAAATCCTGGGGTTAAGTGTTTCTCCAGTGTCTTTGTATTATCTCCAGCTGTTTGGTTTTACGAAGTGGTTAGCACCAATATAATTATGATGGGAGAAAACTGAACAAATTTAATGTGATCTTGACATTCATTTATGGCAGATTATTTAACAATTAGCACTTGAAGGATAGGTTGTATAAAAATAGAATGTGTAAAGCAGCATTTAAACATAAAAGGTTCTTAATAGCCCGTCTGGTCTTTGCCGGGGTGTGCTTCATACACGTCTCCTCTCAGCCCATCTCATTCACTTGTTCAAATGATTTGTCGACTTACAAAAATGTTAGTTATACTAAAACAGTATCTTCTTAAACTTCCCAAAGCGGAAGGAGATAATCAGAGAAAAATTACAAATGGTTACTCAAAGATTGGCTGATGTAGGTTTTAAGAAACCTCATAATGGGCACAGGTGGGAGGTTTGGGAAAGAAATTTGGGTTTTGCACCTCTGGACATGCCAGAGGCCATACTGAAAAATACTGTTTTTAGAAGGAATTATGGCTGCTTTAGATAGAGGTGGATAGGGACAAGGCTTGTGGGACTTGAATATGTGATCAGTGTAGTTCACCACGAGATTTCATTATGAGATAAGTAAGTTCAGAGCATCGAGTGAATTGGTAAGAATATGACAGCAGAGTTTTAGATGAGCTGAAATATTTGCTTGCATGTTATGAAAATGACCTTGCAAGATGAGGTGCAATTCTTGTTTCAGTGAAAAATCTTAGTAAATGATGCAGAATCTGATAGTGAATATTCTCATTAACAAAGTTTCTGCCACAGTTAAAAATAATTCATTAAGGCAACTGAATTTTACATAAACCAAATGGCCATCCTGGTGATGTTACTAGCCTTGTAACCTTCCCAGAATGAATGGGTCCCATATCTATCTCATTGTTGACCATGTTATGCTAACTGTTAAATGATTAATACATAGTTTAAGTAATATATGTCCCCATAATAAAACACAAAATGGCTATCAATAAGAAGGTACATCAGTGGCACAATGAGTGGTTCTGTGGCACAGATGGGGAATTGAAAAGAGCGACAAGGTTTAGTTTTAAAGATACAGCGCTGTAATAGGCTCTGCGGCCCACAGCACTGACCAGAGATTCCCACGTATTACTATCCTACACACACTAGGGACAAGTTACAGTTATACCAAGCCAATTGACCTACAAACCTGTACGTCTTTGGAGTGGGGAGGAAACTGAAGATCTTGGAGAAAACCCACACGGTCAAAGGGAGAACGTACAAACTCCATGCAGGCAGCACTCGTAGTCGGGATCGAACCCAGGTCTCTGCCGCTGAAACACTGAGGCAGCAACCACTGTGCCGCCCCACGTGTATGTGTACTGTCATGTGTACTGGGGTACAGTGAAAAGCTTTGTTTTGCATGCTATCCAAATAGATCAGATATACCATACTTAAATACAATCAAGTCAAACTCATGTACAATAGATAGAGCAATGGGGAAGATGTGCAGGATATAGTTCTCAGTATTGTACTGTATCTGTTCTACATGCAAAATCTATTGTCCACAATGGGGTAGAGGTGAATCAGACATTACCATAGCTTATGGTAGGACCATTCAGAAGCCTGATAACAGAGGGGAAGAAACTTCCTGAATCTGGTGGTGTGCACTTTCAAGCTTCTTTACCTTTTGTGGGATGGGAGCAGGGAGGAGGAATGACCGAGGTGGGACAAATCTTTAATTATGTTGGTTGCTTTACCGAGGCAGTGTGAAGTGGAAATTGAGTCAAATGTGGGAAGTCTGGTCTGGGATGAATGAAAGACAGTTTAATCATAAGGGGAACAGCCAGAGATGGGCCTGAAAGGCCACTAAGCTTGTTTCCCGTAGTCTGTCCAGTTTTAATTTGTTTAACATAAACTTCATACTGAAATGGCTGAAGAGTAAAGCACAATACATAGGTCCAGATTCTGAAAGGTCAAACTGTGGGAGAGTCACAGAGTTTCTTCCCTAACTTTGTTTGCATTCTGATTAAGCTGACGGGTGCTGAGTGCCTATACCAATGAAAGATGGCTGCCTTCAGGGATCAACGTCACTTTCCCAACCACTATTTAAAAGATCTTACACTGCAACCTTTGTTCCAGTTGCCACGTAACCTCAGCATGAAGATTGCTATCTAATTATAGAGATCGGAATCTGCTTCAACAGTAACAAAAGCTTATTTATTTAAAAATATAGAGTGTAGACTTGCTTGTGATGCACTGAGATCCCAGAGAAATTTTGCAGCAACGGTTCTTTTACAGCCGCATGTCCTTCACTGTATCCTGTGCACAGCACTGAAACATCAAAAAAGGTCCTCAAAAGTGAACCAAAAATACCACTTCCGCTTCACTCAAATTCTGTCAGTGCTGCTGCTGGAAAAGTCTGTCTGCAACGGAGTGATATTGTGTTCATAAGCTGCATATTCAGAGTTCCCAGTGCTGGCCAGCTTCAGCTGCTGGGCAGCATGGGAGAGCTGGAAGGCAGCGTCGGGATGCGCCGTGTCTGGGAGGAGCGTACACTCACGGTCCAGCATGTCTGCCACACCTTTCAGAAGGTCCAAAAATCCAAACGCAAGAGCTGCCTTTCTCAACCGATTCAGTTCCTGCAAAATAAACATAGACTGAGGGACTGGAAGCTTTTAAAATGTGTGCTCAGTGCAGATTGGAGGCTGAGGCATAGACAATACCTAATCAAGGTGTCCAGCAGAGGTTTTCTTACACATATTGCACTCCCAGTGAGATCAACTGAGGTCACAAAGACTGTTCAGCCATTAACCATGCTAATTATTGTAAGTCTAGACCGTACACCAGATCCAAGCTAGCCACTCCCCACAATCACAAACAAGTTCAGCATTTTTAATCCCCCAGTTTAGTTTAGTGATACAGTGTGGAAACAGGCCCTTTGGCCCACCGAGTTGTAAAGTGTAAGTATAAGTGTAAATTTCCACAAGATACAAACCAATAGAGAAAGATAATCCTCCGAATACTTAGCTGTGAAAATCAAGGTAAAGAAAGAAGTGAATGTTTCTAAGCTCTTGCACTTTTGTGTTTCCAATGTCTATTTCCAACGTAATTTGGAGGACACTCTAAAAGACAAATTATGTAAACACAAAATGCTGGTGCAGAAGAAAAAAAATCATAGTTTCAGAAAAGGTTTGTTGTTATTTTAGAGAGAGTGAAATGTGCTGTTTGGCCCTCCTATGGAACATTACACTGAGGGTAACCTCTCATAGTGCAGAGTGCTCATATAGTATTTTTGCTGCAGATAGCAGCCTTTCCACAGTTAGCACAGTGTGCAATGCATACCTCGAATGATAAATCCCCAGATTTGCAGTGACAAAATTATCAAATGATGGCCACCTGGGTAGCCAAGGCTTAATAACCAAGTACAATGAATATACTCTGTACTGTTGCTTAAATCTAGGACTTTGAAATTGTTATTGTCTCAGTTTTATTATTGATTGCCCGAAATAGTTAACGCAAATTTTCTATGGATCAGCCATTTACCTTGTAGAATGTCTGTGTCTTTTCTGGAAGTTTCCGAGCATTTCTTAAAATCTTCTGAACATCGGTCTAAAGGTAGGAGAAAGAAGTGATCAAGGACCAATGAAAGGCAACATTTAGGTCTGAATATGTTAAGAAATGTTTCTATTTCCAGATGTCTGGTTGATGCTACCAATGGTGTGAATCCCTGCAAGGATTATACAGGTGCCTCAAAAGTTTACAGCGGACCTCATCTCAGAGCCTGCAACAGAGGAGTCCCACAGAAATGCAGTAACTGCATTTGGTTTTGCTCTTTACCAGCAGACTTCAGGGACTGATACCAACACCAATTTATGAAGTGAACCATTGTCTCCTCACACATCATAAAATCGTACAGTACAGAAATAGGTCACTGTAATGTGGCCCACCTCGTCTTTGCCAATTGTGATACCATTATTTGTAAGTCCCATTTGTTTACATTTGGCCTGTATCCCTCTTTGCATTTTCTATACAAGTAGTAATCACATCTGCCTCCATCACCTCCTCTGGCAGCTTGCTCCAGATACCACTACTCTGTTTGGAAAAATCTGTCCAATTGTCTTTTAAATGTTAATCTACCCATTTCTAATTTCTTCTCACAGCTCTTTCCATATATGCAACACCCTTTCTGAAAACATTGCTCCTCAGGTCCTTTTTAAATCTTACCCCTCTCATCTTAAAACAATGCCATCTAGTTTTAGATTACCCTACCCTGGAAAAAGGACTGCCCATCCACCTTACAATTGGCCATCATGATTTTATAGACCTCTATAAGACCTAGATCACTCATCAGATTCCTACACTTCAGGGAAAATGTCCCAGCCAATCCAGCCTCTAATAACTTAAGCCCTCCAGTCCTGATAACATCCTCATAAATCTAATCTGCATCCTTTCATGCTTAATGACTGGGCAACCAGACAGTGTAAGTGTGGTCTCACTAACGACTTGTACAGTTACAACATGATATCCCAACTCCAATCCCAATGCCCCCTGACCAATGATGGCAAGCATGATAAATGCCTTCACCATATTGTCTACTTGAGTCACCACTTTCAGATAAGTGACAAAAAATATTCATTTAAGGCCAGTCTTATATCCCCTGGCTCATACATAGATTACATTTTGGTCCCAGTGGAGATCTACTCTTTCCTTAGAGATATTATAGTTAGTTTGGTTCACTTTAGTTTAAAGATACAGTGTGGAAACAGGCCCTTCAGCCCACTGATTCCGCGCTGATCAGCGATCCCCATACACTAACACTATCCTACACACTAGGGACAATTTTTACCAAAGCTGATTAACCTACAAACCTGTACGTCTTTGGAGCGTTGGAGGAAATCGGAGAAAACCTACATGGTCACAGGGAAAACGTACAAACTCCACACAGACAGTACCCGTAGTCAGGATCGAACCCGGGTCTCTGGCACTGTAAGGCAGCAACTCTACCGCTGCGCCACCTTAAACATCAAGGTAAAGACTCACATGCCCAATCATTAATTGGTAGTTCATGAACCTGCAGGCCACCATACAATGACACACAGTACCAACCTGTAGTCCACTAGGCTTAATCCAAACGGTCACATTCTGAGCGTAACTGCGCTTCGTCCGTGGCTGAAGGGGAAATGGGCTCCTGCTGTCATCTTCACCATAGGGGTTTTCTTCAGCACCTGAAATCAATAAAAATGATGATTTAATGTTAAGAAAATATGGTGAAAATGGTTTAGGAAATCCTACTTCATACTCACCTAGAATGGGTCCCAGCTGTGACATCTTACCAAGCCAGGGGAGAGGCTCAGGACCGGGCTCGAACAAGGACATCATCAGATTGGATTTCTTTTTGCTATCAGCCTGTGAGTACAGCATCCCATACCAGTCTGGCCTGGGGAAACCAAAACACATAACATCATTATCAGACAAGCAAATCAGTGAAGCACAATCATCAGGTTCCAGTGAGGGGAAAGAGGGAATGAATCAGGCATGAAAGGTGGAAATCGGAGGCAAAACTAGGATTGGGGATAAAAGTGCAACGTCTCCCATTTATGACAAACAATTGCTTTTCATAATCGTTACCCCGTACACGAGTCATTACAGGCAATGACATTCTCTTTAATGAGTACCGAGCCAAAAATACTAATTAGAAGTTAGGATTGGATCATGCAGTCGGTCGCTTTGACCAAAATAAACAAGGTTTGTGGAGAGTGCACAGATCATCAGTAAGCACAGTGAGCAGGGCTGAAGAGAATGATGTCAGATTCCTTCCCCCACACAAAGGGAATGTAACAAGGCTGGAATTCAGGTTTGCCAGAGGAAATTTGACAACTCTTCCCATTTCCCTCATCTTTTCTAGAAGGTGATCGACCATTAGTCCAGTATAATTTAATAAAGAGGACTGAGGTCCAAATTCACATTCCAACTATTTTTCTATTATTGGAGGCCCTTTCACACCTGACATTGCAGGGAATTATTATAACATCTTTCCATGATATTGAATTAAGTTAAATTCTTTAATGTTCTATTCTTATTGGTGTGCTGCAAATGGCAACTCAAGTTTCACTACACCAATTAGTGTACGTGACAGTAAATGTCCTTTGTCCTGCTCAGTACATAGTGCATGTTTTTCAAACAAGGTGTAATGTTACAGGATGTGGTTGTAAGCTCCTCACCCAAGCAGCACGATGGCCACCATCCCTTCTACTTTCAGACTGCCATGTAGCAAGACACAAAACGATGGCATCTTTCCCGCAATCTGAGAAGCAGAATTCTCATCTTCAGTTTCTTCAGGTAAACCGCCTCCCAGATCATCACCTTCTAACAAGGCAAAGAAAAATAAACATCCAGTTACCATTCTGCTTTCCAAAGAAACATCACTACACTGACAAAAATTATCACATAACAGTGCCCCAATCCTTCAAGCTTACAAGTTAACTTTGTTTCTATCCACAATTTCTGGCTGACTTACTGGGTGTCTCCAGCATTTTCCACCTTTATTTCAAATCTGTTCGGCCCCATTTCCATATCTCTCTGCAGAGTTGTTGCATTCCCATCGTCACAACACAAATTCTGGCTCACACCAGGAAGACACACTCAGCAGAGATTGACTTGAGGCAGAGTCTCTGTTGGACGGCCAGCGAAGAACCACAGACTTATTCCGGAACGAAATGGCTCATGAGGTGAGCATTGATTTCGACATGAATATACTCCTTTGAGAGGGTCCACTTGTGATTTGTGCAGTAATGTTCTGCAAAACCCCTCTGGTACAACTGTCTTACAACTCCAGGGACGGGTTCCTGTTTGTATCAGAACTAGTCGGTTCTTCAAAAGGTTAGCCAGCTGTGATGGTAGCATGTTTTGCTCATGCCACACACACTGCTGGATCTGTTGGGCATGTCCACATTCTTCTTTTGATTCAGTTTCAGCATCAGCTCCAACATGCATTTCACAGCTTTAACACTTCCATTTCCTTGCTTTCTATAACTTCTGAGTTAGAGTGAATATTTTTTTTGTGCTCACAGTAGCAATAGGATGCTCCAGTGCATCTGGTACTATTTATCAATACTCAATACTTTATCAATACTCTATCAATAGGGAACACCTCACCTCTATTCAGAGCTATAGGTAAGACCAAATGCCGAGAGAGGACCGGTGGACTGGCAATATCAGCGATCTTTATAAATCCTACGATATCCAACTCTAAAAAGAGAAAATAATTGTTTAAAAAATAACAGGACTTCCTCTCTCCATGCAATCCTGGAATTTAGAGTACACAGTAAAGGACACAAAGTGCTGGAATAACTCAGCGGGTCAGGCAGCATCTTGGAGAACATGGATAGACATGCACAGTGTTAAGATAGTACACAGTTTACTATGAACGTACTAAGATGGTCCAATGCCTGTCCCCAGACATGATCACATCCAACATCATTGAGGTAGCTGAATCTCTGTGGATATGCTGTCATTAGATTCTTTCAAAATGATAGAATTCGGGAGGGTAAAGGTGTCAAGGTATGCAAACAGTGCCAATGTACTGAGTGGTATTCTATTACTAGCTAATGAGAACGTTTCTTTGCTCTGCAGTTCGATAAATTGGTCACACTCTGCAAGTCTGCAAAATACCATCATCGTAAGAACTGAAAATTAACAAGTGAGCATCAAAATGCTCATCTTGCATGTTATTATAATCCTAAAAGAAAAACCCTCTTTACTCAGACAGTAGTCAGAATGTGGAACTTGTTCCTACAAATAAAGGGTTAAGGTGAATGTTATTCATCGATTAAGCAAAGTGAGAGAAAAGTTCATTCAAGTTCATTCAAATCAGGAAAAAGCGCTGCCCGCCGGCCAGTGAATTTACCCGAGAAAATCTGAGAGTGAGAGCGGGTAAGCAGTGGAGGTGCCAGTGGAAGAACCCTTTGTAAACAATGACCATAGTAAGTAAATACATGGCAGTCGTGGGAAAGGAGAAGGATGGTCCTAATGTTAAAGTCTTAAATAGGGAGAAGGCTGATTTCAACAACAAAAGCAGGGTCTGCCAAAAGTGGATTGGGAGCAGCTGCTTGAGGGAAAACGACGTCCGATCAGTGGGGGAAGGGGCGAATTTAAAGACAAGATCGTAATAATTCAGGCAGCATGTTCTTCTAAGAGTAAGTAGCAAAGATGTAAGATTAGAGAATATTGGTTTAAAAAGGAACGTAGGTTTGATCAAAAATAAGAAGGAAGCATGTATCAGGTATAGGTGATTTATTCCCATTGAGTTATTTGATGTTTACAAGGGATATAGGAGAGCAAGAAATGAGGGAAGAAAAGGACCCGACATAGTCTTGGCAAGCTGTATTAAGGATAATCCCCAAATCCTTAATAAACCTCAGGATAGCTAGGAAAAGAGTAGGTTACCTTCAAGACCAAAATGGAAATCTATGTATGGAGCCAGGGAACAAGAGCGAGTTCCTAAATGAATACTTGTTATTGCTATTCAACAGGGAGAAGGATGTGGAAGAAGATGAGTTAGGGGAGGAGCATGCTGATATTCTGAGGTAGAATAGATTGGAATTATTCTTACTGGAACATAGAAGGCTGAGAGGTGATCTTGTTGAGGTTTATACAATTATAAGGGATTTGAAAAGGTATTTTTCCGGGGGTGGCGGAATCTAAAACTAGAAACAGGTTTAAGATAAGAGGGGCAAAATTTAAACTAGACCCGAGGGGTAAGATTTTCACATAGTGGCAATTATAAGGAACATGCTGCCAGAGGAAGTGGTAGAGGCAGATATAATTGCAGTATAAGACATTTAGATAAGTACTTGGATAGGAAAGGACTAGAGGGAAATAAGCCAAAAGTGGGAAAATGGGATCAGGCCAGATTGGCATCATCGTCGGCATGGCCAAGTTGGGCCGAAGGGTCGGTTTCTGTACTGTACAACTATGAATCTAAAACACACCTGTATTGATAGTTTTAGGCATGGGCTCCAGTTCTTCATCAATGATGACAGGTTCTGGTCTCGGAAACATCTGCATATCAGAAACCAGATGCCCACACTTCAGCACAGCATGAAACGGAGAGTAGGCTTGGTCAATCAGTTTCCTACGGTATAAAAATAAGAGACATTATTATGATCCATGATGCATCACAGATACCATGGTGGAATTGAGATAACAAGAAATTATTTATTCTAGACATGCAGCACCAGAGAATTGTGTCACATGCAATCCCCTATCAGAACACAATCCACCCCACTTTGTGTCAAAGCATCACTCAGATCGCCTGCAACCAATCAGTGTCAGATTCACACAATCACGTACCCAAACATAGACTGCACATTTTTCAGGCAAAGAGGACCATCGATAGTGAAGATCTGCCCCTCACCATTGTTTAAATCTATCAGACATTCCAGAACATCCAGGGTATCTGTGCTCTGAAGCTGGAAAAACAAAATGAATGTGAAGGAAAAATATTCACATCAAAGAACCACCCCCAAGCGAGTCTCAGATACCTTCTCTCCCTTGTGACTCTTCTATTAAAGTGTCCAATTTCCACTCAGTATGCCATACCTCTTCTAGGTTAGCGATGCACATAATGTACAGCTTTGATGGAAATGGGAAGGGAAGTGGGAATTTGCTGTCCTCGGAGTGCTGGTTGAGGATGGACAGCGAGTGGCGCAGGGATCCTCGACCTATTCCCAGGCTCCCGTCTGTTACAATGATCACCTGTGGAAAATAAAACAAACTTCCAATCAGACAGTAAAGCCATTTCATTAGTAAACGTTGCAGTAGGAGAGAGGGTGGAAACAGCAAATTGTAAATTTCTGTTTTTATTACAGGGCAAGATATCTCATTACAACGTCACATTATTGAAGATTTCCGCATGATTACACCAAACAAAATTGCTGCTAACTGACACCCAGCAGCCTCAGAATAAGTGTGGAACACCAGAGACCGGAAACGTTCAACAGCTGATTTCTTCCAGAACATGCTTGAATAAAAGGGTAGGGACAGTTTGATTTCCATGCTTCAATGAATGATGGTACAGCCATCAGTGCAGTGCCCTCCCACTATTGCAAAGAAATACAGACAAGAATTTGCGGTGGATTTAAACACTGGGAGCAATGGGTCAAAGAAGGTCTCACAGATTATCAATCACACGCTCATATTTCAGGCCATAAGAAAATAATTAACGTAACTTGCTCACCATATTTTGAAGTCAACGCAAAGGCAATAAATTAATGGAAATACAAGATAGTGTGCAGTTGTTTTATTAGACCCCATACCCGAGACCCCAAGCTCACAACCTCAGAATAAGCACTGAAGGTTAATACAAACTTCCAGAAACAAACCACCACTGTCTACAAACACATCACATTCAAAAGATGAACTACATGCATCTGTCCATTTCTTTGTCCATTTTCTTCACACCTTAACCTGAAAGCAAGAGGCCCTAATCAACCCCTAAATTTATCAACAGCAGGAACACTCAATATCAAAAATTTGTTTAGTTTAGTTTAGAGATACATTGTGCAAACAGGCCCTTTGGCCCACCGTCCATGCAGACCATCAATCCCAGCACAGTAACACTATCCTGCACACAGTAGGGACAATTTACAATGATACCAAGCCACTTAACCTACAAACCTAAATGTTTTAGAGTGTGGGAGGAAACCAGAGTTCCCAGAGAAAACCCACGCAGGGCACGGGGAGAACGTACAAACTTCGTAGAGACAGCGCCCACAGTCAGGATTGAACCCGGGTCTTTGGCGCTGTAAGGCAGCAAGTCTATCGTTGCGCCACCGTGCCGCTCTCAGAATTACTCCCGAGCATTTCAACAGGTGCGTGGTCAAACCATTACTGTAAAACAAAGTGGAAGTCCAGTTACCTGACAGGGAATGCAGACACCCCACTCATCCTGCACAATGTTGCTGACCCCCGTAAGAGCAGACTCGAGGCAGGTCTTGTCATAGTCATCCACGGTGCTCAGTGACTCCTGTAAGCGATCAGTGTGGTTAGAACGGGCAAGCATCAAACCGAAGATTTCAAGTATTAAAGACACTTCATGGAAGTTTCATCAAAGACACTGAGCTATATGGGCATGTGAACAAAAATGCTGTGGGTTGCAGCAATTAAAATTAAGAATATACAGGCTAGTGGAAGTATAACAGTGAGATTGTAAAGGATTACAGGCTGGAGCAGATTACAACGGGCAAGACCGTGAAGTTGATAAAACAATGAGAATTTTCAAAGGGATGCAGCTAGCACCTGCATTTCTGACTAGAAAGTCAAATACCTGCTCATTCTGTTTATAATAATCCTTCCCAGTATTATAAATGTGAAAGGAAAATAGCGTTATGTAGATATACCCAATCTGACTATTAGATCTCCATGGACAACTGCAGGTATTTCCAGTAAAGTAACAGTTTCTCGAGGGATGTAAGCCATGAAATCCAGAGTCCTTAGACCGTTCTGGTCCAGGAGCACTGCATTTTACCACATTGTTTCATGCCTAAAAGTGCATTAATACACTTCCCAATTCTGGCTAAAGGACAGTAACTGAGGGGCGTCAATCCTGGTTGAACACAAATAAACTATCATAGAGCAGATATACAACCATATACTATTGTTTGTGATAAATATATATAACGTTTGGATGAAAACATTGGTAAGTTGATTTGGAAAGCTGCAAATCAACTCACATGACAATTTCAGAGTTGGGGACAGTGAGAATGTTCAATTACAATGTTTACATCCTTGTAATGGGTACAGCAGGATACAGATCACTTGAAAATATGGGCAGAGAAATGGCAGATGGAGTTTAATCCAGACAAGTTGAGGTGTTGCTTTTTAGGTCAAAGTGCAATGTATACAGTAAACAGCAGTACCCTTAAGAGCATTGATGCATAGAGGGATCTTGGGATTCAAATCCATAGCTCTCTAAATTTGAATGTGGTGGTAAATATGGCAGGTGGTATACTTTACCAGTCATGCATTGAGTAATAGAGTCAGGGAGTTGCATTGCAACGGTATAAAAGTTTGTTTAGGACACATTTGGAATGTTTAGTTTATATTGATGGTCTAGGTCAGTACAGACATCGTGGGCTGAAGGATCTGTTCCTGTGCTGTGCTATGTTTGACTTGACATGACTAATGTGCTCTGTGGTTTAATATCCCCCACCCACTGATGAGATGATTATTTCACACCAGCAATCCAGCCCAAAGATGGGGGTGGTGGTCCTCCCAAGTATTGTGGCATTTTATTTTTATTTAACTTTGTATTTTTATTAAATGCATTGTTATCATGCGACTCTGTAGATCCACAATTTATTTTTCTGAAATTTTCCTTGTCCCACCTGAAGAGTGTTGTAATCCCTGGTGAATGGAACCATTAGCTCCCAGAGAGAGGAGAAAGCCACAAGGCAAGTGAACTCCAATTTGTAACTGGTCGCCATATGTTCAAAGAGCATGCTGAGCCCATGAGCAGCCAAGTTTTTGCGCTGGTATTCCTCGACGCCCTCCATGGTGACAGGGCGAGTCATGGAGAGAGAAACATCCAATAGCACCACAGTCGGCATGGTTTCTGATGAGACTTCCACTCGCGCCAGCAGGATTCAGATTTGCTGCAATCAAATGTACAACATAATTATACTGACATTAGGTGACACCCTACAAAAGGGAGGGAGCATGATGGGACATGGAATGGGCGAAGGAACGAGCTTGCTGATCGTGGGTTGGGAGGATGGCAATGGGAGGCATGCAGCTGAAGGAGTGGGTGGTGGGAATATGAGAGCAATAGATATGGGAGGAGAGCAGCAGATACAGGGCAGGGAGAGCAACAGATACAGGGCAGGGGGAGCAGCAGATACAGGGCAGGGAGAGCAACAGATACAGGGCAGGGACAGCAGCAGATACAGGGCAGGGACAGCAACAGATACAGGGCAGGGAGAGCAACAGATACAGGGCAGGGAGAGCAGCAGATACAGGGCAGGGAGAGCAGCAGATACAGGGCAGGGAGAGCAACAGATACAGGGCAGGGAGAGCAGCAGATACAGGGCAGGGAGAGCAACAGATACAGGGCAGGGAGAGCAGCAGATACAGGGCAGGGAGAGCAGCAGATACAGGGCAGGGACAGCAACAGATACAGGGTAGGGAGAGCAACAGATACAGGGCAGGGAGAGCAGCAGATACAGGGCAGGGACAGCAACAGATACAGGGCAGGGAGAGCAACAGATACAGGGCAGGGACAGCAACAGATACAGGGCAGGGAGAGCAACAGATACAGGGCAGGGAGAGTAGCAGATACAGGGCAGACGCGAGCAGAAGATATGGGAGGGGGAGAGCAGCAGACACAGAGGTAGAACAGCATATACAGGGATGGGTATACAGCAGATACGGAGGGAGACCAGCAGATACAGAGGGGGGGGAGCCGTTGATATGGAAAGACCTGTTGATACTGTAGTACCGGGGGTGGGTGGTGTAGTGGAAGCCGTTGATTCCCCGGGAGCGAGCCGAGGACGTGTGTTCGCACTTACCCGGAGACCGGTGACCGGAGACCGGGGACCGGGGCCGCCTGGAGCAAAGATACTAGACTGGCTCCTCCAGTATCTTTGCTCGGGAGCCGCACCGCTCCCGCGCATAACATCCGGCCCAGGCCCAGGCCCAGGCCGTCCCCTTCCGTTCCCTTCAATCAACCGTCCGTCCGTCCGTCCGTGTGCGGAGATGTTGAAGGAGATGCTGGTTCACACCGGAGATAGACACTAAATGCTGGAGTAACACAGCGGGACAGGCAGCAGCATCTATGGAGAGAAGGAATGGGTCGAGACCCTTCTCCTGACTTGAACGGGGAGTCTCCCCAGTCTGAAGAAGGGTCTCGACCCGAAACTTCACCTGTTCCTTCTCTTCAGAGGGACTGTCTGTCCCGCTGAGTTACTCCAGCATGTTCATGTTGTGTCTATCTCCGTGTGGAAAGGCAGCCAGCGGTTAGGTGAGGGTATTCACCGCGTCAGACGTCACAGAGACGGGCCCTTCGGCCCACCCAGTCCGTGCTGACCCACTCGCCCCCACTCATTTTCATCCTACACTGGAACCACTTTATTCTCCCCACAAAACAAAAACACCCCCACACCCAGGGATTGAGAACCATGGATTCAAAACATATGAGGAAACAAAATAACCAAGTGTTTTTACAAACGCCTGAAAGTTGCTAAATCCCAAGGACTATTTATCGTCAAGTAATATCATATTACTGCACCTCGTCGTATTTGCGCATTTGACAAACTCGACTTGACGATAAATAGTCCTTGGGATTTAGCAACTTTCAGGCGTTTGTAAAAATACTTACAAATAGTTGCACATATTTAATATGTGTTGCACATATTAAATATGTGCAACACAGCCACATAGATTCAGAGAGTGCTTACAATGCAAAGTCGTTATGTTTCATTCGACTACCATAACTTGGGAGACACAGAGAACTGCAGACGTTGGAATTTTGCCTAGAACACAAAAGTACTGGAGACTCACGTTAGGCAGCATCTCCGGTCTGGTGGACATGGATAGTCGACGTTTTGAAAACCACTACAGAGTGAAGTAGTCAAGGCAGGTACAGTAACATAGTTTACCAATCATTTGGACAGGTACGTGGAGAGGAAAGGTTTAAAGGAATATAGGCTATCACAAATTCCTGTATGATTCTAACAGCAGTGGTGTCTACAATGAAAATGCGTAGTGAACATTTTGATGCTGTGGTTGGAGGTTGATATTAGTTTTGCGAAAAGTAGAAAGACTAATGTATAGATGGGTCCTTGATGGTAGGCAAACAGTGTAGGAAAGAACTGCAGGTGCTGGTTTAAATCAAAGGTCGATACAAAATGCTGGAGTAACTCAGCGGGACCGGCAGCATCTATGGAGAGAAGGAATGGGTGACGTTTCAGGACAAGACCCTTCTTCAGACTGATGGTAAGCAAACATATTGTGGCCAGTTTCTATACTGTATGACTATGGCATCAATATTCAGCGAGTGGAATATTTGTTCACTCTGAAGAAAGCATTAGGGTTATTTTCAGGTCAGGGGCAATCATATCATAGGACACAAGAAAGTTCCACTGTGTTAAGGACACTAACCATTTATTTGTGGTGGGTTGGCTGACAGTTGTTATAATGGCAGCTTCACCTGATGGCTACATGTATTACTTCAGCTAAATATTTGACCACCATCATGCCACTTTAGCACCATTCTGTTGGAATCATTTCCTCTGAGAAAAGTCTGGTTCACTCTTTCCATTTCATTTTTCCACAAGATTTTCTTTTGTAGCTGCAGGAGGTACAAAAGCTGGCCTTTGTTGCCACATTAGGGGCAGGGTGCATTTTGAACATTTTTTGAGTCTTTTATGGTCTCATCAAAAATGCCCAAAGCTTCCAGTCACCCCTCACTCTAATTCTTCAATCCTCATTCTCTTCTACTGCAGTCCAGTGAAGCTCAATAAACAGCATCTCATTTCCATTGAGGCAGACTCCCAGCTTCCACATTCTATGATCAATGTCAGATCATGAGCATATTTTCAGTGTCAACAGTATTTACTTCTATTATTACAAATGGTTTGTTTACACAGTGCAACATGAAAATGATTCCACTATGGTCTTTATATTGCACCTTTAACTTTTTATTTAATACCTCCTATTCTCAGTGCTTTCTTTTTGTTTTTTCCTCACCCCCAACTTTTCATATGGATCTTAAAACTAGTTTCCCCTCCAAATTCTTCCCCAATCTGATGACTGGTTATTAATTTAAAGCTATAATTCTGATTATCTACCCATTAATGTTGTCAAACCTGCTGTATAAAATAGAAACAGAAGATGTTGGAAACAAATAAAATAATTAAAAATTAGATCTTGTACATGACATAGAAAGTTTGACACATGAACATTAGAAACATTTAACAACATCAGCATAGACAAAAGTGCTGGAGAAACTCAGCGGGTGCAGCAGCATCTAAGGAGCGAAGGAAATAGGCAACGTTTCGGGCCGAAACCCTTCTTCAGACTGATCTTTAACAACATCAGCATTACACTTCAACCAGAAATGAAGTTTACACTGTTACATAATCTGTTATGGTTACAAACAGAACCAAGTGGAATTTTCAAATGCAGGTGTTAGTGGTGCTGAAGGTTGTCAAAACAAAAATATCAAATCCAGAACAGATGAATCACTTTAAAACAGAATTAATGATAACAGAAGTGCAGTAGCAGCTGACTTAGAGAAATAGCAATTGATTTATTTCAAAGCAACTAAATATATATTTTTAAAAGAACACTTTATTAGCAAAGTATCACAAAAGAAACATTTCTCCCCATAAAAAGCACCCAAATATACAAATTAAATATACAAATCAGCTTACGGTACAAAAATAGATTTTAGAAAAATATGCAAATACATTACAGCACATCAAATACTTGTGCATCCATTATGTCAAATATAATTTAACAAGCAAAATTGTGACTCAAAGAATACTGTAATTACTCAATATCTGCACAAAAGGTTCAGTGGCATATCTAAGGCAGTAGCCTTTGATTAATGAAAATTAAAGAATGGACTGTCAAATCCACTGTCTTGTTGAATATTGCCTATATTTTGAGAAGTGGCAGATGGATGCTTCTTTTGAATGAAATCTTTAGTTAGGTACAATATACCCGTCTCTGTCCTTGTGCTTGACTGCTCTCTATTATTTGTTGCACAGGCACTTTCTGCAAATTGTGTATGTAACCTTGAAAGAGCTGGGATTTTCTTCTTCAAATAACAATCATTTTCATCTTCAGAAAGAGAACTAATATCAGAGGCTGCAGAGGAAATGGAGGGAGACGCTTCAATACCATTTGACATAGGAACTGGTTTATTTTGCATGTTTGTAGCTGAAAGGGACACGGAAATACCACTTGTCATTTTACATTTAATAGGCATCTTACAATCATCTAAATGACAAGTGTTTCCTTTAGTCTGCTTAAAACTAAGTCTGTCCATTTTATGAGAGTTGGAAGCTTCATAATTGACAGCACAATCACTATCATCTCTTTCAGGAGT
Source organism: Malacoraja senta (assembly GCA_038087875.1). Lineage (NCBI taxonomy): Eukaryota > Metazoa > Chordata > Chondrichthyes > Rajiformes > Rajidae > Malacoraja > Malacoraja senta. The sequence continues at coordinate 13,777,522 of CM075989.1, forward strand.
TTCACAGACGTCAGAAGATGGCTTGGTGAAAGTTTCAGAGCATATAACATTTTCTGAGTAACCTTTCAAAGATGAGATATTATCCTGATTGCATGCCATTCGTAATTGCACAAGTTCTTTTGAGAGTAGGTTACTATTCTGTCTGCATGACGTTTGTAACTGTGCTTTGTCAGAAAGACTGTCAATAGAGCTGAATACATGTGCTTTACTGAGAGACATTTGGGACAGATATTTGGAAGAATTTTGACAATGGGCTATACTAGTAGCTCTGTGATATTTTGATTTTGACACGGCACCATTTACTATGGAAGTAGCATCCTTCAGGAAAATGCCAGATTTTCCTTTATGTTTATGGGAGCGAACATGTTTATCAGTTGTTGACAATTCTTCATCTGAAGTGCTATTCTCCACGGCAGCACCGAACAATAATTTATTCCGAATCTGTGGCGTAGATACTTTATGAGTTGCATTGTCGGTGGTATATTTTTTGAATTTTTGTATTTGGCCCTCACTGGAAGAGGAATTCACATTTTGGTTTGCCTGCAAGTGCACAGATGCTGGCACCACTCCACTGTTCTCAGAAATATTTGGAGCAGTTTCTGAACTTTTCTTTGTTAGTTGTGCTTTGGAGAGAGAGAGAGAATAACAATAAAAATATTGCACTAAGGAAAGACTCCTCCATGTGTTACAAATAGTTTGCAAAGCATTAAGTATCATGCCTGACAACGAATAAACATTTCAGTAATTTGATAGAAACATATCAAATGCAACATGAAACTTTGTACAGAAAATTAATCATTTGCAAACCACCCGTGTTGAACATTAAGGAGGAGCTCCTTTGCAAAAATAGTTAATTGTCATAGAGATTGCAGTTGTAGTGAAATTAATCAATATTAAAAAAATTGACATTTATTTCAAAACATTTAGATGTACCAATGCGTTTCAAAACTACCGAGTTACCACTGGCACCTTATCCCGTATGTCACTCAAAACACATTCAAATTGTAAAATTGTTTTAAACCACTGCTGATAAGTCCTTATGTAATTAGTCTAATCAATCACACCTATCTGACAATCATAACTTATAGTTGTAGAATTCGGCTATTCGGCCCATTGAGTCTACTCCGCGATTCAATCATGGCTGATCTATATTTCCCTCTCAACCCCATTGTCCTGCCTTCTCTCTGTAACCTATGAGTTGCATGGTCGGTGTTATATTTTTGACCCCTTACTAATCAAGAAGCTATGAACCCACTTCATCTTATATTTTCCCAGGGTTGTTGTTGCAACATTCATTAAAAATACTCTTGCATGGAACATAGAAAAGTACAACCCAGGAACATGCCCTTCTGCCCACAATGTCTATGCACAACATGATGCCAAGCTAAACTAATCTCATCTGGCTGCACATGATCCGTGCCCTAAATTCCTTATGTATCCATGTGACTATCTAAAAGCCTCTTAAATACCACTATCATATCTGCCTCCACCACCACTCCTGGCAGCCATTCCAGTCACCCACCATCTTTTGTGCCTCTCATAATTGTATACATTTCCAACAGCCCTCAGCCTCAAGATCAGACAGCATTCTGGTAAACATCCTCTGCACCCTCTCCAAAGCCTCCATTCTTCCTGTAATTGGGTGACGAGAATTGTATATAATACTTCAAATGTGGCCTAACCAAATAACATAACCGAACTAAGTAAAATTCAGTTTCCTTAATAATGACAAGAATAAGACAATGCTGGTACGTAAATTGAAGTACACAGCACAAACTATATACATATTTATCAAAAATATCATTAATAAAAATGTACCGATCTATACTATTATCTGGGCTAGTAGGACAATGAATCGTTTTCTATTTTGATTTCTTCAAATGCATTATTAAAGAGAAAACATAATGCTGGGTAACTGCACTTTAATTTTCATTTGGGGAAAAAATAGAAAACCTACTTCTTTCGAACAGGTTATGTGGCAGAAAGAACAACCATGCTACGCAAGTTTAGCAAACGTTTACTTATTGTCACCAGCATGATTGATTCTTAACATATGTTGAAATAAAGTAAAAATGTAAAACACCACCTTATAAATAAAGTAAGCATGTTTAAATATTGCAAATCATCATGCATACCAGTGTGGGTTTCAGCATTATCACGCTTTCGATTCTGAAGAGGTGTTTCTATAGCTTTGGCCATCGCAGCCAATTTGCCAGCAGCATTCATGATCTTCTTTTCAGCACTGTAATTATATTTTTTGTTATAATCAACATATTATGCAAGACTATTCAAAGAGATATTTGAATTAAATCATCCCCTTATTTTCCAGACATGAGATTTCATGGAATCATAGCACAAACATTTACCCTTTTGGTCCATGTCAACCACAATGCCCCGCTACATTAATCTGACTTGCCCGATTAGACCCATATGCTGCTCGCCCTTCACTATCAAGTTCCTGTCCAAATGCTTTTTAAATGCTGCGATTATCTGCCTCCACTAATGCCTCTGGCATTAGTGGAGGGAGATAACCACTTGATGAACAATTTACCCCTCAGATCCCCTTTAAGTTTCTCTCACTTTACTTGAAACCCGAGTCATCTAGTTCCAGACTCCCATGGAAAAAATCTGACCATCCAATCTCTCTTTGTAATTACAGGCATTACCCTCCATTGCAGGCAACAACTCATTCAATCTCTGCTGCACTCTCTATTGCACAACATCCTTCCTGTAGCGTGGTGACCAGAACTGTACACAATACCCCAAGTCCAATCTAACCAATGTTTTGTAGAACTGTAACTTGACATCCCAACTCTTATACTAAATGAAGGCCAAGTACACCAAGCATACCAAATGTCATCTACACTACCCTTTCTACCCATGTTGCCATTTTCAGGGAGCTATGGATTTGTTCTCCAAGGTTCCTCTGTACATCCATGCTCCCAAGGTCTCGGCCATTTATGTTATGTGCCCTACCAACATATGCCCTTGCAAAATGCTTTTCCTCATATTTATCTGTATGAAATTCCCCCTGCCGTCACTCTGCCCAATCTTTCAGCTGATGTATGCCCCACTGGAACCTTAGACAAAGTTATTTACTATTTGAGACTCCATCAATTATATCATCTACACACTTACTAATCAGACAACCTAAATTCACACCCAAGTCATTTATATAGACACACATAGCAAACAATATGTGTTTAGCACCGATTCCTATGGTACACTATTTGTTGCAGACATCCAGTTAGAAAAACACTAATCCATCACTACCCTCTATCTCCTGAAAGTACGGCAATTTTGGATCCATTTTGCTAACATGTGTCAGCTCCCTTAACTCTCTGTGCTGACCTCTCATGCAGGACAGTGGTGACATCTAGGTCCTGGATTAAATCATTAAATTATTGATTATTATTTTAATGATGCTCTAATCCAGGAAGTTCCTTTAAGGCAGCTTTGTATTGTCTGAAATCTCCAAATGTTCTTCAAATCAATATTGATAATCACAGCAAACAATTATCCAACAGAAACTGCCACGTTAAGATTTTTACCCTTCATTTTTTCCACCATCTATCAAGAGTTGATGAAGACAGGTCAAATAGTACTTTCGCATTTTTCGTGCAGTTTGTTGACGTTCTCTAAATACTTCTGTACGAATCATTTCAGCTGCTCGGACTTTGCTCTCTTGGATGTAACACAGCATATCTTCTGCACAAAATAAGTAAATCTCTCAAGGTAAGAGTCAAATGACATCAGAATCAACATTCAAAGTTAAAAAAAAAATCCTCAATTTCAAGACATGAAGTCTCAAAAAATACATTATATAGCACCTTTGATAATCTCAATGACACATTTTTAAAGCACATTCAATGCTATACGAGAGTAGGCAATCTACATATTGCAAGATCGACTAAGGAATTACATGATCTGCTTTTCATACCATGGTTGAGTGATTAACATGAACAAGGAAACTTAATCTACTCTCCAGCTCTTCCTTGCTGGTGTCTTTAATGCCATGCTGATAAGACAATTACAGCCCAGTATTAATGTTGAAACCATTTCTACTGGTACGGCACTGAAATGTCAGCTGAAAATCTGGAGTGGGGCTTCAACTCACAGGTGTCTCAGTAATCAAAATTCCAATAATTTAATATACAATAAACCAAATCTCATTTTTTGGAAAAATCTAAATTTGCTTTCTTAAAGCACTTTACTACATTGAAAGACCCAAATTATTTTTGAAAAACTGCAATGTTATGTTATATCAGTATATCATTTACTTTACAAATGATGTCCCATAACCATCACTTGCTAAGTAGGTATCGTTCAGGTGTTCCTATCCTAGTACTCAAATTTAAGCTACTTGGAGAACTGTGCTTCAAACAATTGGTTGTTAGACCAGATTACAAGTACAAGTTTGGCTACACAGAGTTGAACTCGGCTTTCTTGTCCAGATAGGCAAGTGCTATCAATGCAGGTAAGCACTGAAATAAATATTGATATATATTGAAAAATGAAAGCAGTTTATTTGTTAAAGCTCTTCAAAAATTGCCTACCTTCAAGTAACTTTACATTCACCATAAAACATTAGGAAAAAAATAAGAAATTTTAAAATGTATTTGGAAAATTATTTAATTTACTTATTTTTCTAATTGATTTGCATGATTGTTGTTTTGCAACTTTACTTTTACTGCTTTGCAGAATTTGAGTATTATGTATAGTTTATGTTTTTGTATGTTGTCAGAGTCTGTGCCTGCAATGTTGCTGCTAGCAAGATTGTCATTGTGTCTGTACCTCACTGTATGTGTGCAACTGGCAATAAACTTGACCTGACTTGATATGCAGGAACTGAGATCACTCCTTCAAAAGTACAATGATCACAAAAATGTCAATACTCTGAAATGCAATCAGGTCTAACAAAATACAATTTGAATATAGGTTGTTTGGAATTTGTTGCATTTTTCCTGCTTACACAATCATCTGTCCAGTGAATAAATATAAAATGTAAAGATATCTACTGCAACATTTCAAATCAATATTTTAAAAGCAACATTAAATTTCAAGTGAATATATTTAATTATTGTACCCATTTAAAAGATACATATTTGATTACCAATGGTTGGAAAGTGCATTATCATTCTATTCTAGAACAAGTTGAATGACAAAGGCAAACTAATAGTCAATAATTTATACAGATGAAAACAGGCCTTTTGGCTCAACTCATCCATGCTGGCCAAGTTGCTAAACAAAGTTAGTCCAACCTGGTAAACCTGGCCCAAATCCTTCCAAACCTATCCTATCCATGCACTGTCCAAGTGTCTCAAATGTCATAATTATGTCCACTTCTACCAACTCCTCATGCAGCTCATCTATATATACCCTACCCTGTGTGAAAAAGTTTGCTCTATGTATTGTACTTGAGTGTGAACTGAATGTGACTCTGTATGGTATATGTGAACTGTTTAGAAAGCATGCAAGACAAAGCTTTTCACTGTACCTCAGTTCATGTAATAATAATAAAGCTAACCCATGTGTGAAAAAGATACCCTCATATTCCTTTTTAAATGTTTCTCCTCTCGCCTTAAACCTATGCCTTCTAGTTTAAGATACTCATATCCTGGGGGAAAAAGACAGTGGCTCACCTATTCCCCTCATTATTTTATAAACTTCTGTAAGATCACTGCTCAGTCTCCTATGCTTCAATTTAAAAAAAATTGTAGCCTACTTAGTCTTTCTTTATAACACTCAATCTCCAGTCTGTTACCATCCTTGGAAATCTTCTGTGCACTCTTTCCAGTTTAATGACTTTCTTCCTACAGAAGAGAGATCAGGACTGTACACAATACCCCATACATGGCCTTCCCCACACTTGTACAGCTGTAACATGACATCCAACTCCTGTACTCAACACCTTAGCTGACAAAGGTAAGCATGCCAAACGCCTTCACCATCTTGTTTATCTGTGACATCACTTCCAAGGTACCATTTTTCTGAACCCCAAGGTCTTTCTATTCTATAACACTCATCCGGGCCCTGCCATTTACAAAGTAAATCCTGCCCTGGATCTTCTTACAAAAATGCAAAACCTTCCATTTAGCCGAAATAAACTCCATCCGCTTTTCCTCAGCCCACTGGTGCGGTTGGTCAATCTTGGATAACCTTCTTTACTATGCACTATACTACCAATTTTAGTGTTATCTGCAAACATACTGACCATGCCACTACATTCTCATCCAAATCGTTAATATAAATAACAAGCAATGGATCTAGCACCTATCCCTGTGGCACACCACTTGTTACAGGCCTCCAATCTGAAAAAACATCACTATCACTCTTCCTTCAAGCCAATTTTATATCCAATGAGCTAGCTTGTCTGTGATCCCACATGATCTATCCTTCCAGACCTCTTGTCAAACACCGTTGCTAAATTCCAATCAGGCACGATCTACTGCGTGCCCTCATCAAAAGACAAAATGCTGAGAGAACTCAGCATCTAATCAGCATCTGAGGAGGGAATGGACCAACGACATTTCTGGTCATGTCTCTTCTTCAGACGAATGGTGTAGGGGGAAGAAAACTACATGCTACATACAAACTACTATAACAGGGGTTGGCAACCTACGGCCCCCGGGCCGAATGCGGCCCGTAACCTGAAATCATCTGGCCCGCAGGCGGATTTCCCCCCCATAATCATCTGGCACACCGGGCGCCCCGAGCAGCAGCCAGGTGCCCCGAGCAACGGCCGAGCTCTGGCTGTACTACATCCTGCGCAAAGCCGCCGGCATGGCCTCGCACCTTCTGTTAACACGTTTAAGAAAGAACTGCAGATGCTGGAAAAATCGAAGGTAGATAAAAATGCTGGAGAAATTCAGCGGGTGAGACATGCAAGGATTGCATGAGGCTGCCTCACCCGTTGAGTTTCTCCAGCATTTTTGTCTACCTTCTGTGAACACGTGATTTGATGCCTGCCATCCCGGGCGGGATCTATGTGTACACGTGATAGATGTGGCCCGCCATCAGCTCACAGACATGCGTCCTGGCCCCTATGCAGAACAAGGTTGCCGAACCCTGTACTACAAGGAAGGTACTATTTGAAATTGGAGAATTCAGTGTGTATGTTGTTAGGTTGTAGCTGGAATAGCACCTCATTCTGCTTGGGTAGCCTACAACACATCACTTTATTTTACGCTCAAGGTTCCAACATCTACAGTTTTTGGTCATCTCTTTAAGGTACTCAGTCAAATTTTCAAGGCACAATTTCGCCACACACAAAGCCACGCTGACGATCCCTAATCAGTCCTTTGCCTTTCCAATTTCATGTTGATACTGTTGCTTAGAATACATTTCAATAACATCCAGACATAGGTTCACTGGTCTGTAGTTCCTCGGCATTTCCTTGCAGCCTTTCTTATACAGAAGCACAATGTTAGATATCCTCCAATACCTCACCCGTGGCTATTGATGATACAAATATCTTTGCCAGGGACCCTGCAATTTCTTTCCTAGCCTAGTGTATGTTGTAGAATACAAATCAATGATTTGTTTTGTTTAGTAATCTTCCTTGTCCCAAGATACAAATTAAATTGAAGGAAGTTACCTCTAATTTTGTCCACAGCCCTCAAATATTGATGACGAATTTCTTCTAATCCTTTTGCAGAGATCAACTTGGTTGAATTTTCAGAACTCCAATTTTCTTGTAAACTGAAATCAAGCAAAACAAAGGAGTCAATTATGCTTGATATTACACAGACTGAGAAAACACAAAAGTTAGATGATGGTTAAGCAATTTAAATTCCCCATACATGACCGGATCCCACATCTGCCAGTACTAAATTTGATACACAATTCTTTTGGTGGAATCTGAAGATTCTCATTTGCTCATTTTTGTTGGAAATAAGCCTTTGTGATTTGGTCACAAGCAATTAGCATTTGATTGAAACGTTTGATGTGACAGCTTCAGTGTTAGTCTAAGCTGACATTTGACCCATGTTAGGAGACACCTACATCCAGTACATCAATGGCACGTTATTGCTTGGAATATGATTACCTGAAATTTACTATCTAATAAAGAAACTAAAAACTGAATAAAATACATGTGGAGATTGCCGTTAGTATGTAAATTATCGTGGTTGAACAATACAATTTCAATTTTGTTCAAGAATAATATCATGTGACTTAAACATGGCCAGGCACAATTTGAATTACATATTTACGAGACCCCTCTCATATGCTGGGTGTGGGGTTGTGACTTGGGTGACTGAGCTACCTTTACTCATGTTCGTTGATTGGATAGAGTGCAGGTGTTGAATCAGTTGCATTCCCAAAGAAACAGGAAGTGATTTGTACCACAAAATAAAGTGTTGATTATTTCAAAACATGTTATTAGTGATTCAGGAATTGCAAAAATTGAAAACGATTCATACATTATGCTCATGACACAAAGAACGAGTATTAGAATATGCAAGATATCATGCTTGGAAAACCTCAGGATAAGACTAAAGAACAACTTCCCATATTTGTCAGAAGCTCTAATATTGTAATATTATCATTCATATATTGGTTCCTATACTATATTTTATACAAACTTTCCCCAGCAGACAATAAAGAGGGAATATGCTCATCACTATAAAATTGCAACGTTCCAGAGTAGTTTTCCATCTTTGCATATAGAACAAATAAAACATGTTGGGAAATCAGTATAGATTGGGTAATCTATGTAATCCCAGAATCTATATTCAGGAATTGGAATCAAGGAAAACATGTAGAGGTCAAACAGTTCTCATACACAGAAGCTCCAATTCTAATCTTTATTGCAAGTTTGATAATTACTATCCGCCGAGTACCCTTCGAGTTGAATGAATTTATCATTCTGTGCAGGCCAAGATAGAAGAAAGCTCTGATCTTGCCCACAAGTCGTGCAGATCCTGTTTCCCCCTTCAACCTGCAAACATGTTATTTTGGCAAATTAACGGCGTCATTTTGAACAAGGAAGCAAGCATAAATACCACAAAGCAAAATTCACAATAATTCTTAAAGAGAATGGCAATTTTTGAGAAACGTAACCTGCACTACAATGTCTAAGTTGATTTAGGACATAAACTTTGTTGTAACTAATTTTATTTGGCGAGTTTAATTTTATAAAACTCACCAAATTAACATTGTGATTTTTTAAAGATATGCATTGGATTATAAACATACCAAGAATTAGTTTTATTGCCGATTATTTCTTTTTCTTTAAGTTTTTTCAAAAGGTCATCCTTTTCATTTTGCATCATCTTTATTGTTCTTTCATGTTCATCTGCAAAATATAATATTAAGTAGTAAGTGTTATAATATTAAGCCATGGACATTAGCTATTTTGTGAACCAATGTATCTAAAATATTAAATAACCAAGTGAGTCCATTAAAACTCACCTCATGTTCTTACACAGGGCTGTAAAAACAGTGGATTTGTCACTTAATGAGCATGATGTGTGGTGTATGGAGTAATGTTAAACAAAACTGAAACCAAAATTATACACCATCTGGTTAATTTTCTGAAGGCATCAAATTCTTCCTTATGTATATAATATTCTTTGCACACCCTGCAATTCCAGAGTGATAACTCTTGCTGGTCATGTTAGTATATGGTTATTTTAATAAGTTTGTGTATTTTCTAACAGCCCATGCCAAATGCTGGACATGTAGAGATTGTGGCAATTTGCAACTCCAATGAATATTTGCAGTAGCAATAGTGTCTGAAGATAGTCATAACTTTGTGCCATTTCTTTTCCAGTATACTATTAACCTAGCCATTCTGCACTGATGGAAATGTTGATTCCATGGATATGTTTGTTGATTGCATCAGGTGATTCTGCTTTTTATGATGCATAACCATGTTGATTCATGAGGCATTAAAATTTATGATGACTGAAAGGGGAAGTATTGTAAGCATAGCTTTGATTTTTTTCCCCTTTCCATCAGACTTTTATGAAGGAGGATCATATTAAGACAATAACCTCCATTTAATACAACCATTAACAGATTTAAATATTTCACAAAATTGTGCTGGAGCTTTACAAAGTGAAGATTGACCCTCAGGAACATCAGGCAATATCAGAAAGATGACCAAAAACTCAGACCAAAGAGTCATGTTTTGAGGATCATCTAAAAGGAAGCAAGTGACAGTGCAGGGCAGTGTTTTTTTTGTGACGGTAAGTCCTCTCCAGCACATCAGCATCTCTAAAAAGTTAAACGTCGTTATTTTGTTTTCTGACCACGTGACATGTATATTTATTGATCATGACTACCGGCACCTTTCTGCCCATAAAAAATAAGCATTGGTGAGCAGTTCCAGAGACCAGGAAAAGCAAAATAATGAAATCACATTTTTATGGGGATGTAATCATGATGTAATTTTGAAATCGGAAACAGATATTGACTGAACAGAGGAGGCATTCAGTCAATGTGTCGGAAAGAACTGCAGATGCTGGCTTAAATCAACGGGAGGCACAAAATGCTGGAGTAACTCAGCGGGACAGGCAGAGAGAAGGAATGGGCGACGTTTCTGGTCGAGACCCTTCTTCAGACTGATGTCAGGGCAAAGATAGAATGTAGTCGGAGACAGTGAGACTGGTAGGAGAACTGGGAAGGGGAGGGGATGGAGAGAGAGAGGGAAAGCAAGGGAGATTTGAAGTTGGAGAAGTCAATGTTCATACCGCTGGGGTGTAAGCTACCCAAGCGAAATATGAGACGCTCTTCCTCCAATCTAATAAAATTAAGTAAAACAGATCTTCAGGTACAACAATATTAACATTCCACTGTAAGGAAAGCCTTCGTGCAGTAACTGAACTTGTAAAGCTTTGCTCAGACAATCCCTGTAGAATCAGATTTATTCGGCAAGGAAACAAGTCCCTTCGGCCCAACTTACCTTTGCTGACCAAGATATCTATCTGAGCTAGTCTCATCTCCCTGCGTTCAATCCATCACCCTCTAAACCTTTAGTATCCATATAGTTGTCTCAATGTATTTTAAACATCATAATTGCAACTGCCACCACCACCTCCTCTGGCAGCTTGATCAACAAATTCACCACTCTGTTTCTGAAAGACTTTCCTGAGATCCATTCAAATCTTTCCTCTCACCTTAAATCTATGTTCTCTAGTTTTTGACTAGAAAACCATTAGAAAAAGACTGTGAGCATTCTGTGTTTATCTAAGCCACATGATATTCGTTAAAATTTCACTCCACAACCTCCGATGCTCGAGAAAAAAAGTCCCAGCTTATTCAGGCCCTCCTCATAATTAAAGCCCTCTAGTCCTGATAACATGCTTGTCCATTTTTCTCTCTCACCCTTTTAGCTTAATTATATATTTTCCTCTGGGCAACCAGAACTGCACACAATCCTCTAAGTGTGGTCTCACTGATAATTTGTATATTTAAAACATGAAATTCCAACTCCTGTGCTCAATGCCCTGACCGATGAAGGCAAGCATGCCAAGCTACTTTTTCACTATCCTGACTATTAGTGTCACAAGCAAAACTATATACATATGGGGAATGCCAACAAATTGTGAATAGTGTCTGGTGCTGACAATCTGAAGTCTTGCCCCAAACATAAACTTGGGGACCTCAATGGGAAAAATGGGAAGTGAATAACAAGCTCAAAAGGCCCATTGGCTGTATGTGTTTCTTCCACCTCCTCAATATCAGTAACTGTAGTCTCACTTGAATGAGACTTACAACTGACCTTTAAGATGCAGAACATCAATTTTGTGTTCATGAACAGCAAGCTGAAGCTGCCGACTTATTTTCTCCAGCTTTTTCTTCAGTTGCTGACATTCTTGTTGAAATTTCCTTATTTGTGGTTGGTATTGTTCCTCATATTGGTGACATTCAAGATTTACATTTTGTGTTCCAGAAGTATGATCTGCACAACAGATTTTCAATAGAAAACATTCAAAATTTCCAATAAAATACTGAAAGGAAAATGCATTCTGCTAGATTTTGGATCCCTTTCTTAAATATAGTCAGAGGCATACATCATGTAAACAGATCCTTCAACCTAACTCAACCACGCTGAGTAAGATACCAGAACCCGATATATGCTAGTCCCACTTTCCAGCATATGACCCGCATTCCTTTGAACCTTTTCTATCCGTGTACCTGTGCAAATGTCTCTGAAATGTTATTGTGCCTGCCCGAATTACATCGTCTGGCAGCTTGTTCCAAATACCCACCACTCTCGGTGTGAAAAAGGTGCCCCTCAGGTTCTTATTAAATCTTTTGTCTTTCAGCTGAAACCAATGCCCTCCAATTCTTGATTCCCCAATTCTGGAAAAAGGCTGCACATCCTCCTTGATTTTATATACCTTCACAGGTTCAAACTTCGGTCTCGTATGCTCCAAGGAATAAAATCCTAGCCTGCTCAACCTCTTCCAATAATTTAGTCTCTTGAGTCTTGGCAACATTCTTGTTAATCTTGTTAATCTTTTTTGCACTAATTCCTACAGCAGGATGACTAAACCTGAACACATTATTCAAAGTGAGGCCTCGCCAATGTATTATATTCATTACATCTCAACACGGTTAAAAGCACAGCTACAATTAAAAAATAAAAGTTCAATATAATTTATTTTAAGTGGATCCTAAACTTTAATAATATAATTTCTCCCTTATTCTTTAGGTACTCCACATTTTAATTAGCAGTCAGATGTCATAAAAATCTGTCTCTCATGAAAGGCCCTGTGACTAAGAAACGTGGCACACAATCAGTGCTGTAACTAACTGATTTCTGGACCGTTTAGTTTAATTAACAATCCTACAATTGTTGACTGACAGAGATCCAGAGCTCGTGACACACCGAGTACAAAACCTGGAAAGACCAGGGAGGCCCCCATCGAGCCTGGGAATGGAGGTCACTGGGGTAGCCTTCAACTAAGAATAAAGTGTCAAGGACTAAAACTCCTCCTCCCCCCACCCCCTCCCTTGGATCCTCTCGGTCAATGTACAGTCTCTAGAAAATAAGATTGAGGACTTAAGAACAAGACTGCTTTACCAAAAGGACATGAGCAGATACTGTGTACTCTGTGTCACAGAGACATGACTCACCCCAGGCTGCTAATATCAAAGACCCACACCACCCTGATCATGCCATCTTCCCGCTGATACCATCAGGAAGAAGGTAAAGGAACGTGAGATCAGTTATCTTCAGCTTCATCCCAAGCATCTGGTTCTTGAATCACCTTGCACAACCCTACCTCAGCATCGAACCACAATCAACTTTGTACTACTATGGTTGCTCTGCTTACTTTGCATTATCTTGGTCTAGTTTATTTAGTATACCTGATGATTTATTGTATGCTTACTTGTTTATTTATTTTATTTAGTTTGGTTTGCTCCTAACGTGCCTGTAAAAAATTCATGATTCTGGTTCATATCAGGTGTATATGACAAATAAACATTTAGAATCTGGACAGGTTTAAAACAATTAAATGCAAATATTAACCATATTCAATTTTTGAATTTAGAAAGAATAACTGAAATACCACGTTTGAGTTCCTTTTGCTGCGTGATATTCAATGTTTGCTGCAAATTATTTAATTCTTGTTTGAGCTGAAGTTCAGATAGCTCAAGTTTCCTGAGCTGTGCCTCCTTTTCAGTTTTATATTCTTCATGTTGCTTTTCTGTTTGTCTTAATGCATTTTGCAGATCCAATTTATTCTCCTGTTAAAAAAAATGTTCAATGTATAAATCAAATCACTCAAAATATTGATTGAGACATTATTAGAAGTATTAATGTACATAAACTCTTTTTTGCTATCTGAAATCGCATATGTGAATGGGAGAAATTGGCATGATACCTCACATAAGTAAAGTCTCAAATATGCTAATCACAATATTATCAACACAGTAAAGGTCAATGTGATTTTCTAAATGTGAAGGGAGAATAGAAGTGAAATCAGTAGAAACAACAAGCATTACAAAACCATAAGAGTGCATGAGTGCAGGAGCGTTCTTTGGCAGGAAAAACAATTGATGTGTACAACTAATGCAACTACCAATGATGAGTTTAGAATCCATGTAGGATAGCATATTTTTCCAAATTATCAACATAGTTCCTTTCCATTACCTCGTTCTGTACAATCTCTAGGATCTCTTCAACCAGTTTTGTACAAACTTCCTGGAGATGGTTTTTCACCTTATCAATCTGCGCATGTATGGGGTTGATGGGGTTACATTTCTCTATTCTCAAATATGGAGTCTCAGATTTCTTGATATGTTTTGAGATTTGCCTCAAATAATGCTCAATTTCAGCAATAAGCTCAGACTCGTATTGCTGTTTTTCACGCCTAATCTGTTCCTTTTGGTGAGCTGACCATTCTTTTTGTTTCTCCAAGATACGTAGATTCAATTCTGCATCCTTTTGTGCAAGTAGCTCATTTCTCTGCCTTGTAAAGTCCTCTTTAGCTGCTTTAAGAACCTCATTGAGTTTATGTCTATGCTCATCTAAGAAGGCTCGATAATCATTCTCATTTAATTCATGAATTCTGTTGATCTCTTCTTGTTTTTCCTTATTCCACTGAGTTTGAACTTTTGCCAATTCCGCTTTAGCAACTGCCGATGCTTCTTCCTTCTGAAGTTCTAAATTACGTTCCAGGATGTGGATTTTTTCCTGTAATTCTACAGTTTTTACACTAGATCCAGCTTTCTCACTTTCTTTCAAAGCATATTTCTTCCATTTTTCTTCATTTCCTCTCAGCACTGTTGCTATCTGTAAATAACAAGTAACGATCAAATTAACAAATCCATCTTAATGATAAAACAACACTTCTTTACTCCAATGAAAAAGACACAAAGTGCTGCAGTAACTCAGCAGGTCAGGCAGCATCTCTGGAGAACATGGACAGGTGATGGTTTGGGTTGGGACTCTTCTTCAGACGGATTGTAGTGTTGGAGAGACAGAAAGTGGAAGAGTGGTGCGAACAGGACAAAGCCTGGCAAGTGGTAGATGGATATAGGTGAGGGGGGTGGAGGTTGATAGGCAGATGGTTGGACAAAGGTCAAAGCGTGAGATGAGGATAGGCGTGTGAATTGTGAAGCCAGAGGAAGGAATATAGCGGGAAAGGGAAGAAATGGGTGCAATGTGCAATTCCAGGTGGGGCAGAGGGACGAGAGTAGGGGGTGTGTGGAGAAGAAAGATTCTTCCCCCTCCAATTCTGCCCTCTCTTGCACCATCATTTAAATCTATCACCACTAGTTACTGACCATAATACAGGTAAGTAGGGTTTGATTGGCAGATGAGAGGAAACACACATGGCTGTAGTAGCGAGTCCAGGTCAAAACATGGTCGAAGTGCAGGAGATTAGCAGAAATCACAGAGGAGCAGTGAGAGTCTCTCAGGGCTCCAGGAGAGGTGAACATCTTCAAAGTAGGCATACTTTGCCCAATATCCTTTTGTCTCCTTTCATCTTTAGCCTTTGTCCACCCATCTGCCAAGTAACCCCCCCCCCCCCCCCACCTATCAATTGCCAGGCTTTGTCCCACCTCCGCCTCTTTTAAAGCTATCTCCATCTTACAAGACTGAAAAACGGTCCCAACCTGAAACACTGCCTATCCATTCCTTCCTCAGATGCTGCCTCATCTGCTGAGTTACTCCAGCACTGTGTGTTTATCATCAGGGGTAAGTGGACACACTCTAAGATTCCTGTATTGCTCTACACATTTCAGAACTTCTCAGTTACATGCATTTCTTTACCTTGTTTGCCTTCCACAAATATGTCTATGCCACCTAATTAAACCAATGACAGACAGCTTGCAATTACCACAGCGCTCAACCGTAAACCTAACCAAAATCTAGTCATTAACATCCAGATCATTCCTACATTCTGCAAAAAGGGATCTAGAACTGAGCCCTGCAGAACACTACTACATATAATCTGCCAGAGTACAAATCTAGGAATTTATTCAGTTTTTAATTTCATAAGCTCCAATTATAAATTTCCTATGCTGAATGTGTGTCTAGTACAATAAAAAATACTACTTGCTGAAGGAATAAATGTGCTATTCTATGTTGGCAAGATCTTCAAATTACCATTGCTCTGTACTTGGAAAAATGTAAAAACTTAAATCTATAACTTCATCCCCAATTCACCTTATAGCGCGTTTACTTTTATTAGTTGGAAGACAATAAGGTAATGTGTTTAGCGCAGTAAAGTGGCAATTTACACTGCCTGTGAAATTCCATTCTACTGCACTAAGTTTCGAAGGAAGAGTTACATGTGCTGCATTCAAAAAACATGTTCATAGCTTCTGACCAGGATTAACTTCAAGATAAAAATTACGTACAGTGCCCTCCATAATATTTGGGACAAAGACCCATCATTTATTTATTTGCCTCTGTACTCCACAATTTCAGATTTGTAACAGAAAAAATCACATGTGGTTAAAGTGCACATTGTCAGATTTTATTAAAGTCCATTTTGGTTTCACCATATAGAAATTACAGCAGTGTTTACACATAGCAGGGCTCGAAATTAGAGGTTGCCCGGGTGCCCCTGACCACTCAAAGCGCCGCCGGGCAACCTAAACGTCGAGTCATTTTGCCCGGCTTGGCAACCAGATACTGGTTTGTACCGAAGATAGACACAAAAAATTGGAGTAACTCCGCGGGTCAGGCAACATCTCTGGAGAAAAGGAACGCGACGTTTCGTGTCGGCGGCGGCTGTCGTGCGGGGCGGAGTGAGGAAGGGTCGGAGCGAATGACGGCCCGAACAGCGGCAGCAGCGGCCTCGAACAGCAGCTCCATCTCTTCCTCCTCCCGCCCGCCCTGATAAGGGTCGCTGCTTGTAAATCCGCTAACCGCGATAACCGTTTTCAAAACAAACCCTCCCGCACTCCGAGGCCGGGAGGAAGGAGGGAGGGACGGGGAGGCCTCGGCGTGCGGGAGGGTTCGTTTTGAAAGCCCGTTAGCGGATTTACAAGCAGAGGTCCTCATCAGGGCAGGCGGGGGGTCGGGAGGAAGAGGAGATGGAGCCGCTGTCGCGGCCGCTGCTGCCGCTGTGCGAAGCCCGTCATTCGCTCCGACCCTTCTGAAGCAGCTGCACCAAAGATCTTATAGCTATAGGATCTCTGAACTGCACCGTTCGGCCCCGCACCTTGCTGTTGGCTGGCGGAGGAGGGAGGCGGTGGCAAGGAGTCCCCAACGGCCAAGGCAGCGGGGCGATGTTGTCCGAGGAGCGCTGACCTTCCTTCCTCCCCACCTCGCCCCCCCCTCTCTCTCTCTTGTACGCCCCCTCCACCCCTCTTATCCTGAGACCCCTCCACTCCATCCCGCACTGATCCCCATTCCCGCCTCTATTCAGTCCTCACTGACATCCCCTGTGCTCCCCTCCCCATCTACCCCCCCCCATCTATTCATCCTGCGCTGATCACCCTATCCACCTCGCATTGATTCTCCTGCCACCACCCCACCCCCCCATCCATCCTACACTGGTTCCCCAATTCACCCTGTACTTACCCCTTTCCCATCCATCCTGCACTTCTCCTCCATCCATCCTGTACTAATCCACGCATTCATCCCGTACTGACCCACCCTCCATTTACCCTGCACCTTCCCCCCTTCCCCTCATTCATCCTGTAGTGATCCTCCATTCATCCTGCACAGACCCTCCGATCCATACTGTACTGACCCCCCCACCCATTCATCCTGCGCTGATCTCCCCCCCCCAATCCATCCTGTACTGATCCTCCCATTCAAGAAGAATGGGGGGGAACAGTCTGAAGAAGGGTCTCGACCCGAAACATTGCCTATTTCCTTCGCTCCATAGATGCTGCCTCACCCGCTGAGTTTCTCCAGCACTTTTGTCTACCCCATCCATCCCGTACTGAACGCCCCCATTCAACACCTCTGACATCCCCGGTGCTCTCCCATCACAATTTTACCTACTCCAACCAACTCGTACTAATTCACCTGCCTCAATCCATCCATTCTGCACCGACTGCCTTCTAACCCACCCCCCCACCCCCCCATCTATCCACCCCGCACTGATTCACACACACCCCCTTCCCTGACCCTATTGTGCTGGAAATGTCTTCAGAGCGAACATTGACTATGTTTGATAACGGAATGCAATCAAATGTGTTTTAATTCCCAATGTTATTATTTGTTTTAATCTATAAAGATGGATTAATTAAATTGTGAACACGTGAAACATTAAAACCGCAGTGTTCGATTGTCACTGCTGCCGATGACACGTTATTACAGAATTCATTTTAACGGCAAATCAATGCTCTTAATATGGAGTATCAGTACTGTAGTTATTTCATGAGCAACATTCATAACTATACGTACGCATATATGTTACCATGGTCCAGGATTTATTGACACAGGTTGATCATACGCTGAATAATCCAACCACATTTTTGTTTGGAAGTGGAAAGAACTAATAGAAATTGCATTAATTGCAATGTGTAAAAAGAGTTGAGATACTGTCTTATAATTTTGCTGCATGTCATTGTGGGATATATCATGTCTTGATTGGTGAATATGTTTAGTTTGTGACTTTATTTGAAGCAGAAATAATATGTGAATGCTTCATTGAGTATAATTCCGACTGGTAACTACGCACTTCGTCCGAGCACATTATCGCATCTTAAATGACCACCTAAACTGTCATTTGGCAACCTAAAAAGCTGCCAAGGTTGCCCGGCTGGCAACAGGGAAAAAAAGTTAAGCGAGAGCCCTGCATAGTCCCCCCCATTTCAGGGCACCACAATGTTTGGGACATGGCAATGTCATGTAAATTAAAGTAGTCATATTTAGTATTTTGTTGCATATCCTTTTCATGCAATGACGGCTTGAAGTCTGCGATTCATGGACATCACCAGTTGCTAGGTGTCTTCTCTGGTGATGCTCTGCCAGGCCTGTATTGCAGCCATCTTTAGCATATGCTTGTTTTGGGGGCTAGTCCCCTTCAGTTCTGTCTTCAGCATATAAAAGGCATGCTCAATTGGGTTAAGATCGGGTGATTGAATTGGACACTCAAGAATTGACCATTTGTTAGTTTTGAAAAACTCCTTTGTTGCTTTAGCAGTATGTTTGGGATCATTGTCTTGCTGTAGAATGCCGGCCAATGAGTTTTGAGGCATTTGTTTGAACTTGAGCAGATAGGATGTGTCTATACACTTCAGAATTCATTATGCTACCACCATCAGCAGTTGTATCATCAATGAAGATAAGTGAGACAGTACCTTCAGCAACCATACATGCCCAGGCCAAAACACCCCCACCACCGTGTTTCACAGATGAGGTGGTATGCTTTGGATCTTGGGCAGTTCCTTCTCTCCACCATACTTTGCTCTTGCCATCACTCTGATATAAGTTAATCTTCATTTCATCTGTCCACAAGACCTTTTCCCAGAACTGTGGTTGCTCTATTAAGTACTTCTTGGCAAACTGTAACCCAGCCATCCTATTTTTGCATCTAACTAGTGGTTTGCATCTGGCAGTGTAGCCTCTGTATTTCTGTTCATGAAGTCTTCTGCAGACAGTGGCCATTGACAAATCCACACCTGAAGAGTTTTCTGATCTGTCGGACAGGTGTTCTTCTGTCATCACCTGTGGAGGTCTTCCTTGGCCTGCCAGTTCATTTGCAATTAGTAAGCTCACCAGTGCTCTCTTTTTTCTTAATGATGTTCCAAACAGTTGATTTTGGTAAGCCTAAGGTTTGGCTGATGTCTCTAACAGTTGTAATCATGTTTCTCAGTCTCATAATGGCTTCTTTGCCTTTCACTGGCACAACTTTGGTCCTCATGTTGATAAACAGCAATAAAAGTTTCCAAAAGTTATGGAGACTGGAAGAAAGACAAGGTGCTGAGAGCTCTCTTATACCTGCATTTAAGGAGGCAATTAAACACACCTGAGCAATTACAAACACCTGTGAAGCCATGTGTCCCAAAAATTATGGTGCCCTGAAATGGGGGGAACTATGTATAAATACAGCTGGAAATTCTACATGGTGAAACGTATAAATGTATAAAAATGGCCTTTAATAAAATCTGACAATGAGCATTTGATTTATTTAAATGACAAATCTCAAATTGTGGAGTACAGAGGCAAATAAATAAATGATTGGTCTTTGTCCCAAACATTATGGAGGGCCCTGTAATCATACAAATGAATGACAATTCACATTGCAGGTTTAAAAAATATTCTGGGCAATCTGCAGGGAATTGATTCAGACAAAAGCAAATTGGAAATATCCAATTATAAGTGGATAATGAATTGCCATTCTCTGTCATTTCTGCACTAATGTCTCACATTTCATATTATTTGCTAGATTAATAACTGCACTAGTTTACATTTCATGTTATATGCAGTACTTGTTTACCATAAGGGGGAATTTTTTACGCGAGTAGAGTATAAAGATCAAAAATATTTTTTTTGTAAATAATGTAGTAAAACTCAACATCACTGAATAAAATAAGCTCTCAAAAAAGTTTCAGCTCCATCTTTTTTAGGTTTCTTAAATTGAATATTAATCATTTGTAGCTAGACTCTGTCAAACTACGCAAAAAGATGTGGCTGAAACACCTGACCTGCATTTCTACATCTTCTTCATGCTTTCTCCCCCATTTTGTTTCCTCAATTTGTAAATTGGCTCTGTATTCAGGCAGGTTAGTCAATTCTTCCAACCAACGTTCACGAGCTTTTGTTAAGGCTATTTCCACCTTAAAAAACAAAATATTTTTTTAACCATTTCTATTCCTCTCCAATTGTTACTGTTTCAAGCAGTAAATAAAGTTTTATATTATTTTATAAAATTTTCCATGCAACAAAATGATTCATAATATATTTTGATTCATAGAAAACCTTCCCAACTCCCCAGTTTGACAAGGCCAAGGGGAAGGAGAGGCTCAGGCTGGTTCAGGAGGAAGTGAGGGCAGCGGTGGAGGAGGGGAGGTCTCCTAGAACGGTTGGCTTGAGGCAGCAGGGGGCCTGGACAAGGTGGGAGCAGGCCATGGACCCAAAAGTCACATGGACTGAGCTCTGGCAAGCTGAACCGCAGCGTATCAAGTTCCTGTTCTAGGCAGTGTACGATGTCCTGCCCAGCCCATCGAACCTCTTCATCTGGGGAAAAGCGGAATCTCCGGATTGCCCGCAATGCTCAGGCAAGGGGACGTTGGAACACATCCTGAGCTGCTGCCCAAAGGGTCGTTACACCTGGCATCACGATCAGGTTCTTAAACCCATTGCAGAAGCCATCAGCATGGGAATCAGCAGCTGCAGACGAGCACGCCCTGTCACCCAGATGATCACCTTCGTGAAGGCCGGATTGCAGCTGCCAAGAACCACAGCAACCACGAATCAGCTGAAGTTCCCACGGCACATCGCAACGACCACCCCAAGGCCAGACATCCTCCTGGTCTCAGAGGTGACCAAAAACATCGTCTTGTTGGAACGGACAGTGCCGTGGGAGGACCGTCTGGAGGAGGCGCACGAGAGGAAGATGACCAAGTACGAAGAGCTGGTCATAGACTGCCGTAAGCAGGGCTGGAAGGCAAGGTGTATGCCCATTGAGGTTGGCTGCAGAGGTTTTGCAGGGCAATCGCTCTACAAAGCCTTGAGTGCACTGGGCATCAACAGAGTGGCGAGGAGAAGAGCCATCAAGAACACCACAGAGGCAGCGGTGAAAGCCTCGAGATGGCACTGGATCAGGAGAGGAGGTCCATGGGGAGGAGCGAATGCCACCTGAACACAAGTTGTGTTCTGATCAACCACGGCGAGGGTGTCTGATGTTGAAAGACCCGAAACACCCAATGACCCAGGTTGCATCACTGATGATGTGTTCAGGAGCATCAAGAGATGTATTTTATCAATGGTTCATAAAATAACTGTAAAAGAGGATATTCTTAGGGGATTGCCCAGTGAAGCTATGACTGGGACTGAAAAATATAGGCACGATCACTTTGATGGGATTACACTTTACTCCCCCAATGGTCATAACAAAATTACAGGAGGAAACTTGTAGGGTGATCACAGATAGCTGCAAGAATAATAGGGTTGTAATAGTGGGAGATTATAACTTTCTAAATATCAACTGGGACTGCCAAAGTGCTCAGGGGTTGAATGGGGTGAAATTGGTTTAGTGTTTGTGAAGATTTTCACAATCAATATGAAAATAGCACTAGAGACGAGGAAAAACAACCTGCTCTTCGAAAATAAGACAGGACAGGCGACTCAAGTGTTAGTTGGGGATCCGTTTGGGACCAGCATTCATTGTTGAAGTCCTAAATTGGGGCAAGGCAAATTTTGATGACATTACACAGGAACTTTCAAAAGTTGATTGGGGGAGACGGCTTCCAGGTAAAGGAACATCTCATAAGTAGAAGGCTTTTAAATGAGAGATGGAGTGAATTCAGGGCCAGTATGTTCCTGTTAAGAGTTGGCAGTAGGGAACACGAGGTGTCAAGAGATATTGAGGTTCTTGTCAAGGAAAAGTAAGAAACATATGTCCGATGTAGGATGCAGGAGTGCAGTTAAGAGGTCAAAAAAGGGATAGCAATGTCTTGAAAAAGAGTCTAGGTTACAGGAGGTGCTGGAGGGCTTAAAACAGAAAGATAGATAAAGTCCTGGGGCCTGATAAATGTATCCAAAGACATTGCGATAAGCTATGGCACGACCAAAATTACTGATATAGATGACAAACAGCAATGGGCTAGCATACCACTAGTCACAGGCCTCCAGTCCGATAAAAAACCTTCTATCACCACCCTCGGTTTCCTTCTATTAAGCCACTTGAAGTAACCTTCAAGAGCAGCCTATCATGCGAACTTTAACAAAGACCATGCTAAAGTACATAAAAGGCCAAGTACATCTATGGCCCTGCCCTTATCAACTTTTTTGGTTTCTTCTTCAAAAATCAAATGTGATACAATCTTCCACACACAAACTCATGCTGACTATCCCTAATCAACCCATGTCTTCCCAAATACATTTATCTCTTGCATTCAGAATCCTCTCCAGTAATTTGCCGACCACAGATGTTAATCTTGTAGTTCCTACATTTTTCTTTGGTGTCCTTCTTAAATAGAGGCACTACATTAGCCACCCTCCAGTCTTCCCACACCTCACCAGTGTCTCTGATGATTTATATATCTCAGCCAAGGCTGCTGCAATTTGTTCTATTTAATTGAAGCATTACTTACCATGGATTATCATATTCTATGCTGGTACAATGTTTCATATCTTACCTGTCTGGCCACATTATCTTCATGCTTTTTCTGCAGTTCTAGGTCAAGTTGCTGTAATGCATTACCAACCGCCACTATTTTTTCCTCCTTAGCTTGCTGCTCCATTGTCATTTTTAGACTTGCAATTTGAACTTCCAATTCTTGGCATGTATAAACCTCCTTCTCCCTGTCAAAAGATTCCTTATTTTGACTTCCTGTCTCTCTCTTTAAATAAGTCTTTTGCTCTACAGCCTTGTGGAGACGAAGCTGCCATTCTGTTTCAACTTCTTGTATTGCTTGTTCCTTAATCTAAAATCAAAAATACATTAGTGACAACAGAACAATACCCAAAATTAAAACATCCTCAATTGTGAGTATAATGATAGATACATATATGCTAGTTATATGAAAAACATATGATCTATTTAAGACTTGTAGCTTTGATAGATGTTTAGCAATCACAACTCCATAGGTCAAGAATAAATGCTACACAAGCATGTGCATCACAAAGCTGCAAATGCCTTGTCTATTTCCCAATGCTAGAGTACTACATGCAACTGAACAGAAGTTATTAATCCAACAAGGAGAGATGCATTCTTAGAGTCATACAGCATGGAAATGAACTATTTGGCTCATCACATGCATAATGCAGCCTCCATCAATCGACACTCAGTCTTACACAATCATAAAAGGGTTTTTTATCCTGAAATCTTCATCTTAGAAGTTCTCATTATATCAATTCTTTGGGCTCGTGGTTTGCAGTGCATTAAAAGCAAGAAGCACCACCGAATATCAGATACACCATTAATGAGAAAGGTGTTGTATTACCCACAATTCTCTACCTAGCATTTATTACTCAAACAAAAGAAAAACAAAGAAAGAAACATTATCCCAGACAACGTAATGCTGTTACATTACCCATATTGCGTAGATGTTGTGTGTATTACCCTATGCTGTGTATATTACCATGTGTATAATGTGTACATTCTGGTGACATTACCCAACTTTACAACAACTATACTTTGGACTACTAAACTGGCTGCAAAGCACTTTGGGTGTCCTGAGGCAGCAATGTCCCTATATTTTCTTTGGTTCCAGGCTTTTCTAGCTATACACCTAATGGAAGCTGGAACATTTACATAATCCTTCCAATTCAGAACTATCACTATTAAAATAACAATGTACAGGTTTTATTGTTAAAATAAAATCTACTATTAAGTATTTTCTATTTGTGGACAGGATGTAGATCAGTAAAAAGACAAAATTGCTAATACAGAACAAAACAATTATCAAAATATAAATCAATAAAATAAATTAAAACGATTTAAATAATTCCTTAAGAAATACCAGAGAAATCTTGAGCATACAAAAGATTCATGTTAGGAGGCTAGGAGTAAATGTATACCCTCTGCATGAGTCAAATAATTTTTGAACGTTCATTAATTGCCAAGGGTATTACTTTTTGTTGTTCTTCTTGCCACTGTGTTTTTGCTAGCTCTAACTGGCTCTCAACTTGCAACTTGATGTTGATTTCTTTTTCTGCCATCCACTGTTGCTTTGCAGCTTCCATTGCAACCTTGTGCTTTCCATGAAGTTCAGTCAAATTCTCTTGCAATTGTACTGAAAATGTCCTTTTCAACTGAAACATTGAAATTCACAATTCAGGTATTGCAGCAACAAGGCATTTATATTTAAGGCCAGTGCAAATACCAATTCTCTAAGTAGTAGTGGAGTCAAGACTGAAAAATAAAGCCTCTGACAAAAACTTACTAATTTCCCCCAAGTGTTTAGAGCTTGGTGAACTGGGTGTTAAGGGCACTGGGTCACAGGAATTTCTACATTATTCTAGCAGTACATTATTTTTATTATTGCATAGAAAGACATTTTAATAGTGAGATTATGCTAACTTTTGGTTACTTGACATTATATTTCAAAAATCAGGAAAATTGTCTGCATGCTAATCTTTTTTTGGAGAATCTCATATGCTCGACAATATTTCCAGTGGGATATTTCTATTTTTCAAAGTAGGTTCATTCATCAGTGGATAATAAACCATTGAAAGGAGTTGAGAAATCTCTTCCAAAAGGTTTTAACTCACGATCATATTTTGAACCAAAACTTGGTTGAATTTGAACTCAGATTTTAAGAGGTAATAGGGTTGTATTGTAAGTGATTACAGTAATTTGTCACTCTTGAAAATCCATTACTACCACATGTTTTTTTGGAGAGATTTTCCCTACAAGTGGAAGACAGCCAAAGTGATCAATATATTCACACAACTAACTATTGTTAATGGCAAGTGAAGATTAAAGACAGCCACATAATTAAACATAAACACCACTTCCAACCTGCATAAGAATCACATTAGGGTCAATAGTCAAACAAAACAGTTAGAAATCATTAAAACCCAATTCGAAGCACTACTGAAATATTCTTCAACAGCTGGATTTAGTAAGCCTGAATAAGTTTCCATTTAATATTCAACCAGTCTTCCAAATCAGTATAAGATTTACACAGTGCAAAGAAAAAATGTGGAATGGCAAATATAATGTCTATTATATATTATGATGTCTCCAAAATGTCAATAAACACATACAGTGCCCTCAATAATGTTTGGGACACAGACCCATCATTTATTTATTTGCCTCTGTACTCCATAATTTGAGATTTGTAATAGAAAAAACTCACATGTGGTTAAAGTGCACATTGTCAGATTTTACTAAAGGCCATTTTTATACATTTTGGTTTCACCATGTAGAAATTACAGCAGTGTTTATACATAGTCCCCCCATTTCAGGGCACCATAATGTTTGAGATACATGGCTTCACAGGTGTTTGTAATTGCTCAGGTGTGCTTAATTGCCTTCTTAATGCAGGTATAAGAGAGCTCTCAGCACCTAGTCTTTCCTCCAGTCTTTCCATTACCTTTGGAAACTTGTGTTGCTGTTTATCAACATGAGGACCAAAGTTGTGCCAATGAAAGTCAACTAAGCCATTACGAGACTGAGAAACACGAATAAAACTGTTAAAGAGACATCAGCCAAACCTTAGGCTTACCAAAATCAACTGTTTGGAACATCATTAAGAAGAAAGAGAGCACTGGTGAGCTTACTAATCGCAAAGAGACTGGCAGGCCAAGGAAGACCTCCACAGCTGATGACAGAAGAATTCTCTCTATAATAAAGAAAAATCCCCAAACACCTGTCTGACAGATCAGAAACATTCTTCAGGAGTGGATTTGTCAATGACCACTGTCTGCAGAAGACTTCATGAACGGAAATACAGAGGCTACACTGCAAGACACAAACCACTGGTTAGCTGCAAATATAGGATGGCCAGTTTATAATTTGCCAAGAAGTACTTAAAACAACCTCAGTTCTGGTAAAAGGTCGTGGACAGATGTGACGAAGATTAACTTATCAGAGTAATATTAGAATGATGGCAAGAGCAAAGTATTGAGGAGAGAACTGCCCAAGATCCAAAGCATAGCATCTCAACTGTGAAACGCAGTGGTGGAGGTGTTATGGCCTGGGCATGTATGGCTGCTGAAGGTACTGGCTATCGTCATTGATGATACAACTGCTGATGGTAGTAGCATAATGAATTCTGAAGTGTATAGACACGTCCTATCTGCTCAAGTTCAAACAAATGCCTCAAAACTCATTGGCCGGCGGTTCATTCTACAGCAAGACAATGATCCCAAACAAAGCAACAAAGGAGTTTTTCAAATCTAAAAAAGGGTCAATTCTTGAGTGGCCAAGTCAATCACCCAATCTAAACACAATTGAGCATGCCTTTTATATGCTAAAGTGAAGGGGACTACCCCCCAAAACAAGCATAAGCTAAAGATGGCTGCAAAACAGGCCTGGCAGAGTATCACCAGAGAAGACACACAGCAACTGGTGATGTCCATGAATCGCAGACTTCAAGCAGTCATTGCATGCAAAGGATATGCAAAAAAATACTAAACATGACTACTTTCATTTACATGACATTGCTGTGTCCCAAACATTATGGTGCACTGAAATATGGGGGGGGGATCTATGTATAAATACAGCTGTATTCTACATGGTGAAATCAAAATGTATAAAAATTCCCTTTATTAAAATCTGACAGTGTGCACTTTAATCGCATGTGGTGTTTTCTATTACAAATCTCAAAGGCAAATAAATAAACGGGCTATTGTCCCAAACATTATGGAGGGAGCCTATTTCCTTCGCTCCATAGATGCTGCTGCACCCGCTGAGTTTCTCCAGCATTTTTGTGTACCTTCGATTTTCCAGCATCTGCAGTTCCTTCTTTAAAACATTATGGAGGGCACTGTACCTTATGATTTTACACCCAAAGAGGGAAATATAAAAGAACCAATAAAGCAAACAAAGAGTTGTTTTTCACTAACTTCCTGTTCTGTTGTTAATTTGAAGGATATTTCCTCCCTTAATCGGCTCTCCAGTGAGTCTTTTTCTTTACAGATAGTAATGTAACACTCTTGTACTCCAGACATCTCTTGGTTCAGCTGTTCCAGCTGAGCACTAATACATTAAAAAAATTCAGAAGGGGTAAAAGGGAAAATGAGGTCAGTGAGAACATGTGATGAAGAAAAGAATACAATTCCACCTTTTTGTTATCAGCGTAGTAATATTTCAAATTACACTCGAGTTCAAGTTTTAGTACATTGTGTACACACATTCACAGACTTGTTTTGAATACATGTGCTTATGTCCATTTTGGTACTTTGTCGCCAGGATATTGAATTTATTTCTGATTTGTAAATAAAAAATCACACTTTCATAGGGTATGTGATCTCAATAACACTATCTAAATGGAATAAAAATGTGCATATTAAATTTCGTAGCTTCAAAAACAAGGATAAAAAGAACTTGATCGAGTGCTTTATTTCTTAGAATCATCATACAATTCAGCCGTATCCCTCTACACCTTTTCTTTCCAGAAAGATGTGCAAACGTGTTTTAAACATTGTAATTTTATCTGCATCTACCACCTCCTCTTGCAATTCATTCCATATATCCACCAAACTGCAAGAATCTTGCTCCTCTTCATCTTTAATCTTTCCCTTCCCAACTTAAACCATCTAATTTTAGACTAGCGTACAATGGAAAAAAGACTGAACAACCACCATAACCATGCCTCTCATTTTAAAAATTGATTATATAAATCAAAATATCTTTTATAAGATTATATAAATCTTCAAGGTCACCTTCCAGCCTCTTTTGTTCCAGGGATAAACAGTCCCAGCGTAACAGTCTCTCCTCACGTTTCAAGAAATATCCCAGCAACATCCTCGTGAACCTTTTTACACCTTATCTACCTTGATCACATACTTCCTATTGTTTGGTGACTAGATCTGCACACTATATTTCAGATGCAGTCTCAGAGACATAACATCCCAACTTTTGTACTCAATGCCCTGTCCAATGAAGGCAAGTGTGCCTATGCTTCTTCACCACCTTGTCTAACGCATGTTACTAGTGTCAGGAAACTATGTACTTGAACCCTAAGGCGCCCCTGTTCAGGAACCCTCCCCAGGGCCTTGCCATGCCCTGCGTAACCCCTGCCCTGGTTTAACTTACCAAAATCCATCACACCACACTTCTCCGAGTTCATATTCTATCTGTCATTCCTTTTCTCTTCTTCACTGTCCACTCCAATTTTGGTATCATCCACAAATTTATTAATCATGCCACTACATTTACATCCAAATCATTCATGTATATTACAAATAACAATTGAACCATCATCCATCCCTGAAGAACACCAATGGTCACAGGTCTCCATTCTTGAAAATTAAACAATTCTTTCCACTGTATCATGGTACATGCAACAATAAACCAATATCAGATTCTTAAAACGGTGTTACCATGGCCTCTCGTATGTACGATCAACGATTTCCATTCTTAATTCAATTAGTTAGAATGACTATATGGAGATGATTTTGAAACTCACTTTGCTTGTGTGATCTGCTGTTCATAAAACTGAGTAATTTGAGCTTTCTCCAGTTCATGCTGTTCCATCAGTTCCTGCTCAAGGCGACATTTGGAATCCTCATGATGTTGCTGATGAATGCGCTCACATCTAAAGGCATTTGTCATATTAAAAAAGTATTAAATTGTTTGTACCTAGCCAAAACTTTTAATGCAATAGGCTAATGGACAACAGGATGGAACATACGGACATTTAACCAGCAATATAATGGAAATCAGATACAATCTACCCTCGTTATTACGGACCTCTTTATAACAGGTTTTGTCTGTTCATGTTGGTGATTGGCAGGTGGTGTGCAGCAGTGTTGGGCAGTGGAAAGGCAGCAGCAGAGAGAGAGCAAGCAGCAAAACATTCTTGAAGAGCACTGCATGGGGCATGGATTTGCAGTGGCTGCCGCAAAGCGAGATCCTGGGTATTGGATGAAGACTTGTGTTGTCCTGGCAACACATGCCTCGGTCGTCTGGTAACGGCTGGTGGCTCCCGATGCACCGTCCCCCACTTCTGCCAGGTTACCCAATTACCTGGTTGCAGGAGCGGAGAGAGTGAGCAGCATGAAAGCAGCATGAGTACCAGGCCCATCCCTGGCGCACTGCGTGTGGATTCACCCTGTTTTAACCCCCTGATGCCGCATTCCTACACACTCAGCCTTGGGTTAAACTAGATAATATTTATTCCCGCTACTCGGTTATAGCAGACAATCGGCAATAACCAACGCCATCTTCCCCCGTAGTACATTATAACAAGGGTTTGCGGTACATGCGTATTGCTCCTGCACTCACCATTGATCCACGATTTCATAACATGTTGAGCCGAGCCAGATTAATTGTGACTGGCCAGGTTCACACCAGCCATTGTTCACGCAGCATTTGAAAGTCTTTTGTTTTCTTTATTTTATAGTATATTTATACTTAATTAGCAGTTGCTTGCTTTTTAAGGAAAATCACAAGTTTAAAAAAAAAAAAAATTTTTTAATTGAAACAATTCCAAATGACCCTGACTTTCAAGGCAATCTGTCGACAAAGCCTTAATATTAATCAATTAAGACTTCCCTGTCACTTGCAGACCTCTGTACTTTGCAAAACAGTTGCATCAGTTGGAGCTGTATGCTTGAATGAATGAATGAATTCATTTATTAGCCAAGTATGTATACATATAAGGAATTTGCCTTGGTGCTTTGCTCGCAAGTAACAACACGATCAACAGTAGACAGTAAAAAATAAAACATCATAATTTAAACGTGAAGAATGAAATAAAATACCAGAGCACAAGGAGGCTACAGACTTTTGGTTATTGAGTAGAGCTACTGCTCGTGGGAAAATAAATGTTTTTATGTCTGGCTGCGGCGGCTTTGACGGTCCAGAGTCGCCTTCCAGAGGGATTGCTTCAAAGAGTTTGTGGCCAGGGTGAGAGGCGTCAGAAATGATCTTACCCGCTCGTTTCCTGATCCTAGCAGTGTACAGTTTGTCGATGGGGGGGGGGGGGGGTGGAAAGGAAGGTTGCAGCCATCAACCTTCTCGGCTGATCAAATGATGCGCTGCAGCCTCCGGATGTCATGCTTGGCGGCGGAGCCAAAACAGACCATGATGGAGAAGATAGGGACAGACTATGATGGCAGTATAAAACTGGGCCATCATTGCCTGTGGCAGATTGTGTTTTCTCAGCTGCCGCAGGAGATACATCCTCTGTTGGGCCTTTTTGATTGTGGAGTCGATGGTGGCCCCCCATTTAAGGTCACTGGAGATGATGGTTCCAAGGAACTTAAATGATTCCACAGATGTGGTTGATGGTGAGTGGGGGAGGAGGGGAGGCTCTACTAAAGTCTACAATCAATTCCAATGTCATAAG
The DNA here is from genome assembly GCA_038087875.1 of Malacoraja senta. NCBI lineage: Eukaryota > Metazoa > Chordata > Chondrichthyes > Rajiformes > Rajidae > Malacoraja > Malacoraja senta. Next base: position 13,808,581 of record CM075989.1, read on the forward strand.
AGCAATGAGCGCCAGGTTGTTGCGATGGCCCCAGATCGCCAGCTGTGTCACTTCCTGTCTGTTAAAGTCTAATGCAGCCTTGGTCCCAGATTTGAAAGAAACAGGTGAGCTACAATGCTGGTTTTCTTGCATGCCCTGTCCATTTCATACATTAAATGCTTCATGCTGTACCTGTCAATTGCCTCTTGCTTATCCTGGTCAAAATCTTGAATCATCCGACGCATTTCATTGTACAAGTCTTGGTTTGCTTCTTTGAACTGTTTCTCGCTATGAATTAGCTTTTCAATCTCTTGTTGTTTATCCTGAAGAAACAAGATGGCTTTGCTTTAAATTCCAATTACATTTCAATTCCACTAAATTGAGAAGTGTATTCTTCGGGCCGCGCACACACTCATTGTAGATTTACATTTTGAGCAAAAAAAAAAGTTTTACCTCTATTTCTTGGTGCAGAGAACGAGTCTCACACCGTAACTGCTCAACTATGTCTTGAAGGGTCTTGTCAGAAGCATATCCGTTGGTTTCCAACTGTTTTTCTAAAGAAATGGCTCTTACCTAAAATATATACACTCAAATTTAGTTATGTTGCTTCGAATCGTTCTATAACAGCAGATTTAGTGACCCTAGTATTATGATGTAAAAGAAAACCTAGTAATAAAAGACATTAATATTTCAGTAAGTCACATTTAAAAGAAACTTCCAATACCCAGCTCACTGAATGCGAAGAGGCTAAGCGGAGGTAAAAGATTTGTCCTCCGTATACTCTCAATTGGAGGCAGAACCTCAGTTACTTTGGCTCTAAAGTTAATATCTCCAAAGTTTAAATCACTTTGCCTTCCACCTCTGTGTATGTCTTAAATAATTTGGTGTAATTTCAAGTTGATTAAACGTATTTATGAGGTGCTTCCTTCAGATTGCCTGTTTTTTTACATTGAAGATAGCTTGATAACAGTTTAGCACAAGGTATCTTGATGGAAACCTAGCTCACTTTTGTGGGCTATGTGACATGGGTGTGTTTACTGGAGTTGCACGCTTGGACAAATGACTCCTTATGTTGCATTTATTTAGTTTTATTTTTCTCCTGCTTCTCTCCCCAGAGATTAATACCCTCAGAGCCCTGCTTCACAAACATGCAATTAAAACAAATACAGGCATTTATTTTCAGTATTCCATATTCAAGATAGATTTAACATTAACTGACCTCATGATTTCTAGCCAACTGTTCAGCATTTTGTAACAATTCCTTTAGTTCTGCTATTTGTCTTTGATTTTGTTTCATTTCATTCTGAAGTTGAGCCACTTGGTGGCGTTTTGTTCTGATGTTGCTTAGTGATCTTTCCAGTTCACCCTTCAATTCTCGTATTGCCCCATCCTTACACAACGTCTTATCCAAATCTCCCTGTCGCTTTGCACTTGAACTAGAAGAAAGTGGGAAAGAAAATTATACGATCATTACCAAGTATCAGAGTTACTGAACAGTCAAACACACAACACTATTTAGCAGTGCCACCTTTCCAATGAGTATTTGTTAATCCAATTTCCCAGCTCCTTTCCTAAATTTTGCCACATTTTTTCCATCAAGCATTTATTTACTTTAGTGATTTTATTCAATCTGCATCGACCACCAAATCCAAGATATTACTCACAAGCTTTGTTCACTGTATAGAACTGTGAACTTTAAATCACAAGCTAAAAGTTCAAATGTTGATGATTGATAAACCAATTTAAATATTGAATTATCCAAATGCAATTATTATCCCATCATCAATATCCTGTCATAAAACATCATTTACATCCCACAGTGCAGAGCAGAAAGAGAATTTTTTCAAAAGATAAAAATGATTATTTCGCAAAATTCTCGGGCAAGAAGAAAAACAAAAAGGTGCACAATTAAAGGCTGCAACTAACATTCTGCAAATTCTAGGTAAACTATTTCAATGTATACCTTTGCAACTTGGGTATTTTCAAGTTATCATTCTTAATGCAGAGGCCCATGTACGAATCTGATAACGGACTTTCTAATGCTTCTGGTACTTCTTTAAGGATTGCATTGACCTTAGCAGCAGATTCATAAAGACCAATCTGTTCTTTCAAGTCAGCCAGCTCTTCCTAAAAATAAACAAGTAATCCTTCATAACTTTGATTTACACAGGATTTGCGATAAGACCAATGTAGATGTATGTTGGTCTCAAGCAAAGCAACTACCAACTCCATTTGAGATGTTTCAGCAAAACAACATTAGTTTACACAAAACAACACAAATTTCATGCTAGGATTTCAGGTTTCAATGACCACAAACAGTCCAAACAAGTATAGCGCATCTCCACCATAATTCCACAGTAAAATGTAGTTCAAATGTTCCTTCATTCCTCAGGGCTAAAGAAACATAGCATAAATGACCTTAAAGCAATCCTTTAATTACATTTATCTTTTATTATTTTATCCCCTTTTCAATTCTTTCACTTTCTTCCACGCCGTCATTGTCTTTCGCAACTGTGCAGACACTTTCAAATTGACAGTAAAACAAATTTGCACCTTTGCAAAGATGCATTAAATAAAAACCCGAGATTTAGACAATTCACTATAATATGTGATGATCATGTGATGACCTGCAAAGCTTTGTTCATGTTGTCACTGATATTTCTGGCAGACTGAAGTTGCTGAAGTTGGATCCGAAGTTGAGTAATTTCTTGCATTGAACCTGAAACATTAATAACGTTGATTATCTATATATTTTGTATGAAAACAAAAATTGCTTTGTCACTTATTTAAAAACTGTTAAAAGTTGATGGACAATTTACATAGGATTTTGATTTTTGCATCTGCTCTAAATAACTCCTGGATAAGATTTTCGGGACTCAGCAACTGCTGAATGTATCCAAGCTCTGCAAAACTTCAATATCCCAAACAGCTCCATACTATGTCTGCAGAAGGCATGGAATTATGGCATACTAATGATATTTGCTCTTGTAGGAAAAGCTGATTGGAAATCACAGTAGATTTTTCAGAAAATTATGTTTGGCAGGAAAGGAAAGCAAATTCATTTCATGAAAATTAATTACATTGAAGCTGCAGTTGCTCAAGTTCCTAGATGGATTTCAAAAGCCATGTATAATCAAAATTGAGAGTATAAGCACTATTCAGATTCAAAGGAACTGGAATCAAGGACACTGACTATAGTTTTTTATTAATACTGAATATTAGAAATCACATACCTAGAGGTTAATTCAAACAAATGCGAATTAGTTTGCAAACAAGTGGCATGGATGACTTTTTTTGCGATATTTTTGTTTGCACAGAATAAGAGATCAGTCTGACAAATACCCTAGAATCGTGGAAACACAGCACAGAAAGAGGCCCAAGTGGCTCACCCGTGATGTCTATTTCCATAAATCCCATTTGGCTGCATACTTCTGTATTCCTCTACTCCTTTCCTATCCAAGTACTTATCCAAATGCCTTTTAGATAGTATCTGCCTCCACTATCTCCTCTGGCACTTGTCCCTCATGCTGCCTTTAAATTTCTTTCCTTTCACCTTAACCTGTCCCCTATCGTTCTAGACTCCCCTGCTCTGAACCTGTGTAAGGTCACCCCTCAGCCTCCTATATTCCAGTGAGAATAAACCCAGCCTATCTAATATCTACACATTACTACAGCCTTTCATACACAGAAACATTCTGGTGAAGGACACAAAGTGCTGGTGTAACTCAGCAGGTCAGGCAGCATTTCTGGAGAACATGGATAAGTAACTTTTCAGATCAAGTGCCGTCTTCAGACATCCTGGTGAATCTGTTCTGCACTACCCAATTGCAAATTTAAATGAATTATTCACAAAACAATGCATACAGTTGATCAGAACAGTGAATTAGAATGTTCTCCAACCTGTTTGCAGTAAATCCCTGCACTGCTGCTGGCTTGCCTCTAAACTTTTTGTAAGACCATTAATTATTTCTGCTTTCTCCACTTTGGCTTCTTCCTGCTCTCGTTGCAACTGTTTAACTTGTTCCCCAAGTCGTTTAGCATTTTCTTTCTTGTAGGAGAAGCAAGGAAGAAAAACTGATTATTCATCATTTTGAATCGTGTAAAATTAAACATATACAAACCACTTAAAATATTTAAATTTCTCAAATTAAAGAAACACTGGATTTCCAAACATTGCATACAAGTCTGCTATCAGGACATTTACAAGTAAACATTTCTTTCAACTGTAGTTTTTAAAAGTTTCTATTGTGCACATTAATGTATAACATTATATTTTATGAGCAGCTGATAGAAGACCTATTCAAGTGTAGCAAAATACACCATTTCTAACCTGCTCTTCCAACGAAATACTAGTTGCATCAAGGGTCTGCTGCATTGCCAAGAGAGTTTCCTCGTGTTTATCTTTAAATGCACTGATAATATTCTCGTGTTGTTCTCTGGCACGAGTAAGAGATTCCGAGCGACTGAGTTCTGATAGTTGCTGCTGCATGCTTTCCATGGCTGCCTCAGCAACTTTCTGATTCTTCATTGCCTGCACAGTTAATCGAAAAAAGCAAGATTCAAATTGAGAATTATTATTTGGAGTTCCTTTGAATCTAAATTAGAAGCACGTTGAGTATAGCTTTAATCAGAATCACAGAAAACATTAACTCCCAGGAACAATTTAAAGCAGATGGAAATAAGTTGGCCAATGAATAAAATGGATGCCTTTCCATACGCAATTTGACGTTTATTTGCCTGGATAAAGTGATCAGTACTGCAACTGCCAGCCAGTAATTGCAAATGTAATGAATTATTCTGAAAGTAGTGCATGCCACAGATCAGAATACCGAATTATAATTTTTTCCTCCTGAATTTAACATTAATCCAATTCAGATCTGTCAATGTTCTTCCATTTCTCAAATGTAATGATCCAATTTTACCATTTTCAGCAAGAATGATACGATTTCCAAATATAAATTTTACCTGTATGACTTAACATCTGCAATAACCACTTAATTTTAAGCAATTTAAATTAGCTGCACTGATTAAGTGTTCAGGTATCAGGAAATCTAATATTAGTTGTGCTTGCCTCTTCTTCGCTTGCACTGAGATCTTGAATTCTGGATTCCAATGCTTTAATTTGTCCTTCCAGTCGAACTTCAAGTTCTTTAGCATTCTGAAGTAGATTCCGTAATTCCTGACAACTAATAGTAATACCTTCTTTTTCTCCTGCAAAACAATGCACCTTAGTGGAAAAACTGTTCATTAACAACTATTCATTAAAATTCATCAGTACTAGAGTCAGGCGAGAATCAGACTGTCACCTTACAACCCACTTCAGAATATAATCATTGTTGACATCTCATATCATTACTTTATACTGTTGGATGTACTTAAACAGCATGTACTCGGTTTACAGCAGTGAACAAGACGAAAATAAACAAACAGCCTCCAAGTAGTTTATCAAAGCCGTACCGCATTAAAACAGCTTTCTGCGTTTGCTTACTTACATTTCTGAAAGAGTAACAATGATTACACTTTGAATGTATTTAATTCACAGAAGCATTTCTGACATCCAGAGCATGAGCGTTCCCTTTCCCTTCCCAGAGGACGCAAAGGGAACAAATATGATGCAAGTGTTAAGCTAAATTAAATTTTCTTAATACTGATTTGCAATGTCTTCTCTAAACCAAGTATTATTACTTTCTCACCCCGTTATCACATTACATTCTCGTCCGGTCATCAGTAGAGGCGGCCTGCTAGGGCTGGTGTTGAGCAAGCCGGGCCCAGCAGCGAGTCGAGATGTGGGGTTCAGGGCTGCACCACTGACCAGCACAGTGAGTGTGGTGCAGCAGCAGCTACTCCCTGTGGACAGACTGCCCAAATCTTATGGTCTCTCTCATCAGCTCTTCTTGCAGAGCTTTCTCTGGCTGCACAGCACTCAACCAACCTGGAGATTTATCCTGTGGCAACAAGCTTAAGAGCAAGAGTCCCAGGCAGCTACATCAGCTACACAGCACAGCAATACACAACAAGAAGGGCAGTGGTTCATGCCAGATTTGCAGCACACCAGTGACATTAGCAGAGATGATGGGCATGCACAAGCTTCTCAATGAAGCAGCACCAGTCAGCAATGAACTTCTATGCATGTATAAAATACTAAAATGACCCATTTAGTACCAAATCCATTCCTGGGAATTTACCATGAGCTCTGAGCAATGTACCAGCATATTGTCAATATCCAAGAATGGTGGATAATCTAATTTCTTAAAAATAATAATTTCACACCTGCAAAATAGTAAAGTTGTTCTATTACCTTTGGTCATTGCAAGTTGGTGATTTAAATATCTAATTTCACGGGCGCATTCCTCTTGTTTGTGTTGCATTTCTTCTAACTTCCTTCCTCGTGCATTATAAAGTATTTGTAACTGTGCAAACCGATGGGCTTCTGTGGAACCTAGAGAATAGTGGTAACACTTTAAATATTAAAACAAATGAGACTGTTAAGCTCAGCAAATGTTAACTTCTTGAATATTCATGCATTTGGAAACAGGTGCAAAAGGAAAAAAAAAAACCCAATAATGCAATGTGTTGATCCTTATTTTAGGAACATTTATCTGGATCTTTCTTACAGAATTCCACCTAATATATAGAACATTCATACCACAATAACGGTCATTCAAACTTGAGCCCATCACCAATACAGATATAATTTAATCATAGAGAACAGCAAAGATCATAATACATTAATACATCAATAATACTGTTTTGCCGGACACTTTGGCTTGGTCCTGCAAGGCCTACCAGATCTCCTGGTTGCTAACTATTTTAACTCCCCTTCCCATACTTACCTTTCTGTCCTGGGACTCCTCCATTGCCAGAGTCAAGGAAACTGTGCCCACCTGAACTTGCACCCATTTCTTCCCTCACCCTACATATCTTCCTCTGGCTTCTTCAATCCTTTTGTCTCACATTTTTATTTTAAAAAATCATTTTTGACTTTGTCCAACCATCTGTCTATCAAAACCCTCTTTGCCTGAATTTACCCGTTACTTACCACGCTCTGTCCTGTCCTGCCCCTCCTCTCTTCCAGCTGTCTTCCTCCCTTCCCTATAATCAGTCTGAAGAAGTGCCCCGACCTGAAACATCACCTTTCCATGTTCTCCAAGTACTGCTACCCCAGCACTTAACCTCTTTTTCCCCCAATAGTACATTAATTAGCAACAGAAGCAAGTTCATAACCAGGGGGTCAGGGGAAACTTTTTTTTCAATCTCTTACATTGCCGGAGATGCGATTGTTTTCCGGATCGTATCTCCGGTCGCTCTGCGGCTTAACATCATGGAGCTGGCTGCTTTGCTCGAGATTGACTTTGAGCCCCACCATCGGGAGCCTGCGAGCCCTCGCCTGGGATCGATGCTCCCAGCCTGCAGCCTGCGATACTGCAGCCTGCGGATTTCAACATTGAGGAACTTGCGGTCTCGGGTAGAGACTGATGTTGGGAACCTCTAAATTCGCACGAGGTTCGACCAGCCCTGACCCAGGGTCTGATCGCCCGGCGCGGGGGAGCCGATATCCCCCCTCCCCGATGCTGGAGCTTGATTGCCTCGATGCAGAGGGCTCGACCGCCGGCTACGGGAGCCAAGATCGTCCTGTCAACAGAATGCTCGAGGCCTCCGACCGCAGAACTAAGAAGGGATGAGATTGAACTTTTTTTTCGCCTTCCATCACAGCGAGGAATGTGAAGCAGTCACTATGTTGGATGTTTATGTTAAAATGTATTTTGTGCATTGTTGCTTTTTATTGGTATGACTGTATGGCAAATCAAATTCCTCCTACGTTACAAAACATACTTGGCTAATAAAGTATGATTATAATTATACAGTGAAACTCATGCAGACGTTGGATTATTAAAAGTTATTCTTTATAATGTTCCATATATATCTGTTTTACTTTATTTTTAAATGTTAAACAGTCGAAAAATAAAATTTCCCATGAATCTCAATTTCAAGTGAGCACAGCTAACAGAATCAGGCATGGTTAGAGACTGTGGATACCAGTAATTCTAAGGGGTGAGCTAGTGTAGCTTGGGGAGTGATCTGATAGAGGCATATCAAATGAAGATCGCGCAGATTTTAAAAATATTATTTTCCCCCCGTGATGGAGGTGTCTATGACAAAGGGCATGGGTTTAAGTTGAAAGAGGGGAGGATTAGTGGGGATCTGAAGGAGAATTATCTCACATAAGGGTAGAGTGTGGAATGTGTTGACTGAGGAATTGGTGGGGAGGCAGATAAAAACCAATGGACGAGTACAAAAATCACCAAAACATAGACAATGGACAGTGCACGCAAATGTGACTAGTACACTTGTGGGACGAGGAGCTATTTTTTGTGCTCTATGGCTCTGGACTGGGAGCATGGCAACCAAGTCCCCACCAAAGGGGCAGACAGGGAACAGTCGACATCACTTGGAAATCAGCGATGATCTATGGAGCCGTTTAAAATAATCATTTTGGTAACTATACCAGTCCATTTGTCAAATTCCTGGTGATTTCTGAATAGTTGGATAGTGGATTATCATAGACTTCTGCAGGTAAACCTCCATCTCAGAGATTATACATTTCTAAACCAAGTCGAGCTATAGTTAGAATGTGAATAACAAACTGCTATCTGGTTAATTAGCAAAAAGTATTAACTAATTTTCTGAAATAACAGCATTAATTTCAACTCAGATAAAGCAGTGAAATTTCAATTGTCACAGTCATACAGCACAGAACCAGGTCCTTCAGTTGGCCTTGTCCATACCAACCATCACATATAGCATTTCTGTGCTGTACAATTCTATGAAACACTGTGGCCTTTTTGCATGCACAATCTCATGCAAACAGCAATATGACACATATATAATAGATAAGCTGTTTCTTCTGCCTTTTCTCAATTCATTTGTAAGCACTTGAATAACACTGGATATAATCTATGTCTGGGAATCCAAAATGCAAAATTCTAAAAATAATTTCTGACCTTCTCCACTATCCAGGAACTTGCTCTGCTGTTCCTCAAATCCGTTGCCTGCACCTTGGGCTTCATCTGTTTTAAAAGGCCCTCCAGGTACATGAGCAGTAGGATAAGGATTATATTTTACTTTGTATAGCTCAGCAGTTTCATTTGAAATAAAATGCTGCAGAAGGAAAACAGAAAATATTGTTGAACCGTTAAAATATTCTACATCATAAATGATTGTACAAATGCTACTTTGCAAATTTAACTATATTCTTGACCAATAAAATGCAACACATTTTGAATTTTTATTTTACAATGCCACAAATGTTTAAAAAAAACTCAGAATAAGAAATGCAGTTCATATGGCTAGGCAATAAATTTAACAAAAAATAGTAATGGAAAATATTAAGCAAATAACCAAATCAACGATTTACAAATGTGATCTGAATCACAAGGCAAAATGTCAGCCTACTACAAAACCATTACAATAGATTTTAGTGTGTACCTAAACTCATTTGTTAAGTTTATCCATTTTATAGTTTAGTTTGTCACATGTATCGAGGTACAGTGAAACTTTTATTGCATGCTATCCAGTCAGCAAATATTGATGAGGAAGTTTTCAGAATCAATATATAGATGGCCTACTTGAGAAGGGGAAACACTGGATGTACTATTTGGAAATGAGGCAGGGCGAGTGGTTGAAGTTTCAGTGGGAGAGCACTTTGTGTTTAATGAACAAACATAGAGATGAGCTACCTGTAAATGTTCTGGTTGGTCCCTTTCACTTCCAGGGTATTCTGGCATCTTCTCCAACTGGTCACGGAACTCTTCAATTGGTTCATTTACATAGTCGTGATAGTCAGACGAAGAATAAGAATCAGGCAGTTGGCAATAATTTGATTCGTAGCTTTTCCCACTTACATAGTGCTCATCATTGGTCTTCACACAAGGGAAATTGTGGCCCTTGCTTTTATATGTGAACTGGCTTTCATCAATCCTATGGTTTTGATTCCACCCATTGAGATATGGTTCACTCTTGTCCTGCTGTTCATGATCTATTTTTTGTTCATATTCCACATTGCACAGATAGTCCCTCTGGTATTGGCCATTTTCAATGTAGCCCTGCCCAAAGTAAACATAAATGCATGAATTTAAATACAGAAGTCCAGTTTACAATAAATGTCAATGTTCACAAGAGGGACCACAGACTATTGGGGATCAATTTCCATTGATGAAAGCACTTGTACACCATCAGTAAAGTAAGAAAGACCAATGGAAAGCATCTACTTGTAATTAAGTCTACATTTGCACAGTGGCAACCAGTCAAAGGAAAAATAGCAAGAGTTTGAGGCCAACAGGCTCTTTGCAAGGGTAAAAGCCAAGGGTAGTTAAGTACAAGGAACCCATGATGTCAAAGAATTTGAGGATTGGATAAGGTGAAAAAAGGAAGCATACAGCAGATCCATAAAGAGAATGAAAGTTGGAGGGAGACACTGAAATAGAAAGTAAGAATGTTCAAGAAGGAACTGCAGATGCTGGAAAATCGAAGGTAGACAAAAATGCTGGAGAAACTCAGCGGGTGCGACAGCATCTATGGAGCGAAGGAAATAGGCAACGTTTCGGGCCGAAACCCTTCTTCAGACAGTAAGTAAGAAGAAAAAAGTAAGAAAGTCAATGAGGGGATCATGAACCATCATTGACAAAGAGGATTAAATCATTCCGAAGGAGTTTGTAAGTATATTAAGAAGAAAAGGATAACCAGGTACAAAAATAGTGCAATTCGGTACAATAGTAATCTGAGCGTGAAGCCAGAGATGAGGTCTGCAATTAATATTCTTCATTGGTATTCACAAAAGAAATTGGATTTGTAGTTTGAGGAAGGAAAAGCAAATCTTGAGTACAAGTCTCCATAAATAATGAAAAACTCAAAGTCTTAATGGGCTTAAATGTGGATAAATCCTCAGGTTGCTACGAGAGGCAACGGAAGAGATTGCTGGGACCTTGGTTAAGATTTTTAAACCTTCACTGGTCATAAGAAAGATGTCAGATGATGGAAGACAGCAAATGTGATCCCCATTTTCATGAAGAGCAGCAGGGAAAAGCTTGGTAATTACAAACCTGCGAGACATAGATCAGTAGGTGGGGAGCTATTAGAAAAAAAACTAGGCTTCTGGACTTACAATTACTTGGAAAGGCAGGGACCAATGAGAGATAACCAGCATAGCTTTGTCAAGGGCAGATCCTGTCTGACCAATCAGAGTTAACGTTTTTGAATAAGTAACAAAGAATTTTGATGAAGACAGAGCAGAACATGTGGTTTGCATGGACTTCAGGAAGGCCTTAAACAAGATTGGGCCAAAAGATAAAGGGCCATGGGAATGCAGGGCAAATTGGACCCAAAATTGGCTTGGTAACAGAGGACAAGAGATAATGGTGGAGGGTTGTTTCTCCGATTGGATGCCTTCCACAAGTCGTGTTACACAGCACTCGGTGCTGGAATATTTGCTGATGCACATTCATGATTTGACATGATGGTTAAGACTATTATTATTATTGCACTATATTTGTTATTTATTATATGTGCATGTGTATACACATGTTGTAGAAGACATGATGGTTAAGACTTTTATTATTGCACTATATTTGTTGTTTATTCAGTATGTGTGCATGTGTATACACACACACTGAATATTTTTTTTTTCTCCGTTATGTACTAAGTTTACATATTCTGTTGTGCTGCAACAAGTAAGAATTTCATTGTCCTATCTGGGACATACGACAATAAAGCACTCTTGACTTGATCAATACGTTCACAAAGGTTGGTAGAGAGGTGGCAGTGCAGATAGATAATGTGGTTAAGGAGGCATATAAGATGCGGGCCTTCATTACTGGTGCACTGAAACAAGAGTAGGGAGTATATGCTCAAATGTTATAAAACATCAATCAGAGCTTAACTGAAGCATTGCATGCAATTCTTATCACCACACCACAGAAGGACGTGATAGCTCAAGGGCATGTTCAGAGGAGATGCACAAAGAAGTTGCCTGGGTTGGAGTATTTCAGTTATAAAGAGACTGGAGAGGCTAGGTCTGTGGTTGACAAGGGTAGTTGAGGTATATAAAATGACGAGTATAGATAAGGTAAACCTCAAAATGTTTGCCCTTATCAGAGGCGAATAAAACCAGAGGACTTTAATTAGGCGAAGGGGCAAGAGGTTTAGCAGTGATGCTGGGTGGGGGTTTATTCACAAAGAGTGTAGCAAATACCTGGAGTACAGTGCCCGAGTGAGTGGTGGAGGCACAGTCGCTGACAGCATTTAAGAAGTGTCTAGAGTACTGAATCGCCCATGCATTGATCGCTATGGATCAAGTGCTGGAAGATGGGATTTATAGATAGGTGCCCACTAATTGTTGTGAACATGGTGAGCTAAAATGCCTGTTGATGCCTTCCACCAGGCCTTTTGGTGTATGATTATGCTGTATAACAGACGCAATTTAGTCTGAGAATTCCAAAGGAGATAGAGGGTTGGATTTTAATGTGTTTTAATTTTGTGCTGACAATGAATTAAATATTTGAATTGCAATGCCACCGTTACAGGAACAAACAAGTAGTTATTAAATTTATTAATGGTAGAATCAAACTCTGCATTACTCATTGGCAGAGCAATTCACATTTTGAAAATATTCACATATTATTATAGAAAACCTTGTAAAACCTGGATTTAAATTTGACAGGTTACAGGTCAGTATAGCATCAATATATAAAATAAACAAACAACATTCTCTTCTTATCCAGATACAAAATATCTAATTTCAATGCACTGAAATAAACTTTACTGATGATACATAACTTACTCTATTCTGCCCATTAGGTACTGGATTTTCAGCTGTATAACTAACTTTATCTGTCAGACTGCTGTTTGCATCCCGATCATTCCAATCTTCTTTCTGCCCCCAGGTTTGCTCTCCTCTGGAAAAAATATTGAAATACAAGAAATTAAACAGGCATTTTCAATAGGTTTAATTGTACTATTGTCACATGTACTCTGGTACAGTGAAAAGCTTTGTTTGCATGCTATCCAAACACATCAGATGTACCATACAGAGATACAATCAGTTGAAACTCAAGTGCAATAGATGGAGCAATAAGACATGCAGGCATGACATTTCCTATACATCGAAAAACCTGCCAGTTTAGCTTATACCTGGGGCAGATTCCCTGCAGGAACCACACTTTCCAATACATTGAACAGGCACTGCTTATACCTTTCATTAGACTTTTAAGCTTTTAAAATTGTGTAATCCAATATCAAATGCTGGAAGAACTCAGCAGATCAAACAATATCAGTTGAGACAAGCAGTTGATGGTTTGGGTCAAAATTATGCATGAGAACATATCAGGAAGAGAAAAGATTGCCAACATATAGCAACGTGCTGTGGGGTGGATAGGTGAAATATGTAGTAGGTGAAAAATGGAACCAGATGGGATGGTGGGCAGATGGAATCAACTGGTGGAGGGATTGGGACTAGTAGATGATAGGTGGAACCAGTTAGGGAAGGGACCGAAGGAGCTCCCACATACACTCAATTGTCCACCTTGTTTTCTTCTTTCTTTATTCACCTTTCCCGTCCCTTCCACCACCTGGTTCTATTTGCCCATCAGCCCCTCCCCATCTGGTTCCATCAACGTGTACCAGCCTCGACCCTATCCGCTTCGTACTGTAATCTAACGACAATGTTTCCTCTTCTCCACTCCCCCCACTCCTCCTGTCCTGATGCAGTGTGTTGCAGATGCTGCTCGACTCAAGAGTTCTTCTAGCTTCCTGCGATTTGTTCCAGATTCCAGCATCTCTTTTGCCTTCTTCTAATCAATATTGATGCTGATATCAGGCAAAAATAATGAAATACAAATTCATAACAAGAGGAGTTGAGTATAGGAGCAAAGAGGTCCTTCTGCAGTTGTACAGGGCCCTGGTGAGACCACACCTGGAGTATTGTGTGCCGTTTTGGTCTTCAAATTGTGGAAGGACATTCTTGCTTTTGAGGGGGTACAGGGTAGGTTCACGAGGATAATTCCCGGGATGGCGGGACTGTCATATGTTGAAAGAATGGAGCGACTGGGCTTGTATACACTGGAATTTAGAAGGATGAGAGGGTATCTTATTGAAACATAAAAGCTTAATAAGGAATTGGACATACTAGAGGTAGGAAACAGGTTCCCAATGTTGGGGGAGTCCAGAACCAGGGGCCACAGTTTAAGAATAAGAGGTAAGCCATTAGAATGGAGATGAGGAAAAACTGTTTCACCCAGAGAGTTGTGAATCTGTGGAATTCTCTGCCTCAGAAGGCAGTGGAGGCCTATAAGCAAGTTCGGTATTCCGACTGCGCATGCCCAGGTCCTCGGTCACTTGCGATAAACATTCTTGGCAACTGTGCTGCTGCATGACTACAGACCTGCATTTCATCCGTAGCAGGATCGACCCGGGTCTCTGGCGATGCAAGCACTGCTGAACCGCCACTGGACCATCCCCGTCCCCATCCGAGTGCCCCACCCGGGGTGGCCGGAGACATCTGGAGCGACCCTGGACCTACGGGAGTCAGGCAGGAACGGCGGCCCAAGCCCACAGCCAGCGCTGAGAAGAAGCACCAATCCCAGCCCAACTCTGCATGACCCGCCGGGTTAACAGACAGCCCTGGACTGACGGGAGCAGCGGCCCAGGCTTACAGCCAGCACGGAGAAGAAGCGCTAATTCCACTGGTCCGGGCTGGTGTCCCGTCAGTCCAGGGCTGTAGGTTAACCCGGCGGGACAGGCAGAGTTAAGCTGAAGTTAGCGCTTCATCTCCGCGCTGGCTGTAAGCCTACGCCGCCACTCCCGACATATCATCAGTCCAGGGCTGCCGGTTAACTCGGCGGGACAGGCAGTTGAGCTGGGGTTGGAGCTTCTTCTCTGCGCTGGCTGTGGGCCTGGCCGCCGCCCCCGTCTGACTCCCATCGGTCCGGGGTCGGCCCGAACGTTTCCGGACGCCCCCGGACGGGGGTGGGGCACTTGGGAGGGGACGGGGATGGTCCAGTGGCGGCTCGGCGACGCCGGATTCGATCCAGGCTGCGGACGAGGTGCAGGTTTGTGTGCATGTGGCGGCACGGTTGCCGAGAGTGTTTATCGCGAGTGATCTTTGACAAATCCCATGATTCCTTGCTTTTTTTGGAATACCAAACTCGCTTATTCTCTGGATGCTTTCAAGAGAGTTAGATAGAGCTCTTAAAGATAGCGGAGTCAAGGGATATGGGGAGAAGGCAGGAATGGGGCTCTGATTGTGGATGATCAGCCATGATCACAGTGAATGGCGATGCTGGCTCGAAGGGCCGAATGCCCTACTCCTGCACCTATTGTCTATCAGAAATAATTTTATTTCACTGGACATTTGAATCTGGATTATAATGTTTCCCAATATTTAATGTTCCCCGATATTTATCACTTCTTTTCTCTCCTCTACTTCATAATTATAGCAATTTTGAAATGTTGTCTGCTTTCCACTTACCCAACCCTTCAACTAAATTAATAGCTTAAATACTAACACTAACAATAAACATAGTTCTAAAGAAATGGACCAATTTTTATAAAAAAACCTGTTATTAGCACTGCATCGAGAGTAATTCAGCTCTGGGGAACAAATGTCTCTGCTGTCTTCGAGCATATCATCAGGAAGACCGGTCATCAATAGCTGGTGTAGCTGAATATAAAAACAATAAAGAAAACATCAAATAGATAACAATCAAATAGATATCATTTAGACTTCCACCAAATGTCATATTTTCTTGCTATCCAGCACAATGAAAAGTACGCAATGCCCATGTTCAGAATGGAATCCTTTCCTAATAATGATGGGGGAGACTCCAGAGTCTGGTGAACCAATAGGCTTTTCTGTGGCCACAAGCGAGACTCTAGGATAAAGGTTACCTTTCCTTATAATACAAATCATTGGCAGTTGGAATATAACGTAGGAAAAGATGTGTGCACACTGTTAGGCAGATTATAAAAATTGTGGGGGTTTTAAGTAACAGTGAGAAATTAGTAAGTGCTGGAGTACAAAGGCGTGCTGGTTTATGATATTCAGAAATTAAACATGTAGATATAGTAAGTAATTCAGAAAGCAAATAAAGCAATGACTTTGACTGCAGGAGGGCTGCAGTAAAATGTCCCTTTCAATTCTGTTTCCAAAGCAGCATATATTTGCCTTGGAGTCAATGCAGCAAAGATTTACTGAGTTGATCCCTGGGATAAGGAAAGGCTGAGCAAGACAGACTGGCATGGGAGGTGATTTAATCGAGACATACAAGATGCTGAAGAAGATTGATAAGGTAGAAACAAAGAGATTGTTTCCTCCAACCAATGTACCCGGAACTAAGAATAACTCAAGGCCTTTGGCACAATTGCCTACATCTGTCAGTGTATTGATGACTTAAGATGGGATATTTTGTTACAGCTGTACAAGGCTGGCGAGGCCATAGTTGGAGTATTGCATTCAGTTTTGGTCACCCTGCTATAGGAAAGATGTTGTTAAGCTGAAGTCCAGAGAAGATTTACAAGAAGGTTGTCGGGACTTGAAGGCCTAAGCTATAGCGAGAAGTTGGGACTGCATGTATTCCTTGGAGTATAGAAGAATAAGAGATCATAGAGAGGTGTATAAGATCATGAGGGGAATAGATAGTCTAAGTACATACAAGGTTGGAATTTATAAGATTTTACAACATCAATTGCATCAGAAGATATAGGACTCTGGCAGAAATGTGGACTTGAGACGCAGGATAAGCCATGATCTTATTGAATAGCAGAACAGACCTTGAGACATCAGAATGATGTAAAAGTCTGTGCAAGTGTGAATTTCAATTAAACCAAAATGGATCTTGGAAAAGATAGGAAATGCAGCAGAGGCAGAAGTGGGTTGGCGTTTACCTCCTGTTCTCGTTCATAATCTTCTTTGTCATACTCTTCCTCTGCATGTTGGATTGGCAAAGTCGTACTGTCAAAGTCTATGGACATCTTAGATGACTTGGTAAAACAAACCTAATAATGTAATAAAATTCCAACTATTTCATTTGAAAATCAAATCATAAAACAGATCACTCAAACAAATTTCAAAAATAATTACATTTGATAACAATAGTAACATTTATTATACATGTTTGCATGTTGTTACAGAACATCAGCAATCAGTTGGTGAAACACCTTGAATGCTCTCTTAAATATATTCCAATGCTTCACCCTCCATGAACTTCAGATCACCCAGATTATATCTTATACTAAGGAATATCTATAATTTAGCCTTGGCTCCATTCACTCCAGGATTGCAAGGTATGCACCCTTCTTCTGGCTGATGCTGATAATAATTATGTTTATACTAGCAATTGTCCAATCATGGTGTCAGAATACATTAATCTGATGACAATGACATCTAAAATTATAAAAGCAATGGAAAATACTAAACTTGGGACTTCTACTGATTGAGGCATCACTCAAAAGTGGCAAATCTCACCTAACACTTGATGTGTTTAAACCAGATCATCCTATTTTATACTTAATAAAAGAGCTTTTTTTTGTTGCCTTGTGAATTGCATTACAAATATACAGCACTACTTTGATTTTTAATGAGTGACATATATCCAAAGAAATATATTTACAACCAAACTGATAAAAAACATTGAATCCATTCCTCGTGGATCCTTTTCCATCACTCAACAAGTGTATCAATACGTTTGATTAAAATACATTTTATAAAATCTGAACTCATTGAATAAACGACTGGGAACTTGGCCTGCAGCCTTGATGAGGTGTTAACACAAGTAGATAAACCAACATTAAAGCTGATGCTGGTTAATTATGGAGTTTGAAGCTGATTCGTCAATGTTCTTTCCAACGGCAGCAAAACTCAAAATTACTGAAACTTACCAAATGTTGAAACCAACGTTGCAAACAGCGATCTTTTCATTCTGGTGTGTAAATAGCTGCCCTGGAGACTGGGTTATATATCAATGACCACAACGCATTCCACTGACAGCAATTCATCCTTCAGCCTCATCGCTCCTCCATTAACGTCCACAAGAATAACAACCGCCACCAGTGCAACCGAACTTGAAAACCTCACGTTGCGACGTTGGATGATCGACGTCGGATACAGCCACTAACAAGGAAGGACCGAGATTTGGAACCAGGCGGTTCTCAAATCAGATTGGACGGGCGGGACTTCCGGTAGCGGGCTCGGTTGCGCGGTGCCGCTGGTCCCCACAGGCTGGAGAAGCTGGCGCTCGAGCGCCGCGGGAAAAGCGCGGCCGCCCACCAGCCGCAGGCTCGTCTACGGAGCGGGCGTCCATTGGCCGCGGCCTCATCCAAAGGGCGGGCGGGCGGGCGGGCGCCCGGTGTGATATCGAACATATTCGACTTGATTAACCGTGTCGGAAGCAACTGTAGATCCGCTCTAATTATGATCTTTGCTGTGGATGCTGGTTTACATCGTGGATAGACACAAAATGCTGGAGCAACTAAGAGCAACTCAGCTGGACAGGCAGCATGTCTGGAGAGAAGGAATGGGTAACGTTTCGGGTAGAGATCCTTCCTCAGACTGAGAGTCAGAACTCTCGTCGGAGAGAGGAGGAGAATTTTGATTAACAGTTCAGGTTGCAGAGTCTTTCTGGGAAAGAGTCATAGAAACATAGAAAATAGGTGCAGGAGTAGGCCATTCGGCCCTTCGAGCCTGCACCGCCATTCAATATGATCATGGCTGATCATCCAATTCAGTATCCTGTACCTCCAACTCTGTCTGTGGTGGATTTTATCCAGTTTACAAAGACAGTTAGAGAGAGAAAAAATTGAGTGTAAAATAGAGGGGCAAGAGACTGTAGGTGCTGGAATCTGGCATAACAAACAATATGCTGGAGGGTCTGGACCAGAAACTTCACCCATTCCTTTTCTCCAGAGATGCATGGAGCTGAGTTACTCCAACAGTTTGTGTCTATCCTCATATACTGGAGGCACTCAGCGAATCTTGAACTCGGCGGGTCGAGCAGCATCTGGGGGGCGGAAGACGATGGACCGTCAATGTTTCGAGTCACAAGTTATTGGAGTAGAATTAGGCCATTCGGCCTATCAAATCTACTCCGCCATTCAATCATGGCTGATCTATGTCCCCCCTAGCCCCATTCTCCTGCCTTCTCCCCATAACCGTTGACACCTGTACTAATGAAGAATTTCTGCCTTAAAAATATCCACTGACATGGCTGCCACAACCTTCCGTGGCAAAGAATTCCACAGATTCACCACCCTCTGACTAATATCCTTCCTAAAAGAATGTCTAATTCTGAGGCTATGACCTCTAGTTCTAGACTCTCCCACTAGTGGAAACATTCTCTCCGCATCCACTCTATCCAAACCTTTCACTATTCTGTATGTTTCAATGAGGTCCCCCTTCATTCTTCTAAACTCCAGCAAATACAGGCCCAGTACTGACAAATGCTCATCGGTTAACCAAAACTTTCCTGGGATCATTCTTGTAAACTCCTCTGAACCCTCTCCAGAGCCAGCACATCCTCAGATATGGTGTCCAAAATTGCTCACAATATTCTAAATGTGGCTGTACAGAACCATATACTGGGTGTAGGACATATGCAGCAGGTCAGGCAGTGCTACAAAAGAGGAAAAGCAGAACCACATCACAAATATATGTAAGTATTTTCAAACTTCTTGCAGCTACAGATTTGTTAGTTGGAGTCTCATCAAGTGTGTGTGCTGGTACTTTCTATGAAAGTAGAGGGAAGCTCTGATTCAAGAATCATAAAAGATTAAAACCTTGTAAGAATGCAATGCCGCCACTGGTGCCATGGTCAATTATACTGGAGAAGGAGATATAAAGTGGTATTGAGAATGTTAAATGCATTGTATTGCAAGCACGTAGAAGCCCTGTAAATGACAAGGAGCACAGCACCAAACAACTAGCCACCCATGGGCCCAGGCAGTACCTGCTTCACTTCACCTTTGGAATATCATGGGGTACACATTGACCTCATCAGTCACCTTGGAACCCACAGAACTAGAATGGAAGCCAGTGATTCTTGTTCCTGAGAGTTACCAAATATAAAACGGAAATGATTGCAGCCACAAAGAGGTGAAAACGTAAGGCAGCTGTATGACTGTGGTGTTCATGCCAGTTGAGCCTGATCCTGCCGTCCAGCTGGTGCCTGCAAATTTTGCTGGTTGTAGCACACTGCTGTTTTCGCGTATTAATAGACAATAGGTGCAGGAGTAGGCCATTCGGCCCTTCAAGCCAGAACCACCATTCACTGTGATCATAGCTGATCATCTGCAATTAGCACCCCGTTCCTGCCTTCTCCCCATATCCCTTGACTCCGCTATCTTTAAGAGCTCTAACTCTGTTCCTGACCCCATGGTCTTTGGGTGTGTTTCAAGCTAGAGGGCAGGAATGGGTGGTTTAAAGCAAAGATTTAAAGGAGTCGAGAGAATAGCTGAGCTGGTGTATTTCAAGCAAGGCCAATCAGAGCATCTGTGGGAAAGTTTGAAGGGGCACAATGATTTGCTCAATGAGAGGCACAGTAGCCAATTAGAAGTGAAGCTATGGCGGAGCGGTTGTTTTGGGAAAGGCTATTTGTTTGAGGTCCAAATGCTCTGTTTTGAGGATAAGTGCTGAGGCTTTGACATTGCAGTGTTCAGCTAGGAGGCTGAGCAGAGACCAAGTGCATCCTCAAACATTGTGGGAAGCTAGGGAAGAAATTGCAGAAGCTCTTGCAGTGATATTTATACCACCTTTAACCATGAGTGAAGTTCCAGAAGACTGAAAGGTGGCAAATGTATACAGTTATTTAATAAGAGCAGCAAGAATAAGCCAGGGACAAGACCATTTGGCCAGACATCAGTGGTGGGAAATTTGTTGACAATTTGGCCCAAAAAGCATGTGTCCACGCTCTATGATTCAAAAATAATTATAATCTATTCACCAATTACATTAAATCTGTGCTGTTGTGTTACCTCAAGTTAAGTCGAGGTTATTGTCATGTACACAAGTACGGCAGGGTACAGGTTCAATGAAAATCTGGCTTGCAGCAGGCATATAAATGCAGTCAAAAATGTAAATTGGATCCAAATAGTACTATTGATATGTAGATTGTGGACAAGATAATAGAGATGAATTTCCTCATTAGTGAGATGGTATATGCAATGATTTAGTATTTTCACTAGAGGGAGAAATATTGGTATAAAGGGTGAAAAGATACATAGTGAAGAAATGCAGCCTCTGGAAATTCAGATGATGATTCATAATAAATGCTCAAAGCCGTGTTTTCTATTGAATTAATTCAATTACATAATTTAAAGTTATTTCAGAGAAAGGAACAGAAGCGAATCATTATTATCAAATTCATTATACCATCAAGTCTTTCAAAAAGCTAGGAATATGAAGCAGGCCCTTTGGCCCAACTTGTCCATGCTAACCAACTTAGTTTTCTGGGGGTCCCATTTGCTTGCATTTGGCCCATGTGGAGCAATATTTTATTTATTTCACAAGATATTTGGAGAAAAAATAGGTTGCTGGGAATGGTGATATGCACTTGAACCAGCATGGACTCTGTACGAAATAGCCTATAAGTTGTAAGAAAAAATGGAAAGAGAAGATAACACAAGGAACTGTGAAGTAGCAATGAATAAAATAATCTTTTATTTTTCACAAAGGTGCATAGCAGGGCTGCACTGTTGTAATATTTACAAATGACACATTGCATTCATAATCATGCAACATTTATATTTTTCAGAATTTAAAAATACTTTATTAATTGCAGTAAACACTTGGGTGTGGATGGACTTATCATGCAATGGAAATACCTTGTATTCATTCTGTAAAGTTTGGCACAAAGCTGAACTGTGCCAGGCATGGGAAAAAAGCAATAATAGAAATTTCACAATCGTACCATGCTTTGATAAAAGGATGAAAAAAAGTCACATTTATATTGTACTCCAGTGTTGAAACCGGCCAAAAATATTAAAAAATATTATTCTCCTGGAATTCTAATTTACTATTAATTATTCTTAATGATATATAGTGAGGAGATGCATTTATAACAAGCCACTTCCAAAATTATCTAAGATATATATTTTATCATTTACAAAAGGATGTATAACTTTGTACAGTTCTTAAAGATATTTTTCTATCAGCTTCAATTTGTTAGTATATCATGTAATTTGAAAGTGTAAAATTGTTCCATTAGAAATACTCAACTTTGACTTAAGATGCATAAATATACACATTCACACGTGATAAATCTTCTAACATTAGAGAACAGAAAATAGTAAAGCCCCAAGTTAGTAAAGTGCTTTTTAAAGCTGTAATGGAATTGGTACTTGAAATTCAAACGGTATTGGTACAGAAAAGCAATACCAAATTCCATTCCAATTTCTAAGGGTTTTTGGATAAAATTCTGTTTCAAGGCAGTGAAATTGGTTTCAAAGAAACACTGAACCTATGTGTAGCAAAATCATTTGGGGATTTTTTTTGTAAAAAAACATGTACATATGCAGTATTATATCGATAGAATCAAGGCACGTTTTCGTGGTCTACAGTTCGTTAGGATTGGTTTATGCTTGTTCTTGAAGCCAGTGTGCTTAGAAATAAACAATTAAACATTCACACATTGTATAGGCTACACTTCATTATTTCACGATTTATATCTCTAAAATATTATCTATTGTGTACAATGCCAGTAAAGCAATTATCTATCCACTTCTAACAAATACTTGTCAGAAGTGCAAAGTGATCAAGACAATTGCAGTCTGAAATTTTTATTTCTTGAAAGAAACTGCACACAGATAGTGAACGGTTTTCCTTTGATACAGATTAGCTTTTTAACATTCCAACAGGCGCAATGGCTAAAACTGAAAGCAAAGTCTCTTAATTTGAAGTTTGTTCTCCTAGACATTTTTTTTAAGGTACAGTTCACTTCCCAATGAGATAATTGGCAGCTGGTTATCCACGTGGTAGCTGATCAGATGACTGACACTGTCAAATAAACGGTCCTTTGTTCTCACCTTTATAAGAAAAGGTGCAAACATTTAGTAAACTTAATAAAAAGTAATCTCATGCAAAATTCAATGTGTTTTATAATAATAAATCTTGCCTAGCAAAGGCTGCAAAATACATTTCTGGGTTTAAGGTAATTAAAAGCAATAAGATCAATATTATTAAACTTTGAATTGGATGTGAAAAAAACTATTCACACAAATTGACAACTTGTTAGCTGTTGGTATGAATTATATTCAATACAAAAATGACAATGATTAAATACAATTAGAAACTGACTTAATCATTGAGTCATACAGCATGGGAACACGCCCTTCAACCCAACCTGTCCATGCCAACCACGATGCCCATCTAAGCTAGTAACATTTGTTTGCATTTGATAAGTCTGGTGAGACCTTATTTGGAGTACTATGTGCAGTCCTGCTTGCCTAGGTACAGGAAGGATGTCATTAAGTTGGAATGGGCACAGAAGAGATTCATAAGGATGTTACCGAAACTTAAAAGTTTGAGTTACAGGAAGAGGCTGGTTAGGCTGGGACATTTTTTCTATGGAGCATCGGAGGCTCAGAGGTGACCTTATTGAAATATATAAAACCATGAGGGGCTTGAATAAAGTGAACACTCTCCAGATTAGTGTATTCTAAAACTAGAAGACATAGGTTTCAGGTGGGAGGGACCACAGGGACAGCTTTTTCACTCAGTGGTCCATATGTGGAACAATTACTAGAAGATCCTCTAGAAGCAGATACAATCATGACTTTCTAAAGACATTTGAACAGGTACATGGATAGGAAGAGTTTAGGGGGATATGGGCCAAATACAGGCAAATGAGACAAGCCCAGACAAGTTGGGCCAAAGAGCTTGTTTTCATGCTTTATAGCTTTTTGACTCTGGACCCATATCCTTCTTTTTTTTATTTTTTTTTATTTTTTAGAAGTACGGTAGATTACAGTAATGTACAACACGTATATATTAATACATTTTTTGTACCGCTTCACTTTTTTAAACTTTAAGAAAGAAAAAGAAAGAAGTAAGAAAAGTGAAGAAAGTGCGCAAAGGTTGTGAAGTGCAAAAGAGTGTTGGGAAAAGAAAGCCCCTTAGAAAAGAAGTTAGAGAAGGAAGTAAAGTTAGAAAATAGACCCTAGAAAAAAAAAAGAGAAAGAAAGAAGGAACAATCGCTCTATTATAACTCTTATACCATACTTCATAGAGAAGGAACTACCAACCAAGTCTGTTTTTATTTTACCTCCCATTACCAGGTCCAGATACCTTTTATTTATTTATTTGTTTTTCTAAATTACTATTGCACCTCATGCTTGTAATAGGTCCAAAAACGTAGACCACGTCTTTTGAAATTGGTCTACTTTGCCTACTAGGAGGAATCTCATCTCTTCCAGATGTAATGTTTCCAACATATTTGATGTCCACATTTTTATTGTTGGTGTGGGCGCATTTTTCCAGAATTTAAGTATAAGCTTTTTTCCCATTATTAGCCCATAATTGAGTAAATTCTTCTGATACACGTTTAATTCAGGAATACCTTCCGATATTCCAAAAATAATCCATTCTGGTTTTGGTACCAGTTTTATTTTGATTAATTTTGAAAAAATATCAAATATTTCAAACCAGAATTTTTGGATTTTTGTACAAAAAACAAAAGAATGTGCTATGGTAGCTTCTTGACATATACATTTATCACAGATTGGTGAGACGTTAGGAAAGATTTTATTTAGTTTGGTTTTTGAATAATATAATCTATATAATGTTTTAAATTGGATAAGCGTATGTCGTACGTTGATCGAGCATTTATGCACCTGTAATAAATGATTATCCCAACTCTCTTTTGAAATTTTTATACCTAGATCTTGTTCCCAATCTCTTCTAATTCCATCTGTTGTGGGTATTTCTATATTTAAGATGATATTATATAAGTATGATATTAAATTAACTGATTCCGCCTTTGTCTTCATTGCTTCATCTAGTAAGTCGGAAGGCATATTATAATAATCTTTTGTGTGTGTTTTCAAATAGTCACAAATTTGTAGATATTTAAAATATTGATTATTTTTCAAATTATATTTCAGTTGTAGTTGTTGGAATGATAGTAATTTTTCTAATTCATACAGATCTTCGAGCGTTTTGATTCCCATTCTTTCCCATTGTATAAATGCTTTATCTATGATTGAAGGTTTAAACGATAGGTTATTGACTATTGGTATTAAGAGAGATAGGTTTCTTAATTTTAGATTCTGTTTTATTTGCTTCCATGTTCTAATAGTGCTATATATAATTGGATTTTTATTATAATTTTTATTATTCAAATTTATTGGAGAGAGAATAATCGCTCCTATATTATTCGGGGAGCAATCCCCTTTTTCCATTATAATCCAGTCCACCTGCTGGGCAGAATTGTCCAGCAGGTGAATCATATTTTTAATATTTACTGCCCAGTTATAATACATAAAGTTAGGGAGCGCTAGACCCCCCAACTCTTTTCGTTTGTTAAGGTGTGTTCTTTGTATTCTGTGGGATTTGTAATCCCATATAAAATTTGTAATGTCTGAGTCCAGTTTTTTGAAAAACTTTTTTGGGAGATATATAGGTATTGATTGAAATAGGTAAAGGATTTGTGGTAAGAAAATCATTTTTATAGCATTTATCCTACCTATTAAGGACATCGGAAGTGTTTTCCAAAATTTAATCAGATTATTTAATTTCTTAAGTAGGGGATTATAATTAGCTTTAAACATATCATGGTAATTTCTAGTAATCTCAATTCCTAAATATTTGAATTTTTCCATAGCTATTTTAAAAGGGAATTTCCTGAGATGTGTTGAGTCTTGGTTTAATCGACATAATTTCAGGGACCCATATCCTTCTAAACCTTTTCACTCCATGTACTTGGCCAAATGTATTTTAAATGTTGTTATTGCACCTGCCTCTTTCACTTTGGCAGCTCGTTCCATATATGTACCACCCTGTGTAAGAAAAATTTGCCATTCATGTTCTTATTAAATCTTTCCCCTCTAACCTTAAGACTATGCCCCTAGTTCTTCATTCCCCAACTGATCTCCCATGCACAAACCCATGCTGACTATCCCTAATTCACCCCCATCTTTGTAAATATATATATATATATATATATTATCTCTTACTGGTTTATAGTTCTGAGGTATTTCATTCTTAAATAAAGGTATAACATTAGCCACTCTCTAGACTTCCAAGTTCTCGCCCTGGCTAATGATGATGCATAAACCTCAGCCAGGGCTCTACAATTTCTTCTTTGGCTTCCCACAATGTTCTTGAATATACCTGATTGGGCCTAAAGGCGTCTTTCCATACTGTATAACTCTATGACTCTGGACTGCACATGGAATATTGTGTGTTATTCTAGTTGCTATGCTATGTGAAGGATATAATTATGCTAAAGAAAGTCAAACATTTATAGAAATGAATAATTTAAGTTTTTCATGAAGATATCTGAAGTTTATAAAGAATTTTGGGTTCCAAAATTTAAGCAAATAAATTTGGGTTTAGTAAAATGAAATATTGTTCCACTACATTATAGAGCAAGGTGTTTTTTTCATCATAATAATAATAATAATAATGGATTGGATTTATATAGCGCCTTTCTAATACCCAAGGCGCTTTACATCGCATTATTCATTCACTCCTCAGTCACACTCGGTGGTGGTGAGCTACTTCTGTAGCCACAGCTGCCCTGGGGCAGACTGACGGAAGCGTGGCTGCTAATCTGCGCCTACGGCCCCTCCGACCACCACCAATCACTCACACGCATTCACACACATGCACACGCAGGCAAAGGTGGGTGAAGTGTCTTGCCCAAGGACACAACGACAGTATGCACTCCAAGCGGGATTCGAACCGGCTACCTTCCGGTTGCCAGCCGAACACTTAGCCCATTGCGCCATCTGTCGTCCTGATGGAACAAGGTTTGACAATTATGGTTCTAACGGTCCTTCCATCAGCTAGGGTACTATCCGATTCAATTTTATCCCATTAGGGACATTGGACGTCCATGGAACTGGTGCGCTACAAAAAGCTGAGAACTATATTCTGCACTTTGTATCTTTGCCTTTGTTCTAACTATTATACTTGAGTTTGGCTTGATTGCATTTATGTACAGTATTATCTGATTTGATTGAATAACATGCAAACAATACCTTGGTATGTGACAATAATAAACCTAAAAACATTGAAATGCACATGTAATTATTTTTCTTTTCAAAAAGCAGCACTTTGTCTTTAAATCTTACCATGCCTTCAGGGTCCACCAGGAGTAAGTGCTTGGCTTGTCCTCCCTGCAGTCCAGTCAGTACATACTGTCCTGGTGTTGTCATGCTTTCCCGCACCAGAAAGTCACCATCATTTATCAGCAACCTTTCAGCTTCCTGTCTGCTCATCCTTCCGCAATACCAGATTTCCTTCATGAGCTGCTCTCTCATGGAAGAGTGAGTCGCAGGCATGGGGACCACATTTGAACATTTGGCTGCTGCGCTGTTCTGTGCAACTTCAGTGAATCGATGCCATGGATGAATAAAGACATAAGAGAATAATGAGGCTAAGTGGTATTACACCACACACACAAAAAGCAGGGTAGGGCGTAACAAAAGAGAATATTAAGTGGTAGGTGAGGAATCAAAAATTAGTAAGTGAAAAATCAAGAACAAGGATAAATGTCAAATATTCAATGGAAACATGAATTAATTAAAAAAGATTGTATGGCTCCCAATGGATGGAGAGTATAAAATCTTACAAAGTGATTACAAAAGTGAATCCTGCATTCTCCCCATATGGCTTGATGCCTTTCACATGTAGAAATCTATCCCTAAATATATTCAGCAGTTTTCTCTCCACTGTTTACTGTGGCAAAAAATCCTACAAGTTCATCACCGTCTGTATGAAGAGGTTTCTCCTTTACTCACTTAGCTCAGATCCTGTGATTGTGACTATAAACATTGACATTCTTATTCAAAGATTGCAAAGTAAAATGACATTGCTATATTTGAGATTAAACAAAAAATAACCATTGATTTAAGAATTAACTCATTGTCTATCAAGTTAATATTGATTTTCAAAGGGATTAAGGAACAAATTGAATTTATGTTTAAACACCAAAAGAAGTGATATTCAGCACTCTGCTTCAACCAGTGAAGACCCAAACTTCATGAAAAATAGCTTAAAGATTGTTCCTACAATTATTAAGATTATTGTATTTTAAGATTTTAATTTTCTTCAACTCACCATTTTATGTTTAACCAGAGTACAATGCTAGGAGTTTATGAACTACTGACTATACAGATTAATAGAAGAATTAAGAGCCATCTGTTACTTGCGGATTATGGAACTGAATTTAAGAAATGCTCAGTTGGACCACTTCCTACCACCCCAACTCAAGAACCACTGTTTAGTCACTTGCACCTATCAGAATAAAAATTTAGGATAAACAAAAAGTGCACCTTAATGAGACTATGTTGCTTTAATTTTTTTAACTTTGGGCATGGATTCTATTAGATTTCAAAGACCACCGCAGAGCTGACTGGAACTGAGTTTCACGTGCTAATTCTTTAAAATAAGTGTTCCTTTTTTGTTGATTTCATCTGTGGATTATGACAGGCTATAATCAAATAGTCAATCAACTGACTATAATCAGTTCCATATAATCAAAAAGTCAAATAGAATAGACATTTAATTTGCAGATCATTTCAGATAACTGCAATGGACATCAATTATTATTTCAGGTAAACTCATGCTGTAGAATACAGGCTACAGTCGATATAATTTGCATTGTGCAGTATGTCTTACTGGCTATTATACTATATTTCCATGAAAATAAAACAAAACAACACTGCAGAGTCTATAATTTGAAATCAGAAATGGCTGTTTTTCAACCTGGAGGGTTCAGCAAATCCTTGCTTGTAAATGATGCTTCATATGCACTGTCCAGTTGATCTAATTTTAATTTCCATCTGGACTCTGCAGACCAAAGGTTCTATTAACATGCAGTTTACTTGAAATGTGATAGCCTCTTCCTGTGGGAATCACAAGAACAAACCACAGATGGGCCACTGCTAACAAAGCTGATGAATTTTCTACATGGTATTCATCTTTGTGACTGGTTCATTCTTCTGGTAACTACAATCCCATTCTTTATTGCACATTTCATCAGAATTTTAAGACGCTTGAAGTGTACACATATCTACATTTATCACTGAATGCTTCTGCACAAAGTAGATAATAATGATAAGATTATTAATAATGAGTCATTTGTATCATGCATTAATGTCATTTTGCTAGAAAGGGTTAGAAATATATTCATTATCAATTCCATGGAGGCCTGAATGGCCTGTTTCTGTTCTGCATATTTATATGATCTTCTTCCTCAACACCCTGACCAATGAAGGCAAGTATACCATATACTGTGTTTATTACCTTATCTCTCTGCATTGCACACTTCCAGTGAACCATGGACATGACCCCGAGGTCTCCATAAACCCTCGCTAGCAAAATGGCATTCATGGATGATACGAATGACTCTCCAATGCTGGGAAAAAGACTGTAACCACCCATCTTATCTATGTCCCTCATGATGTTATGCACCTATGAGGTCATCCCTCAACTTCTAACGTTCAAATCAAAACAGCACCAGCATATTCAACCTCTCCTTGTGACTTAAACATAGTCCCGGTAAAAATCCTTGTGAATCTTCTCTATACCCATTTCAGCTTAATGACATCCTTCCTATAGCTGGGCAACCAGAATTGCACACAGTGTGGATTTGCCAACATCTTGTATAGAACATAGATCAGTAGGCACAGGAATGGGTCCTTCGGCCTACAATGTTTGTGCCAAACATGATGACAAGTAAAACTGATCTCATCTGGCTGTACATAACACATATCACTCTATTCCCTGCACTTCCATGTGTCTATCTAAAAGCCTCTTAAATGCCATTATTGTATCTGCCAAGACATATAGCTGTAACACGATGTCCCAATTCCGGTGCTCAATGCTGTGACTGATTGGTGAGGCCACATTTAGAATATTATGTTCAGTTTCGGTCACCATGTGATAAGATGTTGTCAAGCTGGAAAGGGTGCAGAGAAGATTTACGAGGATGTTGCCAGGACTCGAGGGCCAAAGTTATAGGGAAAGGTTGAGCAGGCTCGGACTTTATTCCTTGGAGTGCAGGAGGATGAGGGGTGATCTTATAGAGATGTACAAATTCATGGGCAGAATAGATTGGGTAAAAGCACAGTTCTTTTGCCCAGAGTAGGGGAATTGAGAACCAGAGTGTACGTGGGTTTAAGGTGTGGGGGGGAAGATTTAATAGGAGCCTGAGGGGTAACTTTTTTTTCCACAAAGGGTGGTGGGTGTGTGGAACGAGCTACCAGAGGAGGTAGTGTTTAAGAAACATTTAGATAGGTACATGGATAAGATAGCTTTAGAGGAATATGGGCCAAACGCAGGCAACTGGGACTAGTGTAGATGGGGCATGGAGGTTGGAGCAGGCTGAAGGGCCTGTTTCCACACCATATGTCACTAGATTCAATCCCTGTTACATACTCTGCTCAGTCTTTACATTGGGCAGGATCGTAGGACAGGAGGCAAATCTACTGCCACCTTTCTCCAAAGAAGGACGTTTTTTGCAAATAAAATATCAGTCAAAATGTCAAGAATGTCAAAATGTCAACATTTGTAAAGTACATTTACCTGAGAACAGTATTTCTGAATAAATCTTGATGTGCTGAAATGTGTTGGCTACAGTAATATATGTGAATCTCTTGATTGTATATGAGAAAGAACAAGCTTTTGTTGCCAACTTCTCAGACACTGCAGCAGTGCTTGAATGTGACAAATGGACAGAAAGATGTCAATGAGCTAAATGTCCTTCATGTTTTACATTTTCTGAATTCAGCTTCAACATTGCTTTAGGCACACAACAAAGTAAGATGCTTCCGAAATAGTGGCTGTGTGGAAATGAACATAATTTCTGTAATGAAGATAAAGACTACGTTGATTTTTAAATAAACTTACTTCTATTACACCCATCTCTGTGAATATTGGCAGATACCTGTCCAGACACTCCCATCATGGTGGAAGGGTGGGGATTCTGAGTGTTCATGTAAGATGGATCATCAAAAAGATCAGATGGGCTGATGGCTTTGCCTGGAAGAACAGTTTTCTTAATTAGTGCAAGTCTAGTTGATCAGCAATCTAAAACTATTAAATATACATGTAAGTTGTGCTTTAGAAAACTGCAAATTTGGATACTATGTTTCTGTTTCGAACAAGGAGCAAGTTTAAGTTAGTCACTTAAATCTATATGATAAATTATTATTCAAATCTATCCGATAAATATGGACGTTCTTGTAACATTTCTGTTCCAGTAATCCTCCAACCAGATCAGAGTTGGTGAGATCTACCAGTATAATTTAGGAAGCAAAACTTTATGTCCAATATGTACCATCACAGCTCACATCTCCATAAACAGAGCACAAAGGTTTTAAATGCAGAATTGGATAAATGCAATAACAGCAACTTCCATTTATATTTAACGATGCAAAAACAAACAGAATATGTGTCCCAGGAGCATTTTGAAAGCAAAGATTTTTGTTCTGAACTACACAAGGAGTTATCAGCATAAGGTACACAAAAATGCTGGAGAAACTCAGCGGGTGCAGCAGCATCTATGGAGCAAAGGAAATAGGTAACGTTTCGGGCCGAAACCCTTCTAGGTGGGCAAAGGCAGAATCTGGAGTTTATTTTAAAGGAGTATCTTGAAAGATTATAGAGCTATTGTCATAGAGCTATATAGCGTGGAAACAGGCCCTTTGGCCCCATATCCACGTCAACAGATAGTATTCTGGGTTAGTCCCATTAGCTCTCTGAACACTTCCTCTCAATATTTGTCCAAATGCCTTTTGAAAGTTGTAATTGTTTCCACTTCTGTAGATTCTTCTTGTAGCTCATTCCAAAGATGGACTACCCTCTAAATTAAAAAAATGCCCCTGAATTGAGATTAATGGGAACCCTGATGGAAGAGAATAAAATGTGGGAGGCATACATGGGGTAGAGAGATCCTTTTTTTCCAGAGTAGAAATGTGGAAGACTAGGGCATAGGTTTAAGATCAGAGTCGGGGAGGGAGTGAGTCTAAAGGAGATGTGTGGCATATGTCATTTTTCTCCCCCAGAGTGAGCGGTAGGTGCCTGAAATCTGCTTCCCAGGGTAATGGTGGAAGCAAATAGGGTTGTGGTGTTTGAGAGACTTTTAAATAGCCACATGGTTATGCAGGGAATGGAGGGATATGGATCATGTGCAGGTAGAGGAGATTAGTTTAATTTTGCATCAAGCCTGTCACAGACATTGTGGGTTAAAAGGTCTGTTCTTCTGCTGTACCTTTCTATGATCTGTTAAATCTTACGCCTTAAGTGTATGCCCTCTAGTTTTAGAATCCTCTACTCTCTACAAAATCACAAGGAGCAAGGTGTAAGATTCTAGAAATAGAGGGCATAGGCTTACGGTGACAGGGGAGAGCTTGAACATAGAACAGCATAGCACAGGAGCAGCCCTTCGGCCCAAAATGTCTGTGCCGAACATGATGCCAAGTTTAAAAAATCTCTTCTGCCAGCAGGTGATAAATGCAAATAAATCCAGTCTCTCAGAATCTCCTCATGTAATTTCCCCATCACTGATGTAAGGCTCATCCAAATTGATAGAGGTTTTTCCAGTATACTTCCTACTCATGCCTTTTTTATGGTGGAATAATTTTGGGGAAACCAGGTGCTAAGTCACATGCTTCAGAATATGCAGCATTTTACCTGGTCTTACAGTCAGATGACTTGTGCTTGGTCCCGTTATGTTCTGGTTAGTGGTGACCCTAAGAATGTGTATAGTATGGGACTCAATGATATCTTGGGCTCAATGATATCTTAGTGACTCTGGATTGCTTTTCCAGTAATACTATGGTACCCTTGGCAGTCTGCTGTTGTTTGAAATAGTAGCGATGTATGAAATGAGACGGGGTGCAAAAGATAACTTTTATCCCCCCTGTTTTACTCTTGTTTCATGATGCAGAAAACTGTAGGAAAAGGTTGAGTTATTTCAGGCCATCAAAGGATGAGGCTTGATAACAGGACAGGTGTGACAGCTGGAAGTCCAGACCAAGGATGCTAGGTAATTTGGAAAGCATTAGGTGCTCAGAGGAGAGGTCCTGGGCAACGGGGAAAGCAGACATCGAATAAGGAAACAGATCACTGGAAGGTCAGTGAAGATTTCTGTGCAGTTGATTTCAAATTCGGGGTAAAGCTAAGTTGTTTAATCAGGAAGCTATGAAGATCTTTAATAGTATTCCCAAGTTATAAACTTAGACATAGTGGCAAAGCCAAACCAATCCGAATATTCACATGTGCTTAAGTCAGAGAAAGTAGAAACCTTTGTGAAAGCTCAGGTAGAAACTGATCATGATAGAAACAGCAGGCTAAGATATCAGGCACAATCTACTGTATTATTCAATTACCAATTACAAGGCATTAAGACCCATAGAAACAGAAGAGTGCAATTTTTAATCAGACAACATTGTATTTATACAACCTGTAATCAATCAAAGATGATTCTGATATAAATACATTCTATAATTTTGACAGAATTGAAATCTGAATTTGTGACCTACCTGGCACAGTGAACGTTTCTTTGTGTGGATTGGAATAATTTTCATAAATGATGACTGGTGATGGGTTAGCAGTCTGTAAAGCAATGTACTCAACATCAAGAGAATGGCCTGCTACTACAACAGAAATGTAATAAATAAAAAGGACTTTGTATACAGAAACACCATTAGCCTAAATTCATTCTGCCCAGGGTGGCATGGTAAACAATTGGTGATCAGTGTGCCAATGATTGTTCCATTAAAAAATTGAACGTTCACTGAAGCTTGGGGTATTGGCCACTACCAAAAATAACTTGCATACCCTCCTGCACAGCAACATTGCAGAACATACAAATGAAAATAAAATATAAAGTCCCAAATTACTCCCTGGTTCTGGGTTGGATAAATGTGGAGGAGGTAGGACTAGTCAGAAGTCCAAACATGTAGTGAGGAAGTGGTGCTGGTGGAGGGAAGGTAAGATTTTGGGGGTACAGTGTCATCATTTGGTGATTGAATGGGTGGAGTGTTGGTCACGGATTATAAACTTAGAGGTGAGTGCAAGGGTCAATAAAGTTTGGGAAGGTGTGGGTGGTAGTGTAAAGAAATAGTGTAGCGGTGCCTGCTGGCGCACGCAGGTATCAAATCCGCCAAAATAGCTTATTTACCCTTTATCAGAGGGAAGGGTGATCTGTAGCAGAACAATAGGAAATGGACTTTTAAAAGGACATGTTTTTGAAGGAAAGACCTTGTGAGCTCTGTCCCACTAAAATCTGATAGTCCTTATCTCAATCAAGATCTTGAGCAATGTCAGAACTGGCCTGGGTCGATGTAGTCAAGCACTACATCATTAGTGCATCATAAACAACTAAATGTGACTGGAAGCAATCTATGAAATATATTTTGCCCATTGCCCAATCCATGTCCAATGTTTCAACATATACAATATATGTGCCAACATCTGATCAACCTGTCATGTAACATCAAGGACACACGTAAATTTCCATGGTGCCTGAATATATGTAATATCGTAACGCCACTACTACAATTTTTACTTGGTGCAAGTGATCTTCCCAATACATGATTATCTTCACACAGGGAACTGGATCAAGGTCTAGCATATCAAAACAAACATCAACCAATAAATAGTTAATGAATCATGCTGCTCGTGATGGTGCTCTATGCCAAATTTATTTTTCCTTAGAAACCACCAGACGTCTTCATCTTTTGTTATATGTTCCACACTTCTACATAGTTTGCACTACATTGATCACCTTGACAATAAGAACATTTATGTCAGGGTGCTAATCATTCACTACTGCTCAGCCTTTAACACCATAACACTGAATAAGCTTATTTCTAAACTCTTTGGAGGCTCCATCTGCAACCTCAGTCAGTTAGAATTTATCTTAACATTTCCTTCATCCTAACTCTCGATATTGGAGCTCTGTGAGGCTGTGTGCTCAATGTCTTGCTCTACTCATGGTACACCCATGAATGTGTGGCCAAATATAGCGCCAACTCGATCTTTAAGTTCACAGATAAAACCACTATTGTCGGGCAGAGCAACAATGATGAGATGGAGAATGGGAAAGAGATTAGGAACCTTTTGTTATAGTGTTTGATCAACAAACTAGCCCTTAATATCAGCAAGACAAGAGATGGTTGTTGACCTGAGGAAGTGTGGTGATGAACACAACCCTGTCCTCAATGGAGCTGCTGGAGAGATGATCACAGCTTCAATTTCCTAGGCATCCATATCACTAACCTGGTCCCTTCACAGTGATCAAGGAAGTGCATCAGCGTATTTAAGTTCTTAGGCATCTGAGAAGATTCAGCATGTCCACGAGTATTCTCTCAAACTTCTACTGATACGCTCTAGGAAGTATTTTGACAGGATATACATCAGGCTGGTATGGCAACTGCACTGTTCTTGACTCTGAACCCACAGAGAATGGTGGATACAGCCCAGTGCATCACTGGCTCACACATCCTAGTCCATCTTCACCGTGCCTTGCATCAAGAAGGCTGAAAGTATCGCCAAGAATGCCTTCCACCTTGGCCATTCCATTTTATCTATTTTCTTCCCCATTGCAACCCCACTGGATTCCTAAACCAATCTCCTCTTTCATTCCCTTTACTTAGTGGTTCTGCCACATGCTCTTGCTCTTAACTCTACCTGAATCCGCTATTCTGTTATTGTACTTATATATATTTTACTACTTCAGATTTCACTACAATCTTTGCATTATTCTGTTGCTTTGCATTTGTCATTGTATTTATTGTTGTATTTATCATGCATATTGTGTAGTCTATGAGCTTCATGTAAAAAAGGAATTTCATTGTACAAAGTATATGACAATAAACTAATCTGAATCGGACATGATTTAAATGTTAACAGTGTGGACCTTGCCTCTTCAGTAGGATTTCCTAACATACAAATAAATCTATACAGATTGCAAATGTTTTTCCATTGATCCGTAAAAATAATTATGACTCTTTTAAAATGTGTTTAATTTGTGAATGTCACACTCTGGCTGGTTCTCACATTGGAATATTAGTAAAAATTGTTTCTATTATGCTAACCTGTGAAATGTTTCCATCCTTAATCATTTGATTACTATTAGTCTGGATCACCGAATCTTCATTTACTCTTGCATTCTGCAGTCCTGCAGGAGAGGCCAGTTTACCTGGGATTTCATTGCAGTATCCATGGTTCTGATCTTCATTCGCCACATTCCATAAGGCCAAGCCTACTGTTCTGCTGCATGAAATCAAGAAAGTATATGTAAACAATTTCTCATCCCTGATATCTTAAAAGTACTCAACGGTAATGATTGCTTTGAAGTGTTTATTGAGAACAGTGCATCAGCTGGTGTGTTGGGCAGAGGAAGGGTGCATAACTCAACATTGTCTTTTGCGCCAAAAGCAAACTAAGTCAATTTGTTGAGAAATCTGAGGGTCTTTAGTAACACCAACATCATCAAACAAAGATTACATTTATCTGGAATAAAAATGAAAAATGCTGAAAATGTTGAGCACATTTACACAGAAGCTGCCTACCAGGCAAGTAGGACAACCCTAATCTGACTCTAACCTATGTACTCTCCATCTCATCCCATCTTCTCTGAAACTTAAAGCTAACTTGCTTTTTCACTTTCCCAGTTCTAATGAAAGGTCTTTGACATGAAAAGTTAATTCTGTTTCTCTTTTCACAGACACTGTTCCTGCTCAGTGTTTCCATATTTTCTGCTTTTATTTGAGAAACCTCAGCAATCTCTCTCAATAAATGAAGGTAATTTCTATGGAACAAATCAATCATAAAATCAATAACAATCACCAAAGCAGTGCAAACGGACATAAAGTGCTGGAATAACTCAGCGGGTCAGGCAGCATCTCTGGAGAACATGGATAGACGACGTATTGAGTCGGGACCCTTCTTCAGATTGGAGTCTGAAGAAGCAGATACTATAACAATGTTTTAAAATCATTTGGGGACAGGTACACGGATAGCATAGGTTTAGATGGATATGGACAAAACGCAAGCAGGTGGGCTAGTGGTCGGCATGGTCAAGTTGGAGTGACGGGCCTGTTTCCAAGCTGTATGACTCTAAACGTGACCCGAAACATTACCTCCATAAATGCTGCCTGACCCATTGAGTTACTCCAACACTTTGTGTCCTTTTATGTAAACCAGAGTCTGCAGTTCCTTGTTTCCACTAGAGCAGTCTTGATTCACAGGAGAATTACCCAATCATCTCCTCATTGGCTGGCTGTAGCATTATACCACAACAGCCATTTGTCTGTTTGATGAAGACTTGAGGGCACTCACCTCTCATCATTAGGTTTAATGGCTGCTTGTGGGTTCTTCAGGTATTGTTTAAAGCGAAGTTCAAATGCTTGTCCTATGCTGTTAATAACACATTGGGCCAAATCATCAAAACACTCCAAAATATGACATGCTAAAAGAGAATGCAAGAAAAACAAGTTTAATTTTCATTGCTTGTGAAATGATTGTTGAACAAGGTTTAAAAAGTTACAAAAAAATTCTGGCACTCATTTTACACAACCGATGCACTCATTGGTACTGCATTTTTAATACTAGATTTTAAATAATAGCGTTAATGTACTAATAATCTAATTATGGAGCAGTACTAATTTGTTCACAATATTTATTTCTGTGTTCAAGGTTACGATAGAGAATGAAGGTCATGAAATAATTTAGTCTGTCGTGGTCAAAGATCAAGCGTGCAGGTGGTTCATGACAGTACACGGCATCATGCAGTTTACAGTCTGCATTTCTGGTGATATTGTGCTTCTTTCTTAGTGCAAGAAACTAACATTGCATGTTTGAAACTGCTGAATTTGACAGACGATGCTCCAAGTTCAATAGCCATGGTGAGCACAATTCAGTTCAATAGCCATCGTGAGTACAACAACATTCACTATAGGAATGCAGAATGCAAATGAAATTGCTGTTAATCAAAAAAAAAACTGTTACCTCTTTGATTCACTGGGTCTTTGGCTACATAAGCAACATAATTGCTTGTGTCCTGAAATATAAGTGAGTCGACAGTTAGAGCTCAAGGCACAAAGTCCATTACGATTTGCACTACTACATTTGATACTTATCATCAAAAAATGATGACGCTGAATAGTTCTCTAGAACACTGGTGAACATGTTGAGCATAAGCAAAATTGAGAGGTTGTATCCATTGAGCAATAGAGTTAAAAGGTCTCTAATTTTATTGGCATTAAAACAACATTATGGGTCATTCCAATGCTGTTTGAGAAAATAAGGAGTTCAAATTCGCCTAAACCTACGTGATCTCCGAGTTGCTAAACACTTAAACTCCCCCTCTCATTCCCACACTGACCTTTCTTTCCTGGGCCTCCTGCATTGTCAGAGTGAGGCCCAGCACAAATTGGAGGAACAGCACCTCATATTTCGCTTGGGCAGCTTATACCCCCAGTGGTATGAACATTGACTTCTCTAACTTCAGGTAACCCTTGCTTTCCCTCTCTCTCCATCCCTCCCCCTTCCCAGTTCTCCGACCAGTCTTACTGTCTCTGACTATATTTTATCTCTGCTTGCTTTGTTGTTACCTTCTCCCAGCTAACAATGATCTATTCTACATTTTCCTTGATCCCATTAATGTTTTAGGAAGTGTTATTGTTGAAAGCAGAAAAATATTGCATTAGATAGTGGAATTTTTAGCCATGTCTTTGGCAAATGGATGCATTTCTATTTTATATCTTTATTAAAAGCAAAACTGCAAATTAACAACACCATCCACAACCCTCCATCTTTTCAAGCATCGGAAGCAATACTGTTTTTCTTCAAAACTAGCTGCACTTGATAATTGGCAACTATGATATACTTTTTTAAAATATTGAAATAATCTAAATACAAGTTAAATCAGAAAAGTACAGTTGTAAACATTTATGAATTTGTTAGAAAAATTGTCTTTGGCCAGTTCAGGAGGTGTGACAATGATTGTATCACAAATTTACAATTCCATAGAGCAGAGCGAATAAAAAACCACAGCAATGTGTACCTATGATCTGTCAAATAAATCTGTACAAAATAAATCTGCACACGTTTACTAGAAAAGTTTCTACTACCCACGGCGCCCAATGCAGGATGCGCAGTTCCTTGTGCAAGTACAATGAAAGAATTAGAAACAAGCTGATGCACTCACTGGATCTCCTCCAGAGGCAAAAGACACCGACTGCATGTGGTGCTTGGCGATCAACTGAAAAACAAAGAGCACTCACTGATCTCCAATCGTTTTCTGAAATTTGAAATGTTTCTACTTTTAAGTAACCACCAAATATAACATATACATTCAAAATAAAATAAGAGACTTAATAAGGATTTTGATTATGTTGTTGGCCTGTCACTATATTGATAACCATGGGATTAAGCACCTCCATTGATAAAAAAAATAGTGGGAAATTAGAAAATAAAAACATTACAATTACCAAGCTTTAAGAGGAATGAGGTTGGATAATGAGGAAGTGTAACTGTGGCAATAATTCAGCAGCTGCATTCTATTCTACTGTAGCACTTGGTAGAGTTTTGATTTCAGATTTTTGCTTATTCCTAATTTGTAATAATGCAGCTGGGATAGTTGGAAAAGATTCAGGGGAGAGGAATTGCGTTGCTGTTCCAGGTGTTGACCTTTCAGAATACACTGAGGTCAGGCGATGACGCCCATGCTTCAGAAGGGAGAGCAAATTGGGAGCAGCTGTTTTGGGGTTAATACGCACTGACACGTGGGAGTCATTTAAAGATCAACTGATTAAAGTTCAGTACCAGCATGCTCCAGAAAGAGAAGGGACAAGGATGGCAAGGTAAGGGAACCTTGGACGATGAGATAAGTCACTACGTTAAGGGTAGTTTAGAGATACAGTCTGAAAAAGGTCCTTCAGCCTGCTGAGTCCACACCGACCATCGACCAATCATACTCATTGTACATTATCCCACTTTCTCATCCACACACTATACAGTAGGGTCAGTTTATAGAGGCCAATTGACCTACAATGCCACACTTCATTGGGATGTGGGGGGTAACCAGAGCACCTGGCGGAAACCCATGTGGTCACAGGGAGAACGTGCAGACTCCACACTAACAGCACCCGAGGTCAGGATTGAACCTGGGTCTTTGGTGCTCTGAGGCAGCTATTATACCAGTTGCGCCACTGTGCCACCTTTGTGAAAAAGGATTCCTGGGAGAGGAAAGATAACCCAGCTGGACCCAACTGATTATCAAAATTTACATCATGGCAAATGTTATAGTTATTCCAAAATAATATTGGAACAATCTTAGCTCATGACAAATTCTTACCTGTTTGGAGTCTGGGATCATTAAGCTGAGGCTGCTCGTTGAGATGGACATAACGGTCTGCATCCCTGCGAACTGGAGGTTACTCTTTCCGAGGACAGTAGATAATTCTTTGCTGGGAGGCTAAAGGTTAAACAAT
Source organism: Malacoraja senta (assembly GCA_038087875.1). NCBI lineage: Eukaryota > Metazoa > Chordata > Chondrichthyes > Rajiformes > Rajidae > Malacoraja > Malacoraja senta. Next base: position 13,849,270 of record CM075989.1, read on the forward strand.
CCAAAGCAATTGGTTTACTAAATATTCATTTTGTTGCATTAAGTCAAAAGCTAGAAAAGTAATAAAAACAGAAAATGCTGAAAAATAATCAGCAAATCAACTGCATCTTTAGGTTTAAAGTCAAATCAGCTGCAACTAATGTCTCCTCCACAGATGCTACTTGACCCTCTGTGTACTTGCAGCATTACTTTTTTTTTTTAAATTTCATATTTATACCATCTGCAATATTTTGCTGACATAAGTACAATGTTACCAAATGGATATTTATGGTGTAGCAAGATTTGGACCATGGCCAAACTCTTATTCCTCAAGGTTGTCAGATCAGCCCAGAGAAATACTTTACTATATCACCATGGGGGGATGATGCGTCATACAGCTGTATACAGCATGGAAATAACTTGTCCATGCCAACCAAATTGCCCTCCTGAACTAGTCTCATTTTCCTGTATCTGGCCTATATCCCTCTAAACCTGTCCAAATGTCTTAAGTATTATGATTGTACCTCTACCACTTACTTCCTGCACCTTGTTCCGTGTGCCCACCATCCTCTGTATGCAAAAGTTGCCTTCAAGTCCTCTTTAAATCTTTAACCTTTTTCATGATAAATATAGATGAGAAATATTCATTTAAGTTCTCACCCATCTCCTGTGCTCCAAGTTACTCCTTAGGGGGTCCCATTCTCTTCCTAATTACCCTTTCCTCTTAAAGTACTTATAAAATCTCTTTGGATTCTATTTCACCTTTTCTCCTAAAACTCTCATGTCCTCATTTTGCTATCTTAATTCCCTTCTTAAGTGCACTCCAGCATACCTTATATTCCTCAAGTACTGTAATTTGCTTGATCCCAGATTCCTATGCTTCACATACGCCTCTTATTTTCCTGTCCAGAGGCTTAAATCAGCCTCTCCTAATCAATCATTGCAGGTTCCTGTTCAATGCCATCAAAATTATCTTTGCCCCAATTTAGGACCAATCCTAGCTTTTTCCATAACTATTTTAAGGCTAACAGAATTATGGCCATTAGTTCCAAAGTGCTCCTTCACCAGCACTTCAGTCACTTGCTCCCCTGTTATTTTCCAATAGGAGATGTAGTGTTGCATGTTCTCGAGTTGAGCTATTTACATAATTGCTTGAGTCGGGTATTGCCTCAGGAGGGAGGGAGGGAAAGTTATGAACATTATACTTGCTCATTCCGAGTAACAGATTTTAATGGCACTGATCAAACCCTGAAAACAAGACCCAATTCCTTCAACTAGAGATAGCAACCCAGGAAAGTAAAGCTAAATCCTTGTTGGAAAATAAATCAAAAATCTTGCTCTGTTTTAAACAACCTACCAGAAAGACTTAGCTGTTTCAATTTTTTTTTTCCTATTGCTAGACTTAACCCCGATAAAAAGAGGTTCATTTCTGCTACAATCTGTAGCTTTTAACAGCTACATTCAAAAATTAACTCGTGATTCACAAAGACTCTCCCTCATTTCCGCTGTGGACCATGTTCTTGTCTGCATATAACTTAATTGTTAGTTTAAAACAAAGACTTCTTTTAATATGGGAAATGATGCTGATCTTATCAGGAGACTTAATGTGTTAGCTGAATAGATGAAATGCTGACATTCATAGCATGATCAGAAAGAAGCAAGATTTAATTCCAGCCTTCTTGTACAATCTCATTTTGATTAAAGAATACCATTGATTTTTGACCAAACCCTTCCAGGAACTCTCTCACAGTACATGGGATTTTCTAACCTGGGAGCAGATAAGTTTAAAAAGATAAGTAAATCTCACACAGACAAGATTACATAGCAGAATTTTGCAAGAACAAAAGTTGATAATGATTGACTCAGTGTTTGCAAAAAAATAGGTATTTTCCATTTTCTCTCAGAGATTGTGAATAATGGATCACAGACAATTATATTTGCTCCACCATCAATGTTTTGGGTTAGAATTCACAAAAGGTATTTCGTAATTTTTAATTATTTAATTACAAAACTGATGAACTGAGCTATTTACACTAAAATATAAACTGGCTCTTGATTGTATCATTAAATTAAACATTAATCTGTACATGAGGTTCATTAGTTGATTTACATTTTGTCAAAACAGTATTTACCCTTCTTTTCCTCATGGCTGCTTTAGTGCCTGGAACAGCCTCACACACTCTGCTTATAGCTTCCCTGTGGAATAAAAAACATTACCATTATTGATAAAATGCCTAAAAATAGGAATAACTATACTTGTGGTTTCCTGTATTGTAAAGCTGCAAACTGAAATCCCCATAAAGGGCTTGTCCCACTTAGGCGATTTTTTCGGCTACTGCCAGTGACTGTCACAGTTGTAGCAGGTCGCCGAAAAAGTGGCAACTGGACCACCCCCTACGACAATGTCTACGTCAAGCTACGACAACCTGCCACCTAGTCGACGTCAAGCTACCGACAACCGGCGACCCATTAGGACGTCCACCTACGACCACACCTACGACAATCTAGGATCAGCCATGATTGAATGGCGGAGTAGACTCGATGGGCCGAATGGCCTAATTCTACTCCTACAACTTGTGAAAGGTGCCAAGTTCAACCCCAGCCACAGACACAGAGCCATGTGTTGACCACTTCTTTTCAATCTGAGATCATACCGGCTCCTCTGGGATAGAATGACAACACACCCTCATTTGCCATCTATTTTCCAATTAGGGAACTCTATTCCAAAGACCTGCAAGCAGAGCGAGGACATAGTTTTGCAAATATTGTAGACTTAGCAAAAAAATGCAGAGTTTGGGCACTTACTCAGAACTGCACATCACAAGATGATTTTTTTCTACTGAACTTCATAATGCCTCTTTATGTAGTCAAGTTAACTCCAGGCTAATTTGTCACTTTGAAGTTGTTGCAAAACAAGAACCCTTTTACAACACTGTTCAGCAATGTTAGCATTTATAAATTGCAAAAATAAGCAACCAATGCTGTAGGTAAGCTAAAAAAAAAAAAACTCTTGGAGAAACTTAGCAGATCAGGCAGCATCTGTGGAGGGAAATGGACAGACGACATTTTGGATTGGGACCAATATTCAGTCTGATGGATGATATGTCGAGTCCTTTCTTCAATGGAAGTAGTTAAGCTCCCTTAAGAATCACAAATGCCAAGGTATCAAAGCACCGTGGGTCTGATAACTAGGTCAGAATTCAATGTATCTTTTCATCGTTGGAGTGATCACCAGGCAACATGCAGTCAGAGGAGTTGAAAGGTCAGGCCCATTATGTTGGATTGTTAAAAGTGTTTGAAATTTTGTTTTATCATATAAATTTTTCGGCAGTCTCAAACCCGAACAACTTGTCCTTCTCTGAAGAGTAGAGAAGCGCTTTCCTGAAAATCCTGTTCGCAGTAGGTGTGTATGCTCCTTTATGCAAGTAGTTTTACCCCTTAGGATACGAGGTCAAGGGTCCCGATGGGAGATCAGCCCTGACTTCTTTATTCAACACACAGTTCTGTGCATCTTTTCCTGCATTGTTTCAGTCACTGGTTACCCTGCAGTGTGGAAACGGGCACTTGATACATGTTGATGTCATCAGTGGTATCTAAATCACTCAATCCATTTTAATAGAAGGTAAGGCACAAGAATAAATCACGTTTCATTATCTAACCAATGACTCACTCACTTTAGTCCTCTGTTTTAGAGGCATCAAAAATGATTATTCAGTTTCTTCCTTTGCATCAAATCATACTCTCCTGTGATTATCAGCAGTTACATAGGCAAGCAGTTTATTTAAACCTTTATCAATAGTACCAAGTGTTTCCAATGATAAAACAGTGGCTTGTTCACAGTGATACAGTATTATCTGATATTATTCATCTACATTGTAATTGCACTATAACTGTAGCAATGCAAATTTGACTGAGACAAAAATAAATTATGTGACATATTTCTAGTAGCAAAACGTGCAATTAATATAAATTCTTAAAAATAACAAAATAGTCAGCAGTAAATTAAAATGAAGGAGTTGGTGAAATGGTGTCCTTGGTACTTTCTGTAATTGTAAAAGGTTTCTATTGAAGAGGTTGCACATCTTTATGCAAATTGGAAGCAATAAAAGAGAAATAAAGCAATATCTAATTCCCTCCCCGTTTCATTTCCCTTCCATACCACCCACTCTGGGTCACAACTACTGATCCAGAAGCTAGTCAATAATAGAATCTGATGAAAGCCCATTGAAGCACGCCAACGCCTCCTCTCAATCTTCTTGAGGTTCTGCCATAACTAATAGCCACCAAGTCATGACCCTCTGCATTTACTGTATAAAGGAAGCTATTCTCTGCGTGCCTATTGTGCTGTGTTACATTTACATCAGTCACTTCTTCTAAAACTGTTTCCAACAGTTTAACTTCAGTGGAAAAAACATTATTTGCAAGTCAATAATATGACAATTTAATTTTCAATAGACATATGTTTACGTGATCCTTCAAATAGCTTACACATATTTGTACATCATTTGCTCCATTATACTTTATGGAATGAGTAAATGAATTGACTTTTTTTGTTCAATTCATTTACCCAAGATGTTATCCGCTTATTCTGAAAGTGAGCAGAATGAATATGTCAAGAGCCACCGATACTGAGAGGACAGCACAACAGCAGTGCTGAGCAATCTGAACAAAGTGAAAAGGCACCCTTCACAACGAAAAGTTAGATATGGTCTGATTTCAAGCATCTGTTTTGAATGTGCAAAGTGTAACAATCCCAGTGATCCAGTTCTATTTGTTTTTCCTTCAGTTGGTGTCTTTGAAAATAGAATTGGTCTAAGACTTCCATGTAGAAATTATGTTGTAAAATATAAATGGTATAAACTCATAGTTTAAAAAAAATCATTTAGAAATGCACCACAGAATCAAAGCAATTACTATTTTTAAAAGCTTAAGTTGTCTCACTTGGAAGAATGAAAGATGCAAGATCTCAAACTGAAACATTGATCATCCCTTTGCCTCCACAGAAGCTGCATGATCCACTGAGTTCATCCAGTAATTTATTATTTACCATGGTCAACTGCATATATTTAATAAAATAAATGCAGCATGTACATAATTACCTTGAAGTAAAACAGCATTTCTGCTGAAGAGCATCTTCAAGCAGACAAAAAAAAAGCATAACTTTAAAATACAAAACATAAACTACCACAAATTGCGATGAAGGAAAATCAAATGCAAGTTGTATCAATTTTATAATCGTATTATCCTAAACAAATTTGGTTTGTAGCTCAATTTAAAAAAAGAAAGAAAATGCTGGAAAGGATATCCACCCAAAATTTCAATTGTTGTTGCTCTCCACAGATGTTGCTTGACCTCCTGAGTATTTCTAGCATTTCCTGTTTTTATTCCGGATTATATTTGTACTATTTTTACTTTGGATTATAATTTGTTTAGTTACATTTGTTAATCTTTTTAACATAGATTTACTTTGGTAATTTGTTATGAATGTATGCAATTATATAATTTGCCATATCTTTTTAATAAACATAATTCAATGAATAGAAATATTCCTTATTATGATTTCAAAATCTCAAGCTTCTGTTTCTTTTGTGCATTTTTGATTCTCATCTTTTATTGTGAGTCATATTTAAATGAGCCAAGTCTACAAATAAATAATTCAACTCTATGATAAACTTTTCATGGCTTTTTTATATCCCAAAGCATTTCACAGCTAATGCTTGTGATTTTGTAATTTTGTAATTTTGTGAAATACTAGTCATTTCACAAAGTGCTCTGCCCCATAAACAACTTGGGGAAAAAGTAGGAGACAACTTATTTAAAATGCAAGATTAGGGTTAAATATTGGCCATACTAAGGTTGGGTCTACTAGCAGTGGGATGAGTAAGAAGGAACTTGATTGCTTGTGGGTGGTAACAACAGTATGGTTGGAGAGAGGGTGTTCTTCCTGTGGGAGATTTCGAAAATAATGATTTACCCATTTAAGGCAAATGTAAGGCAGTTATTTTCCCCTGGAGGGCTGCGAGTCTTTGAGATTCTGTTCCTGAAAAAGGCAATGTAAGCAGAATCCTTGGATGGTTTTAAGGTTGAGGCAGATAGCTACTTGCTAAGTCGGAAGTGTTAGGTTATTGTAAGTAGTTGGGAATGCAGAGCTGAGGTCACAATAAGATCAGCCACAATCTTCTTGAATGCCGGGTAACTTTGAGGAACGAAATGGCTAACACGTGCTCCAAGTTCATCGGTTTCCCTTCCCCCCCTGACTCTCAGTCTGAAGAAGGGTCTTGACCCGAAACATCACCTATACCTTTTCTCCAGAGATGCTGCCTGACCCCCCTAAGTTACTCCACCATTTTGTGTCTATCTTCGGTGTAAACCAGCATCTGCAGTTCCATCCTACTCATCTGTTTTTATGTTGGTATGACTAATGTTCTTCTTACAATGGTACCTCAAAGTACTTAACTAAGATGGCAGATGAGGCCCGAGTGTAATTTTGCCAACACTATACATCCAACACTATCCTGATCCATCAGTCAGATTGAATGCTCTCTGAAAGCGAGGCTTGTATCCTCAACCTAGTCAACAAGCCAACACTGCTACCACTTGGCTCAGGGTAAATAATAATGATTAATTTGATTCCACTTAACTCTCTCCCTCCATAATGTAACGTCATTCACTTTGGTATAGAACTAATAAGGCATGGATAAAATACGCGTACAAATGAAACAGAAGAAATAATATTTAATCAACATTAATAAGATACTGCCCATATCATGATTGATGTCAAAATAGTTTTGAAATCAGGGCTGCTCGTAAATGCTTATATCCAATATATAGAACTACAATTAAAAAGGAAAAATACAAAGCAAACCATGCAACAGAGTGCGTTAGAGGAAGTCATGCTGTAACTCTGCTGTTCACTTATCCAGATGACATATTGAGCACTGTGACCCATTCTGCTCACTAAGGCACAAAGGAAACAAACATTCAAGGAGTCATGAGACTGAGTTAGCAGGAGAAATCAGAGAAGCTGCAGCTCAGCAGGATGTAGGATGTGACCAAGTGGCAAACTAAAGAGTTAGAAGACAATGAGCAATATAGTAAACATGTATGTACTCTGCTTCAATTTATATCTTCACGGATGAATGCATTCAACTTACAAAAAGTGAATTTAGAAACAATACCAATTTTTTTTCTTGCAAAAATAATGTATCAAGAGGGATTAAATTATGAGCTAGGGATTTCAGACCAGACATTAAAATCAATTAGTGAGTAAATGGATGCTCGTGATGTTCCCCATTGATCTAATTTGTAATGTAGGCGGAGAGTGATTCAGATTTACAGGGGTTCCCGTTTATTTAATTGATCAGTGTCTATTCCTTTAATCCAAACAGTCCCACAGAAATGCAGCATTATAAATTAATCTAGAGTTGATTATGTTTGATAGTCTGGTTAAATAAATAAGCACATATTTTAATAAATCTCCCTAACTCTTCTTGTTTCTCTGTATTCACTGCGTGTTTAATTCAGTTTAGTTTATTATCACGTGTACCAAGGTACAGTGAAAGCTTTGTTGCGTGCTAACCAGTCAGCAGAAATACAAACATTATTACAATCGGGCCATCCACAGTGTACAGATGCATGATAAAGGGAATAACGTGAATAATATTTAGTGCAAGATAAAGCCAGTAAAGTCCGATCAAAGATAGTCTGATGGTAGATGGTAGTTCAGGACTGCTTACTAGTTGTTGGTTGGATGGTTAAGTTGCCTAATAACAACTGGGAAGAAACTGTCCCTGAATCTGGAGATGTGGATGTTCACACCTATATCTTTTGCCCCATGCGAGAGGGGAGACGAGGGAGTGGCCAGGGTGTGTCATCCTTGATTATGCTGCTGGCCTTGCCGAGGCAGCGTGAGGTGTAAATAGAGACAATGAAATGGAGGTTGGTTGTGATGGTGTGCTTTGTGATGGGTACATACTGTATGGGAAGAGATTACAATGTTATGACACAGCTATCACTCTTAAATACGAGATATTTCAGAAACAGCATTTTGCAAATCATTTTGTAAACTCTAGAACTATGTTATTTTAAACTGCTTGATTAACAAAACTGCTCCAATTAGCATTGTAATCTGCAGCCAGCAGAAACAAAAAGTGTTTACATCTCGGAAGAGATGGCAAGGTTATTAACTTAGCTGATCTGTATTTGTGACCATCAAGATCTCAGATCCTGTTTGTTTCATAATGTGAAACAGACAAGTGTGAACATTGTTTTATGGAGACCAATAAAGTGGATCCAAAGCAACAAATTACCAGTGAACAGAACACTCTCATTGTGCACACTTGAGGTTGGTAATGTGACACGGCAGAGAAGACACAACAACTTGTTTCCGATTCTTAAAAGTTATAAGGCATGGAAACAGGCCGTTCAGCCCACCACATCCATGGTGACCAGTGGGAATCCATCTGCATTAATCCCATATTCTAGCACTTGGCCCACAACCTTCGATACCTAGGCAATTCAAATGCTTGTCCAGAAAGTTCTTAAATGCGATCAGTGATTGGTTCCACGTCTTTCCAGCAGACTATTCCAGCTGCTCATTGCTCTCTGGGTGGAGAAGGTCCCCGCTCAGATCTCCTCTGCATCTCTTACCTCTTACATTAAATCTACAGTATGTCCTATTGTTTTATCTACCTCTGATACAGGGAAAAGTGTCCTGCAGTCTACCCTATCTACATGCCTCATAATTGTATATACTTCAGTCAGGTCCTCTTAACCCCTCTGGTCCAGGGATAATAGACACAGCCTCTCCAACTCCCCTCATAATTAAGATGCTCCATCCCAGTCAACATCCCAGTGTATCCTCTCTGCAAACTCGTCACATTCTTCACATCCATCCTCCATATTGGTGACCAAGGTTTTATGAAGTTTGAGCCTAAGCACCCTGCTCTTATATTCAGTGCCCTAACTAATGAAGGACAGTATCACTATGCCTTCTTAACCATTTTCACTCTTTATGCTGCCACCATTGAAGATCTCTGACGTACATCATGGTCCATTTGTTCCTCAATAATGATGGTAATCCTGACTGGGAAGGTCCAAGGGAGTATTGAGGAACAGAGGAACCTTGATGTACTAGCCTCATTAGTACTCTCAAAAGGGTGGTGGATCCATGCAGTATGACTAAGAAAGAACAATCCTCCACTTTCATTGTAGAATATATAGAACAGTACAGCTCAGGAACAGGTCCTTCAGTCAATAATGTCTGTGCCAACCAAGACGCCAATTTAAACTGCACTTCTGCCTACTCATGGCCAACATCCCTTTCCAGGTGTGTAGGAAGGAACTGCAGATGCTGGTTTGAACTGAAGATAGACACAAAAAGCTGGAGTAACTCAGCGGGTCAGACAGCATCTCTGGAGAAAAGGAATAGGTGATGTTTCGGGTTGAGACCCTTCTTCAGCCTGAGACACATGGGAAAGGGAAAGGTCTATCCCTTTCTAGATTCTGATTCTAAACTAGAGTAAAGCATTCAGCTTTCTGAACAGGAACAGAAAATGTATTGCAATATATGTTTTCCCCCCAATATGTTAACAGTAGAGTTAGTATTTTGCAGGGTCATAGCGTTCTAATTAAAGTAGCCTAAATAATGTATAGAAACTAAAGGCAACAAATAATGTTTGTAATTTAGAGAAGTTTGGAAGCCATAGAACAAACTACAGGAGTCCCAGCTGAGATATATGAATCATCGTTAGCTACCAGTAACATGTCAGTAGACTGGAGGGTGGCTGTTGCTGTGTCTTTATTTAAGAGGGACTGCAAAGAAAAACGTGAGACCTACAGACCAGTACAACTGACATGTGTTATACCTTGGGGATAATCTGTACTTGAAGCACTGTTTCTGATAGTGAATATTCACTATGTTAACAATCTCAGTAACTCAAACATCAGAACAAAGTCAATCAGGCAGAAAGATCACAAGGTACACAAACCAAAATGTACATGTTTTACTTCTTCTGAAGTGTAAAGGAGTCATATCATCCTTGCCCATCATTTTACAGAAAATCCCTCGGAGGTCATGACGGTTGATTGCTGCCTTCCTTCTTCCTCTCCAGCTACTTCTCTCTCACACTTCCATCCCTAGGTGGGATGTTATAATTTATTTAAGATTACATTTCCTGTTGCTTTTTTGCTTCCCTTTCTTCCTCTGCAATATCGTCCTTCCCTTCACTGGTCACTTCAAAGGTCACATTAAATCCTGTGATCATTGGCTTGTGGCACTGCTAAGAATCTCTTCTGATGAACCTTTCCCCCATATTCTGCATCCACCAAGGTCCAACAGTGATGTCCCCAGTGATGCCACAGTCCAGAATAATACTCCCACTAACCTCTTTTCATCTGAAATCTGAAAGATTTTAGTCTTTTCAATTTGAACTATTTTTAACGTGGAGTTTGAGAAAGGTTCTGCACATTGTACCATACATTCTGGGCGAAGACTGGCCATGGTCCTCTTGCTTGTGGGCTGGTTTGGCAACAGTGATTTTAAATTTCTCATCTTGCTTCTCTCTCCATGGTCATCATCTCCTCCACTACATAATCACGGACCACTCACATCCCAGTCATTCCCTCTTCTCCCCTCTCCGGTCAGGCAGAAGATACAAAAGCTTGAAAGCACACACCACCAGAATGAAGAACAGCTTCTTCCCCGCTGTTATCAAACTATTGAACAGACTTCTCATAAACTAACAATAGACACAAAATGCCGAAGTAACTCAGCGGGACAGGCAGCATCTCTGGATAGAAGGAATAGCGATGTATTCCCAATTTCCCAATCTACCTTATTGTTGGCATTGCACTTTTTTTTTCAAATCCGCACTTTATCTATAAGTGTAACACCATATTCTGGACTGTATTTCATTTCTTTTTCTGCATTACCTGTGCATGTATGGTATAGTTGTACTCATATATTATATGATTTGTCTGGATAGCACATAAACAAAGTTGTTCTAATGTTCCTCATAATTATCACACGTGATAATAATAAACCAAAACCAACAGCAACAGACAGATGCAGTCATAATGTAGGCAAACGGTGCAGATGGGCACAAAGGCCAATATGGACGTGGTAGGCCGAAAGAGTCATTTCTCTTGTGACTCATTCCTCTACTTTATACATTTAAACTAATGAAAAGTTAAACTGTCACAACAGTTCAGCGCAAGGCAATTTTCAGATGGGTTCTTTATGGGGAATGGTACATTAAAGCTTAAAGGCCTACAATGACTCATTCCATTAATTATCCTAGGAAGTCATTTGCACCCATTTGTTAATATATTGAATTCCTTCGGTTAAAAGCACAGTAGTTTTGGAGGTAGAGACACAAGAGATTGCAGATGTTGGAATCTTGACCAAAACACAATGTGCTGCAGGAACTCAGTGGGTCAGGCAGCATCTGGGGAAGGAATGGACAGGTGACATTTTGGGTTAGGACAATTGCCAGTCTATTCCCTCCCGGGATGCTGCCTGACCCCTTGACTTCCTACAGCACTTTGTCACCCCCTCGGAAATGTCGTCTGGCCCCTCTGAATCAGTAGCTCTTGGTAGATAACACCTTCTGGAGACTTGACAGTCACCATGCTGCTGCTCCTCGATACAACATTGTATAGTTGGCAATAGTAAGGAGTGTCTATCTTACCGCCATCATCTCGCCTCACAAGCACATCATCCCCAGGAATTATTTCAGAGTGCCTGGCTCCACGTTTCAAGTCGGCATACCATTTTGCCGCACCTTTCTTTTCAGCATCACAATCTCTCATCTCCTGGTCTTCCATAATCTCTCGCACGTCTGGTATTTTAGTGCGAATTTTCCTTCCAAACAAGGCTTCTGCTGGACTTTTCCCTGTCGTAGAGTGAGTGATCGCCTGATATACAGCTACGTATCCTTCCAGTTTTTCCCTTCGGCATGGGTGATTCGTATCCTCTTCTCTATGGACTGGTTTTGTCTCTCTACTTCTCCGTTAGCTTGTGGCCATTTTGGAGTCACCTTGTGATGAAGGATGCCTGCGATTCTCATGTATTCAGCAAACGTCTCAGAAACAAACTGTGGTCCATTGTCGGAATACAATGTAACATGCAACCTGTGTCTGGCGAAGATCTCTGCTAATGCCTGTACAGTCTTTTCAGCTGTAGTTGACTTCATCACTGCATACTCATAGTACCTACTCTAGTAGTCTACCACTACCATAATTGATTCACCTGTTGGAAGTGGTCCAAGAAAGTCAATAGCTATGTCAACCCATGGTCCTGTTGGTAACTTTGTACTTCTAATTGGTTCTGGTGGGTTGCTCCTGCTTGTGATTTGGCATCCGTGACATGTCTTGACAAATTTTTCAGCATCTTTCTCACAACCTGGCCACCACACTTTGCTCCGCAAATTCTGTTTAGTACCGACGATGCCTAAATGTCCTTCATGCACTAATGACACGATCCTTGGTCGTAGTGCCTGCGGGATCACCAATCTGCTACCTCTCAGCACCCACTGACCAATTACACAAAATTCTTCTTTTATGGGATTGTAAGGGCATTGATCCCATTGCCCACTGTGTATACGCTCTCTGATATCTTTGAGTTCAGGATCATGTTCTGATTCCCTTTCAACTTCCTTCGTTGTCACGGTTCCTGGCGTTGACTGAATTGCGACGAATCGCACAAAGTTCTCTGCTTCCATCTCTAGCGTGAATGTTGCTCCCGGCTGTTCATCCTTCAACAGTCTTGACTGTGGGTCCGCAATGTTTGCTTTCCCAGCAATGTGGATACTTTGTACTTGTACTGTTGGAGTCTCACCACCCAACGTTATCTTCTGGCACATGGCTTAGACCTTGTCGAATAGATAACTTCCAGCGGCTTGTGATCTGTAACAAGTTCAAATTCAATGCCGTACAAGTATGCATGGAACCTTTCACGGGCCCACACTAGTCCCAGTGCTTCTTTCTCTGTTTGAGAATACCTTCTCTCCACGCTGGCTAGCGATCGACTGGCATATGCTATGATTCTGGGCCCATCTGCATGGGGCTGTACCAGCACTGCTCCTAAGCCGACTGGACTAGCATCTGCTATGACTTTTGTTGGTGCAGCTGGATCATAATATCCAAGGGTTTCTGCACTCTCTTTCAGTAATTTGAATGCCTGTCTCTGTTCACTACCAAACTGGAACGGTACGTCTTTCCTTGTCAACTTTCTCAGTGGGTCTGCCAGTGTAGCAAAATTTGGAATAAAGTTTGCATAATAATTGACCAGTCCTAGAAAACTCCTCATCTCGGTTGCATTCTGAAGTTCACGTGCATCTGTAACAGCTTTCACTTTAGCTTTGGCTGGGTTCAGCCCTTCACTTGTGAGTCTGTGTCCCATGAAATCCATCTCAGAGATGCCAAACTTGCACTTGTCTTCATTCACAGCGAGACCTGCTTCTTGAAGTTTAATCAACACTAGCTTCAACCTCCTGTCATGCTGTTCACGAATTGATACATGGACGATGATGTCATCTGATATGTTTGCTACTCCTGGTACACCTTGAATCACTCTGTGGATTTCGTACTGATGGATCTCGGGAGCAGCATTAATTCCAAACATCAGTCTTTTGTATTGGTACAATCCGCAGTGAGTGACGAATGTTGTCACCTCTCTTGACTCAGGATGTAATTCCAACTGATGATATCCCCACTTGAGATCAATTTTGGAAAACACTTTACTGGTTGATAACTCTTGTAGCACCTCATCAACCGTAGGAATTGGGTGTCTTTCTCTGATTATTGCCTCATTGGCTCTCCTCATGTCAACGCACAGTCTAATGTCATCATTGGGTTTCGGCACAATCACAACTGGACTCACCCATGGTGTCGAACGTTCAACTGGTTCAATAATGTCCTGATCAATCAACTCCTTGATTTTAGCTTCTACTTTTCCACGGTCCAAATGGCGTCCTCCACACCGGTTGAGCTATCGGTTTGACATTTTTATCAATGGCTAACTTCACTTGCCGGCCTTTCAATTTTCCAATCCCGTGGAATACTGTATGAAATTCCTGCCTCATGTCATCATATGACTGCATTGAATTGACATGCACTCCGATGTGAAGCACTCCCAGCTCTCGAGCTGTATTTCTACTTAGCAGAGGTTCTCCCTTCTTCTCTATCACCACGAATTCTGCTTCAGTTTCTCTATCTCCGACTTCTACTTTAGCCATGAAACATCCAATGGTCTGCAATGGTTTAGTTGTGGTGTATGGATATAACTTCCTTCTACACCTCCTTGACGTGCACCTGATTTTCTGCTGTTTCAAGCATTCCCAAAGTGATCTGTCAATTACGTTGCTGTCACTACCAGAATCTACAATCACTGGCACTGTAACACCTCCGATGGTCACTGAAACTTTCTCGTGATGGCTCTCATTCAATGCAAACTGATAATTCCTTTTAACAGCATGCTCACCAGCTTCATCACTGTCTTCATCACTTCTGAAATCACCTTCTACGTGACGGACATGACCCTTCTTTTTCTGCCAAGGTCTGTCTTTCTTTTCACTGGACTTCCCTTTCTTGTTGTAATCACTTGTCTTGTCCCTGGCCTTACTTTTACATTTCTTTGCAAAATGATCTTTATCTCCACATTTCCTACATGTTCTACCTTTTGCTGGACAACATGCATCTTTCCCTATGTGACCCTTGTTGCCACACCTGTAACATTCGATCTCATGTTCAGGCATACTTCTTGGTCTCGCGTAGGACAGATGGTTAACTTGCCCAGTCTTGGAATCTTTCAATTTCATGCTGTGAAATTGTCCCTCAACAGCTTCCAGTGCTGGTGCAATCGACAAAGCATCATTAAGGTTTAACTCACCCCCTTTTTCTAGCAGCCTTCTCCTGAGCTTGTCTGACCTGCAATGCTGGACAACCTGATCCAATATCTGGTTTTCCACATCAACAGCCACATATTTGCATCCTACAGACACCTGTCTGAGTCTCGTCACAAACTGAGCAACAGTCTCGCCCTCTTCCTGCATTGTTTTACGGAATACATGGCGTTGAAATGTAACATTGGGCACCACCACATAACGACTGTTCAAAGCATCAACGGCTTTCTTATAGTCTTCCTTCATTCCCGTATCAGGGAGTGTTTTAAAAATTTCTCGAACTGCTGGCCCCGCGGTGAAAAGAAGCAACGCTCTCCGCTGCGCTTTCTGCCCTGGCGTACTCTCCTCAAGAAAGAGGCCTCAACTGTCAGCATAAGCTTAGAATTCCTCCAACCAAGCATTCCACCTCACGCTGACGGTACTTGCATCACCCGTCGGATCAAAATGTGGAACTCCGTGCTAAGAAGTCAGCTCCAGCGACTGCCATTTAAAATTAAAATATCTTTTCCCAGCTCGTAGCCATGGATGCAGAATCCAAAATATCCGAAATATCCTCGTCACCAATGTCACATCTTGGCCTCAGATGTGGAACAATAATAATACTGACACAATATTTATAGGTTAGATTCCTTGGTCTCCGTGTTTATTATCTCACTCAGCCATGGCCTCCTGCATAGGCTTACACAGCTCACATGCGATCTGATCTCCAAGTCAGCTGATACAAAGGTCATGATATTTGCATATCATCATCATGATTCATCGTCATGACAGTACCCATAGTCAGGATCGAACCTGGGTGTCTGGGACTGTAAGGCAGCAACTCCACCACTGCGACACGGGCTATATGCCCCCCATAGTCATATTCTGTAACTATGTTCAAACATGTTTATCCCTTCATTGAGCTCACTTAATACTGTGCAGGACATGAAAAGAAGAACAGAATTGCATCCATTTTGCCTAGAGTTTTCTCTTTTGAATTCAAGTTTTGTCAGCCTGCTAACTTTGTGAATAGATAGAGATGTGCCAGGCTTATCCAGTTCACAGTAATTAGCACATCTGGCTGAATCCATGTGAATTTCAAGCTTTGCCTTGCATTGAATCATACAGACAATCTCCCTTTTGTTTGCCTACATGCTGTCTTTCGTTTAACTCTATTTTGAAATCATTTCTTAACAACAAACCCTCGGCTGATTTTATTTTTCTTGCTTTGGATGAAGTTTCCAGTAATTTCCTTAAATTTAATCCAATGAAATCATTGCAGTGTAATGAACTTGTTCGTCTGACATGAAAGGCTCCAAAACGAATCCTTGGCCCCAAACTACACAAGAGTTAAAAAGATCCTGCTGTGTTCTTTAAACTCACCATCTTAAAAGTAGTAGAAATATGGTTTATAAAAGATAATTAAAATAGTTTAAGAACACCAACAGTATTACTTTTGAATGCACAAAGTGGTAAAGTTATTGGACTAGCA
Organism: Malacoraja senta; assembly: GCA_038087875.1. NCBI lineage: Eukaryota > Metazoa > Chordata > Chondrichthyes > Rajiformes > Rajidae > Malacoraja > Malacoraja senta. The sequence goes on from CM075989.1 coordinate 13,865,622, forward strand.
GCCAGAGTTACAGACGATTGATGGGGAGAGTGGGGTTTGAATTCCCACAGAGAAACCAGGCAGCTGGAGGAGCTGCTGCCTCACTCTTCCAGCATCCTGGGTCCAATCATCACCTCAGATACTGTCAGTGTGGAGTTTGCATGTTCTCCTTTTGTGGCCACATGTGAATGCAAGGAGAATAAGGTGTAATTAATGTAGGATTAGGGTAAGTGGTGCTTGATGGTCAGTGCAGACTCAGTGGGTTGAAGGTAGATCGACACAAAATACTGGAGTAACTGCAGGTCATGCAGAATCTCTGGAGAAAAGGAATAGGTGATATTTAGAATCGGAACCCATTTTCAGACTGAAGAGGTGCTCCAACCCGAAACGTTGCCTATTCCTTTTCTCCAGCGATGTTGCCTGACCCGCAGACTAACTCCAGCATTTTATATCTATCTTTGGTATAAACCAGCATCTGTAATTCCTTCCTACACCGTGGGTTGAAGGGCCTGCCTCCTTGCCATTTGACTCTCAATTCAGAAATGTTTTTAATAAAGCATCAACAGTAATCATGACTCCACAGGATTGTTTGAAAAAACCCACCCGGGTCACTAAATTCCTCCAGGGAAGTTAATCAGTTATCTTTATCCAGCCTAGTCTTTATTTAACTCCTGACTCATAACTATCTCCTCAGTTCAGAGGGAATAAGGAATGTACAATAAGCGTTGACATTGTTCGTGATATTCTCATCGCTTCAATGAACTTATAAAATGAAATTTTAATAATAATTCCTTTTTAAGACTTCCGTTGAATACAAGGAAGAGCACCCATGTACTGGTTAAACATTTGGAACCCTCTTTATCAATGATCAAACTATACTCTATGTTTAAGAAATAACTGCAGATGCTGGAAAAATCGGAGGTAGACAAAAATGCTGCAGAAACTGTGAGGCAGCATCTATGGAGCAAAGGAATAGGTGACGTTTCGGGTCAAGGCCCTTCTTCAGAAACTATACTCCATGATCACAGGTATTTGAACAGATTATGAAGTCTATTGCTGTCATGCTTACAGTGCATGGAAATAAATTAAAGGTATTATATTTGATAGTCTGGTTAAATAAATAAGCACATATTTTAATAAATTTCCCATACCCTTCTTGTTTCTCTGTATTCACTGCATGTTTAATTCAGTTTAGTTTATTCTCACGTGTACCAAGGTACAGTGAAAAGCTTTGTTGCGTGCTAACCAGTCAGCAGAAATAAAATACATTATTACAATCGAGCCATCCACAGTGTACAGATGCATGATAAAGGGAATAACGTGAATAATATTTAGTGCAAGATAAAGCCAGTAAAGTCTGATCAAAGATAGTCTGATGGTAGATGGTAGTTCAGGACTGCTTACTAGTTGTTGGTTGGATGGTTAAGTTGCCTAATAACAACTGGGAAGAAACTGTCCCTGAATCTGGAGATGTGGATGTTCACACCTATATCTTTTGCCCGATGCAAGAGGGGAGAAGAGGGATTGGCCAGGGTGTGTCATCCTTAATTGTGCTGCTGGCCTTGCCGAGGCAGCGTGAGGTGTAAATGGAGACAATGAAAGGGAGGTTGGTTGTGATGGTGTGCTTTGTGATGGGTACATACTGTATGGGAAGAGATTACAATGTTATGACACAGCTATCACTCTTAAATAGGAGATATTTCAGAAACAGCATTTTGCAAATTATTTTTGTAAACTCTAGAACTATGTTATTTTAAACTGCTTGATTAACCAAACTGCTCCAATTAGCATTGTAATCTGCAGCCAACAGAAACAAAAAGTGTTTACATCTCAGAAGAGAAGATGACAACGTTATTAACTTAGTTTATCTGTATTTGTGACCATCAAGCTCTCAGTTCCTGCTTGTTTTATAATGTGAAACGGACAAGTATGAACATTGTTTTATGGAGACCAATAAAGTGAATCCAAAGCAACAAATTACCAGTGAACAGAACACTCTCATTGTGCACACTTGAGGCTGGTAATGTGACACGGCAGAGAAGACACATCAACTTAGAGTCAAAGTCATACAGCATGGACACAGGCCGTTCAGCCCACCACATCCATGGTGACCAGTGGGAATACATCTGCATTAATCCCATATTCTAGCACGTGGCTGACAGCCTTCGATACGTAGGCAATTCAAATGCTTGTCCAGAGAGTACTTAAATGTGATCAGTAACGGGTTCCACCACTTTCCAGCAGACCATTCCAGCTGCTCACTGTTCTGGGTGGAGAAGGTTGATATTGTTGTATCTACCTCTGATACAGGGAAAAGTGTCCTGCAGTCTACCCTATCTACATCTCTCATAATTTTATATACTTCAGTCAGATCCTCTCTTAACCCCTCTGGTCCAGGGATAATAGACACAGCCTCCCCAACTCCCCTCATAATTAAGATGCTCCATCCCAGTCAACATCCCAGTGGAAGCTCTCAGCAAACTCGTCACATTCTTCACATCCATCCTCCATATTGGTGACCAAGGTTTTATGAAGTTTGAGGCTAAGCACCCTGCTCTTATCTTCAGTGCCCTGACTAATGAAGGACAGTATCACTATGCCTTCATAACCACTCTTGTCTCTTTATGCTGCCACTATTGAAGATCTCTGACTTGTACATCACAGACCATTTGTTCCTCAATAATGATGGTAATCTTGACTGGGAAGGTCCAAGGGAGTATTGAGGAACAGAGGAACCTTGATGTACTAGCCTCATTAGTACTCTCAAAAGGGTGGTGGATCCACGTAGTATGACTAAGGAAGAACAACCCTCCACTTTCATTGTGGAATATATAGAACAGTACAGCTCAGGAACAGGCCCTTCAGTCAATAATGTCTGTGCCAACCAAGATGCCAATTTAAACTGCACTTCTACCTACTCATGGCCAACATCCCTTTCCAGGTATGTAGGAAGAAACTGCAGATACTGGTTTAAACTGAAGATAGACACAAACAGCTGGAGTAACTCAGCGGGTCAGACAGCATCTCTGGAGAAAAGGAATAGGTGATGTTTCGGGTTGAGACCATTCTTCAGACTGAGAGTCATGGGAAAGGGAAAGGTCTATCCCTTTCTAGATTCTGATTCTAAACTAGAGTAAAGCATTCAGCTTTCTGAACAGGAACAGAAAATGTATTGCAATATATGTTTTTCCCCCAATATGTTAACAGTAGAGTTAGTATTTTGCAGGGTCTCATAGCATTCTAATTAAAGTAGCATAAATAATGTATAGAAACTAAAGGCAAAAAATAATGTTTGTAAGTTAGAGTAGTTTGGAAGCCATAGAAAAAACTGCAGGAGTCCCAGCTGAGATATATGAATCATCGTTAGCTACCAGTGACATGTCAGTGGCTGTTGCTGTGTCTTCATTTAAGAGGGACTGCAAAGAAAAACGTGTGACCTGCAGACCAGTACACCTGACATCTGTTATAGTTAAAGTACTGGAGGGGATTCAGAAGGATATACATGCATTTGGAAAGATAGGGGTTGCTTAGGGATCATCAGCATTGCTTTGTGCATGGAAGTTCATGATTCACAAAACTGATTTGACATTTTTTTAAATAATTAACCAAGGAGGTTTTTGACAGCAGATGTTGTCCATATTCATGTACCTATACACTGTAAATGGATCAATTGTAATCATGTATTGTCTTTCTGTTGACTCATTTTCATGCAACAAAAGCTTTTCACTGTACCATGGTACACGTGACAATAAACTAAATTGAAATTGAAGGTCTTTGATAAGGTTCTGCATGGTAGGCTGGAGTGATAGATGGCATGGGATCTAGGGAGAGCTTGTTAATATATCATTGGCTTGATGATAGGAAGCAGAGGGTGATGGTGGAAAGTTGTTTTTTAGACTGGAGGCCCGTGACTAATAGTGCGCCTCAGCGATCAGTGCTGGGCCCATTGTAGTTTGTCATCTATATCAATAACATGGACGAGAATGAACAAGGCATGGTTAGAAATGTTGCAGATGACATGAAAATAAATGGAATTGTGGGCAATGAAGAAGGTTATCAAGAACAGGATCTTGATCAACTCGGTAAGTGGGCCAAGGAATATCAACCACTTTCTGTATGAAAAAACCTTATCCCTCCGATCCGTTTAAAACTACTTTCTTTCACATTTAAACTGTGCCCTCTTGTTTTTGATATCCCTACCACGGGGGAAAAATTCCAATTATCTACCCTGTTTTGGCTTCACATAATGTTATACACCTCGATCAGGTCAACCCTCAGCCCCCTCAACTTCAAGCTAAACAAGCCTGGCCCATTCAATCGCTTCCTGTGACTAAAGTCCATAGCAAAGAAACTTGAAAGAGTACAAAAAAGATTTATGAGGACGTTATAGGGTTTAGAGGGTTTGAGTTACAAGGAGGGGCTGGAGAGGCTTTTTTCTTGGAGCATGGGAGGCCGAGGGGTGACCTTCTCGAGGATTATAAAATCATGAGGCGCATAGAAAAGGTGAATAGCCAATCTTTTCTCTAGCGTAGGTGTGCAAAATCCCGAGGGCATAGGTTTAAGGTTAGAGGGGAAAGAATTAATAGGAATCTGAGGGGCAACTTCACATCGGGTGGTGGGTATCTGGAACAAGGTGGTGCAGGAAGTGGTACAGGTGGGTACAATTCTGAAATTTAAAATATATTTGGACAGGGACATGCTTACGAAAGATTTTGAGGGACGTGGGCCAAGCGCACTAGCTCAGTTACACAACTTGGTCAACGTGGATGAGTACGTTTGAAGGGGCCGTTGCTGTGCTGTACAATTCCAATGTCCTTCAACCCAGGCAACATCTGGGTGAATCTCCTCTATACTCTCTCTAGTGCAATCACCTCCTTCCTATGGTGTGGCAACCAGAACTGGGTCCAATAGTCCAAACACAGCCTTACCAGTATTTTCTAAAGTTGTAACTCAACATCACATGTTGTATTCAATGCTTCCACTTATGAAGACAAACATGTCAGATGTTTTCTTCACTATTTCTACCCCTGTTGGCCATTTCAGGGAACTATGGACCCTGAGGTCTCACTGGTTATCAACATTCTTTGGTGTATTTACTACATATGTCCTAAAACGCATCACTCACACTTGTCAGGATTAAATTCCATTTGCCAAAGTTCTGCCCAACTTTCCGACTGATCTATATCCTGACCATCTTCCTTGCTATCCACAAACAAAATGTTGTTCCACCAACCTCCGTGCCATCTGCAAACCTACTTATCATCCCACCTACGTTCATATCTGAGTCATTAAAATATATCAAAGATAGCAAAGTTCCCAGCACCAATCCTTGTGATACATCACTAGTCACAGACTTCCAATCAGAAAAACATCCCAAACTCTGCCTCCTACTGCCAAGCCAATTTTGGATTCAATTAGTCAGCTTTCTTTGAATCGCCTGTGCCTTAAGCTTCTGGATCAGCCCACAATGCAGGACCTTGTCAGATAACCTTACTCAAGTCCATATCACCAATGCCTGCCACTCTCCCTTCACCAATCTCCATTGTTTACTTCTCAAAAAACCTCAAGTTGGTGAGACAGATTTTCCTCATTACAAAACAATGCTAACTCTCCGTAATCAGTCCCCATCTTTCCAACTGAAAATAAATCCTTAGAATTCTCTCCAATGCTTTTCCTTTCCATTGATGCAAGGCTCAGAGCTTAGCTCCACTGCCCTTCTTAAACGAACAACATTCGTTGTCCTCCCGTCTTCTTGGGACAGCCAAGATCTTTAGAGCCCCAGCGATATCCTCCCTTGTTTCCCATAACATTCAAGGACAGATCTTATCTGGCCCAGTGATTTATCCATCTTTATGTATTCCAAGGCCTCAAACATCCCCACCTTCTTAAAACCTACACACTCCAGAAAATTCCCCGTCCCCTTGAACTCACTATCCTTCACATCCTTCTTGTTGATGTATTATTCACTTAGGATTTCCCCACTTCCACACATAGATTATCCTTTTGGTCACTAAAGAGGCCCACTCTTTCCAGTCCACCCACTCTACCCTCTTGATCCCAATATACCTGGATAATCACTTAGCATTCTCCTTAATCTCACTTGATAAGGGTATTTCATGGCTCTATTCGCCTCCCTAATTTCCTCTGTAGGCACTCAGTTACAAACATCTTCTATATTCCTCAAGATATATTGAAAGAATCAAAATATCCAAATGGATTGTAAAAATTCTTGAGCACAAGTCAATAGCGTGGGACAATTAAGCAGCTTCGCGAACATTTGGGTAATAATGCCCAATCACCTTGAGGAATCAACACTGATATCTCATGGGTACACAAAAATGCTTGAGAAACTCAGCGGGTGCAGCAGCATCTATGGAGCGAAGGAAATAGGCAACGTTTCGGGCCGAAGCCCTTCTTCAGACCGTTATTTCTGATATATCTCATGATGATTATACTCCGAACGAGCCTCTCCTTCCTCCATCTCACCCAATGAACACGATTTTCTGTCCTTTCACCCACAGTGGCTACATAACCTCTTTCAATCCAATCTATGATACTTGTGTCAATTACTCTGGAGAGCAGATTTCAGATTCTAAAGGGCCTGTCCCACTTGGGCCTGTCCCAGGTGGTGCGCAAAGATTTTGTGAATCCCAAAATCCTGGGGCGCCGCGCGAGACCGCGCTTCACTGCCTACATCACCACGCACCTTGCACGAGTAATGCACGTCATGCGCGCGTAATGCACGCCATGCGCACATCACGTGCGTCGTAACGTGTAAATGATGTCGTGTAAATGACGCGCAAATAATGTCCAAGTGGGACAGCCCCTTAACTCCTCTCTGAATAACAAGATCACTCCGGAATCCCTAATGTACATAAAAGAACATAAAACAATACAGCACGGGGGAACAGGTCCTTTGGCCCAAAATGTCTGTGGGGAATATTATACTATGTTAAAGTAATTTCCTCTGTGTGCCTGTGATCCATATTTCTCCATTCCTTGCAAATCCATGTGCCTATCTAAAACTCTATTAAATGCCTGTATCTTCTTCAACTATCACCCCTGGCAGCACATTCCAGGTACCCATCACTTTGTGTGAGAAAATCCTTCCCTGCAAAGCTCTTTTAAACTCCCCCCATCCTTCTGACCCAACAGCTCTGCTCTTCAGTCATTTTCACACTGGGAAAAAGATTCTGACTGTTCACCCTATATATGCCTCTCTCATCATTTTATATACTTCTATCAGTCTCCCCACAACATGTGCTCCAGAGAAAACAATCCGAGTTTGTTCAATCTCTCCTTACAGTCAATACATTCTATCCTTCCCTGCAACACTCCAAACGTTCGGGAAAGGACGTTCTTTTAGGAAGGAGATGAGGAGGAATTTCTTTAGTCAGAGGGTGGTAAATCTGTGGAATTCTTTGCCACAGAAGGCTGTGGAGGTCAAGTCGTGGATATATTTAAGGCCGAGATAGATAATGTAGATTCTTGATGTCAGAGGTTATGGGGTGAAGATAGGAGGATGGGATTAGGAGGGAGAGATGAATCAGCCATGATTGAATGGTGGAGTAGACTTGATGGGCCAAATGGCCTAATTCTGCTCTAATCACATGATTTTATGATCTAATCCAAGCAGCATCCTGGTAAACTTCTTCTGCATCCTCTCCAAATGCTTTAAAATTTGGTTTTATAAATGACTATCTTAGATATATTACTTCACACAAATTGAAGCATCTTCAATCCATGTAGAAAAAAGGCACAATCATTGTTAAAAGCAATGTTTCAAATATTAATCTAGTTCGTGGCGTTCTTTCAGCTTGATGTACACTGGATGTAATCTCTGTCTCACCTAATCAGGTGATTTATTTCCAAAGGCAGAAGTGCGTTAAAAATGAATTACACTCATTTATTTCTGTTCTGTTCCTCGCTGGTGCAAGCTCACTGAATATAACTTCGTTATTTAAATAATTGGCGCATTAGAGCAAATGTCACTCGAAAAAGACTGGAGGATGCTTATGCTGCAAGAGCATTTTTTGAAGGCTATGATTCATAAAGCACCAGAGGGTAGATTTATGTCAGGGTCCACCTAACTGATGCAGAAACTATTCTGAAATAGTTACAACCACAAACATTTGACTCTAACCATATTTCAACTTTTATTTGTACAGAAAGTTACTTCGCTTATAAATGAAATATTTAAACAGGGGTTTTATGGCAAATGTCAGTGTGTCAAATATGTGGCTCAACATGACCAAAGAGAAATCACTTCAAACAAATTAAATCTGAATTACTGTCAAGGTCTGTATAAAATTCTGAACAGGAAATTGACTAAATGAAGTTTCCACTCAATTACTGCAACTGTACACTCGTGTTTGATCCACCGTCACATTAAGGAAGTCCTTTAATTTGTTTTCCATCTCCCAGCAATGTGGTTTTCCACCCAGCACAAAGGGCCACTGCCTTTCCTGAGCAGAACATGCAAACCTTGCACATGATTGTAAAAGGGTCTCGACCCGAAACATCACCCATTCCTTCTCTCCAGAGATGCTGCCTGTCCCGCTGAGTTCCTCCAGCATTTTGCGTCTACCTTCGATTTAAACCAGCATCTGCAGTTCTTTCCTATACATGATTGTAAAATCTGTGCCGGGTTTGTCCCAGGAGAGGAGTGTAAATGTTATACAGGGTTTTTCCTGTTCTGGACAAAAAGCCTTTTCTGCCATCTGCCATCTGCCAAGGTGACCATTTTTGAATTATGAAACAAAACTTATCATCGATCCCAAATCATACAGATATAACCATGGAAGGAGTCCCCTCTCGTACAGCAGCTTGTATTGTCATGGATAGTTGACCATCCAGATCACAGAATGTTCTCAATTTCAATGAGATCTTCTCTCAATTTTCTGAACTCTTGAGAATACAGGGCATATCCACTTCTTATATGGTAAACCCACCTGTTCACTCACACACCTTCACGTGGACTACCTCTTCCTTCTCTTTCTTGATTTCCATCTTTGTCCAAGGAGATAGGCTAGTCACAAACGTAGATTAAAAGCCTACAGACCACTGCGCCCATCTTGAATTCCACTTCCCCCCACCTGTGAGACTCGATTCTTTTATCTGAATTCTTCCATCTTTTTTATATTTGTTGCAATTACAAGACTTTCTACAGAGGTATCTTGCTTCTTCTTGAATATCCCTCTCTAGCACAGTGGGGAGAGCTCCTGCCCTGGACAGAGCAAGGAAACTGTTCCTCTCCTCACCTTGCACCCCACCTTACACCCCAATGGTACATCTTATGCAACTTCCACCAGCTCCAACAAGATTCCACGATCGAACACATCTTTCCCTCCCTCAGTTCATTATTTTGAATGGACTGTTCCCTTTGTAACTCACTGATCCACTCTCCCTGCCCCCTCGATCCCGATTACGGGTGCTGTCTGTACGGAGTTTGTACGTTCTCCCTGTGAACACGTGGGTTTTCTCCGGGTGCTCCAGTTTCCTCCCACACTCCAAAGACCTACTGGTTGGTGGGTTAATTGACTTTGATAAAATTGTAAATTGTCCCTAGTCTGTAGGATAGTGTTAGTGTACGGGGTGATCACTGGCCAGCGTGGACTTGGTGGGCTGAAGGGTCTTTTTCCGCTTTATATTTCTAATGTCTAAAGGGACATGGATAGGATAGTTTAGAAGAATATGGGCCAAATGCAGGCAGGTGGACTAGTGTAGATGGGATATGTTGGCCGGCATGGGCAAGTTGGGCCAAAGAGCCTGTTTCCATGCTGTATGACTTTATATAACTCAATTTCAAATTTCTGGGTGGTAATTTGCAAATTCAGCAAGTGTGAATTTCCATTACCCAAACAGCCGTACCACAAGCTTCACCAGTTCTGCAGTGGTCTCACTCTTGTCTCCTGTATATTGGGGAAATTAACCACGGGTTGGATGACCACATTCGATCCACAGGGTGACCCTGAGCTTCCTGGTGCCTGCCTCTTCAACCCCTCACTCTGACCTCTGCCTATGATTTCCTGCTTTGTTATAATTAGGTCCAATGTGACTTTCTGCGCTGTTGTAATCAGATCCAATGCAAGCCTGAGGAACAAAACCTCATCACCTAGGCTCATTGTAGTTTTCTGGATGCAAATTGAAGTCTACATCTTCAGGTAATTTGCCTTCAATGCATCAGAATTGGGCATTGCTGTTGTAAGTCATCCAACTGTGATATTGGCTCCGTTTTTGCTTCCCATTAGTTAGTGACCTTGCCTTTGCATTATCACCCTCAAATGGCTTGCATTAATCCATTGACTGGAGAAAATATTCTGCCAGATCTGCTGAGCATTTCCATCATTTTGTTTTACTTTTAGCCTTGTAAATCTCAGTTACACGCCCTTCACACAAACACTTAATTCTTTGGGTAGGGAAATAAAAACTGTACAAGTGTTCCGGGTGTGGTTTCATCCATTTCCTGACAGCCAGACAGCTTTGTTCCGATACTCTATAACCCTGGATTTGCCTGGATGTTAGCATTCAGTGACTTGCATACAGACATGCTCATGTTCCTTGGCACATCAATATAATCCATTCTCTTACAATTAAAATGTTTCTTTTATGTTTTATGCAGCTTTATAAAACTGCTTAGGGCACATATGGAGCATTTTGTACAGTTCTGGTCCCTGCCACAGGAAAGATGTGCAGGCATTGGACAGAGTGCAGAAGAAGTTCACCAGGATGTGGTCTGGATTGAGTGCATTAGCAAAAACAAGTTGGACAAACATAATTGTGTTCTCTGGAGCATTGGAGGATGAGGGGGTGACCTGATTGAAGCATGTAAAATAATAACAGGAATAGTTAAGTAGATAGTCAGAGTATTTTTCCCAGCGTGGAAATGTTAAATAACAGACGGAATATTCTCAAACATCCTTTTCTTGTTCACCTTGTTGGTCCAGGAATGAATGTGTAACTGAGCAGCAAGCATCTGCATCCAATCCCTTCAAACTTCTCACTAACACACACTCACATGTACACACACCCACTCACACACACACACACACACACGCACACACACACACATCCAGACCCTCCCCCCATCACTGCTCCTAGGCACAGACAATACTTCAACACGATTTGATTAACCAGCTTCCTGCTAATCAAGAATATTTCTAAAACTGTTACTGACACACCCAAGCAGATAATGATTTGTTAATTATTACAAAAGAAAAAGAAACATGTTACGAGTGCACATGTTACGAATCCACATTTTCCATGGGTGCTTACCTTGTTACTTGGGTTCTTGTACCGAAATCAAGTGTCCTCATGGACCGCAGGACCTCCACACAACCCATATACTGAAACAGGAAAGGAGAAAGGCATATAACTTTCTTAAAATTATTCAAAGATGAACTATATGAACAAAATTCAGTAATTTTAAGGCCATTGAAACAACAAGTCAGTGTGCACCCCATTATACTGACCAACATTGCTACTCCTGGCCCTAACCTGGGTGAACTGGGAACATTTCGAGATGGGTCCATGGAGCAGCAATGATTATCAGCTGCCTCTTCTGATCTGCTTCTGACGTTGACCCACACGGTCTTCACTTCAGCCACATTTTGGAATCAGGATACAAAGAACAGCCGCCATCATGTAAAATGTTTAGCACGTGTGAGGAAGAATGTATTTCTATCCCATTTCATCCTTCCAAGAGGACGAAAGACAACGGGAGATGGTCATTTGCTAATAATCATTCAATGGCGGCAGAGGTGGAGTTTGAGCAGTTTGATGATTATACAAACAACAAAGTCAGACAGTCAGTCAGCATCTGTGGAAAGTGAAACCATTCCATGTTTCAGGTCAGGGACTCTTCCTCAGAACTGGGGAGGGGAGAGTAGAGGGGGACAGTTTTCAAAGTAGAGCTGGGTGAATCAGTGAGTCAAAGTCAGAGTCATTGAGTTATACAGCGATGTAAACAGGCCCTCTCGGTCCAAGTCCTCCATTGCAACCAAGATGTCCTTCTGAGCTAGTCTCAATTGCCTACATTTGGCCAATATCCCTCTAAAACCTTCCTACCCATGCAACTGTCCAAATGTATTTAAATGTTGTAATTGTACTTCCTCTACCACCACCTCCTCTAGCAGCTCATCCACATACATGCCTTCCCCTGAAAAAGTTGCCGCAACAGTCTCATTTAAATCTTTCCCCTCTCACCTTAAACTTATGCCCTCTAATTTATCATTGCCTTACCCTGGGAAATTCACCTTATCTATGTCCTCATGATTTTATATACCTGTACAAGGTCACACCTCAGGTTCCTATGTTCCAGGGAAAGTGTCACAGCCTTTTGAATCTTTCCTTATAACTGGAGTTCCCCAATCTTGGTAACATCCCCATTAATCCTTTCTACATCCTTTCTAACGTAATTACATACTTCCTATAGCTGGGTGACCAGAACTGAACATAATAATCCAAGTGTGATCTGACTGATGACTTGTACAGTGGCAAAATGATGTCCCAATTCTGTATTCAGTGCCCTGGGTGAGAAAGGCAAGTGTGCCAAATGCCTTCTTTACAATACTGTCTCGTGCGGCACGGTGGCGTAGCAGCAGAGCTATGCCTTACAGCGCCAGAGACCCGGATTCGATCCTGACTATGGGTGAATTTGTACGTTCTCCCCATGCCCTGCGTGGGTTTTCTCCGAGATCTCCGGTTTCCTCCCACACTCCAAGCAGGTTTGTAGATTAACTGGCTTGGTATAAATGTAAATTGTCCCGAGTGTGTGTAGGATAGCGTAAGTGTGCAGGGATTGCTGGTCGGTGCAGATTCGGTGGGCCGAAGGGCCTGTTTCCATGCTGTGTCTCCAAACTAAACTAAACTTGTGTTGCTACTTTTGGGGAACTATATACCTGCACTCCTAGGTCCCTCTATTCTACACCATTCTCCAGGACATTACCATTTACAGTGCAAATCCTCGATTAACTTATCAAAATGCAACACCTCACGTTTTACAACATAGATTAATGATTTGGACGAGGGAATTGAATGCAACATCTCCAAGTTTGCGGATGACACGAAGCTGGGGGGCAGTGTTAGTTGTGAGGAGGATGCTAGGAGGCTGCAAGGTGACTTGGATAGGCTAGGTGAGTGGGCAAATGCATGGCAGATGTAGTATAATATGGATAAATGTGAGGTTATCCACTTTGGTGGCAAAAACAGGAAAGTAGACTATTATCGGAATGGTGGCCGATTAGGAAAAGGGGAGATGCAACGAGACCTGGGTGTCATGGTACACCAGTCATTGAAAGTAGGCATGCAGGTGCAGCAGGCAGTGAAGAAAGCGAATGGTATGTTAGCATTCATAGCAAAAGGATTTGAGTATAGGAGCAGGGAGGTTCTACTGCAGTTGTACAGGGTCTTGGTGAGACCACACCTGGAGTATTGCGTACAGTTTTGGTCTCCAAATCTGAGGAAAGACATTCTTGCCATAGAGGGAGTACAGAGAAGGTTCACCAGACTGATTCCTGGGATGTCAGGACTCTCATATGAAGAAAGACTGGATAGACTCGGCTTGTACTCACTAGAATTTAGAAGATTGAGGGGGGATCTTATAGAAACTTACAAAATTCTTAAGGGGTTGGACAGGCTAGATGCAGGAAGATTGTTCCCAATGTTGGGGAAGTCCAGGACAAGGGGTCACAGTTTAAGGATAAAGGGGAAATCTTTTAGGACCGAGATGAGAAAAACATTTTTCACACAGAGAGTGGTGAATCTCTGGAATTCTCTGCCACAGAAGGTAGATACATAGATGCATAGAAAATAGGTGCAGAAGTAGACCATTCGGCCCTTCGAGCCTGCACCGTCATTCAATATGATCATGGCTGATCATCCAACTCAGTATCCCGTACCTGCCTTCTCTCCATACCCCCTGATCCCTTTAGCCACGAGGGCCACATCTAACTCCCTCTTAAATATAGCCAATGAACTGGCCTCAACTACCCTCTGTGGCAGAGAGTTCCAGAGATTCACCACTCTCTGTGTGAAAAAGTTTTTTCTCATCTCGGTCTTAAAGGGTTTCCCCCTTATCCTTAAGCTGTGACCCCTTGTCCTGGACTTCCCCAAAATCGGGAACAATCTTCCTGCATCTAGCCTGTCCAACCCCATAAGAATTTTGTACGTTTCTATAAGATCCCCTCTCAATCTCCTAAATTCTAGCGAGTATAAGCCAAGTCTATCCAGTCTTTCTTCATATGAATGGTAGTTGAGGCCAGTTCATTGGCTATATTTAAGAGGGAGTTAGATGTGGCCCTTGTGGCTAAAGGGATCAGGGGGTATGGAAAGAAGGCAGGTACAGGATACTGAGTTGGATGATCAGTAAATGATCATATTGAATGGCGGTGCAGGCTCGAAGGGCCAAATGGCCTACTTCTGCACCTATTTTCTATGTTACTATGTTTCTATGTTTGCCCAAGTTAAATTCCATCGGCCATTCCTGGGTCCATTCCTCCAGTTTCTTTTGTAATCTTAGATAACCTTTTTCTCAGTCCACTACACCACCAATTTTGGTGTCATCTGCAAACTTACTGAGGTGCTTTCAGATGAGCCCTTCCACAGTCAATATTCAGTCAAGAGTTGTGAAGATAAACACAAGTCTAGATGGTTGAGCTGCCTAATTTGCACTATATCCTCGTGGGAGGTTTACAACAAAGGATGTGGATTGGAATTTGTTCAGCAAGTGGCAGCAAGACGTTTCACTTTGAAGATTTGCTTTTGCTTGTAAAAAGTGAATTTGTGATTTTGTTTTAAATGGATCATCACTAACAGACTATTCTTGAAAGAGACCCAGGAGAGTATGGTTTGCTCTGCATTACCTTTACACCTCTGCATCACAATGCATTCAGGAGAGGACTCATTCTACGAGGTTATATGGTGAACAAATCATTCCGGCTTTTTTTAGCTTTAATTTCAAACAGCAACCCAAAGAAAGGTTTTAAAAAGAAATCAATATTTTGTTTTGATAATAAATTATCCCAAATTACTTATTTTGTCACTGACTCACACCAGCATAAATGGATGACTTTTACATCAGGCACCTTTCTGACATTAGGGAGGTGTCTACATACTCATAGAAATCTGGCTCACTGTCCAAAGGGTTCACTAGTTGAATGGACATAATATTGGTCTAGCAATGCAAAGGTAGAAAGTTCAATTTCAAATTCCTAATCACATAAGTGCTGAAATTTAAAGATCATAATTTGGCAAATTGGCAAACAAAAAATGGATGACGATGAAAACTTTCAATTTACGCTAAAACCAAATTAATGTAGTATGAAGGAATATGACAGGTGGCTTTCAATAAGAGTTTGGAGGAGGTGAGAAATGACTCAATTATCACCTTTCCAAGGCATTGCCATGGAAGTGTTTGGTTTAAGGAAGTCAGTAACAGCTTGTGAAACATTCATTAGTTAGAATCAGAGTCAGAGAGTCATACATTGCAGAAACAGGTTCTTTAGCCCAACTTGCCCATGCCAACCAAGATACCCCATCTAAGCTAGTTCCACCTTCTGGAGTTTGGCCCATATCTCTCTAAACCATTCTTGTCCATATACCCGTCCAAATGTCTTTTAACTGTTGTTATAGTACCTGCCTCAATTACCACCTCTGGCAGCTTCTTCCATATCCCATCACCCTCTGTGTGAAAAAGGTGTCCCTCAGGTTCCTATTAAAACTTTTCCCCTCTCACCTTAAACTTACGTCCTCTGGTTTTTGATTCCTCTACTCTGGGTATTGGGATTGCATTCATCCAATCTAACTGCCTCATGATTTTACACACCTCTATAAGATCACCCTCAGTCTCCAGCTCTCCAATGAATAAAGTTCTAACTTGCCCAATCTCTCCTTATAGCTCAGGCCCTCAAGTTCTGACAACACCCTCGTAAATCTTCTCTGCACCCTTTCCTGCTTAGCAAGACCTTTCCTATGCAGGGTGACCAAAATTGAACACTGTACTCCAAATATGTTCTCCCTTGTCCATTTTCCCATTCCCAGCAACTACACCAGTTCTTGCAGCATTTTCCCTTACAACTGCAGGCAACACACCATCTGTTCTTCCATCTCTTCCCTTCCAACATCTAGGAACCCAAACTGTCTTTCCAGGTGAAGCAGTAATTCACTTGCTCTTCTTCCAATCTAGTGTGAGCAGGGATGAATGATTCTGAGAAATCAAATTACCGTCCCATCTTCCACCTCAGTACGGGGGCAGCCTTCTGGAGTACTACACCTTGAGATAACTTGATTTCTGTCTTTATCAGTTATCTATCTGCGGTGCGGCCTCGGTTGTTAAAAAAACGGAACTGCAGATGCTGGTTTGCAAAAGAAGACGCAGAGTGCTGGAGGAGCTCAATGGCTCTGGCAGCATCTCAGAAGGACATGGATAGGTGATGTTTCAGTTGGGACCTTTCATCAGACTTCTTCTGAAGGGGCTCCATCCAAACGTCACCTATCCATGTTCTCCTGAGATGTTGTCTGATCCACTGAGTTACGACAGCACTGTGTCTTTCTACATTGCTTGGTTTGTTTGTTTTCTTCCCCTTTCATCTCTCTGATAGAGGAGGATATGTCAATGACTCATTGACTAGATAATCTTATCAGAGACCATTCGCTTGCCCTACTTGCCCTGCACCTTAACAATCCATGTTTGTCTCTTTCCTAATTCTGACAAAGGATCTCCAATCTGAAACTTGGACAGATGCAACCTAACCTGCTGAGCATTTCCTGTATTATGTGCTTTCATTTTAGATTTCCCTCATCTGCACTCCTTTGACTGGGGACGAGAAATGGTCAATAAATCCAACCCACACCATAGTTGGAGAGAAAAAAAATCAGACATTGGTGATTTAAATTGTTTTTTATATCCGAGACTACAGAAATGCAAAATTGTAAGTCAAATTGATTACCCGTTATAAAGTATTAATAGCACTGAAAGTGCACTAAACATTGAAAGACAAGAGCTTCATTTGATTAATTGACATGTGATATAATTTATTTTATTGTCCACTGCATGGATCCAGACAAACTGATGTTTGACATGCTTATTGATCTGTAATAATGTATTATGACCAAGGCAGTCATAATTCCAGAACTTGGTGTTGGCTGAAAGTTAACATTTATTTTGCTCTTCTCTCAGCGGCCTCTACGAGGTGGAGGAGAGAATTATTGCACCCTTGTACGTTGGCAACCCGTGGCCCATGGGGTACCACATGAATTAGCTCTGCAACCACAACGGTTTGCAAATGTATATCAATGATTCGGAGGAAGGGGAATGCCAATAATTGGATGTTTGTTTGGCAAATGGCATAAAATTAGGCGAGAAGGCAAGGGGAAGGGGAACATACTAAGTAAGACGAGTGGCAAAAGTGTGGAAAATATCGTCTGATGTGGGAAAATGGGAGTAATTTATTTTGAAAGAGCACATTTTTTGGAAGAGAGATTTAAAGAAAGCAGAAGCATTAAGGGATCCGAGGTGCCAAATACAGGAATCACCAGAAAGTTAAAATACATTTCGGAAGGTTGATGGAATGATCTTGAAACATATGAGATTCTTAGGGGACCTGATAGGGCAAATACAGAGGGTGTTTCTTCACATGGGAGAGTCCAACGACAGAGGGCATATTAATATGCTGTATTTACCTGTTCAATATTTAAGTAATCATTTCTGTAATCAAAGAGATTAAACTTTGAAGAACAGATATTTTTTAATTCAGATTTGCTATGGTGACACTACAATAAAGAAATGATCTTGGAAGTAGCAGATGGCAACTAGATGAGTACATATAGGTTGGTTACCATTAATATTGCCTGCAGCTCAGTTGATAGTACAGCTGTTTCCAAGTCAAGAGGATGTTGGTTCAGGACCCAGATGAGGCTCTGGAGCAGAAAAATCTAAACTCCAGTGAAACTGAGTGATTGCTGCAATGTGGGAGGAGCTGTCTTTATTATGATTTATTAATATGCTCGTTCTCATATAGATCCCACGACTGTACTTTGAAGAACAAGATAGTAACCCAACTAATAATTAGCCCACATCCTTAAGTAGACTACATAGTTACTGCTGCCAGTGGGAAATTGTTGTTCCCATCAGCCATAATCCTCCAATACAATGTGACTACACCTAAAATTCCTTTTAATTGGCTGTAAAACCCTTTGGATCACCTCGTGTGAAAGGTGCATTGTGAATGTGTGCCTTTAGTACTCATGTTAAGAGGTCAGTTACTAAATGGCTGCAAATATCAAAAATATCTGTGTCTTCTAGTCTAAGCTGGAATCACTGAGGAAGGAGCAAAAGGGTTAGGTGTCGTGTTGACAAACGGTTTCAGGCCTGAGACACAAGAGGCTGCAGATACTGGAACCTTGTGCAAAGAAGAAACTTCTGGAGGAACTCAGTGAATGTGTGGAGGGAGATGGACGGAAGTCTGAACAAGGAACCAAACCTAAAATGTTGTCTGACTATTTCCTTCCACAGATGCTGTCTGACCTTCTGAGTTCCTCCTGGAGTTTATCTGTTTTTGACAAAGTTCAGCCTGGTCAAAGGTTCGCCCCTTTCTCCTGCAGAAGGTGATGGAAGTCAAACAAATTCACAATTTGCAGTTGGAGATGTTTGGAAACAGTGGAGCTGAAACTTTCAGCAATCTGCGAATGCAACAAGCCTGCCAGCGATTGAAACTGGTACGTGGGCACTCTAAATGGGTCCGAAACTCCAGAAACATATTTCCAAACTAATTTGGGAGGAAAATCAATTTTAGTGCAACCTTGCTAACAAAGAAGGCATAAGGTTTAGCCATGCTGAGGCAGCACCTGGAGCATTGTGTATATTAATCATCTTGTCTAAAAAAAACACATATACTTGCCACAGAGGGAGTGTGACAATGATTCTGTGGAACAGTTCCATATTTTCGAGCTCTATTGGACCTCAATGTCGACAGGTATTTAGAATGGGTATTCAGTTCAATACTGCTCGGAATTGTTGTTGAACTTCAGTGAATGCAATATTCCCTGAAGTCTATTCTTCTGCTTTTAGTGACCCTCTTACCCCGCCTCAATTCTCAATAGGCAGTGGAGTGTTGTCCACTATCTAGGAGAGCCATCTACATATTGCTTGAGAAAACTATCCTGGACACAGTTTGAATAAGTTCCTCCACATACAAAGTCCTTAGCACCATTGCAGTCCCAGTGCATAAGTCAATATGAGGGATGTTAAAATCATTTACTATTGCAACCTTATTATTTGAACACCTCTCTGTGATGTCCATATTTACTCCTCTAATTCCTGCCCCTCCTCTACATCCCTCGTGTAGCATCTGTACCGCAGAACATTGAGCGGCAGTGCAGTCCACCCCTTAACCACATTCCTTCATGGCGATAATATCCCAATCTCATATACCGACCCATGCCTTGAGTTCATCTTCCTTACCTGTCAGCCTTCTTTCATTGAAATAAATCTAGTTCAGTCCATCAGATTTTCCTCACTCACTATCTTGTACCTGACTACTGAAGTTATTTTCTTTAACTTCCATATTTGCCTCAACTTTCTCACCTGCCACACTACTGCCCTGAATCTCACCCTCTGGTACTATGGAGGTAACACACCATTCTGGAGTCTTGCACAATCAACAGTGAATGTGGATGGTTGGAGCAAAGGCAAAGTTCTACTAACCACATCCTTGTGGCGGGTGAAGTGGCAATCTGACATCCCTCAAGTTCACTCTCTCGTTTCAAAAGAAGTTTAACTAAAGAGGGGCAAGACAAGAATTCCATACAAACCATACTTTCTGAGAACGGGTCTTCGACCTAAAGCGCTGACTCTGTTTCTCTCTTCACAGATGCAGCCGAACTTGCTGACTATTTTCAGCATTATCTGTGTTTATTCCGTTGTGCTGCAGCAAGCATGAATTTCATTGTCCTATCTGGGACACATGACAATAAACTCTCTTGACTTAATTAAATGCCCAAAATATTTTCAAAATATTTTTATTGCTGCTATATTCAGTATCACTAGTTTGCAGTAATTGAATTAGTTAAACTTTATTTCTAGGAGATTACAACACATGTTTTGTGGGTTATATTTGTTTGTAATCCATTGCCTTTTGACACTGGCGAGTCAGGTGGACAGGGTGGTGAAGAAGGCTTTTGGAACACTTGACTTCATTGGGAAGGATATCAAGTACAGATGTTGGGATATCATGATGAAGCTATCTAGAAATATTGGTGAGACACAATTGAAGTATTGTGTGAAGTATTATTATTCTGGTCACCCAGAGATATGAAGGATGACATTAAGTTGGAAAGGGTGCAAAAGAGATTCACCAAGATATTACAAAGTTTGGGCCTTGATTTATAGAGAGAGGCTGAATAGGCTTGGGTTTTTCTTTTGGAGCGTAGTAGACTGAGCAGTGACCTTATTGAGGTGTACAAGATCATGAGAGACATGGGTAAAGTGAGCACTCACAGTCTTTTTCCCAGGGTAGAGGATACTAATAGCATCTCTTTGCTCCAACAGTTTAATTGGTGATTAAAATCAACCCTACTTCTTTCTTGGCTACATTGTCTCCTCTTATTCATCAGTCAACAATTTAACTCGGCTGTCATCAATAGATCTAAAACTGTACTATCTCGCTGTTATGGAGACACAAGGGGCAACAAATGATGGAATCTTGAGCAAAAAGGAAGCTGCTGGAGAGACTCAGCTGGTCAGACAGCATCTGTGGAGGGAATCGGGGCTGATGACGTTTCTGGTTGGATCCCTCTTGAGACCGGGAGAAGGGTTCCGATCTGAACCGTCGTGTCCATTTCCCTCCACGGATGCTGCCAGACCCACTGAGTTCCTCCAGCATTTGTTTTCTACTCCTCTGTTCTATAGTCAATGGTGTACCTCAGTTTTTTAAAAAACAGATTTCCCCCCCATCTTTTGTACAGGCTATGATTGTGTGTGTGTGTGATTGAAAGTTGTCCGGATATGCATAACTCTGCACTTACATTTAGTCCTCAACTGCAAAATAAACAGGTGTCCTGTAGCTCATTCTTAATTTGCTAATGAGAAAGAAACTCTTGCACGTCAGCATGAAAGGAATGACCAACACACACTAAATATATATTCAGTATCATGAATGATGGATGAAGAGGCAGATAGTAGTGACTCACTGGAGCTAATCTACTTCCTATGAGCCTTTGTAGATTTCTCTGACAGGTTGGGCCCAATGCCAGAAATAACTGTGCGCATACAGACTTCGGATGAATCCATACTTTCAAATGATAAATCTTACTTTTCAGCACAAAACACAGGAATAAAGAAACAGAATATAACATTTATTTACTGAACCAATTTTAAATATGCATTGAATGCTCAAAGGCATCAATAGGAATTTTAATTACAAAATTATGACAACATGGATCAATTATTCGTGCCTCTCCGATTATACAATCCATGTTTTTTCTTAATAAATGAGAATTTCATAGCAGAGAAACACGAGGCTAGATTCTTATCAATATGCTGTAAGTGTGTCAGAGTGGGATGTTTCAGTTTGAAAGTTCTTGTAACACTCCCTTCATGCCTTCAGTAACTACGTGAACAGGAACAAATTGATTTGAATGTTCTGATCTTCCTTTCAAATTGTTCCTGGCTTCATCCCACTTTACCCGAGTTATTACTTTCTGCTCCAAACTATCTTAATGCACCCGCTCCTCCTCGGATACAAGATTACCCCCTTGCCCTCAACTACCACTTTTCCATCCTTGCTCCTCATTCATTCAGCTACTTTTCCCTGTCAGAGTGATACAGTGTGGAAACAGGCCCTTGGCCCAACTTGCCCACACGGACCAACATGTCCCAGCTATACTAGTCCGACCTGCCTGCGTTTGGTCCATATCCCTCCAAACCTGTCCTATCCATGTACCTGTCTAACTGTTTTTAAACATTTGGATAGTCCCAGCCTCAACTACCTCCTCTGGCACCTTTGTGTGAAAAAATTACCCCTCAGATTCCTATTAAATCTTTTCCCCTTCATCTTAAACCTATGTCCTCTGGTCCTCGATTCACCTACTCTGGGCAAGAGACTCTGCATTTACCCGATCTATTCTTCTCATGAGGAATAGAGAATATATATCAACTCATGAGGAGTAGATAAGTAATGCTTCTTGTAGCAAGAGGAAAGTGCAGAACTTTGTTCTAGTTTCCAGTTGAATGATTATTTGTAACAAAGTAAAACTGGTTGAGTGTTCAATTATTTATCAGGTTTATTGACATCCAGACATTGAAATCAAAATGAAAACTTTTGTAGATAAAGGGACCAAGAATAGAAGGGAGTCTTTGCAGAGACCCTCAACAAAGTAAACAATATTTATTTATCACATTTAGACAATATTCTTAAATAGTTGAACAAAATCTTTAAAAAGGTTCACGCTCTCTAGTGCTTTGATGGTTTGTACCGAACAGAATATTTGCCTTCGAAGATTTGTGTTGTTCAAGATACAGACTAGGATTTTGAACAGAAAGTCTGCCCACATTTTGGCAATTCGACATAAAATAGGGCTGCAGCAATAAATGCATATTGGGAATTAAATAGAAAATAGAACATTGAATGAGGAACAGTATAGCACAGCAATGGGCTCTTTGGCCCACTATATCTATGCCAATGATGACCATTTAAACTGCCCATTTACCTGCATATGATTTGTATCCCTACATCTACTGTGTGCTACTTTCAAGGAACTATGGATCCCTTTGTCTCAAGATCCCCATGTACATAGATACATAGATACATAGAAAATAGGTGCAGGAGTAGGCCATTCGGCCCTTCGAGCCTGCACCGCCATTCAATATGATCATGGCTGATCATCCAACTCAGTATCCCGTACCTGCCTTCTCTCCATACCCCCTGATCCCCTTAGCCACAAGGGCCACATCTAACTCCCTCTTAAATATAGCCAATGAACTAGCCTCAACTACCCTCTGTGGCAGAGAGTTCCAGAGATTCACCACTCTCTCTGTGAAAAAGTTTTTCCTCATCTCGGTCTTAAAGGATTTCCCCTTATCCTTAAGCTGTGACCCCTTGTCCTGGACTTCCCCAACATCGGGAACAATCTTCCTGCATCTAGCCTGTCCAACCCCATAAGAATTTTGTACGTTTCTATAAGATCCCCTCTCAATCTCCTAGATTCTAGCGAGTATAAGCCAAGTCTATCCAGTCTTTCTTCATATGAAAGTCCTGACATCCCAGGAATCAGTCTGGTGAACCTTCTCTGCACTCCCTCTATGGCTATAATGTCCTTCCGCAGATTTGGAGACCAAAACTGTACGCAATACTCCAGGTGTGGTCTCACCAAGACCCTGTACAACTGCAGTAGAACCTCCCTGCTCCTATACTCAAATCCTCTTGCTATGAAGGCCAACATACCATTCGCTTTTCTTCACTGCCTGCTGCACCTGCATGCCTACTTTCAATGACTGGTGTACCATGACACCCAGGTCTCGCTGCATCTCCCCATTTCCTAATCGGCCACCATTTAGATAATAGTCTGCCTTCCCGTTTTTGCCACCAAAGTGGATAACCTCACATTTATCCACATTATACTGCATCTGCCAAACATTTGCCCACTCACCCAGCCTATCCAAGTCACCTTGCAGTCTCCTAGCATCCTCCTCACAGCTAACACTGCCCCCCAACTTAGTGTCATCCGCAAACTTGGAGATGTTGCTTTCAATTCCCTCGTCCAGATCATTAATATAAATTGTAAATAGCTGGGGTCCCAGCACTGAGCCTTGCGGTACCCCACTAGTCACTGCCTGCCATTGTGAAAAGGACCCGTTTACTCCTACTCTTTGCTTCCTGTTTGCCAGCCAGTTCTCTATCCACATCAATACTGAACCCCCAATACCGTGTGATTTAAGTTTGTATCCTAATCTCTTATGTGGTACCTTGTCGAAAGCCTTCTGAAAGTCCAGATACAACACATCCACTGGTTCTCCCCTATCCACTCTACTAGTTACATCCTCGAAAAATTCTATAAGATTCGTCAGACACGATTTACCTTTCGTAAATCCATGCTGACTTTGTCCAATGATTTCACCACTTTCCAAATGTGCTGCTATCCCATCTTTAATAACTGACTCTAGCAGTTTCCCCACTACCGATGTTGGACTAACTGGTCTGTAATTCCCCGTTTTCTCTCTCCCTCCCTTCTTAAAAAGTGGGGTTACGTTTGCTACCCTCCAATCCTCAGGAACTACTCCAGAATCTAAAGAGTTTTGAAAAATTATCACTATTGCATCCACTATTTCTGGAGCTACTTCCTTAAGTACTCTGGGATGCAGCCTATCTGGCCCTGGTGATTTATCGGCCTTTAATCCATTCAATTTACCCAACACCACTTCCCGACTAACCTGGATTTCACTCAGTTCCTCCATCTCCTTTGACCCGCGGCCCCCTGCTATTTCCGGCAGATTATTTATGTCTTCCTTAGTAAAGACGGAACCAAAGTAGTTATTCAATTGGTCCGCCATATCCTTGTTCCCCATGATCAATTCACCTGTTTCTGACTGCAAGGGACCTACATTTGTTTTAACTAATCTCTTTCTCTTCACATATCTATAAAAACATTTGCAGTCAGTTTTTATGTTCCCTGCCAGTTTCCCTTCATAATCTATTTTCCCTTTCCTAATTAAGCCCTTTGTCCTCCTCTGCTTGTCTCTGAATTTCTCCCAGTCCTCTGGTATGCTGCTTTTTCTGGCTAATTTGTACGCATCATCTTTTGCTTTGATACTATCCCTGATTTCCCTTGGTATCCACGGATGCACTACCTTCCCTGATTTATTCTTTTGCCAAACTGGGATGAACAATTT
This sequence comes from Malacoraja senta, assembly GCA_038087875.1. Classification (NCBI taxonomy): domain Eukaryota; kingdom Metazoa; phylum Chordata; class Chondrichthyes; order Rajiformes; family Rajidae; genus Malacoraja; species Malacoraja senta. The sequence goes on from CM075989.1 coordinate 13,890,484, forward strand.
TTGTAGTTCATCCATGCAGTCTTTAAATGCCTTCCATTGCATATCCACCGTCAACCCTTTTAGAACTAATTGCCAGTCAATCTTGGCCAATTCACGTCTCATACCCTCAAAGTTACCTTTCTTTAAGTTCAGAACCGTTGTTTCTGAATTAACAATGTCACTCTCCATCCTAATGAAGAACTCAACCATATTATGGTCACTCTTGCCCAAGGGGGCATGCACAACAAGACTGCTAACTAACCCTTCCTCATTACTCAATACCCAGTCTAGAATAGCCTGCTCTCTCGTTGGTTCCTCTACATGTTGGTTTAGATAACTATCCCGCATACATTCCAAGAAATCCTCTTCCTCAGCACCCCTGCCAATTTGATTCACCCAATCTATATGTAGATTGATGTCACCCATTATAACTGTTTTGCCTTTGTTGCACGCATTTCTAATTTCCTGTTTGATGCCATCCCCAACTTCACTACTACTGCTAGGTGGCCTGTACACAACACCCACCAGCGTTTTCTGCCCCTTAGTGTTTCGCAGCTCTACCCATACCGATTCCACATCCTCCAAGCTAATGTCCTTCCTTTCCACTGCGTTAATCTCCTCTCTAACCAGCAACGCTACCCCACCTCCTTTTCCTTTCTCTCTATCCCTCCTGAATATTGAATATCCCTGGAAGTTCAGCTCCCAGCCTTGGTCACCCTGGAGCCATGTCTCCGTGATCCCAACTATATCATAATCATTAATTGCTATCTGCACGTTCAACTCATCCACCTTATTACGAATGCTCCTTGCATTGAGACACAAAGCCTTCAGGCTTTTTTTTACAATGCTCTTACCCCTTATACAATTATGTTGAAAAGTGGCTCTTTTTGATTTTTGCCCTGGATTTGTCTGCCTGCCACTTTTACTTTTCACCTTGCTACCTATTGCTTCTGCCCGCATTTTACACCCCTCTGTTTCTCTGCTCACCCATTTAAGAACCCCACCACCTCTTATTCTCTGTTTATTATTGTTTTCTTCTTTCCCCCCTACATGTTGGGTCTGAGTGCTTTCCTTCTCTGCCTCCTGCCTCACACACTGTCTAATAGCATTCTCTATTTGAGTCCCTCCCCCCAACCATTCTAGTTTAAAGTCTCCACAGTAGCCTTTGCAGATCTCCCCACCAGGATATCGGTCCCCCTCAGGTTCAAGTGCAGCCCATCCTTTTTGTACAGGTCGAACCTTCCACAAAAGAGGTCCCAATGATCCAGAAATTTGAATCCCTGCCTTCTGCACCAGTCCTCCCAAGGGTTTGACCATCTTACATTTAACATCCCAAAGTGCAGCACCTCACACTTATTTGAATTAAACACCATCTGCCATTGCTCTGCACATATTTCCAACTGGTCTATATCCACCTGTATTCTTTGACAACCTTCCTCACTATCTACAACTCTGCCAATTCTTATGTCATCTGCAAGCTTACTAATCAGCCCACCAACATTGTTTTCCTAATACACATCACGCCAAAGAGGTCCCAGCACCAATTCCTGAGGAACAGGACTGGTCACACACCTACCGCCTTATTTTCTTGCAATACAATACTTCTGGAAAATTATTATCAAAAATGTTTGGTGGCATTTCAATGAGTCAACTTTATTTTTCAGATATAGATTGTGAAGTTCGCCAATTGCAGATAGCTTTCTTAAATAGTTATTTGTTGGAGAGTCATATTTACCTTACTTTTTGTTATGTGGCACATTCTTTAATGACACACCAAATGAAATTTTCATTCGCAACAATGAAATAATGTCAATAAAGCAAAAAAACGGAGTGTGTTACAGTGGAGATGATTATCAAGAATTAGATGGTAATGTTATCAAAATTTGCAGTGGGATCTTGATCAGCTGGGCAAGTGGATGGAGGAATGGGAAATGGAGTTGAATTCAGATAAGTTTGAGGTATTGTGTTTTGCATATCTTCTTCCACCCCACACCCCATCCCATACCCCAGTACAGCGCTCCAAGCACCTACCACTTTGTAAGATATAATAGTTTCATAAATCTATGCACTCTCCTTCTCTCACCTTAAAGCTACACCCTTTAGTATTTGACATTTCCATCTTTGACATGGTCCCACTCTCTCAGTAATTAACGATGTGTTTTTAATTAATGTATAAAATGCCTTGCCATTCTCTTTAATTAAATTTGTCAATGACATTTCATGGCCTCTTTTAGCCTCCTGATTTCTTCTTTAAATTCTCTCCTGCTTCCTTTATATTCCTTAAGGATCCTGTCTTATTTCATCTCCCTAAATCTTACATTTCCCCTTTGACTCGTGTCCAATACCAAAGGTCATAGGTTTGAGTTGAAGGGTAAGAGTTTCAGATGGGATCCGAGGAAGATTTTTTTCAACAAAAGGGTTCGGGTTTTAGTTGAGTTTATTTAGTTTGGTTTGGATTAGTTTAGTTTAGAAAAGCTTTTTTGTTGCGTCCTAACCAGTTAGCGAAAAGACTATATGATTACAATCAAGTCGTCCACAGTGTACAGATACAGGATAAAGGGAATAACGGTTTTGACTAGTGTTGGTGTTACTAATTTGTCGATTTTTTGTTAATTATATATTATCTATGTATGAAGGAACTGCAGATGCTGGTTTACACCGAAGATAGACACAGAATACCGGAGTTACTCAGCGGGACAGGCAGCATCTCGGGATATAAGGAATGCCCGAAGTTTCGGGACGAGACCCTTCTTCAGACTCTATGTATATTGTGTTTACTGACGGGTTATATTGTTGCAAGTAAGAATATTCGGTATCGGTATTCGAACACCGTTATCGATACATATGACAATCGAAGACAAATTCTTGATTGAAAAAAATAAAAACAATTAATACATCTTAATTAAAAGTTAACAATTAGTGTTAAAGTTAGAAATAAAACGGCGACTTACTCTCACAGTGTAAAGTGTGCCAGAGTTGAGATCATCATCCCGTGTTTGCACCGGTGCCTTGACCGGCCGCTCTGCCGGATGGACGCTGCTGACCCACTCGCCGCTGGCCGGCTGCATCGTACCCGCGGTCACCTTCAGCGGCTCGGGCTGCGAGGGTGCAGAAAGGCAGCGGGTTAGATCAAGCGCCGAGGGAGAGGAGAGACCCCGAGTCCGGAGAGAGCTGGTCTCTTTCCTCCTCGGCGTTTCTCTGGTGCCCCGCGGGAAACTCTTGAGACCAAGTAGCCCGGCCGCCGAGTGGGACAGTTTTAGGTGAGCCATTTTGGGAAGAAAGGTAGACAGACCGGTTGCAATGTCCTCCGCTTCGGATGGAAGCCCATCAGCTGATGAACCGGGCGCCAGCGAAGAGGACGGGCTCTTGCCCCTGAGGACGGCATTGGTCGAAGGTTCCTCCAAGGATGACAACGAATCGTTCCTAAAGCGGCTGTACTTCGCTCTGTGAAGCATCCCCGGCTGTTGAAAGAGTCTCCCTACATGTGATGGGTGCCCAGCGAGGCGACAGCGAATGCGTTCTCTCATAGCCTACCCGCTGCGGCAACAACTCCTCCACAACCCTCCCTGTCCACCGGCAAAGTTACCAATCGTTGGACCTGGCCTGAACTGGAGATGGTTTCGGCGGTGGGTCTATAATATCCTGCTTCTAATGTCCACACAGTGAATACAAAGTGAAAAACTAACGAGTCCGAGGTTTCCTCTCATTCCCCGCGTTGACTCAAACCCAGCAAACTGCAACAGTGGACTTGCTTCAAACGCGCCGCCACTTGGAGAAAGCGACCGGTGTCTGTGCTCGAAGTCAGATGGGGATGGGGAGGTCTTCAGTCAGCTTGCAAACCAGGGGAACTGGCGGCTCCATTGACGAGTAACCCTGCAATGGCCCGGCGTTTCAGAGCTGACGTTAGATGTCCACTCCAGCCCAGCTGTTGTAGTGAGTGTCCCTGCCCCCCCCCCTCTCTCTCTCTCTCCAGTTGCCGAGGGTGTGATCACACGCCAGTGGCGGCCGATTCCGCAAAGCTCTCTGCCAATGCTCCTTCCTCTTCAGTCTTCACCGTCCTGTCGAAGATCGCTTATTGCAAAACTCTACACGTTTCCTCAAACAATATCCCCCAACCATTCCTCTGCAGGCGGAGAGCGAGCGGGGGGGAGGGGGGGGGAAGGGGGGGGAGGTCGCCCCGAATTTTTATGAATGAACTTTTATGAATGAGTTTCCCCCCGAGTGCACACGCTAATAAATCTGTGAATGAAGCGGAGCTCGCTGTAATTGACAGCCAATCCCTGGGGTAATCCCCTCGCAACCAATCAGCAAAGCAAGGTTCTGACTCATGTACCATAAATACCCTAAACAATGAACGCTGCACATTTTAAAATCCCTGTTTGTAAAAGCACTCTAGAATTCGTGGTCAGAAAGGTGTCTAAGAAAGAAAAGATGACTGGGAATTTGGATGATAATAATCAACGCTGGAGATTGAAGCCAAAGCCCTGCTTGATTTTCGAGAGTTTCGATTGAATGTTGAGACAACACCAGAAGGTGCGGTACTGATCCCGTGGGAAGGCATGATGCATCTATCTCCGAGCTTGGAGTTGGAAAAAAAAATTGACTATTGGTTCAATCTCCGGTCTGCTGCAGCTTCCTGAAGCTATCAAATTTTCTCTGAAGGCATAATGAAAACTGCCAAGCACACAGGAAGTCAGGATTTGAGTGGGAAGATACGGGAAATTAATCTGCTTTTATTCATTTAACTGTCAAATTCAGTAAAATATTGACTGTAATGAGTGTCACGGGGATATGACCTTGTGGAACGGCGGAGCAGCCGAATGGACAACTCCTGTTTCTCTTTCTATATCCTTAAATTAACAGAATATTTCACCCCGACCTGTCTTTTCCTGCGTAGGAAAGAACTGCAGATGCTGGTTTAAATCGAAGGTAGACACAAAATGCTGGAGTAACTCAGCGGGACAGGCAGCATCTCCGGAGAGAAGGAATGGGCGACGCTTCGGGTCGAGAAGAAGAGTCTCAACCCGAAACGTCACCCATTCATTCTCTCCAGAGATGCTGCCTGTCCCGCTGCCTTTTCCTGGTTTGACTCTTAAATGATGGCGGAATGAGCAATTGTACGGAGAAATCTGATAACACGCAGGAGGTTAGAAATGAACAAAAAACCTCGGCCGAATCCCTGCGAGGTGTAGACCAGAGGTGAATGAAGAAGGGAGTCATTGCTTCACTGTTCATTGAGTTTCGTTCGGAGTCTCGGACATCCACAATGGAAAATAAAATCGCCAGAAATTAATCTTCCTACCTTAATTGGTGGAGTGCTGTGAATTGCAGGTTTACAACCCTTGCCTTACAAGATGCTGATTCATGAAAATCGGTCAAAGAAAATCTAGACACAGCAAATGACATTAGACCAGAGACAGAACCAATTATCAACACAATGTATCTCCAGCATTCGTCAAGACTCTTGGTGCTTCTATTGGTGAATGAATGGGAGGTTTGGCGGTTGCATCTTGTTCAATGTTGGAATTGCATCCCAAAAGGCTCATCAGCCTCGATAGAGCTTAGATACTGAATCAGACTTCCTCTGTTTTTGATCCAACTATGCATTAAAACAAACCCTAATAAGGGTCAAGTTTCTATTTTCCATAGCAGCCTTGTGGGCTGGAATCGTCAATGAGATCATCCTAATCATGTTGCACCTTTACAGTTGCCAACAATAAATAATAGTAGACCTAAAAAGCTGGAGTAACTCAGTGGGACACAGGCAGCATCTCTCGAGAGAACGAATGGGTGGGAGACGTTTCTTCAGACTGAAGGTCATGGGAAAGGGAAACAAGAGCTATAGAAGATGATGTAGAGAGATACAGAACAATGAATGAAAGATAGGCAAAAATGTAACGATGATAAAGGAAACAGGCCATTGTTAGCTCTTTGTTGGATGAAAATAAGAAGCTGGTGCCACTTGGGTGGGGGAGGGATAGAGAGAAAGGGAATTCCAGGGTTACTTGAAGTTAGAGAAATCAATACTCGTACCGCTCAAGTAAAATATGAGATGCTGTTCCTTCAATTTGCGTTTAGCCTCACTCTGACAATGGAGGTGACCTACGACAGAAAGGTCAGTGTGAGAATGGGAAGGAGAATTAAAGTGTTTAGCAACCTGGAGATCAGGTGGGTTCAGGCGGACTGAGCGAAGGTGTTATGCTGTCTCACCAACACGGCCCATGTAAAAACTTAGGTCCTGAGTTAATTCACTGATGCCGGCCAAGGTTCAGCTGGCAGTAATCTTGCTTGAATTTGAGTTGTGGATTCAGGTCCCTATGACTCAGTTGGTGGCGTTCTCAGCTCTGAGACAGATGGTGATGGTGACTCCAGAGAGTTGAGCGCAGGAAGCTTGGCTGACACTTCAGTGAAGTACTGAAGGATGCAGCGCTGTCTAAAACATCATCTTTCAAATAAGATGCTAAATTAAGGACCTGACCATCGTTTCAGATGGAAGCAAATGATTTGATGAATCATTTGAAGATGTGCTGATGCTTTGTCTAGTATTTACCTTGAAGCTAACAAACCAACAACTGATTGAGTATCATCATTTGCTGCTTGATGTCACATTTCTCACATTACACGGAGACAAAGTTCTAGTTTCCCCATTTACCATTTCTTTTAAATCAGCAGAACATACATAGAACAGTGCCAAACATGATGCTAAGAAACTAATCTCCCCTGCCAGCATGTGATCCATATTCTCACATTCACTGCATATCCATGTTTGTCGAAAAGCCTCTTAAACGCCAGTATTGTATCTGCTTCCACCACAACCCGGGAGCGTTCCAGACACCCACCACACGGTGTAAAAAAACTTGCCTTGCACATCTCCTTCTCAGGTGACTGGAGGGGAGAGGAGAGATATTTAGATCATCCTTGATTAGAGTTACATGGAAATAGGCCCTTCAATCTACTCGTCCATGGCAATTAAGGTGCCTTCCTGAGCTAGTCCAATTTGCCTGCATTTAATCCATATTAGAAACATAGAAACATAGAAACATAGAAATTAGGTGCAGGAGTAGGCCATTCGGCCCTTCGAGCCTGCACCGCCATTCAATATGATCATGGCTGATCATCCAACTCAGTATCCCGTACCTGCCTTCTCTCCATACCCTCTGATCCCTTTAGCCACAAGGGCCACATCTAGCTCCCTCTTAAATATAGCCAATGAACTGGCCTCGACTACCCTCTGTGGCAGAGAGTTCCAGATTTTCACCACTCTCTGTGTGAAAAAAGTTCTTCTCATCTCGGTTTTAAAGGATTTCCCCCTTATCCCCCTTATCCTTAAGCTGTGACCATCCTATCCATGTACCTGTAAACATTGCAATTGTACCCACCCCACCCACCCCAACCACTTCCTCTGGCTGCTCATTCTATATACCCACAGCCATCGTGTGTGAAAAAGTCACCCCTCAGGTTCCTTTTAAATCTTCCCCCCCATAACATAAATATACACCCTCTAGTTTTACAACCTTCCCCCCACCCTGAGAAAAACAAGACCATGTTTATCCACCTTAATTTTTCCCCTAGTGATTTTATAAACCATTATAAGCTCACCACTCAGCCTCCTATGCGTCAATAATAACAGTCCCAGTCTATCCAGTCTCTCCTTATAACTCATGCCCACCTGTCCCGGTAATATCCTTGCTGTATCCTTTCCAGCATACCCACATCCAATGACAACCAGTACTGCACATAGTATTTCAGGTGCAGTTTCACCAACTTCTTGTACAACGGTAACATGACATCCCAACCTTTGTAGTGAAAGCACCGTCCACTGAAGACAAGTTTGCCAAATGCCACCTTCATCACCATGTCTACCCTTGTCTGCTTTCAGGAAACTAACTGGGACTTGCAAATGACGGCAAACTGGTGACTCTGTATACTGTCTCAGTGTACCACTGCTATACACTGTGCCTGAGACACTTATCTGATAAGTATCTAAGTGCTTATGTATAGTGATACTTGTATTGAAGGGTATACATAAATGTATTTCACTGTACCTTGGTACATGTGACAAATAAAGTACCTTACCATGTCATACCTATGCAGATGTGTACGTAGCAACTGGGTTATTGTGATTTGGGAAACATCTGGTGCCTTGCAATTTCTTTGATGACTACACCCTGATATTTTATCTTATATGCTGCCCAATTTGTACAATAATATGGATAGACTAATAAGAATAAATAATCTACAAGATATTGTGATTTAATAGCAACTCTGCAGAGATGAAGGGTAGAGATTGCAAAGTGCATTTTGGGTGGCAGGATGAAATCAGAAGACACCTTTGGACGAGGAATAATTTCTCTTAAATATACTTGGGGACCTCAAAATCTCATTCTTTCTTCTGTCATTAATTTATAATGTTTTCCTGAAAATACCTCAGATTGAAAAATCAGGTCACGTTTCACAGTGCACAAAGCAGTAACTGGTTAAAATGATGGCTCATGATATCACTCGGTCGCCACACCTGTGTTGCTTATAGAACAACAGATGCCTGAAAATGAGTTTTCAAGGATGTAACACAATCATGGGGTTGAGATGATGTCACTAATTGTGGGTGTGAAGCTGACGTGCTTTGTTACACTCTGCGATCAGTTACACCCAGACAGCTGGCGGTTTGTATAATCTGTGCACTTGTGCTATTCTTGAGATGCTTGAAAAGTCTAAAGTCCCTGCATTTCGCAGGTCCTTGCCTTTCCAACAGCAGTATTATTACAGATATTGAGATTCATGAAATGAAGGTGACCAAGCCTTAAATAAAAGCAAATACCTTCAATGAAATAGGTTGCTTCTTAAAGCAAATGCTTGGATTTTCATCACTTGTGAATATCGCACAAAAGTTATTCAGTTGTAGCGGTTTTCTTCTTCGGCATTTGGTCTATAGTTAACTTCTTCATTCCATCAAAGAACATCAGGGAATTTACAGTGGGTTGAATTGTACTGAGTGAATGGAGAGTCTTATTCCCAGAGTAGGGGAATCATGAACCAGGGGACTTGGGTTTAAGGTGAGAGGGAAAAAATGTTAATAGGAAATGAGGGGCAACTTTTTCAAAAAGAGGGTGTTGGGTATATGGAACGAGCTGCCAGAGGTGGTAGTTGAGGCAGGTACTGTAAAAACAATTAAAAGACATTTGGACAGATACATGGATAGGAAAGGTTAAGGGGCCAAAAATGGGCAGGTGGGAACAGATGGGGCATCTTCATCAACATGTACAACTGGGCTGAAGGGCCATTTTCTCTGCTGTTTGACTCAGTGAGTACTACTGGTGATCCCAATGGTGTTTGGCCAAGGAAAGAAGTTCTGCATGCCTATACATGTTCACACCCTGGATGTATTGGCATTTTTGGGAGGCTTAAAGTGCCAATCTCCTGCACTGTTGGAGTCCATACAGACCAAATGATCAGTCTTGCTGAGATTCCCAGCACGACACTGGGAAACCTCCTCTTGGGTCCTGCACCAGGCCAGAGTCAAAGGAACTATTCAGTTAGCCGAGGGGAAGTTAAGGTATTATTTTTAAATTGTTTTCCACAATGTTGGACTATTTCTAAGTGTGCTTATATTTAATTTATTTAACTTTCTTAATATCATTTTAAGGAAAAGTTGGGAAGAACATTTTTGATCGGGTCAGTGGGGAGAATGTGGAAATCACATTCCGGAAAGAGAGAGAACGATAAGCCCCCCTAAATAACACGAAGTGACGTGACCCAGAAAGCCGTGGAAAGAGGATCAGAGGCTCAGCCAGGGCTCATGCAATTTCTTCACCAGTTCCCCGCAGAGTCTTTTGATATATATGATCAGACCTGGGGGATTTATCTACATGGAGGACGTTGCCCATCCCCAATGACTCTACACATAAATGAGCACTTTGGTTTCTGAGGAACCCTTTTCTCTTAAATTACATAAAATCTCTTTGGATTCTTCTTCATCTTATTCGCTAGAGCTATCTCAGGCCATCTGCTTTCTGTCTCAGATATGTTTCTCAATCCCTTATACTCCTCCATGGATACAATTGATCCCAGCTCAGCTGCCTATACCTGACCCATGCTTCATTCTTTCTCCTGACCAGAGCCTCAATTTATCTCTTCATCTAACAGGAACATGCATACCTTGAACTTTCACTATCACATCCGCAAACAATCTATTCCAATCAACTTATGCAAGTTCCTGACTAATACCATCACAAACGGTCTTGCCACAATTCATCTAGACAATTGAAGAGTATTTCACTTTGAAGTGGAGAGTCTTTGGATGTCAACAAGTTAAGTTACTTTCCGCAGGCTCTGATGTGCTCTTATAGCCAGTTTTTATATGCCCGGCCTTGTTTCTGGCCAAAGGTGACTCCCAGAATGCTGATGGTGGGTTGCCCATGGTTGCATTGCCAATGAAAGTCAAGAGTAGGTGGGTAAACCATTAGTGATGGTTATATGGTTATTGGATTGTATTTTTGAAGCACAAATGTTACTTGTCCCTTATTAACTCACATCTGAGTATTGTCCAGATCTTGCTCCATGCAGGCATGGGCTGCTTCATGTACTGAAGACCTGCACAAGAAATGGAATTGTCATTACTAGACTTCCCTGCTCCTGACCCGATGATAGACGGAACATCACTGATGCTGCAACTAAAGATGATCAACCTGAGGAATTCTAGTGGTGATGTCATTGAGCGAGGATGATAACCAACAATCACAGTTGGTATACTGCCACAATGATTTCAAGGACTGTCATGTGCCCTTTAGAATTCAGCCCTTTGCTCATTACTTGGACCAAAACCTACATAAGGTTTTTCCACTGTATCTCAGTGCACATGATAACAATAAACCAATACCAATATCACGAGGTGCCAGCCTAGGGAAGCTGTCACACTGCACTGTTCAGCATTTTAAGATAAGCCTAGTGCTGCTCCTGGCATCTGTGCTTCAAAAGTGCACTCCAGTGATCGTCTCCAATAAAGGAGAGTCTGCCAACTCTGATTTGCTTTGGTATGCCTTTCTGGGACCCCCTCATTGACCTAGCTGCCCGCCAGCTTGATCGTACTATTTGGGTGAGAAGTCTGCCAGCCATGAGATTGCAGGTTGTGGTGGTGTACATTCCCTTTGCTGTCGATGGGCCACAGAATTTTGTGGATGCCTAACTTGGAGCTGTTGGATATGTTCCAGGGCCTATCCCAACCAACACACTTATAGTATGGTACACTGGAGGGTGTCCTTGGTATAAATAGCTGACTTTCTCTCCATTAGGGTTTTCATGGTGACTTCTACCAGTGCTGTCATTAATAGATGTGCCTGTCGCAGTTTGCTTGGTGAGGTCAAGGAGGTCCACCATCAGTAATTGCCTGGTGAGATCCAGTCTGGCAGGTAAGTCCTACAGGACGCAGTTGGCTCCATCAGTGATGATATACCAACATCTCCTGGTCATAGATATTGAAGAATCCAGAGCTCATTCTGTCCTTCACCTTTTTCATTGCTTCTCCCAACAGCCTCTGAAAAACGTAGGATCCTAGATCTGCTGCATTCCTTGGCGCTCCAGTGCCCAGAGCAGAGGCGGAGCTCTCGGAGTGACACCAGGGACCTCAAGTCTCTTTTCAGGGACAGGCAAAAGCACGGGGGAAAATAGCTGATGAAGCACTCCACCTCCCCGGCCCAACCTGCCTTCACCAGCCACCTCAAAATCAACAGTACAGGAGAGAAAGCGAGTCACCCTCAGCCCTCAGGGACTGCCGAAGGAAGAGTTGTCGTCTTGGTACTAAACACAGTGTGTGTACACAGTTATATTCCCTACATTATAGTGGTAACTACAATTCAAAGCTCTTCGCAACACCAAGAGATCTTGAACTTGCTAGATGGATCAGTACAAATGAATCAGAAGGATCAGATAGTTTAGGTAAATGGAGAGAAGGATAGCCAGACATCATATATTAAGACAACCTATTTCCTTCGCTCCATAGATGCTGCTGCACCCGCTGAGTTTCTCCAGCATTTTTGTGTACCATCATATATTAAGTGAAGTTTTATCTTTTGCTCTTTGGACTCAGCCACTAGGTGGAGTGTGAGGGCTCAGGGGCCACCCTACATAATTGCTGATGTATCTGTGCCCTTTCAGGCTCTGGTTGCACTGTGCAGCGAAATAAGCACCTTCTTACCCCCCAAAACCTATAATGTGAGCTGCATCTGCATTCTCCAACACATATTGTTCCCTATTTGTCGTAGAGTGCATTTATAATTTGGTTGTAGTCTTGTAGCAATTTTAAGTGCAGACAAATGACATCAGTAGTTGTCATTACACTCTATGTACAACATGACATCTAACTGGGAAGCAGAATTACTGAGTGTTAAATCAAATTACTGGGACTCGTAGTGGAATGAGCATTAATCACAGATAGGCTTTGGCCATGAATGTATAAATAACTATAAAGATGAAAAACACACCAATCAGCTCATTAGGGACACCTATTTAGGAATTTAGCAATCTTTGTTAGCAATTGTAAACAGCAAGATCTATTTCATTTTGGCATTTGAAACCAGAAAAAGTGTAGAAGAGCAATGAAAGCTGAGAAATTAACACCGGATCATCCATCCAGCTTTACAGTCACATTCTCTGGGCAAAGATTACGGGAACACAATCAGAATCTTTATCCCCAAGGTGGGAGATAGTGCATTTTATGAAGTCAAATTCTGGTATGACATGTACAGTAAATGGTAGATTTATTAGGAGTGCTGATGTGCAGTGTGATCTTGGGCTGATAGGCCATTGCTCGTTGAAAATGGCGACCAGATGGATAGGGTAGTGAAGAAGGCAAGGCGTTGAGTATGTTGGGACTTCATGGAGCTGTACAAAACATTGGTTAGGCCACACTGAGTTTAGTTTACCGCACTAAAGCAAAGATGCAGCAACTACAAAGAGAATGTAGAAGAGATTCAGCAGGATGTTGCCTGGAATAGATGCCTGTAGTTTTCAAGGAGAGTTAGATAGGCCGGATTTATTATCACTGGAGCAGAAGAGGCTGAGAGTTCTCTATTAGAACAAGTAGTGCTGGAACAGTGAGCAGCTCCTTTGGAAGTGGATTCCTTTAAATCTTTCCCCTCTCACTTTAAACCTATGCCCTCCAGCTTTAAACTCCCTGGCACTGGGGAAAAAAAATGTCAATTCATTAGTTTTTTATCTTGGCAAATTCTTCCAATTCTCAGGAAATGGACTGATGCAGGACGATGTGTATTTAATCTAATTTTACTGATAGAACTGCCCTAAATGTAAAGGATCTTTATATTTGGGAAAACCCCCCAGCAATTTTAAGCAAAGATGGCATTTTGCTAAATCGGCTTTTATTTCTTATAAATGGAGTTATTCATGTCAATTTAATAATTTTGTAATTTGATATTGGCATAATCTAATTTCATTCAGTATGATACAGCCCTCACTGAAAAGCTGTTTCTGACTGTTTTTGTATTTAATGCTGAATAACTTAAAATTCTCATTGCATTTCAACAATGTAGAAAAAAAGAAAAGTGAGGCAGGAAGAGCCATAAATTGCAATGGGGTCAGAAAGGCAAAAAGTTAGAATAAAATGTTGCGCTCATTCAGTTGTTACCCAAAGGAGGCGATTGGTATGCTCTGTATCCAGATCAGTACACTTTGCTGCATTCAGTTTGGAAAATAATTCCCTAAAGCATATGTGGAAACTTTGCCTTCTGTTTTTTTTTAGCAACTGGCAACTTCCTGAATAGTCAGCAGATAGTCAATTGCTGAGTTTCACACATCTCCCCGATACGGCATTCCTGGTCATGGTAATGGTTGCAGCTGACTGTAAAAGGTCATCTGAATGTACCTGAACATAACTCGAACTCCAGAGTGAACATATTCACTTGTGCATCTAGACCAACCTTTTCATTCCCCTCAATTCCCAATCTTACACTGGAGTAAGACCTCTGGAACCTCCTAGCAGCTCCTCTGGAATTGGATCATCGAGAGATGGTGGGAGCTGGCAATTACTGGGGTGTGACCAGATGACACGAGGGAAACTGTGGCTCAGATGTCACTACCAGTTATTCATTTCAGAACTCTCTACCCCTCCTTATTTCAACATTCTCAATCCACACTCTTCCACAGTCCCAACAATTCTTTACACAAATTATTCTCTCTCTTCTTCCTCTTAGTGATGATATTATGCTTGCAGGGTATTGACTAGGAGGCATGCATTTTAAAACTATTTTACTAATGAAAAACGTAAATATTTTTGAAACTTTGTCAGGACAATGCTTCAATGATAAGGATTAAATTTTCCTCTTGAATCTGCTTCAGGGTCATTGATCTGAAATGCTGACGTTTACTCTCTCTCCGTAGATGCTGCCTGACCTGCTGAATATTTTCCTCATTCTCTTGGTTTCTTCAGGTCCTTGATTTTAATTTCTGCACAAGATATTGACATATCTGGCATTTCTTGGCCATTGCCATTTGTCCCCAAACTGAGGAAGCTGTTGAGAACCAACCACATTGACGTGTCTAGAATGACACATGGAGCAGACTGGGTAAGGACAACAGATTTCTTCCCCTGTAGGACATTAGTGAACTTTGTCACTTATTTATAATAATTCGATGGTTTCATTGTTGGGATTAGCATGAACTTAGTCTCAGGATCAATGCATTAGTGGTTCCAGATGTACCAGTAGTTTAATCATTAGTCATAGAAACATATAGTACCGAAACAAGCCCTACAGTGCAGCTCTTCCTTGACGACCAAGATATCTCATCTAAGGCTAGTCCGTTTTGGCCCATATCCCTCTAAATCTTTACTATCCATGTACCTATACAAATGGTTGTTGTACCTGCCTCAAATGTTATGTGGGAATTTGCCGAGGTCGATTGGAAGAGTCTGTTTGCAGGTAAGGGATGGCAAACAATGTGGGGCTTTCAAAAGTGAGAGAGGAAGAATGCAGAGGCAGCATGTTCCTGTTAGAGTGAAGGGCAAGGCTGGCTAATTCAGGGAACTTTGGTTGATGAGAGATGTTGAAGCTCTGGTAATGGAAAAAAAAAGGGAGGCAGACGTCAGATTAAGGCAGTTGGGATCAAGTGAATCCCTCTGCGATATTAAAAGTGTAGAACAGTTGAGACAACAATTAGAAGGCAAAAAGAGGACATGAAATGGATCTGATAGGCACGGTAAAAGGAAAATCCCAAGATATTCTACAGCCATATGAAGAGTAAAAGAGTGACTAGAGAAAGAACAGGTTCCCTTACAGATCATCATGGCTCTATTTGTGTGGAGCCCCAAGAGAAAAAATGCAATGAAATTTCGTTCAGATTTGCTTTTGTTGGTGTATTTTTGAATGACAATAAAGTCTTTGATTGATTGATTGATTGAAGAGAGGGGGGAGGTAGCAAATGCATATTTATCATCCATTTTTACAGAGAAGATCATGAAAGCTAGGGTATTGAAGCATAAGGGTTGTGATGTCTTAAATCATATACAAAAGGGGAGGTATCAGCGGTTTTAAAATGCAATAAATCCCCAGGGCCTGACCAAATGAAAAACTCAGACCTTGTGGGAAGCTCAGGAGGAAATCTCCGAGAACCAACTTTGCCCACTCAAGATATGTTGTAGCAAAAGACTCATTGACGCAATGAATGAAACCACTTTGTCACAAGAAAGTCACTTTGAAAATGGAAGTTTCAATTTTCTCTTCATGGTCCCTATGAATTTAGTATTTCCTTTCCTTTACATTCAGAAGAGTGTGGACCAAGACAAATGCATGGGAGGGTAGTATCAACAATAGTGTAACTGATTACTTACTCTCTGGTGAAGAGGAGAGTCTCCTGGATGTTAAGAATCAGATGCTTGACAGCTCTGTAATCCCTGTAAAATTCCATGACAATTCTAAAGTGTCAATTCAGTTTGCAACAAATAATAATGTGATCAACAGCAATGTGGGGCTGCAGCAAAATAAATAGAAGCAGATTTGAAAGTACACATAGGATCCACAATTTCAAGGTTTTCTGATCAGTAAATCATGGACTGTCGAAGAATATTTCAGATCTGGCTTAATTTGGAATGCAGAGGCTAGATGGAGCTGACATGGACACTGAAATTGTTCAGCCCTTCTAGTTTCCTCTATGCTGAAGAGCAGTGATTTGATCCATGCGAATGATTCAATCGTAACAGTTTGTTGCACGTAGAAGGTGAAAGTGGGGAAAAATGAATGATGGGGTATGTGCAGAGGAAATGAAGAAATCCATGGGCGTTTCCTGGAGAGGCAAGGTTTATATGTGAGAGCCTATGGGGCTGTGATAAAAAGCTTTAAAACCTAAGAGCGACCACAAACACTCAAAGACCATTCAGCTGCTGATGTAGAGACCATTCAGCTGCTGATGGTCTTCCACCATAGCTTTGAACTCCCTTACCAACTTGAATCCCATAACCTTCCCAAATATTTTGCCAATGTTATCAACTCATCACTGAAGAGTTTTACTTTTCCCATTTAGTCTCACGGGGCAGGTTTACACTGAAGTTATTGTTTTACTTATCTTGGTCAGTACAGTCCCACCCTACATGCCGGCTGCTGCTAATGTGGTTCACCCACCATACAGCAGGAAGGCAGGAGCAATCAACCAAGAGGGAGAGTTTGGAAATGGCATGGTAATGAACGGAAAGCAAGAGAAGCAAGAGAAACAGCTGCAAAAGCACAAAACTCTGCAGCTATTGAAGCAGGAAGATTTCCATGAAAGTGTATGCCCGAGAGAGTTAGAACGCCTAGCATGATTTAAGTGTAAAATATACAAATTATTTCAATGAAAGTTGCAAATGGTCATTGCCATTTTCCAGATGCCAGTAATCAGTAGATTGTCAAGCAGAAGGGACGGCACCTTTTGCTTGAAGTATCTGAATGAAACCCACACCTCTTTATAAATGGACCTTACAAACGTAGGCTGGCAGAGTTGGGCCTATTGCCAGAATGGCCCCATGTACTGTCCAAACAGTCTGCTTCCATAGACTGCTAAACTAGTCATCAGTTGTAGCAATCCCTTTCCACAAAAATAGTGACCTCCACTTAAAGCAATTAGGCAGATGTCAGCATACTTACTGAGGCCCTCAAACCTCTTTTAATGTGTTCAATTTGTCTATGCAACTTTAAAGAAAGAAAATCAGATGCTGGAAACCCAAAATAAAAAGTGAAAACACTGGAAACACTCATCAGGTCAGGCAGCATATGTTAAAGAGAAATAGCTAACGTTGTAGGTCTCGGAAGTGGAAGAGAGAGAAAAACAGCTGTTCGTTTTCAGGAGCAGACAATGTGGGAGAAAGCTGGGAAGTACCTCTGATAGGGTGAAACTAAACATGTTACTGGAGAGAGTTACCAATACATTGTTGTACTTATGCTTTACTTGCTTAACATACATCACTGTTAGGAGAATCCGAGTCACTGATATATTCTATTCCCATGTTTAAAAAGCAAGTAGCTGAGTAAATTCTAGTCCACATTTGTCATTAACATTACAGCTGCATAGAGTAACGGATCAGCAAACTATGCTAAACTGTTATTTTTGCAAAACACAAAACATCAGGATGTATTGAAAGCACAGGAAATAATTTGCAAGTTCAGATACCCTTACAGACCATAAAAAGAACAGCTTCTGCCAAAAATAAATCCACTGTAATGCACACGTAAAAAAGATGTATTATTTTTATAGAACATAGAGTAGTACAGCACAGGACCAGGCCCTCAGCCCACCATGGCTATGCTGAGCATGATAGAAATCTAAACAAATTCTATCCACTGGCACATGGTCTGTATCCCTCTATGTGTGTGTCCAAAAGCTTCTTAATCTTTGCTATTACATCTGCTTCTACAACTTTCCTTTCAGCCTGTTCTGGACACCTCCGCTTAAAGAAAACTTGCCTCATTAAATCTCCTTTAAACTTTCCACTACTCACCTTAAACCTTCACCCTCTAGTATATGGCACAGTTTTCAAAGTTCAGAGGTTTGAGGGCAGGGTTTGCTTTGGTCTGCCCTCCACCTTGTTACACTGATTGGAGTACCACTTGTTGCGGTTCCATTCCTACTCATTGATAAAAGTGGGTCTGTCTTTGTTCTGGCTCTAATTCCAAATGATGCAAAAAAAATCACCCATCACAATGGGTGATTTTCTTGACCTGAAACGTCGCCTATTTCCTTCGCTCCATAGATGCTGCCTCACTCGCTGAGTTTTTGTCTACATCACAATTCTTGATAGTTTAGGCAACGAGGCAAAGCGTTCAGAAACAGCAACAGGTCGTGGATAGTGCAAGTCAGTGCCAGATGGAGTTCAGTGGGGGAGGGGAGAACTGCAAGACTATGCCCTTTGCATGCAAGACAGTCAAGACTGTTTGCTAAATAGAGGAAAGCCGAGACGTCTGGAAGAGTTAACGGCAAAAGTACATGAAGAAAGAACATAGTTAGCCTTCATCTCAAAGGCACAGCAAGACAAAGGGCCAGAAGTTTCTAAAAGCTCTTGTTTGCACTCTGCTATAGCTCCAATGTCACACCTTAGAAAGGATACATTGACGTTGGAGGGAGCTACCTGACAATTCATTTTAGTTTGGTTTAGAGATACAGCATAGAAACAGGCCCTTCAGTCCACAGAGTCCATGCTGACCAAGGATTACCCGTACACTAGTTCTATCTCACACACATCTTATCTAAGGGACAATTTACAGAAGCCAGTTAACTTACAAACCTGCATGTCTTTGGAATGCGGAAAGAAACCAGAGCACTCGGCGAACACCCATGTGGTCACAGGGAGAACGTACAAACTCCACGCAGACAGCACCCGTAGTCAGGATCGAACAGGGCACTTTGGAGCTAAGGCAGAAACTCTACCGCTGTACCACCGTGGCACCAGAATAACCTGGCTAAAAGTTAGTTTATGAGGAAGGATTGTTCCATAATCTCTATATTGCTTTCAGTATAACTACACAGAGCCTTATGCACTGAAACATGCCACTCGGCCCAACTGATCCAGACCGATGGTTAAGCTCCACAGAGCTTCTTCTACCCCTCTATTTCACTCACAACAGCAAAGCTGGTCAGTCCTTTCACCCTGCGGATTATTGAACTGCACTGCAACTGTATTATTTCACTGTCATTGCAGGTTTCACATTATTTCTCCTGCATCAAAAAGTAGTGGCTATTGCTGGCAAGGAAAGTGTTTACTGCCCTTCCCTAAAGTAATGTGAACTTCCTTCTTCAATTGTTGTAGTTCTTGTGTTAATTGGGAATTTCTGTATTTGACCCATTAATCATTTCAAAGACTGCTCTCTGTGTGTGACACGGTGGAGACATCTCATGCACCTCTGCCATTGTCTTTCAGGGTGATTGAGGCACGATGTTTGGGAGGAGATGTAAAACAAGCCCTGCTCAGTAGCTGCATCTTATAAATGGTACTAACTACAGCCCATTGCTCACATTGTTCCGAGGAATTGCTTTGTGCAGTTACAAATTAACAGGGCCAGTTCTAACATGTGAAGGTGGGAAGTTTATTTGTGAAGGCGGTGGGGTGCAGGCATTATAACAAGAAGCTTCCAAATTATTGTCCTAAGGTAGAGGCATTTGATCACAACACTGATCGGAGGTTCCCTCCTGATTGAGTTGAACTGAATTGATTGAAAGATATAGCATGGGAACAGGTCCTTCAGCCCACAGAATCCCACCGATCACCCGTTCCCACTAGTTCTATGTTGTCCCACTTTCTCATCTACTCCCTACACATTAGGGGTAATGTTACAGAGACCAATTAACCTACAAACCCGCATGTCTTTGGCACGTGGGAGGAAACAGGAGCATCCAGAGGAAACCCATGTGGTTACAAGGAGAACATTCAAACTCCACACAGACAGCACCTGAGGTGAGGATCAATCCCAGGTCTCCAGCACAGAGACAGCAGCTCTGCCAACTGTGCCACTGTTGTGTCTGGTTGTCTGCAGGTATTCAGGCATTAAGTTCTCATTCAATGCAAGAGTTTCACTGTGGTGACCCCATATGTCCTTGATGGCAACAGGGAAATAAACTACTTAATTAATAGACATTAAATACATTATTCTGAGAGTTTGCAACGTATTATGTGCCTCATGTTAACTCTCAAGTACTTAGGTGTGTGGAATGATACCACTGAATAAAGGGGGGGGGGGGGGTGGGGGAGGCAGCACTGGAACTTCCCACATGTGTATCGCAAACTGTCCCGGTACTGGTTAAGGGTTCCTTTAAATGACGTTCTTTTAAGGAAACATATTTGAGGAAGTAATGTAACTATAATTGCAGTCAATCATAAAGTACCAGGAATATGAAAAGTCTTACATATGCAAACTAAAAGGTTTGCATATCCAGTGAACAAAGCCATGTTGGCTGTCTCTAATTAGCCTCTTCACTTCCAAATGCAAATAAATCCTATCCCTACGCATTCTCTCCAATAGCTTCCCAACCATTGATGTGATGCTCAGAGAGGAACAACACCAGCTGCTCTCCAGTCCTTCAGGACCTCGATGTGGCTAGTGACCATTCAAAGATCTTCTCTCTTGCCTCCCTCATTAATCTGGGATAGGTTACATCAAGCCCTGGGAGCTTAATGGCCTTCAAAACGCACAGCACCAACTTAGTGACATTTCTTGGCCCCTTCTGGCCCTTCAAACTCCCTGCTCAAGTTCTTTCTTGCTTTCTTTATATTCTTCAAAAGTCCTGCCTGATTTCATCTTCCCTCTATTTACATATGCTTCCTTTTTCTTCTTGGAGAAAAATTACAATCCCTCTCTCTCTCACCATCCAAAGTCCCCTTATGTTGCCATCCTTGTCCCTCCGCCTTGCTGGAACATGTTGGGCCTGAATTCTGATCAGTTGGTCTATAAACCACTCTCACAAGTCTGATGTGGAATTATCCAATAACAGCGGTTCCCAATTTACTCTCGTTAGCTCCTGTAATTAGCTCCTGATAATGTTGTCATTTGCTCTTACAACATTTTAGTGGTTTCCTCCAAGATCCAGTCTTGTCCTTACATTTTAAGATAGTTATCATTAAGGATTTGTGGTTAAGGAGAGGAGAGGATGCAGAAAAGATGCACAAGGATGTTGCCTGCATCAGTGGGCGTGCGTTATGAGGCAAGATTGGATAGGCTGAGACTGTTTTCCTTAAAAAGGAAGTTTAGGAGTGACCTTATAGAGGGCTATAAAATCACGAGAGGGTGGATAAGAGGAATGGTCAGTTTTTTCTCCTCAGAATAAGAGAGACTACAACTAGAGGGCACACGTTTGAAGTGAGAGGGGAAGGTTTAAAGGAGGTCTGAGCGGCAGAGTGGGTGGAAAGAGCAGCCATAGAAGGTGGTAGAGGCAGGTACAATGTTTAAAAAGACATTTGGACAAGTACATGGATAGGAAAGGTTTAGAGGGAAACGGGCTAGATGCATATAGCTTAGGTAGGTACATTGGTTGGCATGGACGAGTTGGGCTGAAGGGCCTCTTTCCATGCTGTGTGGCTCTGTAAATCTATGAGGAAATGCACTTAAAATGTTATTCAACCAAGAAACCAGCTAAATGTTCAGGTGCTAAATAATGGGTTTATGGGGATCTTTAATACCTAAATGCACAGAGGTATACAGAAATTGGAATACAAAAGCAGCTCCTTCAACCCAACCAATTCACACAATGTTTATGCTCCACTCCAGCCTCTTCAAAGTCTTCCTCAACTACTATGGTGGATTCACAGTCGGAGTTCTACAACATAGAAACAGGTCCTTCGGCCCACCATATCCATGCTGATCTTTTCACCCACCCACATTAACCCCATTTGTCTGTATCCTTCTATACCTTGTCAATTGAAGTATCCGTCTAAATACCTCTCTAACATAGCGTTGCATCCGGCTCCAACGCTGGCCACACGTTTCAGATATTAACCACTCTGTGAAAATAATTTACTCCTCAGCTAGAGGCCGCACAGTGGCGCAGCGGTAGAGTTGCTGCCTTACAACGCCAGATTCTGACTACGGGTGCTGTCCGTATGGAGTTTGTACGTTCTCCCCTTGACTGCTTAGGTTTTCACTGTGTTCTCTGGTTTCCTCCCACACTTCAAAGATGGACAGGTAAG
Organism: Malacoraja senta; assembly: GCA_038087875.1. Taxonomy (NCBI): domain Eukaryota; kingdom Metazoa; phylum Chordata; class Chondrichthyes; order Rajiformes; family Rajidae; genus Malacoraja; species Malacoraja senta. The sequence continues at coordinate 13,912,613 of CM075989.1, forward strand.
TAGGTTAATTGGCGTTGGTAAGTTGTAAAGATTGTCCCTTGTGTGTGTAGGTTAGTGCACGGGCGATCGTTGGTCGGCGTAGACACAGTGGGCTGAAAGGCCTGTTTCTGCATTGTATCCCTAAACTCTACAATAAGATCCTCTTTAATACACCATCCTTCACTTTAGACTTGTGCTGTCTTATTTTCCCAAGCAAACTGAAAAGATTTTGACTATCAACCCTTTCTATGCCTCTCATAATAACGTATACTCAGTCAGTTCACCTCTCAGCCATCTCTTTTTCCAGGGAAAACGAACCCAGCTGATTCAATCTTGCCCCATAACTAAAGTCCTCCAATCCAGGCAACATTCCCGGTGAATCTCCCCGGCACCCTCTCCAGTGCTTAGATTTATTATTGATACATGTGAGAAGCTTTATTTTACATGCTCTTCAAATAGATCAGATATACCACGCATAAATATACTCGTCAAACTCGAGTACAATAGATAGATCAAAGGGGACAACACAGTCACATACTTCCTACAATGTGATGATCAGAACGACACATAAAACCCCTGCGGATTAGTTAGTGTTTTGTTCAGGGGATGCCTCTGAACTTTGAGACAGACTCAACTATCATGCCTGGTTATCCTTAAGAAAGCTTTAAAATTCAGAGCATGGGTCGAGCACAATGTGAAATCATTAAAAAAATCCTCAATTGAGTCTGAAGAAGGTTGCGGCCCAAAACGTTGCCTATTTCCTTCGCTCCATAGATGCTGCCTCACCCGCTGAGTTTCTCCAGCATTTTTGTCCACCCTCAATTTGTATTAGTCTGCTTGCATTTACTGTGATTCAGATATCCCTATGGCCCTGTGGCTTTAGCTAAAGATCAAGTGCTGTGGCATGAAGTGAAATGCACTGATCTAGCTGCAGTGAATTTGATAATTTCTCTCTAATCCTAGACCCAGAAAGGTTACAAAGGTTATGAAATGGAACTGGGCACTTACGCTACGCTGTGGGCACCGTGGCTCTGGTGGAAAGTTGATGGCTTGCGAATGGCTCCTTGTCCCAGTCAATAAATAAACTTCAAAAAACCAAACTTCAGGCTGTTGATTAGCTTCCTCCTCAAAGGACTGTTTTACATAGATACAGAAATAATCATCCTGTTATGTTAGATATGTGCACTACCACAAACTGAGAGAAAAAGGGGAACTCAACTGTGTTCAGTAATTAGTTAGTCAGGTATAAATAGAAATAAAGGAAGTGCCTAGAAGTGCCCAGGGAAAAAACTTGAGCACTGTGCTAATTTGGCACTAAAGTGGGTGGTATTTTAGATAGTGAAGATGGTTTGCAACAGGGTCTTGATATGTTGGGCAGGGGGTCTGAGGAATAGTTGATGGAATTTAATGCAGATAAATGAGAGGTGTTGCATTTTGGGAACTCTAACATGGCAGTGAATGGTAGGACTCTGGGAAGTGTTGTGGAGCAGAGGGATCTAGGAGTGCAGGTACATAGTTCCTTGAAAGGGATTTCACAGGTAGATAGGCTGGTCAAAAAAGCTTTTGGCACGTTGGCCTTCTTCAGTCAGAGTATTGAATATAGAAGTGGGGAGGTCATGCTGCAGTTATAGAAGACGTTGGCGAGGCCCATTTAAAGCATTGTGTTCCATTTTGGTCACCATGTTATAGGAAAGATGTCATCAAGCTGGAAAGGGCGCTGAGAAGATTTACAAGGATGTTGCCAGGACTTGAGGGCCTGAGTTATAGAGAGAGATTGAGCAGGCTAGGACTTTATTCCTTGGTGACCAGGAGGATGTCAGGTAATCTTATAGAGAATTAGAAAATCATGAGAGGACTAGATCCAGTAAATGCACAGACTTTTGCCCAGAGAAAGGGAATCGAGAACCAGAGGACATGGGTTTAAGCTGAGATGGGAGAGTTTTAATTTGAACCTGAGGGGTACCTTTTAAAAAAAAAGATAAAAGCTAGTGGGTGTCTGGAATGAGCTGCTGGAAGAGGTAGTTGAGGCAGATACTATCACAATGTTTGAGAAACATTTGGACAAGTACATGGATAGGAAAGGTTTAGAGAGATATGGGTCAAACGTAAGCAGATGGGACTAGCATAGATGGGGCATGTTGGTTGGTGTGGGCAATTTGGCCCAAAGGGCCTGTTTCCATAATATATGGCTACCTGCCTTCTGTACACTCTTCGCGGGTGCTGTGTACACACTGGGGGGACGTGCTTTCTGTTTAGTCCATGGCTATAGTGAGCATTTCTGCAAAATCACTCTTCCCCAGCCTCAGCAATTTGCTAGGATAAATGGAACAAATGACTATGGTGAAGCTCCAGTGAGATTGCTCCCCCTTTGTTGAGAGGGCAACGTCAGGGAGACAGCATGGAGTGCAAAGTGCAAAATGGCTGGGCTCAGATTCCTGCCCGTCACAGCAAGACATTGTTGGAAGGCAAACAAGAGGGGTATGCTCTCAAGATGCATTTTAAATTACTAGAGTCAGGCAATTGAATCGATTATCCTTCTTGGTCAAGCATGAACTAATTAAATCTGGGTTACTGGGTTTATCCAGCATGGTTGCGAAAATCAATGTTTCGAAGATCAATAGAACAGACTACAAAAGGATACAGAGAATAAATCAGTTGAGCTGCTAATTCTTGAGTGGATAATGGTATACATTATGATTCTGCCATCAACAGAAAGAGAGTTTGGAAGGTTTTCCCTTCAGAAATCCCTCTAATAATAATGTCAGATATTCAGGGGCACTTTGTGAAAATTAGCACCTTGATGCTTTTGAGAACAGCTGGTCAAAATGTGTGAACATTGGCATCAGCCCCACAAAGAAAGAAAGAAGATATTGGGAGGAAATGTTCAGAAATGTACATTATGCATTTGGTAAGCCCGTAGTACAGAAGATGCCAACGTGCAGAAAACTCAATCTTACATCAAACAGATACCCATCCATGTCAAAATGCAAATCTATACAAATTAGGTTGAAAATAACTTATTTCTGATTCTCCAGTGACTCACCGGAGCAGCATTGTGCCAGCACGTAGCATATGAGTTAAGAACATCCTCCCTTTAAGGGGAATGAACTTATTTGGGTCCCACATGAAAAATAACGTTTTTTCTGAAGAAGGGCCTCGACCCGAAATGTCACCCATTCCTTCTCTCCAGAGATGCTGCCTGTCCCGCTGAGTTACTCAAGCTTTTTTTTCGTCTATCTACGGTTTAAACCAGCATCTGCAGTTCCTTCCTACAAAGGTTTTCGTAAACTGGCTTTTGACATGTTATTTATTTTGTAGAGGATATTGCCCAAGATTTTTGTCAACAAAAACAGTCAGAAGAAAATTGGTGGGAATTCATAGAAACATAGAAACATAGGAAATAGGTGCAGGAGTAGGCCATTCGGCCCTTCGAGCCTGCACCGCCATTTGATATGATCATGGCTGATCATCCAACTCAGTATCCCATCCCTGCCTTCTCTCCATACCCCCTGATCCCTTTAGCCACAAGGGCCACATCTAACTCCCTCTTAAATATAGCCAATGAACTGGCCTCAACTACCTTCTGTGGCAGAGAATTCCACAGATTCACCACTCTCTGTGTAAAAAATGATTTCCTCATCTCGGTCCTAAAAGTATTCCCTCTTATCCTTAAACTGTGGCCCCTAGTTCTGGACTTCCCCAACATCGGGAATAATCTTCCTGCATCTAGCCTGTCCAACCCCTTAAGAATTTTGTAAGTTTCTATAAGATCCCCCCCTCAACTCATTCGTGTTGGAGTTCCAATATTTCCGCTACTCAGTGGAGGAAAATAAAGGTTAAATTGATTAATGAGAGACATGTGCAGTTGTAGCCTCTGGGGATACCTTTGCCTCCTCTTACTAACAGTCAAATTATTTAGGGAAGGAATTCTGCTGTCCTTACTTTGTGAAAGTCAAAGTCAATTTTATGTTACAGGTTCAAACATCAGTTCCAATAAGATGATCAATATCCGTGAGGGTCATCTCCCACTAATGGTCAGAAAATAGCGCCATAATTTAGTCGTCAGCAAATCGCGGCCAGCATTTTGCTGTCAAATCTACTTTCAAGATTATAAAATGGCTGATTGGTATCACGAGAGAGTGAATGAAAAGCAGAAGTGAAGCTAAAGTCCCAGCTGGTGGGTCAAAGGATGCCAAGGTGAGATGTACATTGATTCTAGAATTGCTGGCAATAACTTATTTGTGTGGACTGCCACCCTCCAGCCCTTCCTCTGATGATCTGTCTCATTTGAGGTTATTTTGCTGAAATAAGATGATGTTTTCCAACTAAAATCATGGTTTAATAAAGATTAATATTTCAAAAATTATTTTACTGCTTCTAAAGTGTTTTGGGATATGCTGAACCTTTCTCATATATTCTGTACCCCATAGCCACAAGAACTGCAGGTGTTGGTATCTTGAGTAGAACACAAAGTGCTGAAGCAACTCAGCTGGTCAGGCAGCATCGGTGGAAGAAATGTGCAGATGATGTTTTGTGACAGGACCCTTCTTCAGACTGAATAATGGTACAGACCCTAAATGTCTGTCCATTCCAGTTGCTCCGGCACTTCATATTCTTCATTCTGGTATTTTAATAAGTTATGAATTATATTTCACAAATGGAAGAGTAAGATTTATTTTCACGACCTGCTGTACATATGGATGGCATGATTATATTTGTGTCAGGTATGATTTGATGGGACAGCACACATACAAAGTTTTTCAATGTATCGCAGGAGAATAATAAGCCACGTTCTTGGGTGTATACATCTCCAATAATCTGTCCTGGGCCCCGCACATTGAGGCAATCATAAAATAAAGTTCATCAACCTCTCTACTTCCTCAGAAGTTTGAGGAGATTTAGCATGTCACCAAATACTCTATCAAACATCTACAACTGCAGAGTGGCGAGCACAATAATAACTGGTTGCATCGTGGCCTAGTTCAGAAACCTGGCTGCTCAAGAACCGAGGAGGCTGCAAAAAGTGGTGGACAATGCCCAGTCCATCACAGGTATTGACCTCCCTACCCTTGAAGGAATTTACAGGAAGCACTGCCAAAGGAGGCAGTTAATATCATCAAAGACCCCACACCACCATAGCCATGCTCTTCTCGCTGCTACCATCAGGAAGGTGGTAGAGGAGCCTGAAAACACTTACCTCCAGGTTCAAGAACACCACCTTCCCATCAACCATCAGCCTTCTGAATAACCCTAACCACAATCGTACCTCAACGCTAAACCACTGTGGACTTGGCACTACTGTGGCTGCTATGTACTTTGGTCTTTGCATGTCAGGTTTTGGTTTACTGAGAATAACCAATAGTTTATTGTAATTATTGTTGTTGCTGGTGCTCATGTGTCTGTTGAGCTGCAGCAAGAAGAATGTCATTGTTTTGGTTAAGGTTGGGTTCATATGAGAAACCTACCCTTGATTTGATGCTCGACTTAGGATCCCTTAAGATCTGGAAGTTTCAGTTAAATCCCTTCTCACTTTAAGCTCCGACATATACAAAGCCAGCCTGTAAAAACCTTTCCCTCATAAGACAACCAGCGTTTTTCAAACATAGATTTGGTAAACGTTATCAGCTCTTCTTCCAATCTATATTACTAAAAGTCTGATCTTGACCACTTCCTGTTGTTCTGTATATTGATTTTAGAAAAAACGCTGCCACTTACGGCTGTGATGTTTGGCCATCTTACTCAGAGCCCCCCTCCGCTGCGCAGGACAAGAGGATTTTTCCCATCGATTAAAAATAAAAGAGTTATTAGTGTTTAAAAAATGTTGAGATTTTCTCTCCTGAAGGCTACGCCCCTTCCGGAGGGACTATAAAACCCAGACGTGTTGAGTGCCTCAGTCAGTTTCTGCAAGATGGGGGAGCGAGAGGGTCACAGCTCTCAGTCTGAGCTGTGAATAACACTGAACACATGTCTACTAAACTGTGAGTGGTTTTACTGACCTGTCAGTGCCCTTAATGTGGTTTGAAAATATAGTTTGGAAATGCTAAAGCTGTATTGCCTTTGGTTTGGATATGCCAAAGCTGTGTTGCCTAATTAAAGTTGCCTTGCCTAATTAAAGTTGCCTTTCCTAATTAAAGTTGCTTTGCCTAATTAAAGTTGCCTTGCCTTCTATATAATTAAAAGTCTAATCTTGACCACTTCCTGTTTGCGCTTTATATTGATTTTAGAAAAAATGCTACCATGTACGGCTGTGATTTTTGGCTATCTTACTCGGAGTCCCCCTCTGCTCATCAGGTGCCGAGGATTTTTCCCATCGATGAAAAATAAAAGTTATTAGTGTTTAAAAAATGTTGCGATTCTCTCTCCTGTCATCACGCCACGCCCCTTCTGGTGGGAGGGGGGAGGGACTATAAAACCCACAAGTGTGGGCGTGGCTCAGTCTCTACAAGATGGAGGAGGGAGAGGTCATGACTCGCTGTCTTTAGTGGCCTTGCAACCTGCTTGAAATGGTATGAAACTGCACTTGAATTTGGTGGCCTTGCACCCTGCTTGAAATGGAATTTCAATGAATAGCCGTGAGTCAACTGCCAGCCCACCAGCCATGAGTGAGCAAGCACAACGGGCTTGAGTGACTGAGCCGCCAGCCCAAGAATCCATTCGGCCCACAATGTCCATACTAGCCCTCTGGAAACCAGTCCCTTCAGCCCACAACACCCATACTAGCGCTCCAGAAAGCCCCCCCCCTAACTGGCCACCAATATTGGAATTGGTGGAGAGATGGAATATTGCATTGGGGGACCAGCCCTCCCGTGTGATGCAGGGACCCAACGGGTCCCACTTAGTCTAGTATTTCCTTAAATAAGCAGACCAGCATTCAACACAGGAGTCCAGAGGTGGCTTTACCAATATTCTGGCACATCTCTCTAGATTTTTGTTAACTCAGTTCCATATTCTGGAAGCATTCATCATTACTCGTTGGGCCAGCAGTGAGTCACATTGCCACATTGTGAAGCTCCCACACTTACAACATTGTGGGTATCCCCACACCTCAAGGACAGCAGCAGTTCAAGAAAGCAGCTCACCATCAACTTCTCAAGGGCAACTAATGTTGGCTCAGGCTGAGAAGCCCACATCCCTTCAAGGAACAAAGACAAATAATTTTTAAAATGTGATTTTTTTTCATATTGTTCCATTCCATACGTAGCCATTCTAATATCTTAATATCTTCCTATATTTTACTCAATTTGCCAGATCTTTGATCTCTCACTTAGCTATTTTTATCGCTTTGTACCGTTATGTCCTCTTCACAATGACTCTCACATCTGCCATGACCAAATTTTGGAACTATACTTGCAGTGCCCTCATCTAAGTCATGTCTGTAAACTGCAGAATGTTGAGCCCCAGCACCAAACCCTGCAGCACACTTGTTACAGCTCTGATCAGAAACAGACCCATTTATGCCTGCTTTGTTTCCTGTTAGTCAGTAAATCTTCTATCCATACCAATAAGTTACCTCCTACACATAAGCTTTTATCTTCTGCAATAACAGTTGATGGAATACCTTATCAAATGCGTGGTTTGAATTTAAACATCATACGCCCACTTGCTGCCCTTCATCCACCGCATCATTAAAGAGCTCCATTAAATATTCCACTCGATCGTCAGACAACCTTCTTCGCCATCTGCAAGTCCTCCGATATTTCTGTCTTCTGAAAACGTACAAATCAGACCTCCTACTTTCTTATCCAAGTAATTCATATATATTCTCTTCTTCGGCCCCCTTCAGTCATGGCTGACCATGGGTGTCTCCAGGGTGCTATTCCCTATATGGAGGACGCCTCCATATAGGGACTTTGTTTAACATGGGGGTACTGGTGTACAGACAGCCACCCCACGGTCCTTGACAGATCTGGGTCAGGATCAAATGGCATGGAGACAAGACAACTGGAGACCCTTTTCTGCTGCAGCCTTCATCCGCCTTCCTAGCCGTTGTGACGCTCCACTAGGGTAAGCCATCATCCTCCGCCTGTTCCACCATTGAGGTCTTGGTTGGATTGCTCTTTGTCAGAGACCTCCCCCTCGACCTTACCACCATGGGTGGCCCTACCAGACGGCATCGCTCTCAGGATCTCAGGTCCACACAAGCTTTCCCACCACGACAAGGTGGCAATCCACAGAGAAGTTATATATATTACAAACAGCACTATTCCCTGCAGTACACTGCTTGCAACAGATTTCCAGTCAACAAACACCCTCCACTACAGCAGTTTAATAGTTTGTGGGAAACTAGCCTGGCCAGGTGACTGGGTTTCAATGGAAGAGCATTTTGGGAAGAGAGATCACAACTGTGATTCTTAGAAACTCCATAAACCCCATTTATACTCTAAATATGAAGCTCATTGCCACCACCTTGGCCACCACTGCCACCTGACTTCCTCAGTTTATACGTAGATTAAAATCCCCATGATTATCACTGTACCTTTCTGATTGGTTCACATTACTTCTACCACTGTAACATATCAATCACCAAATCACTTTCAACCCTGTGAAGTGTGTCACTTCTACGTTTTCTCAAAAACAATCTCCATACACACATCAACAGAATCATAGTTATAGTTGGCAGAGATGCCCTCTGGTCTGAGCATCGTGCTCTCTGGCTCCCTGTGCTGGAAGTGTGCACTCATCCAGCACTTTGACATTTCTTTGGGAAATATCCAAACAGGAAGAGACTGTAAGGCAGCTGGCTACTCTAAATCAGTACCAGTACCCACCCCCGGCGAGCTCTGATGAAAGATTGCAGACCTGCACCATTGACAGTTTCTCTTCCCACAGAGGTTGCCTGACCTGCTGAGACTTTCCAGCATTTTCTGTTTTTATTTTAGGCGAGTGATTGGAATTGAGTATTTCCAAGTAGAAAATGTAATTGCCCAGAAATTCATTTCTGCTTGGTAGAGCTAAACACAAGTTATCCAAATGGCTTGTGGCTCTTGACTTTCTGAAATTCAGTTTGATTAATTTAGGAAGCATGCTCTACTGGTCACTTAACCTGATGAGTTTATGAGCAATAATGACCCTACCTCTGCAAATAATGAGCTGATGGTGACCAACGATTTCTGATAACGGAGTTCACTCTTTATTCCAATTAAACGGAGTCAACAACTGGTGGTGGGTCAGTGCAGGATTACTCAAGTGAATTACCTGCTGAGACAAGCCCTGCCCAACTCATTGTACATTCAACATATGATCTCTGTGCGCTCATTCAAATAGAGTTTCCGTGAAATGATTGCTCTGTGTTTTGCACTGTAAGTCAGATGGAGAGCATAAATAGAGGTATTGTACATGTGCGTGATCACATTTTTGTTGATCTGCATGGACTGCGAATGAAAGCCTTGGAAATGATAAATATGGAACACTGTTTCAAATTAAATAATGACCGTGGAACAAGCAAGCACAGTTCAAACTAATGAAAGGAAATTTTGGTCTGATGTCAGGAAGTTTTTTCTTCCTGCAGTGATCACATGTGGGATTGGCTTGGGTAATGCAGGAAGAAAAAAATCCAGCAAATTGTCTCAGAAACAGATTCTGTGATGGAGAGACAATAGTTTCCTTCATGGGTGACACTCATTCAGATTTATTTTTCTAAGTTCAATGCTACTTTGAAGTACAATAAAATTGGTTGCTCTCAGCTCAACCCTGGCAGGAACTGACCAACTTGCTGTTGAACATGAGCTTGTCTGTTCAGTTATTTTTATCCAGGTAAAAGGAGGCTCTGATCCATGAACACATCAGGCTGGCGCCTTTTCCAATATCCTTCCTGCACACACACCCACTTGGCAGATTTTATAAACAGAACATCTTATGAATTAGCCCAAATCTGAATCGATGTAATCTCTGCTACATGACTTAATGAACTTTTGGCCAAATAATTAGTCATAAAGTGTTACAGTGCGGAACAGGCCCTTTGGCCCAACGCCCACCCCGGCCAACATGTCCCAGCTACACTAGGTCCACCTGCATGTGTTTGGTCCACCAAACCTGCCCTATCCATGTACCTGTCTAACTATTTCTTTAAACTGATGACAGTGAAGTGGCTATCAGAGAGGAATAGGAATGAAATGTAAGAGGGCTTAATAAATAAAAGTTTGCATTGTCACTTAAAGTCAAAATGAATGATATTAGTGTATAAATATAATTAAGCTATTTTGTCACTTGCATGACCCTGCAAGATTGAGAGAGAGTGAGAGCAGGTCAGAGAGTGAGGGAGACAGACAGAAAGGACGACAGTGACGCACGCAGTCATAGAACTGCTGCCTTACAGCGCCAGATACTCGGTTTCAATCCTAACTACGTCCTGTCTGTGCTGAGTTTGAAAGGTCTCCCTGTGACCCCGTGGGTTTTCTCCGGGTGCTCCGTTTTCCACCCACATTTCAAAAACATGCAGGTTTGTAAGTTAACTTGCATCTGTAAAATGCCGCTGGTGAGTAGGCTGCGAAAATAGGATAACATAGAAATAGTGCACGGGTGGTGAAAGGGCAGCGTGCACTCATTAGGCCAAAGGGCCTGTTTCTGTGCTGTATCTCTAAACTAAGGAGGGAGTGAGGGTGAAAGAACGTGACAGAATATGTGAGAGGTAGAGGGAGGGAGTGAGAGAGAATGTGAGAGAGCGCGCAAGGGTGGGGGTGTGTGAGTCAAAGAGAGGGTGGTGTTAGATGGTCATGGGAGGCTGATATTGTCACAGCTGCAGGTGAGGATTAATGTGTTGTAAGCGACTCCTTGCAAGGTATCAGTGGTCACTATCCAAATTCATCTAGCGTTAGAGAATAAGTGATGTTTAGAATTAAAAGGGCAATTTGTAGTTGAATTCAAAGAAGTGGAGAAGGTAGTTGAGGCCACAGAAGGTAGTTGAGGCCAGTTCATTGGCTATATTTAAGAGGGAGTTAGATGTGACCCTTGTGGCTAAAGGGATCAGGGGGTATGGAGAGAAGGCAGGGATGGGATACTGAGTTGGATGATCAGCCATGATCATATCAAATGGCGGTGTGTAACAACACAAGGGCTGGAGACCAGCGAGAGTGGTCCAACAGGTGAGCCATAGATCGTATGAGGTGGAGTTAGAGTCAGGAGGTGTTCTGAGACAAAATCGTTGCCACCTCAGACACAATCTCACCACGCTCACACCAACACAAAACACACCCACACCAACAGTGACTGAGGCGGCCATACCGCCAGATGGCCCAGCAGATCACCAAGACACGGTCACCAGGTCAGGTCGACAAGTTGTCAGACCCCGCTACCCGACAGACTATACTCAGTGATTAGAGTATGGACTATGAGAAAAAAAAAGAAAGAAATGAAAATGTGTTGTTGATGCACTTGCTGGAAAACGGATGTTTTGAACTGTTGTTTTATTATTGCTTATGTTGTTAGATCTGTTGTAAATGAGCAGAGCATATGGTACAAGTTTGTTGCACTAGAATACCTAAGGGAAAGAGACTAACTTGAAAAAAGAAAGAAAGATGTAACAATAGGATTGTTTATTTAAGTACTGTTGTACGGGGGACTGTTTTAGAGGTGACACCGGGCTCGCGGCCCAGTTGGGATGATGGCTGCACAAAGACAATAAAGTTCAAGTAAGCAAGACTGCTTTAATCGTCCATTATGTATCGTCCAGATAGACCAAGAACATAATGAAACACGGTGCAGGCTCGAAGGGCCGAATGGCCTACTCCTGCACCTATTTTCTATGTTTCTATGTTAAGTGGCAACTTCAACAGAAGGGATTGGATTTACATTCCTTATTGGTTCCCAAGCCTTGTGGCAAACAGGAGGTAAAACTAAAATGGAACAGCCATTTTCTAATTAATTCAATTTTGCCCACCCCCATTCTGCAGCACACTGGCATGACCAGTGGTTAGCCAAAGTAAAGCCATCTTCTATTAAGCTAACTTACAGAAATAATACATGACCTATATGTCCCAGACTAATTGCAAGTTATGTCATGTGCAGCAATGACTAATTGGCTTTGATTCCAACTGTGATCTCAGTGCCAGCTTTTCCCGTGAGGCTGCAGCTATTGTTTCTTATTTAAGGACAGGAGGAATGCAAGAAGAAACATTATTTAACCACATCACTCACCAAAATGTAGTTACCATTCTTCAAAACCACCTTCCAAACCATCACTATGATCATTTTGAGGCACAAACCTTGGGTGTTTCATCGACTTTACAGTGGCCGTGCGGAAGAAAACAAAATGGATTAAAAAGGACCTAGATAATTGGGCATGAGATACTGCTGGATGCTTAATATTATTGCTGTCTCATCTCACATTTCTTCCAGTGAATCTTGATAACTATCCACCCCCACAGGCACTATTCACAGATAACATTATATTTAAAACATTGCTGAAATATGACAGCATTAGACAGGCACAAATAGAGCTACAGAAGGAAGTGGATCTATTGCAGGCAAATGGGATTATCAAAGTGGGGCAAAAAGACTATAACTAGAATGAAGTGTTTTCTTTGGGATTCTTAACATTGCATATAATCTATTCTACACATTATTTTTTTCCCTCCAAGATATACATTTCCCAGCTTGCTTGTGAGTTCAATAACAACTGGCCACTTTCCTTCTGTGCCACATTGTAAATGGTTAAATGTTGCTGCTGACATCACTGCTGTTGCTGCAAATGCAGTTAACAGCATCAAGGTCAGCTGCCTCTGCATCAGCACGTATGCCCCATTTAGAATAAATTCCCTAAAAATAATCACTTCACCTTCATGAAATATTTGTCGTCTTTGAATATGTTCACAAACAACTACAATTATGAAAGTAAACTGCACCAATGCACTTTGATTTCAAGTCTCATGCAAGTTTGGCTTTTGTTTGCCCAAATACAAAGGTTCTGTCCAATATGTTTCCATAAAGATGATGCCCCTTTCAGATGCTTGCATATTCAAATAGACATGAGTGTCAAAATGTGTAAGAAGGAACTGCAGATGCTGGTTTACACCAAAGATACACATGAAAAGATGGAGTAACTCAGCAGGTCAGGCAGCATCTCTAGAGAAAAGGAATAGGTGACGTCTCGGGTCTGAAGAAGGGTCTCGACTCAAAACGTCATCTATTCCTTTTCTCCAGAGATTCTGCCTGACCCTCTAAGTTACTCCAGCATTGTGTGTCATCTTTTTGGAAATGAGTGTCAAACTGATATACCTGCACTCACAGTAACTGCTGTTTCCTGCAGATTCAGGACTGCAATGAAGAAAGGGCCGTCTGTTATTCTGGGACTAATTGTGTGAATGTGAACGGGTATATCAGGTACTTTGGACGTTTTCACTTTTCATCTGCTGGTCCCAAATGATAAAATGTTTGGAACCTGTCATGTACTCAAGAACAGAATGCACAGTCTAGCAGATTGTAAGTTGCAGATATTCAGGTTGAAGTTTCCCAGTCTTTGGAATTAATATAGGAGTAGAGAAAGGTGGAACGGGGTACTAATGTTGAATGGCGGTGATGACTCGAAGGGCCGAATGGCCTACACCTGCCCCTATTTTTCTATGTTTCTAACACAGATGCAATTTCCACATCACCCTCCTCCTCTATAAGCACAGCTTCCAGGCACTAATCATTGCCAGCTCAGGTATGGGGGCGAAAAAGTCACAGAATTGTCTGCTCCAAGAAAACCTTCACAAGAACGCAAAATTGGAGCAGAAGTAGGCCACGGCCCCTCAAGTCTTCAATATGAGGTTCCTGAGGCTTAATTTCCTCCTCTTTGCCAGTTTCCCTCTGCACTAAATCCCGAGTCTGTTATCATATGCACAAGGACAGTGAGGTACAGGTAAAATGAAAATAATGCTGGCAGCAGTGTCACATGCACAGACTCAGACAAATACACAAAAATAAATTATACATAATACACAAAACATTTCCAAAAATAAGAAGACTGCAAAAAAACAAGACATTAGTGCGACAACATAATTGTGAAAATAACATGTCCATGCTGGTGCTAAAGGTGATCTGTAGTGTTCAGTGTCCCAGATAGGATTAGAGTTGCGCAGGTTGGTTTTAGAACTTGATAGATTTTGCCCATCACCATTTGGGTAGCATGGTGGTGGTAGAGTTGCTGCCTTACAGCGCCAGGGACCCAGGTTCAACCCTGACTACGGTGCTGTCTGTATGGAGTTTATAAGTTCTCCCTGTGACCGTGCGGGTTTCCCCCGGGTGCTTCGGTTTCCTCCCACACTCCAAAGACTTACAGGTTTGTAGGTAAATTGGGTTCTGTAAAAAAGATTGCAAACTGTCCGTAGTGTGCAGGATAGTGCTAGAGTACGGGGGAAATTGCTGGTCGATGTGGACTCGGTGGCCCGATGGGCCTGTTTCCGTGCTGTATCTCTAAATTAAACCGAACTCAATGGAGCTAGTTTTTCCCATTAACCACTGACCGCCAATAAAATAACCATTTGAATATTCAGTTATCCCATAATTTTACATTCAGTAGTACAAACACAAATTGAAACAGACTCGTACAATTTCTTCACCAGTTTGCTTATGTAGCAGAATGGTGCGTCTGGGGGAGAAGAATGAAGTATTCCAATTAGACAGCATCAGGTAATGATGATAGATTTGCCTTTCCTATAATAACAGCAGATGGAGTTTTAAGCGACAGCCTGTCACCACTGCCAATATCAGCTTTTATTTTCAGATTTGACTACATTTAACCTGATAATTAGTTTAACTCAGGCTAAATCTGCGTTTATCATTAACCATCTTACTGCAGACATAATACATTCTCAAAGCATTACATAGTTGGAAGAAAGTGTGCAGCCTTGTATCCATTCTGGGTGGAAGAATTTCAAATAAAACTATGCTAATTCTGAAGATGGATCTTCCACAAGTAAAGTAAAAACTAGTACAAAAAGTGGACAAAAGAATGCTTCGAAATTTTCTTTTCAAAGAACTATTTTCATAAACTTTCTTCCAAGGAATAGATATATAGTACAAATAATTAATTTGGTAACATGGAGACAAGAGACTGCAGATGATGGAATTTGGAGCAAAAAGCAAAGTGTTGGAACAAACAATTCAGTGGATGAGGCAGCATCTGTGGGGGAAAGGATCCTGAGAATGGAGAGGGGAGTTAGCTGATATAAAGAGAAGAGGGAGATGGGGGTCAGAAGGTGATAGGTGGACTGAGGAAGGATGAGGCACAGATGGAGCCAAGAGGGGGAAGGGGGAGAGCTGGAGTTGGGAATTAGAGACAGGTGTGTGATAAATGGATGCAGATAAAGCAAAAAAAGACAGATGGAGACTGGGGGAGTGTGGAGGGTGTAGGTGGAGACAGCAGCAGGAGGGGGTAAACAAGAACACAATGGCTGCCAGTGCTGGAATCTGGCTTTACCTTGCAGTAAACGTTATTCCCTTATCATGTATCTATACACTGTAAATGGATCAATTGTAATCATGTATCGTCTTTCTGCTGACTGGTTAGACTTAGATTCCTTTTAGACTTAGAACATAACAAAAGCTTTTCACTGCACCTCGGTACACATGACGATAAGCTAAACTGAACTGAACAAAGAGGAAGGTGATAATGGGAACTATTGACGGAGAGGTGAACGGCAGATAGAACAGAATTTGATGGGGGGGGGGATCCGGTGGATGGAGTGGGTGGTTTGCGGGTGTATGGAATCAGGAGGTGGAGGATGAGAACGGTGATGAGGATAGAAGGGACAGAGTGGGAAAGAGAACAGAAATGAGAGGACAAGAGTTTGATTCAAGGAAGAGGGAAAGAGGATCACAGGAGGGGAGGGCTACTTGAAGTTGAAAAATTCAACGTTATTACCATTTGATTGTCGACAACCAAGGCAACATTTGAGGTGTTCTTTCTCTAGTTCGCGTTGGGTGTCATTCTGGCAATGGAGAAGGCAGAGCAGAGATAGGTTGGTGTGGTAACAGGAAGGGGAAGTGAAATGACAAGCAACTGGGTACATGACATGTGGCAACTTGGCAGCATCATATTTCTTGTGATATAATATGATGCAAATTTCCACAATGAGCAAACAGGACATTTGACACTGTTTTGGAAATGATTAGTGTGACTCAGACAACAGTTGAAAGATTAAGGAAACAGAAATGGAGTAGAGCATGGAAGTGCAGGATGAATAGATAAGATGGATGGATGAATGAGGGGGAGAGAAAGAGAGCTCTAGGGAGCAAGTCCCCACAATGTGTGTTTTACTCAAATTCGGACCGATATATCGATGGGAAGCGTTTAGAGGGGTTTGGGCCAAATGCAGGCAAATGGGACTAACCCAGAATACCTTGTCAGCATAAATAAGGTAGGCAGAAGTGGGTAAGAAGGAACTGCAGATGTTGGTTTAAACCGAAGGTAGACCCAAAATGCTGGAGTAACTCAGCGGGACAGGCAGCATCTCTGGAGAGAAGGAATGGGTCACGTTTCGGGTCGAGACCCTTGTTCAGACTGGTTAGTATAAGGGAAACGAGAGATATAGACGCTGATGTGGAGAGATAAAGAACAATGAATGAAAGATAAGCAAAAAAGTAACGATGATAGAGGAAACAGGCCATTGTTAGCTGTTCGTAGGGTGAAAATGAGAAGCTAGTACGACTTGGGCGAGGGAGAGATAGAGAGAAAGGGAATGCCGGGGCTACCTGAAGTGAGATAAATCAATATCCATACCACTGGGCTCTAAGCTGCCCAAGCGAAATATGAGATAGTGTTCCTCCAATTTGCGTTTAGCCTCACGCTGACAATGGAGGAGACCAAGTACACAAAAGTCTGTGTCGGAATGGGAAGTTAGAATTAAAGTGTCCAACAACTGGGGGATCAGGTTGGTTCACGCGTGCTGAGTGAAGGTGTTCCGTGAAACGATTGCCCAGTCTGCGTTTTGGTCTCGCCGATGTATAAGAGGTTGGAGGAGGTGCAAGTGAATTTCTGCCTAACCTGAAAGGACTGTCGGGGTCCCTGGACAGATTCGAGGGAGGAGGTATAGCGACAGTTGTTGTATCTTTTGCAGGGGAAGGTACCTGGGGATGGGGTCGTTTGGGTGGGAAGGGATGAGTTTTTAATAATAATAATCATAATAATAATAATAATACATCTTTATTGTCATTGCACAGAGGTACAACGAGATTTGGAATGCAACTTCCATCCGATGTAATAACTTAAATAGCTAAAAATGTAGACACCCAGAGAAACAAGATTAAAAACCCAGTTAAAGCAGTATAAAGTGCAAATAGGTCTGTGCCGGGTCGACGTGCGACGTGACCATCTGAGGGAGACAGTTCATGGGGGGGGGGGGGGGCACTCAGCAGGACCGGTTCAGAGCAGCTATATCTCTGGGGATGAAGCTGTTCCTAAGTCTGGAGGTGCGGGCGTAGAAGGCCTTGTAACGTCTGCCGGATGGTAGAAGTTCGAACAGACTATTGCAAGGGTGTGAGGAGTTTTTATGAATCCTGGTTAAAGATCCTGGTGAATACCTCAGCCAGCTGTACAGCAGTCCTTAAGTACCCTTCCTTGGACTCGGTCCGGGCCTGCAGCCTTGCATAGATTGATCCTACGCAGAGCGTACTGTACATCCTGTGTGCTCAATGTTAAGACCTGTCCCTCCGCCATGGCCGGGGTTATTCCACTCCTGGTGGTGTTGCCAGTTTCGAAGCGGGCAAAGAAGGTGTTTAGCTCGTTGGCCAGTGTGATATCACTGTGGGGGCAGGCAGGGCTGCTCTTGTAGTCAGTGATGTCCCTGGCACCCTGCCACATGCTTCTGGTGTCCGCGGTATTGAAGTTGTCTTCCACCCTTTGCCTGTGGATGTCTTTGGCCCTTTTAATACCTTTGTGCAGGTTTGACCTGGCAGCATTGTATGCTGAAGTGTCACCGGATTTAAAGGCATTGTTGTGTGCCCTTAGCAGATTCTGTACCTCCTTGTTCATCCAGTTTCCGGTTTGGGAACATCTTTATTTCCTTGTCCACTGTGACAAACTCCACACAGCAGTTGATGTAGGAGAGCAGAGTGGATGTGTACTCCTCCAAGTCTACCTCTGTATCATAGGTTGCCTGTTGCGCAAACAGGTCCCAGTCGGTGCGATCAAAGCAGTCCTGGAGTTGTAGGGTGGTGTCCTCGGGCCATATTTTGACAGTCTTTATTGCAGGTTTGGTCTTGCGGATGAGGGGTTTGTATGCAGGCACTAGAAACAGCGAGAGGTGATCAGATTGTCCCAGGGATGGGCAGGGGAGAGCTCTGTATGCGTCCTTGATGTTGGTGTACACTTTATCCAGCGTGTTTGAGCCCCTGGTAGGGCACTGCACATGCTGGTGGAATTTGTGGAGTGCAGCTCGTAGGTCGACCTGATTAAAGTCCCCTGCAACAATGAAGGCACTGTCAGGGTGAGCATCCTGCTGCTTACTGATGGTCAAGTGCAGCTGTGCTAGCGCTAGGTTAGCATTAGCCTGTGGTGGAATGTATACGGCCATGATGATAACCACAGTAAACTCCTGAGGCAGAGAAAACGGCCTACATTTAAGCAGTAGGTATTCCAGATCTGGGGAACAGTAGCTCTCTACTGCAGTGTGGTTGGTGCACCAGTCATTGTTGATATAGATACAGAACCCCCCACCCTTGCTCTTAGGGTCCTTTGTTCTATCAGCAGTGATGCAGCGCGCTGAGCCACGTCTCCGTGAAGATCAGCGCACAGCAGTCTTTCAGGGATCGCTGGGTGTTGATCCAGGGCCTTACCTCACCCAGCTTGTTGGTGAGTGACTGGACATTTGCGAGAAAGACGCTTGGTAGGGATGGTCTTTGTGGAGCCTTCCACAGCCTGGCCTGCACCCCCGCTAGCCTTCCACGTTTCTGCTTTCTCTCCCGGCGCTTGCTCCGTCTCCTACCCTCCGGAGTGGTGATCCAGGGGGCTGTTCTGCCTAGCTCCATCGGGATTTTGATGAGGTACTACAAGCCAGTTTCTCGCAGCCACGTCCGATGTTGAGCAGTTCCGTTCGGCTCCATGTGCGACCCGTCGGGATTTCGGTGCGGGTACTGGATTTTCCTGTACTGGTGGCGAGTTCTTTTCTGGGGTATTTAAGTACCTGGTTTTCACAGCCGCGTTCGATACTGGGCTGCTCCGAATTAAATCGGTCTGGAGAGCGCAAAGCCGCTGCGTGTGGACGCGCAGCCCTCCGCAACCAGCGAGTTGCGGAGGGAACGGTCTCCGCGGAAGGCGGAAAGGGGTGGAGATGGGAAAATGTGGCTATCCGTGGGATCCTTGTTAGAGGTGGAAGGTAAGGACTAGGGGGACTGTCTCTGTCGCGACTAGGGGTAGGGGGAGCAAGGCCAGAGCTGCGGAATACCGAGTAGACATGAGTGAGGGCCTCATCTATGATGGGAGAAGGGAATCCCCATTCCCTAAAGAATGAGGACATCTCGGATGTTCTAGTATGGAACACCTCATCTTGGGCGCAGATGGAGGAATTGGGAGATGGAGTCTTTGCAGGAAGCAGGGTGGGAAGAAGTGTAGTCGAGATAGTTGTGCAAGTCAGTGGGTTTGTAATAGACGTCAGTCAATAGTCTATTTCTTGTGATGGAGACTGTGATCAAGAAAGGGGAGGGAGGTGTCAGATATGGTTCAAGTAAATTAGAGTGCAGGATGAAAATTAGTGGTGATGTTGATGAAGTCCATGAGTTCTGCATGGGTGCAGGAGGTCGCACCGATGCAGTCATCAATGTAACAGAGATAGAGTTTGGGGATAGGGCCAGTGTACGCCTGGAACAGGGATTGTTCAACATACCCTACAAAGAGGTAGGCTTAGCTGGGGCCCATGCGGGTGCCCATAGCTATGCCTTGGACGTGGAAGGTAGGCAGAGGCCTTTTTTCAAGCTGTATAGCTCGATGACTGAGATGTAAATAGGTATTGCAGAGAGCTTCAAAGTGTGCAGATATTTGTAGGGTAAACAAAATTAGAGTGAAAGGAGAAAAGGGGAAATGTGATAAGTTGAGTAGACATTAAATTAGGAAATAAAAAACAAGTTATTCGGAGGCAAAAAAGAGGAAATTAAATTGAGGATTAAAGATTAAGAAATATTCAAATATTCCATGTCTGCCATTATAGTAGAACACAGAAAACACAAAAGAATCACAGGACCAAATAAATAAACAAGTAATATTACACAAGCAAAACAAGAGGAGAAATGAATAAAACATAATGTTAAAGATTGGCTAGATGACCCTTTTAAAAGAGGAAGCTGCAGAAAGAGCAGTTTTGGTTCCCCAGAATTCTTTAGATTCTACAACGGTCGGTTGATTAGAAGGTGATAAATGTAAGGTCTGCAGTTCATGAAAGAAAGGAAGAAACTATTGCGGAAGATGTTGTAAAAAAATACAGCAAACCATGATGTGGTTCAGCAGTCATATGGTTCAGTAGTTAGAGACATGAGCAGTTTCCCAGACTTCCCACATCCTGCAGGGGGAACATAGTACCATTCTAACTGCCATCATGACTGCACTAAAAAGCGCGAGAAAAACAACAATCACACAAAAGAAACATCTCCTCTAACCTCATCTTTTGTATTCGGTGCTTTCAATGTGTCCTCTGCATCGGTGAGACCAAGCTTTTCTGAGCACCTGCGTTCTGTCTGCATTGCCACCTGGAGTTCCTGGTTGCAATGCATTTCAATTTCCCTCATTCCAACTCCGAGCTGTCTGGCCTCGTCCTCTTCCACTGTCAGAGCGAGGCCAAAAGTAGATGAGAGGATCAGCACTTCATTTAACTCGGTAGTCCACAACTCAACCATGACCAGCAGTGCAAACCAGAACCACAGAGAAAGCTGAATGAAGGGATTGTGCTGTAGCTGCCAGAGATGTCGAGGAATGAAATGCTGGATGAGAAGACTGATGGGGTGAAAGGTGAGGACCTAGTGGACTTTATCCTTATCTCTCCAGAGGGAGGCAAATACTAAATCTCACGATGCAGGAGGCTCATTGGCATGGATAATGGGAAATGGTGGGTATTCACAAGTCGTTTTCATGTTTGCGAATTGAAATAATTGGTTGGTTAATAATAATGATCAGTGCTGATGTCAACTTTTTAAAACAATTTATATGTGACTTAGTTGAAAACAGAAGAATGATCGCCTCGTGTTGGTTGCCTCCTACATATTCCATACTCCTGAAGTACCTCACTATTTTCAATACTCCATACCCTTTTATCAAACCTTGACATCTCTTCACATCAGGATTGCCTGAACTTGCCTTCCTTATCTTTCACCTTTATAGAAACACATTGGTCCTGAACTATTTCACTTTTGAAAGAGTCGGTTGTGGCTTCTAGTGTTGGGAATGGCCTTCTCCCATTCAAGGCTTTGATTTCAGGTCCACCTTATTCCTTTCCAAAACTTCCTTGAAACTTAGTTATTGTCTCTATCTCCAAAATTCTCATCCCACAAACAAGATTCCCTGTCTCATTCATGAAAATTAGGTCTAATATTGTCCCTTCTCTCAGACTATCAATACTGGCTCAATAAGCTTTCTGGGAAGCATTTTAGAAATTCTGCCCCACTCCAATGTCTACTAAAAATGGTTCCTGATAATATTGAGGAAGTTGAAATCTGTTGTCATTGTAACCCTATTATTCTATCACCTCTGATATTATTCCAGCAAAGTAATCACATCTCTTTTTCATCTAGGATGTTATATTTGAAGAACCTTGAGAGACATCCTCATTACTACAATTGCGATCTCCTAAATATTTGCAATGTCTCTTTATTTACTCTTCTATCATGCATGGTGTCACTGTACCATTGAACATCAAGTTGCCACTGCAGCCGCGCTTTGGAGTTGTAACTCGAGCAGTGCTGGAAGCAGATTCCCTGAATATTTTCCTGAATGGTGAAAGGTACCATGAAAAACATAATGTAGAGTCAGCGAGGTGAACTAATCAGGCTTCCAATTCACGTGATGAATGTTTAATTTTTTTAATCAACTGAAAAACAAGATATAATACTGGTATTTTACTTCCAACGATATAGCATGGATGAAAATTTACAATATACTCGGTCATATTGTAAAACTGAAAATATTTGATTTAATGTTAGAGCATAGTATTTCAGGATGAATCCAAATTTACAGAGTTATACATCAATAAATGTACTGTAGGCAAAGTCGTTCAGACTAAATCTTAGACATTAGAACCCATCTTTCAATGCTGAAAATGAAAATGAAAATAAAACTAGCAATGAATTACACACTGCAAGGCAAATGTAATAATCAGCAAATTTATTAGTTACAGAAGGGAAATTCTGATATTTACATAGTGCAAGTATATCTTTTTAATTATGCAATTATGTACATTAAATGAAATGATATATATGCTGGTCACACAAGCAAAAAATTCATCACCCTTCATATAACTAATATTCAAATTTCACTTTGCATCTGACTTTCTATTTTGAACTGGATTCCAAATGAAGGTAAGATACAAATCAAACTAATGTCTAGCAAGTGGCGTATTACTGAATATCACAGCCTGTCTTCTGAGCTTCTTAGGAGAAAACATAACTGTATAATCTAGTTTACAACATTGATTAGGCAACTATTTAAACTTCCCAAACAGTACACATTTTACTTAGTTGGCCAAATTTGAAATTTCTCCAATGAGTATTAGTAGCCTAATAAATCCTGTACTCACCAGATGCACACGGTCCTGGGAATGTATCAGAACAGAAACATTCTATCCTTTGCTATTCAAAACAAGAGCAATGTACATGAAAAAAACAACTAGTTCCTATTAATTGAGATAAGCGTGACAAATCACAAAGCTATTCCCACACTATTAGTACAAATAATGAAGATAAGGGTCAGAAATACAATGGATATTATGTTAGCTTTTTAACCACCAACTTGATGGAATATTTTTCTCTTTCTTGAACAGTGTATTAATACAGAATAGTATTTAACCATGTTCAGGACATCTACCGACAATAGAAAGGTGTTAAATTATGAACACGGTTAACAAAATCTTTGAAAGTTATTTTGCATAATATATTATTTTTTATCAGAAATTAAATATTAAAGATTTGAAATTTGCCATAATTTGTATGTGAATAGTTCTATTTTGGGTAAAAATTTACAAATGGAATTAACTATGAAACAAAAAAGATAAGTATGTCTCCCCTATAAAGATTAAAAATATTTCCTTAAAAGTGTTTTCAGCACCAGGTGTTGCTACAGATCAAGTTATGCACAACCTACTGGTGCCACAAGGAAGTGCAGATTTCCAAACACCTAAACAATGCATTACTGCGGAATCATTAACTACCATCTATCAGAAAATTGCCACACACCAGCAGCGTTTTCCCATTTCCACCAAGCAACAGTTTTCATTGTGAAAGGATTTTATTTTTTGCATATGAGAATAGGTAAAAAATCCTCCAGTGAAAGTTCTGTACCATTTTGAATCAGATGCTTTCTTAAATTCAATTTAGTTTCTATAACCATCTAAAAAAGCTCATACATATGTGCAACAGTTTTAGTGTTGCATAACTTTTTAAAAAAATTGAGCAAGGCATCAGTTGTAATCAGATTTAAAAATCACAATTGAAATATCAGTAAAGAAACCCTGTGTGTTTAATATACCCGACTCAAATCCTGAAACTGTAATGTAAGAGCAATGTGTGAGAATTTCTTTACAAACACCCTTGCAACCAAAATTATTTACTTTGTTAGTGTACAGGTCTGATCTTTTTTTTTTTTTTAAAGACGTATTAAAACTACTTTGTGCATTTAATAGTATAATTCACCCTGTGAAATTTTGTAACTCCTGCAGTCAGTTTAGTGCCAAACAAATTTCCACAATGATCATGATGCGATTAAAAAATCACAGATGCCATTTGCATTATCAAGTATAATGCTAAATACATTTCATCTTGGACGGATCTGTTTCTTTGTCAACTTTGAACATTGTGCCAGTTTTCAACTGTTACAAATATGCAAATGTATCTCATTGCCTCTATCACCAAATATTGTAATGAAAATATTATTTACTACTATAAGTGCCAGCACCATAAGTACAGTTTATAACCATACAAATAGTCAAAACTGACTCATGTAATCCAGAATTGCAAGCTTGATGTAATAAAAATGATCCACAGCCAATTAATGGTCCAATGGAGATTGTTACAGTTGTGTAAACTTGTATTGTACAACGTTGCTGAGGAAGATATGAAAAATGTTGCCTGATCATCATCTCAATTAAAATGAACTATTTTCTACTATGTCCCATGCACATACAAGGTCAATTTTCACATTTTTGTTTCAGGTTCAAGTTCAAAATTTCTGTTTACAGTGGCAGCAAAATAGTGAATAACAATATAGAAAAGGAGAATGAAGAGCTGTATAACATCCATTTGATCAACTTTCTCTGAATACACAATTATACAATGCTGATATAAGCAAATTCCAGACAAAGTCTATTAGGTCCCAGTAATGCTATTTTTTTTTTTACAGATAGTAACATTAGATAGGTTTATCATATACAAGTATGGTCACATGCATCCATCAATCTATTGCACAAAACTGGAATTTGAAGATCAAAAGTAATAGTTTGTACAAGGAATAGATTTTTTTTTATACACCACCATTTTGCTGTTTAAACTTTGTAGAGATCAATTTTGTTTTTTAAAATACCAGTCCAATTAAATTCCGATACAAAACTACTGCCACTTAGACTGATTTTTTTTTGTAAACAAAACTGCAGGCTTTTTTCCATCAACGATTTTTACATTTTCTCCAAAGATTCAGAAAGGGCTTTCATAAACCATCTAGAAAAACATTTTATGATTCACAAAGACACAGATTTGGGTCACTAAAGGATAGATTTTTAAATGACAGAACTCTTTAATGAGTGACTTTATGATCTATCCATCCAATGACTAAAATTGAGATGATGTTATAAATAGCAGATTTTTTCTTTATTGTTCCTATACATGTTCCTGAGGTCAGTGATGTACTGTTTTGTTTACAGTATCTCTAGGTAGACTCGAATGATTGCTCAAAAATTCTATAGATAGGCATTCAGTATTAAAGGCTATGAAATTTGATTAAAAGATTGAATTAGTTACCTTGACAAGCAAAAGAATAGCCATTTTGATCCAATTAAGAGATAACAACAGAAAATTGGTAGGAGGGAATATTGGTAGGAGTCCAAAACAAATTCAGACTTTGCCAAAGGAGATCAAAAGGATAAAATGCTTTTCCCAGTTGCTTGTGTATTATAATGTAAAAATTGACAATGTTTTTTGTAACCCCACGAATCTACCCCAAAATAAACTGTGCTCTGAAAGAGAGCTGCTGGTCTGGGGGCTAGAGTTATGAGCAGGTTTGGCTCTCCGATTCTGCAGGCTGAGAAACTTCGGTCTCTATGGTCGAATCTGTTTGCTCCACCATTTCATGTTCTTCTACATCACATTGCCCATTGCGATCTTCCTCTGTACTATCAGTATTTATGCTAAGCTGCAATATTTCCAGTGTTTTTTGTGCTTCACATACCCAATCATCAATTCTACTGCTAAATGTTACCATGACGGCAACAGACTCCGGGATATCATCTTCCTCCTCCTCCTCCTCCTCTTCATCATCATCCCCCTCCTCCTCCAGCATGTCTGGTACAAGAGTACTTGTGGTGCTAATCATGGAGGAATTAAGAACATCCCTGCAGCTACCATCAAGTGATCCTGTCTCAGTGCTCTGTTGAGAGGCCCACTCAAACATATCATCTGCTTTTCCTTCTCCCTTGTCTGAACCAGTGAATTTTGGTGTCTGGGCCACAGAGGAGGTAGTGGTTATTCCTAAATTTGTTTTGTTAGTACTGCTTGTGACTGCTGGTAAAGTTATAGACTTCTTCAGAGCAGCAGTCACACTTGGTGTAGCTTTCTCCGTCTCGGGACATTCCGGAGCATCAGTGGCCTCTACCATATTTCGCCAGTTTGTTTCTTAAAAACAAAATGCATTACAAAATTACAGATCAACATTTTAGAAGAACAAAAAGTTAAAAATGTAAGACATACCCAATCATTGGGAAACAAAGAATTTTAGAATTAGATCTTCAGATTGTACAGCCTTGAAGTACATCGCAAATAACAGATAAAGAATGATTTCAACTATACACAAATTTCATGCAAATACACACCTCCACCGGGTGCCGCCTGTAATGGGCGCCTCGCCAGCAGTCTGTCTCATCCCTTCTCTGTTTTTATTATTTTAAGTATGTCTTGAATATTTGTTTTAATGTCTCTTGGTATGTTTTACGTGGGGGATGCAGGGGAGGGGGGAGAAAAAGAATTGGGGGAAACTTTTTCCAGTCACTTACCTCGATGGAGATGCGATTTTTCTCCGTGTCACATCTCTGTCTCCCCTGTCTCCCTCCCCCCCCCCCCCCCCCCCCATTTGCGGCCTACAACGTGGAGTAGTGCGGCCTTTCCTGGAGACCGGCCCGGAGCTTCAAGCCGTGGGCATGGCGCGGACTTACCATTGCGGAGCCTGGGATCTTTTGCCGAGGATCGCCAGTGTAGGAGCACCGACCATGGCTAACTCGGGAGTTCTTTCACTGGCGATCCTCTGAAAAACTGTTCCGATCCGTCCCGACAAGAGGGATTGAACAGCGGACCGTCGGCAATGGCAAGTGCAGAGGGTTCAGCCCCGACCACGGATGAACAAAGGAGGAAGATGACTGAACTTTATTGCCTTCCATCACAGTGAGGAATGTGGATTCCGCTTTGGTGGATGTTTATGATAAATTCTATTTTATGCGGCAGAATTGTGTATTGTTGTTTTTCTCACTTAGTATGGCAACTCAAATTTCACTGTACCTTAATTGGTACATGTGACAATTAAATTGAATCTTGATACTCCATCAAGCCACCTCAATTTCTAATTGTCCTAGTTCATCCAAAGTACCAATTCAGATACCTACATAAAGTGATTGTAAAGTTAGAGATAAACCCAAAGCCTGGCAAATATTACAAGATGATAATCAAACCTCAAGTTTTTTTCTCACATCCCAGTGCGATTAAAAAGTAAAATTCAACAATAATGTGTAAACAAATCAAGGCTTATCCAAATGTACCCATTAAAGTTTTACATGTTACATTGGGGAAAAGATAGAAGTATTTGTATGAAGAAAATTGAAAGACAAGACATTTTTAAACAACAAACATCTCTTTGAATATTCCAATCTATATTAAAATACAGAAGACTCTGGGACTTAAGCATTTTTCATTAGTGATTAAGATTAATCAGTCATGTCTGCCTGAAAGAAATCTAATAGCCATTTAGTCTAGTCAGAGTAATGTGCATTGTACTAGTATTAATCTTGTATTTATAATACATTGGTAAAGTGATCCAAATTACTGGTTACTTACCATATTCCTTTTCATTCACTTCAGAAATAGGTTCAGATATCACGCTACAAAATGAAATTGCACTTGCTGCAGAAGGGTTGCGAGAATGACCCATGTGGGGAACTTTTCTGGTGTGCTTCAATGCCTCTTCAGCTTGTTCTTGCTCCAAAGCTGTTACCATATCACGATATGCCTTGCGGGCCTCTTCAGTTAATGCCACCAGTTTATTAAACAAGTTCTAAGGAGAGAAATTACACAATTGCTTATTTGAAATAACATTAACATTACTTATCTGTTAAAGTCTCCTTCAAAAAGTTGATCAAGGGAAAAAAAATCACAATGCTTGGAGATAGTTTGATAAGCAAGACATACAAAATAAGCTTCCTTCCTGCAGTTATAAAAATTACCAGAGTTTGATAGTGTAGTTCGGTGTGCTTCCTGTCGTAGGCTGTGCATGAGGACAAGAATTGGGATGTCACATTGCAGTTCTACGAAATATTGGTTAGATGGCATCTGGGGGTTTATAAAATTTGAGGGACATAGATAAGAGCACTTTTCCAAGGGCAGTGGAGTGGCACAGGTTTAAGTTAAGAGGGAAGAAATTTAAAGGAGATCGGATAAGTTTGCCACACAAGGAGTGGTGAATATCTAGAACGAGATGGGAGGCAGAAACAATTGCAACATTCAAAAGGCATTTCAACAAGTAGTTAGATAAGAAAGGTATCCGGGAGATATGAGCCTAATGCGGGCAAAAGGAATTAGTGTAGAATGGCATCAGAGTTGACATGGACGAGGTGGGCTAATGGGACTAGTTTCTGTGCTGTACAATTCTATCACTTTAAAAATAGATGGCTGATGGACCAACAGTTTGTTCCTGCGCTATACCACTATGACTTGATATTTTAATCTGGAGTATAATCTAAAAAAAATTGTAATAACTGACTGATCAATCCAAATCAACCCACGAGGATAAACAAACTTCTTGATGAACAAAATACATTACATTTAAAGAAAATTCAACTTAATGTATAGCCTGTCAATTAGTTGCAGTAGGAGACCACTGGTGTTTCCCAGTAAATAAAACTTGCTTCTTTATCTACCCAATCATTGCACAATTACCAAGGAATAGGCTGCTAATCAATTATGAGAACTGAATTGGTGGATTGTGAGCAAGTGTCAGGTGTTGCACTTTGAGAGGTCAAATGCAAGGGGATTTGATGTACAGAAAGATCCTGGGGTCCAAGTCCATAGCTCCCTGAAAATAGCAATACAAGTAGAGTGATAAAGAAGGCATATGGTATGCTTGCCTTCAATCAGTCGAATATAAGAGTAAGGAAGTCATGTTGCAGCTTTACAGGACTTCGGATAGGTGGTATTTTAAGCATTGTGTGCAGTTCTGATTGTCCAATTCCAGGAAAGATATGGAGGCTTTGGAGATGGAACAGCAAACGTTTATCAGAATGCTGCCTGGATTAAAGGGTATAAGGATAGATTGGACAAACTTAGATTGTTTTCTCTGGAGCATTGGACATTGAGTGGAGACCTGACAGTAGTACATAAAATTGAGAGAGGCATTGATAGGGTAAACAGTCATAATCTTTCTCCCGTGGTGGAAATGTTATAGGATAAAAGTTTAAAGGAGATGGGTCAGGTCTTTTTACAGTGGTGGGTGCCTTGAATGTGCTGCTTGGGGCAGTGGTGGAAACAGATACAGTGGCATTTAAAAGGCTTTCAGATAAGCAAGTGGATATGCAGGGAATGGTAGGATACAGATTGTGTGCAGGCATGGATTACTTGAAGTTATTTGGCATGTTTGCTGGACATTGGGGGGCAAGGGGGCTGTTCTTGTGCTGTACTGTTCTATGAATTGTACTGTACAGAAGTTGTGCCAGAAATGAAGTGGAGGTGCAAGTCCAAAAACCTACCTCAGCACCACTGTAGTTGAAAATCCCCACAACACTGACAGGAACAAGTTTATTCACACAACGACCCAGCGCTTTACGTCCAAGGGCAAAGACAAAAGGAATTTCTTGTTCCCGAGCCATAGCAATCACATTGTATAAAGCTTCATCTAGTCCACCTAAAAGAATGAAACTATGAATTAATTAATATGTTGGCCCAGATTAGCAACCTGAAAAAGGGTCTCGACCCGAAACGTTACCCATTCCTTCTCTCTAGAGATGCTGCCCGTCCCACTGAGTTACTCCTGCTTTGTGTCCATCTTTAGCAGTTTTAATTATGATAAATTGATAGCAAATGCTATCATTACTCAGTGAAAATAATTTTTGACATTGGAATACATGGAATGAAATAATCAATAATGAATCAATAATATCCCACTCCATTTACTGCATTGTTGTGGTGTTCACTAATCAACACACTGATCTATTCAGAACGTTATGGTTTTCATGCATTCTCACTACATTGCTGAATGAGATGCAACTGCATTTTTTTTTAAACAATTATTTCTCAATTATCCTTGTGGCCCAGGATGACTGAATTTTGTGTGTGAAATCCCTTAGCAAGTTAAGTTCCAGTTGAATTAAAAAATATATTTTACTTTCCTCCAATATGTAGGTTCATTGAAAGCTATTTTAATACTTCAGAATTACATTAGTTACATAGTCAGTTTGATGACAAAACCCCACACTCTTCCTCATGGACTCCCACACTTCATTGCAAATCAGATAGAAAAGGGACAGAATTGTACCACAAAATCCACTTAAACATTCTGGGCAGATTTTGAGTATGCTCGCTGGAAATTCCAGCCCTTTACATCAGCATTAGATTCCTACAATACCAAGTAGGAAAATACTGAAATAAAAACAAAATGCTGGAAAAGGTCAACATGGCTACAAAAAAGTAAGTTGTTAATTTTTCTGATGCAGGACCCTTCAGAATTGAGAAATAAAGAAATTGAGGGAAGCGGGTGGAACAAGGGGAATTTCTTCGAGAGGGTGAAATAATGTGGCATTGAGCTGCAGTTAAAGATCAGATTAAGCTTGTGTTGATGATGTCTACTGTACCTTTAGACTGAATTTTCTCACAGTTGGGAGAGATGATCACACATTTAATCTTTTTTAATTTCATATGCTTGGTTACTTCACGTAGACCCATGACAAGTCTTCTCTTCATTTTAGCTTTGATTGGATCTTTTTGATAAATACGTTCTTGAAAGCGAACAAGTTCTTGCAGTAGCAGTGTCACACATTCATCGATATCTTTGCTTAGCACTTGATTACAATATCTGGTCGGGAGAAAATTTTAAAAGATGTTAAAAAAAAAACCATATTGCTGAAATTTTACATGTTTAAGGCTGATAACAAAGCTCCATGGAAGAGAGATTTTAATGATTATACAATGGTTCATTCTGCAATGCTAAAATTAATAAGTATCTAATATGTGAAGTGTTCAAACAACTGTCAATAATCTGTGTCAGCATAAATTCTTTGGAAGCAGTTGGCAGTTGAATGCTGAGCCCCAATACCCCTCAGATGCTGGAATCTTCATTCCAAAAACAAATTGAATCTCAAAAACAAATTGATGGAGGAACAGTGTCAGGCAGCATCTATGGAGGTAAACAGGCAAACAACACTTTGGGCTGGGACCCTTCTTGATTGAAGAAGAGCCCCGATCCAAAGCAGCATCTGTTTAATTCTATGCAAAATCCTTTGATAATTTATTGGTCATCAATATCATTTTTTACTAATTATTTATCCTCACCTTAAATTACCAATGAAAGGACCCTTTACATTTTTTAAAAACATGTACATTTTAATTTGACCTATTGAACTCCAATAAGTATCCTGCAAGCAAACAGCATGCATCAAATCACTGCTATTGAGCCAACAGCACAAATAATTTGAAAAGGAAAGCATCTTTGCCTATTTCTTTCCATTGGCTTTCTCATAAATCAAACACTCCACTAAAAAGACCAAGCATTAAATGGTAATTTGTAGTCAAATGTTCCAATTTTTCTTTAAGCAGAATGAGCAGGGTAGTCATGTCTTCACTGTCTATTTTCAATGTTTCCAAATGAGGGAAAAATCAAGCTCAGTGGATATATATTTACATATACAGTCTGAACACTGTTCAGCTGAGAGGTGTCAATGAGTTTCCCAGATTAAACATTTTCTGAATTGAGTATATGTGGCTCATTGATAATCCATCTTTAAAAAAGACATGGTGATCACATGATTACTGTTCAATTGCCTTCCATGGAATTGAAAGCATTATATTTTGTGTTCTGCATTTGCAAAGAGAAAAAATGAATGTACATATCAATGCCGACACCATGATCGAATGAGTCATGTATGCTATAGACTTTCTTTATCATCCTATCCACTTGCGTGGCCAGTTTCAGGGAGCTATGGATTTGCACTCCATGATTCCTCTGTACATCAATGCTTGCAAGGATACTGCAATTTAACGTATATTTTCCTCTGACATTTGTGCAGTGCAAGCATCACTTCACACTTGTTTGCACTGAACTCCATCTTCCATTTCTTTGCGCAAATTTCCAACTGATCTACAATCTGCTGTATCCTTTGACAATGTCTCTTGCAACTTCACCAAATTTCATGTCATCTTCAAACTTGAAGAATTGAAGATGCAGGAATAGATGGTGTAAGGCTGCATCGGTTAAATCCCATAGTAGTGTGGGCAAATACCAGCCAACTATAAAACCAGTTACTAAATCAATAAACGAGATCCATTTGTGATAGACAGATGTTCCCATCAGCACATTGAATAGCTATGTCAATCAAGGAAGTTGGCCAGTTTGTGTATTTGTTCTTTCTTTGCAGACTATGTATTGCAGTGTCAACTCCTTCCCCCCTCCCCCCCCCCCCCTCCCTCCCTCTCGTGCTGCAGGATATTTAAAGAAAAACAAGCTCTGGCAATATATCATTCCATTTTGTTAGATACAAGGATGGGAAACAAGTAATTCATTATGCAGTGGGAAATCAATTGGATTTGAATAAGCATTTAAAATTGTCAAATTAATTTTACTTATCTTCCCACCAATGCTGTTAAAAATATTCTATAACTTTATATTCCTGAAAACTAGTGGCAAATCGAAAAGTTTTATGCTGACTAAAGATAATGTATTAAATTGAAATTCATCTTTTTACATAATGCTGCTCATAAAATTAAAATCTAGACAAGTCCTCCCCAATTTAGGGCAGGGTTCCATTCCCAAGAACTGTTTGTCACGAACAGTTCGCAAGTCAGAAATGCAGCCATAAAGAGAGTTCCCACACGGCAGAAGACGCCTGCAGCCGCACAGCACTGGCAAATCTATCCTGCCTGTCTCCCAAACCGATCTGTGTACAGCCTGTGAATTAGTTGAGCACCCAAAAGCTGGAGAGGACCTGTATATGCTAAGCATACAAAAATAAAGACTTTTAAAAAGTATCCTCAATTTCAGTTGCACATTGCTTAAAATTCTAATGATCTTAGTTTCCAACAGCAAATTCCGGATTTATACAGATTGCTTGGATAAGAAAAGATTTTGTACACACAAAACAAAACACATTTGCAATTAAACTCAGCTTATCATCAATATACAAAATTCTTTTCAGTTGGTTAAATTACCACGATTGTATGATTATATAAGCTGGGCATTTGAAATATGAAAAACGTGGGAGTGAAGTGGGTGAGAGTTTAAAAATTCTTTAACCTGCTTTAATGAAAAACAATTAAATTACACTTCTTGCAACAGCTTGTTCTTAAAATACAAAAGCCATAATCATGAATTTTTAAAGAGGTTATATTAGTGGAAAAGACCATTCAGCCCATGATGTTCCTCGCTTACACTACACAATACCAATCCAATGAGTCCCACTCCATCACCTTCCCTTTCTGCAAATTCCTTCACTTAGTTTTATTTTGAATGCCATAATTGAGTCTGCCCTCATGGTACCCCAGTATCACGATCCGGATCCAAGCCACTTACTGCATAGAAGTAGTTTTTCTCATGTCACCTTGTTCTTTTGCCAATTACCTGCATTCCATATCCTCTCGTTCTTAACCCCTCTACCGAGCGGAATACGTTTTCTCCATCTACTGTGCTAGACCCCTCACAATTTTTAAACACCACCACATCACCTCATTATCTTCTTTGTCCACAGAACATCTGAAGTTATGCAAATTTGAAGCGACAGGATTTATGTTACTTTGGAAAGATAGGGGACTAGTTAAGGATAATTGGCATGGTTTTGTGAGGGAAATCATGTCACACTAATTTCATATTTGAGGAAGTAACAAAGGAGATTAATGAAGACTCCAATTAGTTGCAAAGTTGGGTGGAGTGATAGCGCATGGAATTTAGATGGTAGAAATATTTTGCTCGTGGCAGGGTTATCAAAATTAAGAGGGCAGAGCTTCAAGTCAAGAGACAGATTTAGATCTTGGGGGTTAACTTTTTAAAATCAGAGTCAAGGAAACTCACTGTCAAGGAAAGTAGTGGAATCAGGATCGGTTTTTCTTTTCCTCTCTTTCATTCAGTCTAATCTGTGTTTGAATAATTTAGGCAGCCATTAAAGCCGACAAGGCATTGAAGGAAAGGGTCCTAATGAAAGCAAATGGGAATAGTGTACATGGGGGAAAAAGGGCATCATGGTTGTGAAGGAACAAAGGGGCCATTAATCTACAAAAAACATTTTTCAGTCTACATTTACATTCATATCAGGATGGAACGGACTGCCACATTAGAAATGGGTGTAGATGCTTTGTTTCAGGAGTCTTCTGCCAGAGTAATTCTGCAAGTAGCTATGGTTCTAAAACAAAACTCTTAGATTTAAGACACCAAAAAAGACTTAAATATTTTAAACTAAATTCTGAGATATGCAATTTCAACACCAAAATATACATCAAGCACTTAGTGAACTTGAAAAGGTTCAGGTACATGGATAGGAAAGTTTTGTAGGGA
Source organism: Malacoraja senta (assembly GCA_038087875.1). NCBI lineage: Eukaryota > Metazoa > Chordata > Chondrichthyes > Rajiformes > Rajidae > Malacoraja > Malacoraja senta. The sequence continues at coordinate 13,946,925 of CM075989.1, forward strand.
TATGGGACAAACGCAGGCAGGTGGGAATAGTGTAGATGAGGCAACCTGGTGGTCATGGGCAAGATGGAGGATTGTTTCCTTGAATGATGATGGCTCTACAAGAAAGCTCGTGCTCTACCATAGAGTTGATTTTTCCCCCAATGATGGTTTTTTTGTGCAAAATAATAGACATGAGTGCAGTCTACTTTCTTTTATGAACTTGTGTAAAGTTTATTTTTAATTTATACATAATTTTTGTGTGTTTGTCCAAGTCTATGTGCCTGTAATGCTACTGCAAGCAAGATTTTTCATTGTACTTGTACCTCATCATACGTACACATATAATACTCTAAATAAAACAATTAAGGTTTTAGATGAAGCATTGAGTTAGATTTTACTCCAGAGCCCAGCACATGTAGTCTTATGTGCCTCTATTTCGCTTAGCCACGTTAGAAAAAGCCAAGTTTTCACGATACTTCAAACAAGAGGCAACTTTTATAAATTTCCAAATAAGCTTACTCTCTAAAGCGCCTGCTGTGAATTTTTGTGATGGTTGAAGATGCCATTGGACTGCCAACTCCTGAACTGACAGGGGACCCTTGCGAAACTGGTGTCATGCTGTATGGGGAATTCTGGCTTGCAGGAGACAGAGAAGTGTCACTGGTAGCACTCAATCCAATATCTGAAAATAAGAACTGCACGTTACCTATCTTCATTGCAACAATTTAAATCATCAATAACAACAATTCATTCTAGCAATAAGGCATGTTGTGCTGCTTGCTCCATGGGTACTGGAATATCCAGATCCAATTTTGAAAATGATCATGCATGTCAAGTTTTTGTCTCATGAGGTTATTTTGACATTAATTTCAGAGATGCCCATATTAAAATATATAACTCATCCTTATTTAGGTCTCTCGACTATTACACATTCTATTTAAGCTTTTACTTGCAGATTTATTCTTTAATGGCGGAGACTATATGAGCTACTGCACCTCAAGTGGTAATATGCAATTAGTTATACCTTTGCCTGGTCATTAAATAAACAATTGCACAATGACATTTTGGACAGTACATTTGTTTCTTAAGGCTGCAACTCCCAAGCTGTCTGGCTATCACTTTTGAAGACAGAATGGACGTGTTTTCTTTTTACGTATGTTATCTTTATATGTTTTGTTGCCAAATTCCTAAATTTATTGATATTGATAAAAATTAATTATTTATCCTTTTTACTTGTATCTGAAATTGGGCAATTAAGGAGTGATCATAGGACTTTTTTTTAAAAGAAAATAAGAAATCAGAGTTAGAACCCAAATTGGAGTTTACAAAAATTCTCAAAATTGAATAAATTACGAGGTTTGGAGAATGAAATGTAATTTTTTTTCTTATTTCATTAACCAACTGAAGAAATTGCATGCACAGATGTTATTTTTATTATTATCGGAAAACAGCAAGTTTTTAAAGCCAACTAAATGGATAAAGGTAGACACGAAATGCTGAAGTAACTCAGCGGGTTAGGCAGCATCTCTGGAGAGAAAGAATGGGTGATGTAATCCATTCCTTCTCTCCAGAGATGCTGCCTGACCAGCTGAGTTACTCCAGCATTTTGTGTCTACCTTCGATTTAAACCAGCATCTGCAGTTCTTTCCTACACATAAAGGGATAAAGGGTTTTTTCTGGAAAAAAGTAAAATCAGTTTAGTTTATTTAAAGCTTCCAACAAAATAACGTCAAAACTTAAACAAAAATTCACGTTTAAATGGTGTGACGACTGCTGAAAAAAAAGATTTCCTTCTATTCAAAGGCATGTTAAGCAATCAGGCAAGTCCAACATCATTTGTTGATAGGTTTCAATTGCAGATGGACAAATTAGTTATCTGAGGAGAGCTTCAGAAAGAATAAAATGCAACTCTGATTTCCTGTTGGCTAGTCATGAGGATTCAATGAAGCAGCATTTCACAATTAAGTTTCTTCTGTTGTCACCTTTGCAAAAAACGTTGTGCTCCATCACACAAAGAATATTGTGGATGGCGAAATATGAGCGAAATTGTCAATGGTGCACAAAAATATATCAAAAGAGATATTTAACCACAGCTACAAAAGAACAAAAAAAAACTAAAATATTAATTCACTCCATGTAGAGCACTTGCCTTCCTGAGAAACGACTTCCTGGGTTAATGTCTGCTCCTCCTGAAAGCTTAGTTGCGCATCACCTTGTTCCTCCGATCCAACAATAGTTGGCTCTATTGAAAATCTATTTTTCTTTTCCTCTCTTTCCTTCAGTATAATCTGTGTAGAGCAAAAAAGGGTTTTAATGTGCTGTTAGGAACGATAACTAAGGTATAATAATTCTCTATTGTAGTTATCCATATGTTGCATTATATAGGTAACTAAAACATTTCAAATCCTTTCTGAATCAGCTGTCTCCTTTCCCTTTTTTTCTATTGAATACTACACATTTGATTGAAAGGAGGATGGATGGCCAAACCTTTGTTTAAGCTGCAGCTCAGGCAAATAATGGGTTTGGTGAACCTTCCTTAAAAAGGTGGGTTACTTAGTCTCAACAAACCATCTCAACCAAACTCACTGATCAGACATCCATATTCAGATTCTACTCAAGGGAATCTTGAGTTGAGTTAGTCATTATTTAAGGATAAATCATAACTTTTCCTCATTAATATCAACGTTTGTCTTTCATTTACTACAACCAAGTTATATTAAAACAAATTAAATAAAACTAAATATACCCAGCCATAATTAAGATTGATAATTCTGACCACATTTTACCTTTTTAAGAGCAGTTGGACGTTTTGCTTTTGGAATCTCCCTTTCCTTCCCTCTTCTTATCCTCAGGACACCAGAATCCAATGGATTATGAAATCCAACAAATTGATTGTGTAAATGTTTCATGCTCCCACAATCTTTGACAGAAAAAAGCGCTGTTGTACCAACTGGAAAAGGGACAAGAAAACATTTATTGGAACAATATTTCAATGACAAAGGTGAACTTAGTACACTGCAACTGACCTCAGGATTCTGAGACCAATGCCTGCAAATGACAAGATATTAAATGAGACTGTTGAGATAAAATGAACTTTAAACAGTAGAATTTGAGATAACTGGAACATCAGATGGTCTCCTATACATCCTGACCCCTGGCTTTGAATCCAACTAATTTTTCTGTTGGCTGCAATAGCCCTATCACTCGAGAACACAAACCATTTCCTAATAGAAAGCTAAAATTGATTTAAGATAAGAGACTGATACTGGTTCAATACAACTCAATTTTTGTGGTGGCAGCTAAGAGACATTGTTAGGGGTTATTCTGGCTCCAATCCATCCAAAGTAGTGAAATTTTATATTCCTTATATAGTATCTCACTTCCAATAGTAGAAAAAAATAAAAATGGGTCTACTTTACAGGAAAAAATGTGAGATTAAATATTATGTTGTCAAATATTTCCATATGTTTTTTCAAAATAACCATGGACATATCAAATTAGAAAAGGGAAAATCTGGACTGTAATTCAGACAAAGCAGGTATCATGTTTCTCAATGGGAAGATATTGAATGCATTCTACATGGTCTTTTTCACCCACATCTCTGACAAGTTACATTTAAATGTTCAAAATCACACGAAGAATGGCAGGTGCCATTCAGGGTGCAAAACCAAACTAAATAGTGGAATCTGCAAAGAAGAAACAGTTTTGATTACACAGCAGTTCAGGCAGCAATTGTAGAGATCATAGACCAGAAGCATCAACCACTTGCATCTCTACAGATGCTGCCGCACTTACGAAGCATTTTTAGAATTGCCTCAATATTTCCTTCTGTGCAATTACTTTGATGAATTTGAATTCTTTGGTATTTTAATAGAAACATTAAGAGGAAGTAGTCCAAGGAAAGAAAATTAGGTACCCAAGTACAACAATGAAATTTACCCGAGTATGACAGTGGTTTTGTATTCGTCATTTGTCTTGCTTTCATGGCTTGCTGCTGCTTCTCTAGAGCAGCTAACATGTCACCAAGATCCAGTTGTACGGGAGCTTTACTCTTCCTCCCTGCTGCCTTATTCAGAGCCTCCTTGAGAAAATGCAAAGCATGAAAAAGACCAAGCACAAAGAGCTGCAGGCAACAATGCACTAAATGAATGTTTTGGAACACCTAAGTGTATTTTGTTTAGAAGATAATGAGGGTATTTTTTTTTAAATCTATACAATTTTAATGGATATCCATCATAGTGCACAAGTTTACAACCATAGACTTACATTGAGGAATATTAATTTTGTGACTTGCCTTTACCCTGCTAATCAAATACAACTGCTTTAGGTTTATGGATGCCAAAAGTGACCCAATGTTAAAGATAAACAATGAACTATGAACCATAATATTTGCCAACTTTCTAAACTTGGCCTATTACTAAAAAGGTACTCACCTGGAGCTTTTTTTGCTCCATGCTAATTTCTGAATACTCCTGAGCTGTGGCAAGTGCTGCAGCCAATGCTTTTTTCCTTTGACTTTTAGCACGTTTTGGAATAGCTGTAGTTATTGGAATTGGTGTCTGTACGATGTTGATTGGAGAGGTTTCTGGGAGATCACCCACCTAGGGAAAGGCATAGTAAATCATAACAATGATCAACACAGCCAAATTCCTATATTACTTATTTATCTCAAGAATTAAAATAGAGTTATTCAAATGTAACATTTTGCTGAATATAATGGGAAACCAAGATCCAAAACCATACTTACCCCCACTGACTTTTTAGGGAGTTGACAAACGGAAGAACATTTAGTCTGAGTATTATCAAGGCCAACTCTCTTAGAAACCCCTGCTCCACTAATCAATTCCGGAAACTCACTGTCATCCTATTTAGAAAAGATTTACACGTTGTTGAAAGGCAAGAGCATAAAACGCAGTACTAGTGGCAGTCAATGAACAGTAATAACTTGATAGGTATCTCGTATTTCTATGAAGACTGTTTTGCCATTATTGTCTTGTCATTGTTCTGGAAACAATATTTGTCTGATATGATGCTATTTAATGGAAAACCTTTATAGCAAGTCAAATATCTGTTCACAGAACAGAGAATTTTGAACTTGGAATGTTATTACAGTATTGAAATACATTTCTTTTGGATTTAAATGTACCTGATAACAGATTGCCTTAAGACATTAGGAATACATATTTAGAACTCTACATCAGTCTGCTTAGCCTAGTCAATGCTCGTTGTTCAAGACTCCAGGGCTTACATCAGCTAATGCAAGCCAGGATAGAGATTAAAATCGCATTTTGCATGCACATAGCTGCAGCACACAAAGCTTTACACTTATTAGGTCCCAAACCAGGAATGATCAATCGAAGAAGCAACTAAACAAATTCAAACATTTAATGTGCATTAGTGTACAAAACTCGAATACCTTAAAATATAACGAATTATTATTTTGTTCAGCTCCGGTCTTTCGCCCATTGGTAAACTGCAGTTTTTCAGGGGACTGTCTGGCATTCCAATCACGATTCTTCTGTTGGCTTGGTGTTCTGTCTGGGTCTTGCATCCTCCCTCTGAAACAATCCTGCACACCAAAACTGATCAGTTTATAAACACCCCAGATCTTCCAAAATGTCATAATCAGTACAATTATTCAAGCCCAAAGATCCAGGAAAATCTCTTACATCATTCATTATTCATGTCAATCTTTCCCGAGCACTTGCACTGCTCTGCAGTTAGCAACACCATTCATATAATAAACCTTCAAAGCTCATTCTATCCTGGTTTACCTGGACAATTTCTTGTATATTTATCGTGTTTTTGCATTTAATGTGCTTGCAAAGCTGCAGCAAGAATTTCATTGTTGTGGTCCCAGTGCATGTGGCAATTAAACACTCTCAACTCTTGTATGCATCTCAAAGTAAAAATTAGTTGTCTTGCAAAAGGAAACCAAGCGAGTGTGAAGAGCTTAATATTTTAATAGATAAATTATATCATTTCAACAAGTAACTATGAGATGAATATTTAGTTAACAATGCGAAACCCAAAACCAGATTTAAAAGCTTTCTCCAAGAAAGATAATTAAAAAAAAACATTTTTCATCCTGTTTCAAGTACTAAGTTTTAAACAGCAAGGAAAAATGCTGACAACAGAACATTGCTAGTTGGATCAAGGACATCGGCTATGCAGGCAGCATTTTCTATTAATATCCAATATCCATCACAAATCCACACACTCTCTCTGCTTAATGACCTACTTGCAGTTCTACTCTCTGTAAGAAACCACTCATTTTCCCCCAGTTTCTATGGCCTCTTCATAACTATGCAGAGATTACTCCTACAATCCCAGTCTTTCCACAATGTCTTTCTTTTCCTTTATAGCTTCCTGAGACCAGTTACACAATCCATACCCACATAATTCCAAGTTTATTTTCTCCTTTCCTGCATTCTCCTTTCATCTTCTATTTATCTTTCTTGCAGATAGTTAGATATAATTAACAAAACTTCACCCTCAGCCAGCATCACTGCCATTTATCTCATTGAGAATCTCTTAAAGTCTGCACCTTGTCACCAACGTTTTCACCATAACCTCCCCTTTCGCTACAACTTTAAACTTCTTAAATTTCAAACGTTTCCTATTTCTGATAAAAGGTCTTAGACCTGATAGAAGAGTGATTGAAGAAGAGCTCAACATCATGGCAGTCCCAATTTAAAACCATGTTTTAAACCTGAAATGTTAACTGCTTTCCCTGAGCAGATGCTGTCTGATCTGATGAGTCTTTCCAGCACTTTATAACAAAATGCTGGTCGGCTCAGTCTTTCCATTTACCACCAGATTTGTACTTGTGGAAGTATTCTTTTAATGCTTTTAATAAGAAAGATGAATAAATCAACACCCAACCTCAATTTACATAAACAGAATAACACTTGAAATATTGTTTGTTGTTGTGATGGTGCTGGAGATCCAAGTTTGTTTACTACAACACTTAATGTTGGTACAGAAATGTACTTTGCAAATTAACTGGAAGGTGTACCATTTTCTGAAATCTTAATATAATTCAAACTTGGATGCAACAAATTCAAAATTTGCGTAAATTTATATACCTGTGTGTTTCGTTGATCTACTAGTCTTCCACCTCTGTTGCAAGGAATCACCTGGAATCTATCCATCCCAAACCTCTGTGGTGCTTGGGAAGCTATATTCGCCCAACTAGGGGCTCCTGATGAAGTGATCATTCCATTTTTATTAATAACTATGGTAATATTTCACTTTAAAAGGACAAAATATATAGTTAAAGCATACTAACATAAATCATCGTTAAATGATATGTACAGGCATGCTCAGAGAAAGTAATTGTAGGTTATAACTTTAAGGATCTAACAATTTTACACGACTATAAAGCCGGAAACTTTGGCTTCAACAATAAATGTAATTTCCAAAATCTGAACACTTATCTAACTGGGCTAAATATTCCTTTACCCAAGAAAACACATAAATCATATAATGCATATTCCATTCATGTTGCAGAAATTAATGCTCAACAGCCAACATGCCCAAATAATGTGGAGCAGTAATTAGAAGCCAAGAGGCATTTAAAGCAATTTGTGCAAGGAGGCAGGTTCACTATCACCTTCTCAGAGTAGTTGTAAATAAACAATAAATACAAACATGCCACAAACCACAAAAACATTTTTTTTTTAAACCTTAGCAAGTAACGCTCAGTCCAAACTACATCCCATGTCTAGTTCGGATCCCATATTCAGATTATTGATCAGGTTTACAAAAACAAATTTCTGATTGTGTCAAAATTAGGAGATAAATAGGTAGGTAAAATTATAACGTTGAAACATTTGGACAGGTACAAGGACTGAGGGGAGGGGGGGGTCAGGTCCTCAAGGGATATGAAGGCAAATAGGATTAGTTCAAATTAACATTTAGATACAGTGGCTTGCAAAAGTTTTCATACCCCTTGAACTTTTCCACATTTTGTCACGTTACACCACAAACGTAAATGTATTTTATTGGGATTTTATGTGATAGACCAACACAAAGTGGTGCATAATTGTGAAGTGGAAGGAAAATGATACATGGTTTTCAATTTTTTTTACAAATAAAAAACTGAAAAATGTCGCGTGCAAACGTATTCAGCCCCCCTGAGTCAATACTTTGTAGAACCACCTTTCGCTGCAATTACAGCTGCAAGTCTTTTGGGGTATGTCTCTACCAGCTTTGCACATCTAGAGACTGAAATTTTTGCCCATTCTTCTTTGCAAAATAGCTCAAGCTCAGTTAGATTGGATGGAGAGTGTCTGTGAACAGCAATTTTCAAGTCTTGCCAGAGATTCTCAATTGGATTTAGGTCTGGACTTTGACTGGGCCATTCTAACACATGAATATGCTTTGATCTAAACCATTCCATTGTAGCTCTGGCTGTATGTTTAGGGTCGTTGTCCTGCTGGAAGGTGAACCTCTGCCCCAGTCTCAAGTCTTTTGCAGACTCTAACAGGTTTTCTTCCAAGATTGCCCTGTATTTGGCTCCATCCATCTTCCCATCAACTCTGACCAGCTTCCCTGTCCCTGCTGAAGAAAAGCATCCCCACAGCATGATGCTGCCACCACCATGTTTCACAGTGGGCATGGTGTGTGCAGGGTGATGTGCAGTGTTAGGTTTCCGCCACACATAGCGTTTTGCATTTAGGCCAAAAACTTCAATTTTGGTCTTATCTGACCAAAGCACCTTCCTCCACATGTTTGCTGTGTCCCCCACATGGCTTGTGGCAAACTGCAAACGGGACTTCTTATGGCTTTTTTTCAACAATGGCTTTCTTCTTGCCACTCTTCCATAAAGGCCCGATTTGTGGAGTGCACGACTAATAGTTGTCCTGTGGACAGATTCTCCCACCCGAACTGTGGATCTCTGCAGCTCCTCCAGAGTTACCATGGGCCTCTTGGCTGCTTCTCTGATTAATGCTCTCCTTGCCCGGCCTGTCAGTTTAGGTGGACGGCCATGTCTTGGTAGGTTTGCAGTTGTGCCATACTCTTTCCATTTTCGGATGATGGATTGAACTGTGCTCCGTGAGATGTTCAAAGCTTGGGATATTTTTTTATAACCTAACCCTGCTTTAAACTTCTCCACAACTTTATCCCTGGCCTGTCTGGTGTGTTCCTTGGGCTTCATGATGCTGTTTGTTCACTAATGTTCTCTAACAAACCTGAGGCCTTCACAGAACAGCTGTATTTATACTGAGATTAGATTACACACAAGTGGACTCTATTTACTAATTAGGTGACTTCTGAAGGCAATTGGTTGCACTGGATTTTATTTAGGGGTATCAGAGTAAAGGGGGCTGAATACTTTTGCACGCCACACTTTTCAGTTTTTTTATTAGTAAAAAAATTTGAAAACCATGTATCATTTTCCTTCCACTTCACAATTATGGGCCACTTTGTGTTGGTCTATCACATAAAATCCCAATAAAATACATTTACGTTTGTGGTTGTAACGTGACAAAATGTAGAAAAGTTCAAGGGGTATGAATACTTTTGCAAGCCACTGTATCATGGATAAATTGGGCTGAAGGGCCCATTTCCCTGCTGTATACCTCAAACTAATAAACAACAAAATGCCAACGTAATCAAGTTGCCAGCTAGGAGATGGGTGCCTCAATTGATGTGGACTGATTTTAACTTGAGCAAAACCTGTGCTTTACATAGCATCAAAAGTGTATATATTACCACAGCACATTTGGACAGAGAGCCAATGCAAATATTTATACTAAACAAACACTTCCACTCCTTTGTATAATCAGACCTGCCTCCATACACAATGTTTGATTCTTCCTCACAGAAGTATCAATCATCCTCTGAAATGTATTATGCTTTGTGCTTCAACTACTCAGAAGTAATCATTCCAAACTCTCAACGACTGCCATGCTCATCACCATGCAAACGGTAGACATAAGTATCTATTGCAATCATTGGTAATTACCTGTGATGCCTGCTGAATCCTCTGCCTGAAATTAAAAACAAAAACATTAATTTAACAAAACTCTGCACATCTAAATACATTCTTTCCTAATGGAATATTGTGCATGTTCAAGTTGACAAAAGGAACACAATATCCATTTCAGGACCAAATAAATGAAATTCTACTACCTGCTCTTTATCAATTTTATTTAAACATTTACAGACAAATCTCGTGAATGGAGAGAAATAAACAAAAAACTAGTTTTGAATGACTGCATGAAAGTGTTAACATTTGAAACATTAGTTAACGTATCATAAAAATGTTTGAACTGAAAGTTTGGATGAATGCATCAAATAGTTTTGTAGTGGATTTAAGATTAGAATTTTTTGTGTGAGCAACTATTTTCAAACAGGCAATTTGTAAAATTGTTAGAAAAGAAAAACATTTGTAATACTGGAAATCAAAATTAAAAAGTGCTGGAAATATTCAGATCCTGTAGTATTTAAAAGAGATGGAAATATTTAATGTGCTACAACTCAACCCAAGAAACAAATGTGAAAATCATCTTTGAAATATTGGACTGTAGAAACATTTAACAGACTTTTGCTTAGGTCAACATAAATGCATCTTTTAAATAAGTTACCTATATAAAAGTGGTAAAAAAAACAAAAAAAACAGCTGCATTATTCCATTTAGCTATGGCAATTTGACAAAACTTCTGCTTCCGATTGCAATTTTCATCATCTCAAAGCAAGCATGCTTTGCTTTTGATTAATTACATTCTTGGAGGAAGGAGTTCCAACAGTTTCTGACTTTTCTCATCCACAGCAGCTGGTTGGCTGGTGGCTTCCACAAAAGCAACAGCCAAGGTACCAGCAATTCATGATTGTGTAATTCACAGTTCTTGGGATTCATTGCCATTCCTGAAATATATCCCCAGCCATATATTGCAGCCATCTTTAGCTTATGCTTGTTTTGGGGGCTAGTTCCCTTCAGTTTTCTCTTCAGCATATAAAAGTTATGCTCAATTGGGTTCAGACCGGGTGATTGTCTCAAGAATTGACCATTTTTTAAGCTTTGAAAAACTCCTTTGTTGCTTTCGCAGTATGTTTGGGATCATTGTCTTGCTGTAGAATGAGCCGCCGGCCAATGAGTTTTGAGGCATTTGTTTGAACTTAAGCAGATAGGATGTGTCTATACACTTCAGAATTCATTATGCTACTACCATCAGCAGTTGTATCATCAATGATAAGTGAGCCAGTACCATCAGCAGCCATACATGCCCAGGTCATAACACCCCCACCACCGTGTTTCACAGATGAGGTGGTATGCTTTGGATTTTGGGCAGTTCCTTTTCTCCTCCATACTTTGCTCTTGCCATCACTCTGATACAAGTTAATCTTCGTCTCATCTGTCCACAGAATTTTTTCCAGAACTGTGGTTGCTCTTTTAAGTATTTCTTGGCAAACTGTAACCTGGCCATCCTATTTTTACGGCTAACCAGTGGTTTGCATCTCACAGTGTAGGCTCTGTATTTCTGTTCATGAAGTCTTCTGCAGACAGTGGTCATTGATAAATCCACACCTGACTCCTGAAGAGTGTGTCTGATCTGTCGCACAGATGTGGGGGGATTTTTCTTTATTATAGAGAGAATTCTTCTGTCATCAGCTGTGGAGGTCTTCCTTGGCCTTCCAGTCCCTTTGCAATTAGTAAGCTCACCGGTGCTCTTTCTTCTTAATGATGTCCCAAACATTTGATTTTGGTAAGCCTAAGGTTTGGCTGAGGTCTTTAACAGATTTATTCCTGTTTCTCAGTCTCATAATGGCTTCTTTGACTTTCATTGGCACAACTTTGGTCCTCATGTTGATAAACAGCAATAATCAAAGGGTGATGGAAAGACTGGAGGAAAGACTAGGTGCTGAGAGCTCTCTTATACCTGCATTAAGGAGGCATTTAAACACACCTGAGCAATTACAAACACTTGTGAAGCCATGTGTCCCAAACATTTTGGTGCCCTGAAATGGGGGGGGATGTATAAACACTGCTGTAATTTCTACATGGTGAAACCAAAATGTATAAAAATACCCTTTAATAAAATCTGACAATGTGCACTTTAACCACATGTGATTTTTTCGATTACAAATCTCAAATTGTGGAGTACAGAGGCAAATAAATAAATGATGGGTCTTTGTCCCAAACATTATGGAGGGCCCTGTATGTATGTCTTTCCTTTCACCAATTCACTCAAAAAAAGTGGATCTTTACTGTAAGCATCTTCGCTTGGAAGACCCATTTATTAAATTACAATTAAATCTGCCAATTTTGGGACGCCAATCCATCTTGGCTTTTTCAACTTGCTTAATTTTTCCTCTTAATAATTAATTTTAGACTGTCATAGTTTGTATTATTTTTTACAAAGATTCCAAACACAAATCTTCTCTTCATGTTCTTGCACTTGTAGGTCGAGAGTCTTTTATTTGCTATCTCCCACTTCTCATCAAAGTACAACTCTTTGTAACATTATCAAAATGTACTGCATCAGCTTTAATAAATACAATGAACGCAAATCGACTCCACCTAATCATCCTCCCTCTTGTCCTGTCCCTGTTTGGCTGATATCCAGTGCTGGACAAGCAGAAATCTCTTCAAATTCTCTTGGGACAAACAAAGCCCCTGTACTCGATATACACAAAAACTTATTTTCCTCTAACTACGTTGTGTAAAGTTGAAGTAATCCAGATTTTGTGTTCCTATTTACCCATCCCATTCACCCAACACCCCTTATCATCTCCTGCTTACGCTGACAACCAACCAAGCAATATTAATATTTATATCCTTATTTTCAAATCCCCCGATTGGAACACCCCACCTCATCTCTAATCTTCAGCTCTACAAATGTTTGATATATCTGAATTTATTTTGTATTCCTGATGTTCTGTGATTCATCTTCAGGTTCCAATTATTAAACATCTAGAAATCATGCCTCATCCACTCTCATTCCTACGCTAAGATGTACCTTTATATCTCCATATCAAATTGATCCATGTCAAATTTTGATCGACAATGCTTTCATGAAACACTTAGTCATTATTAAGACATATTAACAATATCAAATACAGCTCAATATATTGCATCTATTCCACAAATATAAACCAAATTCAATTATATAACAAATGTTTCCAGTTGATCATTTTCCCTTAGCCTTTACTCTTTCCTCGGAAACCTTCAATATTTAAAAAAAAAGTTTATTGGACACAAATGCTTTACTTCCCTTAAGCATCTTTTCTTCCCTTAAGCATTTTATTGTAAATTCACAGTAAGAAAGGTAAACACTGATACAAAAGTCTTAAAGGTATAGCATAATGGAAATTGCCCAAATGATTTGATCGATTAAGACCGCGATTCAAAACTATTATCAGCGTCTTCTGTTCTAACACATTGTTAATCAAAATAAACTTGTATTGCAATGTAAATTGACATACTTTAACATTGCTGCATTCTGTACTCTGAGCAGTAGTTGACGTGATCTGATTGTGACTGTGCTTGGGACTGCAATAGCCGCTATCACTGTCAATGTCGGCTTCACTGGCTCCTTGCTCACTAGAAGACTCAGCAGCAGGGTGAGATGCTCTTCTTCGCCTGACTTTTGATTTCCAAAGCATGGGACTGGCCCTCTCCGAGAGAGATTTATTAGCTACATCTCCAGGAAAATCTTTAAATAACAGAATATAAATATTGCATGAATAATTGTAAATAATGAAAGTACAAATTATCACAGCTATCAAATGCTACAAATTTCAGCACCATTTAGTCGACACACAAAACTAGACGGGAAAGATGAATGCATATTTATCTTAATTCAGCATTGATAATTCAATCTGTTCTGCTGAGGCTTCCACAATAAATCTATAAGTACTTCCCCGAAGAACTTCTTGGGCATTTACCAGAAAAACTGCAAACACTACTTCACTCATTTAATGGTAAAACAAAACAGAAACAATTTGGTATAAGGGTAACCAAATGAATATATGTCATAGTAACTGAAGATCAAAATGTTGACTTTACTAAATTATATTACTGCCAGAACATGCCAGATGTAAATACATGAACAAGACTGGTATGTTCTGGTGATCGGCTTAGTAATGTCATTTATAATAAGTGGTAAACAAAATACAATTCAAATATCATACTTGACAGCTAAATATTGTTCCCTGGTTAAATAAAGGCAACAGTGTTTGGGGCACCATTTTTATTCAACATTACATCAGACTCTAAATAGTTGGAAGCAGTGATGGAAGTTGCTAATCTGCACCCCAATTCCAACCACTTTCTGTATCGAACTTCATGGCATGGGGATTCTTAACGTCAAAATCCAATTCATGTTGCTCTACAAAGATCTTGAAAGAACATTTAATTGTCAACAGTATAGTTGTTTAAGACTATAACAAGAATCACAATGCAACAATTGATTTTCTTAAAAATGTTAATAAAGTCAAAATAAATTATCAGAAACAAAGCAATTGGAACTTCATAATAAAACTTAATCTTTGTTTCCAATACTGAAGTATAAGACAAGCATAATTGAAGGAAATATCATTTTGCTCAGCTTGTATTCTAGGAAAAGTTTGTTTTCAAATTAAGCTTTCAATAATAATTTTTATTACCTGTCTGCTGGCTGGCATCAACGAGCAAAACAATTTTTGATCTATTTTCAGGACCTGAGGCACTGCTCTCCTTCTGAACAGCCACACTTCTAACCAGAGGTTTGCTGGTTCTCAAAGTCTGCAGACACAAGAATGGGAATTACTGTTCAAGTGTAGTAGTCATACAGAATGAAAACAGGCCCTTTAACCCAAGCTGTCTCCACCGGCCAAGTTGCCCACCTGAACTAGTGCTATTGTCCTGCATTTGGCCCGTATCAGTCAATGCAGAAAAGCATGTCAAAAGACCTCTTTCACCACACAGTGTATCTGATTCACCACTTTCTGGAAACCATGCACAGTAAATGGTAGATATCTCGAAAGAATTGCAGAACAGAGAGCTCTGGGAGTGCAGGTGCATCTCTTGCCCTGGTTTGACACACCAAAGTGCAATATCTCACACTTAGAGTCAAATTCCATCTAGCTTTCCTTGGCCCACATTCTCAAATGATCTATCCCGTTGTTAACTTCTTCACTGTCCACTACACCACCCTCCCAGAAATGTATCCACATGGCTCACGATGATACAAATATCTCTGCTAGCTGAAATGATGTTCTTTCTGATGTGGTGAAAAAATAAAGATCTTTGTCTTGAAGTTCATTGGAGTTGATGTAAATTGTAATGTTATTGTCAGATCTGACTATTGTTGTCGAATAAAAATTTAAATATATAGTTACTTTTGTTGAAGTTAAACCTTTCTTGTTAAACAAATTGTTGTTTTTCAATATGATGTTATTTTTAAGCTGACGTTAAATAAACAATTTATTTCTTAAAATGTTATTGGTCCTTAGATTGATTGTTGATAAGTTTATTTCCAATGTGATTATTATACTTCAGTGTCACCTTCGTGTTGTGAAGGCGGGTGTCGCAGCATGTCGTAGATTGACGTACAACTTGACGGTTTTTAGGGCGACTACGGGCGTCAGTCATTGATGCTCGCAGTCGGCGAAAAAAAATCGCAAAGTGGGACAGGCCCTTGACTCTTACCACCAAGCCAATTGTAATACACTAGCTAACCCATCCTGGATCTCATGGCATCTAAACTTCCAAGTGGGATCTGGTCAAAATCATTGCTAAAGCCCCTGTAGATAATGTCTACTTTCCTATCCTTGTCAATCCAGTGATTTGCATTTTGCCAATAGAAAGACCAAAATCCCGTGATTTGCATTTTGCCAATAGAATTGGTTTCCCATTAACAACTTTATCATTGAAGTATCAGAATTACACAGATTAAGAAGAAGCTAGGCAGAATCCCAAATTTATCCACAGGAAGAAGGCTCAACTGGATTTGAAGTACAGAGTTATAAGTGTTACCAATAAACTAAATTAACGAAGGGCAAAATTGGCCTCATGCTTAAACCATGCTTACTATCTGACCATTTTAATCCTAACTGTAGTTATATGGAACATATAAGATACATTCAAAAATGGCCATGAATCTTCATTAGTTGGTTATAGTTGTCAGAGTCATACACTTAAAGAGGATATGGGCGAGCACTACACCATGTTTTAGGAAATGAACAATATCCTCAGAAAGGACAAAATAGTGAGGAAACATTTTGAACCATGCATTAATATCATCATTAGAATCTGTCATTTTAGCATGTTACAAATGGAAGGAAAGTGATTATTAGTAATCTTTAATATCATATCCATCACATTCTATGATCTATTTCAAAAAACTCTGAATGTCAGTGCTCTGTTCTCAAGAAAGGGCGATGGAGATGTTACAACAAGCTTTCCTGCACAAAGGCTAAAATATTTAAAGTTTCAAGCACTGCCAGGCATACAAATGTCATGAGCAAAGTTAACATACTCAGACGGAAACCAAACTTCCTTGCAGAGATGCATTTTTGAGATAATTCCTTAATGATGGTCGACATTATTATTCATTCCTCATCATAGGAACAGAGGAATGTGTCAAACACAAGTTCAAGAAGTGTGCGTCTGGTTTTGACACCCACATAACACAAACTGGCTTTACCCCACGTAATGGTGGAAGCACAGCAGGCCAAGCAGTATCTGTGAGGAAAGAAAGAGCAAATGCTCCAAATCAAGGATAATCATCAGAAATGGAAGAGGGCAAACAAAAAGCATGTTTTAAGATGTGGAGGAGGGTTGGGAACAGAGAGGATATCTGCGAGAGGGTGCAGACAGGGTATTGCCTGGGATGGAGTACTTCTGTTACAAGACAAGATTGGAGAAGCTAGGTCTGTTTTCCCTGGAGCAGAGAAGGTGAAGAGAGGGTATGACTGACGTGCATGCATAAACATATGTATGATATGGACCAGGTTTTCCCCTTATCTGATAAAGCTAGGGGACGTGAGATTTAGGGTAAGGGATAAGAGATTTTAAGGGGAATCCAATAGAGACCGAGAGTGGAGAGTAAATGCTGGAGAAGATGGTGGAAACAGAGCTGCTGACAGCATTTAACCAACGTCTTGAATGAACACCTGAATCACATTAGGTAGAAGGCCATGATCCAAATGCTGGAAATGGGATCAATACAGCAGACATTGTGGGTCAGTTTCCATCTGCGTGCCTCTGCAACACCATGCCAAAGTAAACAATTAAACCAATATCGACTGTGGAATCTCACTGCAGATGGCAGAAATTGTGGCGAACAATCCACTGAATTGGAAAGATGGTAGGCTTTCTAGAGAAACTCCTTTGTTCTAGCTAGGAGAGGGGATGAGAGTAGAATTGAGGGAGATGGATGAGGTGTGAATGAGAACCCCATCAACAATGATAGAGTGAAGGCCACAGTGAAGGAAAAAAAGACATAGTATTAGTGTTGGTCGAAAAATTCTTATTATAGCATATACAATAGAGATGGAGAAAGTAGGAGTTTGTAACCCTAACAGAAATGATTTGTGGTCGAGATAACTGTGGGAGTTGATGATCTTATGATGGTTATTGGTTGCTAACCTACTCCCCATAGTTGCTGCACCACCTGCAGCATGTTACCTGATTTTTTGAGGGGCTTTCTCGCATCTGCAGTTTTATCCCTCCAGTGCTGTATTACTTCAAATAGGCTGCCCAGCTATAAAGCTGCCAGCCGTAACAAACTGCTCAACTCACTGTGCTATATCAAGTTTTTCAACAAATTGATACATGTGTTTCAGAATAAAAGCAAAGACTAATTTTTAAATGGAGCCATGCAAGAGGCGATCAATAAATATTAAAAGACAAAAAGGCAGCAAATCCCTACCTTTGGCAATGGCCCTCTGTTGACTCTGCTTCTCGGAGTTGTGGTAGGACACACAGCTCCAGCAGGAACGGATCTTTCATTACATTCAGAAACTGCATTTACCACCGTTGCAGGTTGGAAGGATGCAGTATACGGTGTTGGTAAAGGGGAATAAAACCCCATCATCGGTGTGCATGGTGCTGGCATGAACTGGTAATAAGCATAATCAGTAGAAACAAGAGGCTGTGGAGTTGGCAATATTGGATAAGCAAAGTATGGTCCTCCTGAGTTTGGATTCGCTTGAGGCCACCGAATATCACCATTGTACGCAGGCAATTGCCTATAAAAATAAAATAATTAAATCTGTATAATTATTAATTTACACCTTATCTCTGCACTTCTGCTCCTCCCCCCCCCCACCCAAACTTCTGCTTCCTCGTCAGAGAAATGTTGCAGCTGAGTATACACTTTTCTCATAAATCCATCAAACGGAGACAATTGTCCCAAAATAACCTACAATTCAAACCCAAGTGAATAGAACTGCTGCCTCAAAGCCCCAGTGGCCTGGATTATGTACCTCGGGCATTGCCCGTGTGGAGTTTGTACATTCGCCCTGTGATTGTACGGGATTGCTCTATTTTTCTCCCACATCGCAAAAGCAAGCACCCTGATGGGTTTGTTGGCCAATTAACTTAATGTACGAGATCTTTTTGCACCATTTCAGATTGCAATTTAATCGTTGCATCATTCTGTTGTTTTCCACCAGTTATTTACTGTTGTATTTATCATTACCATGTATACCATTTATTATGAGCTTTATGTGATCAAGGAGTTTCATCCAACCATCATGTATATGACAATAAACTGATGCGAGTCAGAATTAAAACTAAAACTAAATTTCAGTAGTGTTCAATAAAAATATTCAAAAACCAAACTATATATCAATAAATTACACATCAGAGAACAATGGTCAGGAGAGTATTAGCCAAAAAAAACACGAAACATTATTACCATAAAATCCCATGTGCAACTCATGCTTGCTTTTATTCATTCACCCCTCTTGAAGATCAACATTTTTGGTAAACAAATTTCTTGATCTCCCTCAGATCACAAACTATTGTGTATCCATGAGACTGAGACAAGTTCATTTTCCAAATGATACACCATACAGAATAACTTGTTGCCCACATTGCAAGGTTTGAAAAGCACGAAAAGCAAAACTTATGACATTCTCATCTGTGGATGGTAGAAGCACAGGCAAATGCCAGAGGAATTAAGTGAAACATAGAAAGTGGACAAATCCCAGGGAATTTCATTGAGAAAAACTGTTAAGGGATTCTCTTTTACCCTGGTTAAAGGTAGATGCAGGATAGACACACAAAGCTGGAATAACTCAGCGGATCAAACAGCATCTCTGGAGAAAAGAAATAGGTGACGTTTCGGGTCAAGACCCTTCTTCAGACTCCAGAAGGGTCTCGACCCAAAACGTCACCTATTCCTTTTCTCCAGAGATGCTGTCTGATCTGCTGAGTTACTCTAGCTTTGTGTCTATCTTCGGTTTCTGCATCTGCAGTTCTTTCCTACACAAGATAGATACAAGAACTGGCATCCTCTGGTGTTTGTTTTTTCTTATGTTTGTCAGTGTGCAGAATGAAGCTACTTCTTGGCGTTGGTATGCATCTGAACAAATCTTTCAAATTGTTTGGACTGTGGTTTTACTATAAAAACCATACAAAGCTGTAGCTATCGGTATTTCACTATATGATGCACCACAATTACCTCAATCAGGCATAATGCTAAAACTTGAGAACACTTTTCAACTTGAGAATATGATCAGCAGTTCTTAATGGAAATATGCAAGGGTACAAATGGTGGTTCCTGTACCCACACTCACCTATTATTAGATTGGTTTTCTTGTACAAAGGGATAACAGGTTATCAAGTAACTTGGAATAGGCGGACTTTCAACACCACAACCATTTCCATCATTTTGGAGTGCCATAGGAACAACCGTCTCAATACCCTTCTTCTGGGGTATAAATGGCTCTACCTCTGCTGAAAGCTGGATATCCTAAATAAAATGTCAAACAAAATCCATTACTCAAAAAACATAGCCAGAATTCTAAAATCATACTGGTATACCACAAAGCTTATTCCATGCTAGTCATTTACAGCTACCTTCATACAAATTCAACAGTAGGAAGAAAATAATGTGGCATTCAACTCCATTTGTACTCAATATAGGCATGCACGAATCTGTAACATGAGCTTATCTTAAAAATAGCACATTTTGTATTAATCATGGCTGAGGTTAATTGAAAGTTGCACTTAACAATGCTCAAAGAAAATGTAGTACAGTATTTAGAGAACGAGTTTTGCAAAGGAAAATAGTTCATCAAATGAGCCATGTTACTAATGTCTGATTTTCCAGCCTGCTAGTTAGATGAGGCACGTTCAAAAGATGGGTCACTGATGGAATGGAAGGTAGAAGACAACATTTAATTCTGAGAGATTGGTGAGCAGAACTTTGTATTTTGTGTTTTAAATTCAAATGTCCAGTATTCAGAATACTTTGCTTTTGTGCTGTCATATGACCGTTTCTCTATTTTCTTTCAAAATGAAAGCGGCATATGGTATACTTGCTTTCATAGGTATGGGCATTAAATATAAGGGTCAAGGTGCAGCTTTATAGGACTTTGGTTAGGTCACATTTGGAGTATTGCATTCACTTTTCTCCAGGATGGACGAATCAAATATTAGAAGGCATAGCTTTAAGGTGAGAAGGGAAAAGTTTAAACCACATGTGCAGGGCATAGTGGGGTTTTTTGCATAGAGGGCGAGTGCCAGAGGTGGTGGTTGAGGCAGATAAAATAGTGGCATTTAAGAGACTTCTGGATAGGCATTCTGGTTATGCAGGGAATGGAGGGATATGGATTCAATGCAGGCAGATAAGAGTTATTGTGGGCATAAAGGCTGTTCTTGTGCTGTACTGTTCTATGTTCTACACAAAACCATCATCACTTTAAAAATATCTGAATCACCGAGGCGTCTGTACACAACATTATTACGTTCAAATTAAAAGAACATTCTCTGAAGTACTCAGTCAAATTAATCAACACTAGGTTATGAAATTTGTGATATCTATTGCTAGTTTAAAGTACAGTA
This sequence comes from Malacoraja senta, assembly GCA_038087875.1. Taxonomy (NCBI): domain Eukaryota; kingdom Metazoa; phylum Chordata; class Chondrichthyes; order Rajiformes; family Rajidae; genus Malacoraja; species Malacoraja senta. The sequence continues at coordinate 13,967,911 of CM075989.1, forward strand.
CAAGCCTCCTGTGTCAATCTAAGCCTCAAATAAATCCATCAATTAGCTGGATTTTTAGATCAATTTATCAGTGATGGCCTGGAATACCATAGAATGTTGGTTCAGATACAAAACTAGCAAGTCTGTCATTGACCTTTAACAAGTCAGAACACCTTTCTCATTTTGATCACTTACAAAAGAGAGCCCTGCTTTTCTTTTCATCTTCCTCCATCATGATGCTAACATGATACAACTGCAAACATGGTTTGAAGGTTTGCCACATGGTAATAGAAAGTTGGCAAGTTTCAATTACAGTCCAAAAGTGTGAATAAAATGCTGCCATCCTCCTGATAGCAACACAAAATACATGCAGTGAGTACAATTTATCTATCATTTTGAGATAGATCGCTTCACAAGCACTTGATAGCTTCTCTGAAGCCAAAGATAGTAAAGAGCATCTCTAGCATCCTCACCATTCTGTACTGCAGATGAATCTGCCCATAATAATATTTACAGAACTCAACTTGATGATCACACCAACGACTGAAGAGCCTCTATTCCTTTTCTCTAGAGATGCTGTCTGACCCGTAGACACAAAAAGCTGGAGTAACTCAGCGGGACAGGCAGCATCTCTGGAGAGAATGAATGGTGATGTTTCAGGTCTAGACCCATGCTGTCTGACCCACTGCGTTACTCCAGCTTTTTGAATCTATCTCTGGCAATTACATTGTTCAAAATTGCATAAGCTCTATTAACAGCTCTACAATTTCCATCTGCGTGCTATCCAGTCAGCAGAAAGGCATTAGATGATTACAATCGAGCTATTTACAATGTATAGATACATGATAAGGGAATAACATTTGGTGCAAAGTAAAGCCCGCAACGTCCGATCAAGGATAGTCCGAGGGTCACCAAAGACCAAGGGGTATTGTACAATGGCGCACTGAGTATTCAGTATTAGGACCACGACTTGGATGCAAGAGCACAATTTCCAAATCTGAAGTAACATAATAAATGGAAGCATAATAAACTAGAGGAGGATAACATGAGTTTTCAAGATATAAACTGACTGAGAGATGCAAAGTGTTATATTTTGGTCTCATGAGAAAATGCAATCCAAATAAGAGGGCACATTTATTAAAGCAGTGCAAGAACAGATCTGGGGAATGTTCATGCATTGTTTGTTGAGAGTGGCACAGAAGATAGAAACAAATACCAAATACCAGCATTTTAAATAGAAATATAAGAATATGAGGGCAAGGAAGTGATGAACATTGATAAATTGGTTCAGCCACAACTGGAGTTGTGTATCAGTTCTCGAAACGACATGGAGGAGACGCAAAAGTAGATGCTGTTACCTAGAGCATTAAACAATTTGCTGGTAGAACTTAGCTATCCGACGCAGGGTTTCGACCAAAAATGACTCCACAGATACAGTTCAACCTGCTGAGTTCCTTAAGCAGATTGTTTGTTGCTCTGGAAACTGCATATTAGGAAAGTTGTACATAGCTTTATTAGGTCACAGGTATCGAGACCATAACATATTTTTTTACATGCGTAAGACATTTGCTAAAGGAAATCCAGGGATGCAGGACTTCAATAATGTGCAAAGACTGGAAAAGCTTGAGGTTATTCTCCTTCGAACAAAGATTCAGACAGGATCCATGAAGGAAAATCCATAGAGTATTGACAAAAGATAGAGGAAAAGTATTCCCATGGCATAGAGGTGAAGAATAACAGGACATAAAATGAAGGTAATTTGTAAAAGAATCAAAACTGACATGAGGAAATTTTTTTTTAAAGCAAGGCAAGCAGTAAGGATTTGGAATGTACTCACAGGGCTAATAGGATATAATTGTGGAACTCGCTTATATATCTGAAAGCCAAGTGCCAAGAGTGTTTGTCATATGGACTGGATAGGAAGCAAAATATTGAAATGATTACCAATTATCTGCTTTACAGACACAGATGCTACCATGACAGTATATGGCTACCATGTCATACTGGACCATGACAGTGAAAGGGAAAAAAAACTGCAGACAATGGGGGAAATGCACGGGAAAATTCTGCAGACTTAATGGACTGAACAGTCTTCCCCCTGCATCAGATTCTGTGAAATCAGGTTGCAAGAAAAAGGCAAATCTTTTTAATTCGGTTTTAAATTAATTTTTAGTGTATATTTTACTGTTGTATATTGTACTAAAACTAGAAAAAGTAAATTTTACAATATCTTTGTTTAAAAATGGTCCTAAGTGTTCGCAAACATAAGAGCTTTGTCAAATTTCTGAAGGCAGTGGATTGCCAGTACCGAGAACCCACTCACCCCCCTCCCACCACCATTCCTTGCTCGGCCATACCAAAGTCCTGGCAGCCCAACTCCCAGAGACCATGTCCAAGCAGCAGCAGAAAATTAGTGCCCAAAAGCAGACAACCAGCAACTTTGAAACACTTGATGAAGTATCCTGCTTCCTGCAAGCTTCTACTTTTAAAGCCAAACAGAAAACCAAACTCATCAAGACTGCCAACAGCAATGAACAGTTTGTTTTAAGTAAACAAAAAGATTCCAGGTAGTAATTAAGTGTACATCTGTCCAAATAAATAATAGGTTTACTTTGATGTTACTGAATTAACATATGCGTCAATGTGGACATGTAATTAGTTCCTACGTGCAGAGCTAACAAACACAAATGAAATTCAACAAAATTTACAAAAAGGTTTTCAAGGGGTATTTTTAGTCATTTCTCCCCACCCTTCTCCCTCCTCCCAAAGAGACGGAGCTTTGAGGCGAATATTTAAAGATGTAGGATTATATATTGGTTGAGCAAGCCAGGTAGCTTTCCAAAATGCAAATTGCGATATGAAACATAGAACAATTTCAGGTTCATAAGGTGGTCTGGATGGTTTTTGGCACATTGGCCTTCTGCAGTTAGGGTTTTGAGTATAGAAGTTGGGATGTTATGTTACAGCTCTACAAGGCACTGGTAAGGCTACAGTTGGTGTTGTGTTCAGTTTTGGTCACCCTGTTATAGGAAAGATGTTGTTAAGCTGGAAAAGGTAGAGAGATTTACTAGGATATTGGCAAGACTTGAGGGGTTGAGCAAAATGGAGTGGTTGGGCTGTCTAGGACTGTATTCCTTGGCACGCAGGAGGATACAGTGAGGAAGGCAGCAGGATTTAGAATGGTTACAGGTATGGGTGGAGAAATAGCAGACGGAGTTTAATCTGAACAAGTGTGAGTTGTTGCACTTTGGGAAGTCGAATGTAAAGGGAAAGTATACAGTTAATGCCTAGCCCCTCAGCACTGAAAAATAGGGAAGTTATGATACAGCTTTATAAGATATTGGCTGGGCCAAATCAGGAATATTGTGTATAGTTTTGGTCAGCACAGTCTAGAATTGTTCTGGGGTGGATACAGAACAGATTCACTAGGATGTAGTGTTACAGTTCACAGGGAGAGAGACTGGATAGGTTGAGTAAATTTTGCTTCAAAGCAGAAGTATCCATAACCAGATTGCATAGTTTAAGTTACAAAATTTAAGTGATGAAACATTTTTTTTTAATTCAGAAGGTGACTGAAATTTGGAACACATTGCCTTAGAGGGTGGAGCGACAAAGATTCTCACTGCATCTGGATGGCATTTGAATCACCAAGGCATAGTGGACCTGTCCCACTTAGGCGACTGCCAGGGACTAATTTTAATGGAATTCACTTACGACACCTGGCGTCAACCTATGACCGCAAAAATTGTCGCCACTGTCACCGAAAAATTTTCAACATGTTGAAAATTTTGCTGCAGTCACCTAGACTCGCCCCCAAAAAAATCGCCGAAGTGGGACAGGCCCATTAAGGCTATAAGAGATTAGAGATTAGAGATTCCTTTATTTGTCATTCAGACCTTTCGGTCTGAACGAAATTTCGTTGCCTGCAGTCATACATATAATAATAAATGATAAATGGTTGGTATGGACAGGGTGGTGTGTGTAGCCTGTTTCTTTGCTGTATGCCTATGATTTTTCAGTACAAACCACCTCTTGAGAATAAGCCATTTTTTCAGAAGAAAGCTTTTCTGTTTTATTGTAACAACAACAATGTTCTTGTTATATTGTTGCATCAATCAGCAAAAAAACACTCAAAGAAAGCATTGTGGTAAGCTACATCTGCCAAAAAGCAATAGACATGGAATACTAAAAGCAGTAAAAATGGAGACATAACAGACTGTAGATGCTGGAATTTTGAGCATTAAACAAAATGCTGAAGGGACTCAGTGGGTCAAGCAACATCTGTGCAGGAAAAAGGACAGTCGACAATTCAGGTCGCAAGGTCCAGTTCTCTCCACAGATGTTGTTTGATCTGCTGAGTTCCTTCAGCAGTTTGATTATTGGTCAGGATTCTAGCAGTCTCTTGTATCTGCATTTTACTCCTCCACTGCTAAATGCCTTTGGAGTACACACACTTTGAAGAAGTTCTCCTATTGCCGACAGGAGTACTGAGAGTCCCACTCTCACTGCTCCTCCCACTGTGATCCCTATTGCTCCATGACCATGTTTTTGCTGAGGAGGCAGATCTCTATGCATCATTTTTACAAAGTTTATTTAATTACAGGCAAAAGGACACGAGGATCAGTCAATGATTTTGAGAATTATTTTCTCAAGAAATGCAGTTTTGATATAGATTAGGCAATTACCATGCAGAGAATGCAGAAAGGGTTTACCAATGAGTGGTGGGTGCCTGGTACACAAGACCAGGGGTGGTGGTGAATGCAGATGCAATAGTGGTGTTTAAGAATCTCTTAGATAGGCACATGGATTTGCAAGGAATGGAAGAATATGGCTCGTGCAGGCAGAGGAGATTAATATTTACTTTATGTTGAAACAAATAATGCAATGCTGATTTTTTAAAAAAGTGCTGGAGTAATTCAGCAGATCAGGCAGAATCCCTGTAGAACGGATTTGATGTTTTGGGTCGGGACCATTTTTTAGACTGAAGTGTCCTGACCTGAAACATCACCTATCCATGTTCTCCAAGGATGCTGCCTGACCTGCTGAGTTACTCCAGCATTTTGTATCAACATATGCATCATGTTCAGCAAAGATATTGCAGGCCAAAGAGCAGCTACCTTTGCTGTACTGTTCTACGTTCTTGGTCAAAATAAGAACTATTTTATGTAGGCAACCATTTTCATTGTGGAAAAAGTTACATAATCAGTTCTAACTAATTTATTCAAATACCAAAAGGATAATTTAAATACAATTCAAGTAGAAGAGAGGTAAAGAAGGCCTACAGTATGCTTGCCTTCATCAGTTGGGGCTTGTATCAGAGTCAGGAAGGTGCATTGCAACTTTACAGAACCTTGGTTACGCCACATTTGGATATTGTGTTCTGTTCCTGTGATGGAGTGACTAGAACGATCTGGAGAAGGTGCAGAAGTGATTTACCAGAATTCTACCTGGATTAGAAGTATCAGGTTTCAGGAGAGGTTGGATCGTTTTCTATGTAGAGTGGATGTTGAAGGAAGACCTGCTAAAAGTATATAAAATGAGGAGATATATACATAGGGTATATAATCAGAACCTTTTCCCCCCGGGGTGGTAATGTCAAAGATTAGAAGGCATAGTTTTAAGGCGAGGGGGGTGAACATTTTAAAAGAGATGTGTGGGGCAAATATATATATTTTTTAAATAGTGGTGGGTGCCTGCAGTAGTGATGAAAGCAGATACCACTGACATTTCAGAGGCTTTTACAGAGGCACATGGATATTCAAGGAGCGGAGGGATATGGATCACTTGCAGGCTAAGGAGATTAACTTGACATCATGTTCGGTATATACATTGTGGGTCAAAGCGCCTGTTCCTCTGCTCAGCTGTTCATTGGTCCATGTTCTATGAAACAACAATGCTTTTTATTGGAATAGAAATTGACAGTAATTTTATTAAAAAATGGTTCTCCAAATTAACTTCAGATATTTTAGATGGAAAAACATGCTGTTCCATCAACGAAGAAATTACAACAAATGTTTGCTATTAGCCATTGTGCATCAGATTTTAGTGGAAAATCTGATTGCAGACTGGAATGGATCAAAGTTGCAAAATAAATTTCCTGGTATCATGCACTGTAAAATAATAATACAACAAAAACTGAATATATTAGGGCGATTAAAATAACAGCAACAATAATTGTATATACCTTTCACCCATAACAAAATTCATCAAAGTGATATTTCATTAAACATTATAAATTTAACAATTTCTTAATTATGTACTTTTGCATAAACTGGGTAATGTGTAAGGAATAAGACCAGTGACATAGTCTTGGGGAACTAAATAATATTTTACCTGCTATTACAAAACAATCCTTCCAGCTTCCTATTATCAAGTTGGCTAATTCACTATATTTTAGCACATGATGGCAGACTGGATTACTAGTTTCTGTAAATAAAGCAAAAATAAAATATTAGTGTTTTCTGATATGATAGTTTTGCACTATTACAAAGTAACTTGTAAGTTCATGTTTTTTCAAACTGGTTTGAAGAAAAACCTTGTTGTATACACAGAAATCTTTGTAACATTGACAGCTATTAATGAATATTTTAGATGATTACAAAATGAGCGCCATGTTCACTGAGATTTGGTTTCTCAGATAAGAATAATCTAAGGACCCATTGGAAAGATGAGTGGATTTTGCCTGATAGCCTGGTCAACATAATAATAATAATAATAAATTTTATTTATGGGCGCCTTATACCAAGGTCTCAAGGACACCTTACAGAATTTAACAGGTAAGAAACATATAATCGGAGTAAAATAAAACATACAACTCATATTCAATACAATGAAAACAAATAATCTCAGATTTGTCTCAGTGCGAGCCTAAAAATCCTGAACAGAAATAAAGCCAATTATGTTGGGATAGATGGGATGATATAGCTAAATTTGATGGGGGAAGATAGAGATTATAACATTTGCCAGAAGACAAGCATTTCAAAATTTCAATATTCTCGGTGAAGTAAATACCATTACAATTTTACAAATTTGATCCAACTGAGGTGGCGAAAGGCAATATTAGATAAGCAGCAGCTTACAATTTTACTAAAAGTAATATGTAGACTGTAATGGAAATTTCAAACTTTTCCAAGCATCAGCTTTTCATTGCCATTACTACACAGGCAGGGAGGAGTAGAACTTACACAGACGATAACTAAAACAAATCCTCCAGTCGTTCTTTCCAGTTTAATTGATTCTTTGTTGAAGTAGTTGTACAAAGAAGTGAACATACCAGATCATCTTTATTTATATACAAATTGTAGCTTTCCGTTCTAATGGCTCTGTCTCACGGTGTTGCGGTCATTGGCGGTGAAGCACTGTGTCGCCGGAAGAGGGGACTGCACGGCAACCGCGAGAGCGCCGCACGGATGCTGCGCAGGGGCCGAGTGATCTCCGTACGGCCGGTTCCACGAGCTTGCGGCGTCGGGTGATGACGTCATCGCGCAACGCGACGCGCTACGCGATGACGTCTTTTGGATCGCAGCTGGCAGCGGCTGTGGCGGTGAAAGTTCCACTCACGGCGCTCGTGCCGCACTGGCAGCGGCTGTGGCGGTGACCGTGCCGCACTCGTGCCTCACTGGCGGCGGCTGTGCGGTAGGAAAATATTTTTAGACATTGTTGACTTTTTGTGAGCACCGCGAGGTGTTCGGACCAACGCCGCACGGCCTCGGCAGTGTGCGTTTGACCGAACCCACGGTCTCTGGCAGTCCACGAGCGGTAGATACTTCCTGTTGCACCGCCAATGACCGCAGACTCGTGAGACAGGCCTTTTACTATCTGATCTGGTAAAAATGTATTCTTTCTCCCGTGCCCGCTCCAGTCTAATTTGACCACACCCTGTGGTTTCGCTATATGTAATGTTCAAATATGTATCAAAAGCCCACCTCCAAGTGTTCAAAATAATTCTGCAAGAAATGTCTAGACAAAATAATAAAATATGCAAAAAGTAACTAGCCTAAGCATGAATGGCTCCGACATAGATACCCTGAAGTAGATCAGCATAATGTGAAAGGGATATTATAACTTCATGGCAAACAACTTACAAATGAAAATCTGTTGGAGCCTGAGCCATGAAGATCACAAGAGGAGTTGCACCAAAACAGCTTACTACGACAAAGCGTTTGAAAGCATTCTTCTACATCGAGATAGTGATAATAGCTATTTTTAAAAGATAGCAAAATGGAGTGCAGCATTAAATAGGCAAGGCATACAAGGCCATTGACATAATGCAGGCAAGTGGGGTTAGTGTAGTTGGATATAAAAGTTGACGTGGACGTGGTCGGCATAACAGTCACCGAGTCTATAACTCACAGCTGCCCCCATAATCCCATTGATTAAATAACATTGTTTTCAGCCTATTCCCAAAGCAACCATGCCACACTTCAAACATATTCCTCATCATACCAATTCTGCTCCCAAACTCTATGGAATTTCAACGATTCTCCCCTTGCACAAAAAGTAATATGCTGGCGGAACCCAGCGGGTCAGGCAGCACATCTGGGGAGGCAATGGACAGACAACGTTTCAGGTTGGGACTCTTCTTCAGACTTGTTTTTTCTTAACTTAGTTCTGAGTAAGGGTCTTTGACCTTAAACAATAACTCAAATTTGTATTTTTACTAATGGTGCCTGACCTACTGAGTATTTCCAACATTTTCTGTTTTTATAATAAAAAGGGAAAGTTAGATTTTTTTGCAATCACAGAAATTAGATACTCAAATTATTAGGAAGACAAAAGAGACTGTCATTGCTGAATCTGGAACACAAATTTATTGGGAGGCTTTAAATAGTTGTAAATGCAAGCTCAGCCAAACCCGTTTTTTTATCCCATAATATAATGCTCACTTTGTTCTATGCATCTCTTGGATCTATTTGCATGCTCTTTGTGTACGTCCCAGTGAATCTGGATCGTAGAAGATACTGTAAGCAGACAAATCTATCTAGATCAGAAAATCATAGGATTTTGACCCTGTCTATCAGGAAATGTGCAACAGGATATGAAGAATTATACGCTTATTCCAATTCATGCAATTTCATTGGAAGTGCTTTACTATCCAATACATAAAACCTAATATTCAACTTAAAATATTGTGACCTACATTTGCAATGTAGAATGAAAGCAATATTCAGCCCACTCATGGGTAGGACCTCCAGATAGTGGTATTCTGTTGTTTCTTACTCCCCAATGGAATAAATTCCAAATCTAATGTGTGACACTTGCCTCCCACTTGCTTCAAAGTCAAAACATTTTAGGCATTTGGATTGTTTGAAATAAATTGCAATCGAAATTAGCTCCAGGGCACAAAAATACCAAGATTAATGAGTCTGAGGAAGGGTCTCGACCTGAAACGTCGCCTATTCCTTCGCTCCATAGATGCTGAGTTACTCCAGCTTTTTTGTCTACCTTCGATTTTTCCAGCATCTGCAGTTCTTTCTTAAAGATTAAAGAGGTACGCAAATAAACCTTTCATCTTTAAGATAAATAAAGTTCCACTTGAGGCACAAGAGAATGCAGACATTGAAATCTGAAGCAAATTAAAAAAAAAAAATTGCTGGAGGAACTTATACATATACGTCAACCATCCCATTGGAGGCTGCTGAGGAACTTAGCAGCCTCCAATGGGATGGTTGACGTATACGGTCGAGATTTTGCAACGGGACAGATATTGTAGAGGGAAAATAACCAATGTAAGGAGGTGGGAGGGAGGGAGGGTGAGATAGGGGCTGGTTGGTGAAACCAGGCGAGGCAAGGAAAGATGAGCAGGTGGAACACAACCGGGGGGCGGGGGGGGGGGAAGAGAGAGAAAAGTTCAGAGATCGAGGCTGGTGGGTGATAGGTGGAAAAAGATAAGGAAGTGATTAGGCAGATAAGGCCAGCTGGACATGAGGGTGAAGACAGATTTCAAGTATTGTTAAAGATCTGATTTCAACAATAGAAATAAGCTAAAATACACATGTATACCACATCAATTAAAACTCTGATTTTAAATAAAATACAATCTAAATATGAACTGTTGAAGGCACTTCACCACTAGTCCTAAATTACTTGCGTATACCACAAAGTTTACAGAAAATTTAAGAATTTGTTTTATAGCACTTGTTTCATGCAAAACAAAACTGAAAAAGCCTAATTGTACTGGAGGATATTTAAGCACTGAAGACTTTAGCAGATGAACAGAACAAAGATATAAAAGAAAAAGGACAATGGGTAAAGCTAGGTCTGTTCATTTCATGAAAAATCCTTTATGTTTATTAATGGATATACTGTTAAAGAAAGACATGTTTGTACCACAGTGAAATGATCATTGTGGGACCAATGAGGATGGTAGGACAAATCAGATACAGGGGACGATGAGTGCAATGATGGGCCAAGTACCATCCTGAAACAACAATGTGTTTAGTTCTCAGTTCCTGCAAGATTAGCAGGAAGAAAAACTGCATGAGAAAAGTGAGTGTTACACAGTGGCGAGCCTTACTTGACCAAATATTGACCATCCCTTCGCCACCATAGTTGCTGCACAACTCACCGAGTCCCTTCAGCAATTAGTTTATTGCTCCAAATTTTACAACATCTAGTCTCTTGCCTCCAAATTTATTCATATGTTATCAGTTAAATTTTGGTGCCAAGGTGACAAAAAAAAATAAGAAATTAAAAAGGAAAATAAAATCAAGTGTGCAGCTGAACTCCAAGTGTAGCTGGATGACACAATGAATATAACAGTGTTCACCATACATTGCACTGCCTATCACCAAAAACACCCATTCATTAAATACTTTTCACACATCAGTAACATTTGCCTTAGCTTGGGCTGCAAAAACAAATGTTGAAAGATGTGTTCTAACAATTTTTACTATATCCCGACTTCACAATAAAAATAATAAATAAAATTATGAAGATGTGGAATTCAGGAACAGCAAATTTGATGCGCGGCCAACTAGTCTCCAAAAGTCTTTAATCTTAGTTAAGATATAAAAATCAAAATTTTAAAGCCTTTTCAAACAACGTATGTTTATCAATGATCAAAACAATACGACTGTCAAATTAAGATCTGAATGAATGATGTTTAAATAGAGCAAACAAGTGATTATAGATCTGCTGATGAAATGTTTCTTGCACACCATTCTTATTCTTTCAACATTCTTTCTCTTGTTTTGCTGTTTGGTACAATACAACCTGTAAAGTGCAGACATCCAAGTGCCATAAGAATGCATCTTGCTGATCTAAATTCAAAGTAATACAATGTATTACAGTCACCATTACAGAATTTTAAGTGCAGCCAATTGGAATTATTTTCAAACACATATCACATTATAGTTTAACCTGAAGGCTCTGTTAACCTTCAACTTGGCAAGAAAACAGCAACTTGCACATTGATACACCATTCGTGATATTATCATTACACTTTGCAAAAGGTCACCACATATGTAATATCTGTATTAAAATGACAATGTGTTACAAGTCAGTGGGAATCTTAACCTTTAACAGAAAATGAAACATTTCTGTCCAAGGCCAGCAAGTTGAACTGATGTCTTTCTATCAATCCACACACTGGGTACAAATACATATAATTAAATTCTTCTAACAAATAAATGTTTTAGTGAAATTCCTAATTCTTAATGAAAACAAATGCGGTGTGTACAGAACATAACAGTTGCTGCAAATCTGAAATGAAAGAGTATTTTAGCAGCTCAAGCACCATTAACTGAGACAGGGAAACCAAGTAAACATTGCAAGTCGATGAACCTAATCAAAACTGACTACTTCTGCAACAAAAAAAAATGCTGGAATAACTCAGCAGATCAGGTAGTATCTCTGGAGAACATGGATGGGTGATGTTTTGGGTTGGGTACTTTCTTCAGACTGGGTTACTCCAGCAATTTGTGTCTTTATTTGTAAACCAGCATCGGCCATTCCTTGTTTTTTTCATAGTTCTGGAAAGGCTGGTTATTTAAAATCAACATTCAATCAAAGGGATTGCAACATATTTCACCCTATCTATTTTCAGTTTGGAAGTAAATCACTATATTCCAGGCAACATCTGGTGAATCTCATCTGGACTCCCTAAGTTCTACCACATCCTTTCCATTGTATGTCAACCAGAACAATACATAATAGTTCCAGTGCAGCCTAACTAATGTTTTGCGCAGCTGCAATATAACTCTCATGCTCAATGTCTCAGTCTATGAAGGCAAGCATGTCAAAATGCCTTCTACAGTCCTTAATTCACCAGCGACTCCAATTTCAGAGAATTATGAATGCAGACCCTCCTCATGACCCTGCCATCTCAAAATGCATTAACTCACTCATGTCTAGATTAAATTCCCCTTGTCACCATTCTGCCCAACTTCACGGCTGTTTTATGTTTCTCTGTATCCTTTGATAACCTTCTTTGCTATTTATGATTCCATCAATTTTCGTGTTGACAAACAACAAAAGTCCCAGCGGTATCTCACTGGTTATAGACTGTCAGGCAGAAAAACAACCCTCCACCGCTATTCTCTGCATGTTGTCACCAGCCCCATTTGGGTCCATTTGCGAACACACCTTGAATTCCATGTCCTTTCACTGTCTGGACCCGCCTACCTGTAAGGAACATGTCAAAAGCCATATGAAAGTCTATGTAAACCATAATGACCATTCTGCCTTCATCAATGTTTTTACTTAACATCTCAAAAATCTCAAGCTCATTTACGAGATATGATCTCTGCTGCACAAAACAATGCTGACTCCTAATCAGATCATGCCTTTCCAAGTGTCCACAAATACAATAATCTCCCTACTATTGATGCCAGGATCACCAACCTGAAGCTTTGTGGCTTATCTCACTGCCCTTTGTGAATAGGAGGACAGCATTAGCTATCTTCCAGTCTTCTGGCACATCACCAGAGTCTGACGAAAATACAAAAATCCCTGTAAGGGGCCCAGCAATCTTCTTGCTTCCTGTAATATCGCAGATTAGATCCTTGGAGATATGACCACCTTAAGATCCATCAATATATTTAAAGCTCTTCCACCTTCCCGATACAGAAATGGTTCAAAATATCAGCTTATCGTTGGTGAATACTCTACCTTGGTGAATACTGAGAAATGTCCAGTTAATGTCATATCTCATGCCACTACTCACAGCCATCAACTCCTTTAAAACAAAACTGAGAGACATACATGTTTTTAATCTAAATGCTCAATGACAGAATCAGAGAGTTTATGAAAATGATGAGCTCTGCATCTCACTTTCCTGACCCTATTTTCCACTTGCAAAAAAACTTGCAGAAGATAATGTAGAACGCTGCTGAAGCAGGATGGAGCCTCAGAGCAATTTGTACGCATGGACAAGCATTTTTTAAAGCATTGGCATTCCAGGTTTGGTTCCGACCTCCAGTGTTCGTTGTCTGGGGTTTGCTCATTCTCCCCATGGATTTCCCCAATCCAGGCACAGGTTTCCTTTGGAATCCTGGGGACATGGAGATAGGTGGGATAACTGGCTGTTGCAGATTGTCCCTGGTGTAAAGGTGGATGGTGGGGTCTGCGATGAGAATGGAATAGGATTGTAATAGTCTTGAAATTAGCTCAGTGGATTGGGGACTTTCTAAATGTTTCTGGGGACTCTCTAAATGTGAGCACCTCAAGTCAGGGCCACCCTCATCCCAATGTTCCATGATTCCTTAATACTCAAGGCACAAACTTTTTTTCAGAAGCACAGATTTAAAATTTCAGATAACATCAACTACTTTGGACAGAGTTGCATCTAACTTTAATAAAGAAATATTTCTGGACATCTGAACGACCCGTGTGATTTTAATGATGTGTCATCTAGTTCTAAAATCACCCACTAGTGGAATGTTTATTTCTATGTACCTTACTAAATCCATTTAAAATCCCAGAAATAAACAAATCAACCCTCATATCTCATAAAAATGCAGCCTGGTTAATTAAATTTCTTCTGAAAACACAACCACTTGAACCTAGTAAAAGTGCACTCGTGGCTAACAGATCTTTCAAGGAGAGATGATCAGTATGAAACATGGTTCCAGACTTGTTCTAGCCAGTGGTTTCGTCACCAGTGTAATATATAATCCTTTGAAATTCAATTATTTCTTTCATTTTATTTTTGAGCTAACAGTTTCTTCATGTGGAAATTTAGCATCTGCATCTTTCCTCAATCTATAAAACTCCTGTACTGAGTGCACCTGAAATAACTTTTAATCCTGGTGTGGAAACAATCTCAGTAATTTTCCTTTCTTATTTTTAGTGAGTAGAGCCCCTTGCCCCCAATGAGTACACACCGATTCTATATTAAATTCCTTTTGAACATTTGCAACTATCCATTTCTGATTTAACTTTACAGGTTTTGCCCAATTTAATATTGGTTTATTAATCTCACATATTCTACGATATAGGTGAAAAACTTTATTTGCTGTCAGTCTCCTTCTCATTGTTTTAAAATGTGCTCAATCACCATTTAGAAACTCAGTTATTTCTTCATAAAATTAACATTGAATGTAATATGCTTAGCTATATATGCACTTCCTTATTATTTTGGTCTATTACTTACTTAGCATATTATGGGTTATTCCCTTGTAGGTTCCAAAATATATCGCTCCTGTAATCCATCTTGAATGTATTCAAGGAATTCTAATGCTATCTGATTAACTTCTCCGTTCATCCCAATACATGTGAAAAATTAAGTCCCCCTTTAAATAATTTGCTTTTACCACAAGCACAACTAATCTTTCAACTGATATCCATCCTATTGGGATAGTAAAATAATATGTGATTTATTGCCAGGTCAAACTTGAGTAAGAAATACATTATGCTATGAACCTCAAAGTTAATTTTTACGATGTACCATTTTAAGCACAGTTCTGAACTGAACAATCTGAGGCTTCATTCTATCTTATTAATTCTAGCAGCCAAGCAAGTAGACTGGATCTATGCAAGGAAAACAGAGGCTTTATTTTCCCACAACAGGCAATTCTGGCTCAGTGACCATAAAAAGTATTTTTGGAACCAGAGAGATACAACTGGATGGTGATTACAGAACAATTGGAAGTTGATCCTGCCCCCATGAGAAATATAATCAAAACACTATGCCAATGAGAAAGACAAAGTAATGACTGTTATTCCTCACACATTTTAAAAAGTAATTAGGGACCTTGAGAGAATGCTTCATGGAAACAGAGGCTGCACAAAGATTAGCAGGTATGGAATAATTCAAAGGTAATCTCTAGCTATTGAGATATCATTTAAATACAATTTCAAACTCAGTGCTTAAATTGGAACAATACATTCAAAAATTTAACAAGGAGGGGATGGTGGGGTGGTTTGTTGCAAGAAGTCAGCCATCAAGAGCACCAAGTAACTTTCCAAGATCAATTTGAGATACCAAGCTACAACGACAGTCACAATTACCTGGACTAACAACTGTTATCTGAAATCTGGTGCAAAAACCAATTTACATAGAGATAAGACCGCTCACATGTAATGTTCAGAAGTCAATTTCCCAAGCCTCTGTTGCAACACCCACAATCACAACTTCAAAATTAATTTTGTTTTAATAAATACATTGCAATTATGGACTGGTTTTGATTACATTTCACAAATAAGTTTAATTAAGTAAAATTATGGTCTAAGGTAGATTGAAACTAAGATAATTTTAAAAATATTTTTTCAAAAAAATGGCTTTAACATTACTCTATTTAAGATATATATTGCTATCTGGCCACCATGCACAATAGTTTGATCAAGTGTGTATAAAGTAAGAAATAATACAATTACTAAAATGTCGATAAATGGATAGTGGCGAATGGCAACTTTCAGTTTTTAGGTCAAACGTGCAGCCACAGTCCCAAATTAACCCATCAGGATCTAATCTTGCCATGTTCTCAGTTTGAACTTCAAACCATGCTATCAAGTAGAATTACTATACGAATTCCTGATAAATTAACTTAAATACAGAATGTAATTACTAAGAAAATGTTAAAACAAAAAAAAGGCAAGAAACAAAATCACCACAAGGTACAGTAATGTATAGAGGTTGTTTCAACATTTTAAACTGGGCCAGTAAATTGTGTAAAGCTACTAAAATGGTATCAAATACCCGAGGACAATTCAAATATTACATATTATGACCAGGGCAACCATATTTGCTTCAATTGAATTGCAATTGTCTTTTTAAATGTTCTCAGGTTCAGCAAAATCATTGAGGTCTTTATAGTTTAGATTCAGAATTGTAAATATTTAAATCATAAAACACAATATCCTGCAGATGCTGGAAACTGTAGCAATTAAGGAAAGCACCTACCTAGAGGAACAGCGAACCAGGCAACGTCTTATGTGCTATAATCACATTTGTTTAATCATAAATTAAATTTAATTACTCCCATAACTTCGAATCAGTTCGATAGCATTACATAGTTTTCATTCCTTTACTCCGTTTCTTAACGATCTAATTTCTGCAGCGCAGGTTATGCCACATTCTTTAAGCGTGCCACTGACAAAAGATCCCGAGGCAAAAGCTGCGTTATCACCAGAGGATCAGATATCGAAAGTACAAAACTAGTATTAAAATGCAACTGGACAGTTAACAGAGAATTAATACAACATTTGACGACTATTTTGTTGGTTGCTTTCCCCAGTTGACCATCCAAACTGTGCTCGCCTTGGTTTAAGGACCGGAACGGGCTGCTCTACAGTTCCAGCGATAACTGAGGGATGTTCATGTCGCCGTTCTCTGTACTATTGACTAAACGCCGCCCCGATCCCCGAGTGTGGACACGGGCTGGCAGTGAGCAGTGAGCAGCGAGGGGAGAGGAGGGGAACTCGCCCGCCCCACGCCACTGCCGTCCGGCCTCGGGTGCGGGAGCAACGCTCCGGCGGGGTCCGGGCCTCCTCCCAGTACAGGGCTACAGGCCCGGGAGACGAGCCCTCCCGCCCGGTCCGCACCTTACCTTAGCCGCCTCTCCCTTCTCCATGCCCGCTACCCGACCCACGGCGGCCAGGCGCTGTCAGACGGTGACGGTGACGGCCGCCAGCTTCATGTTGTTGCTCGGGGTTGGGTGGATCCGTGTCGCATAAACACGTCGCTCGAACCCCGCCCCGCCGTCGCTACGGCCCCCCGACGGAACCCGAACCGCTCAATACACACCGAGTGCGACCGCCGTCCCTCCCCTCGAAACAGGCGCTGGTTGTCCAGGAGTCTCCTCTCCCTGGACCCCGCCGCTGTTCGCCTCATGCCTCGGAGTCCTGCTCTTGTCATGAGAAACCAATAAAACAAATAGCTGTGAGAAAATTTGAGCTGCAAATGGCGACAGGCTCGTTTTCGACCACTAGTGGAGATAATTTAATCTTCCAATCCTGCACAGAATGGGGTGACTTTGGTGGTAGATGGTGTTAGCATATTTCAGATTGGCTGGCTTCCTTCAGAGTCTGTGTCCCTTTGTTATATCTTGTTATATGGTCTCTGACATTCTTGTTATTTAGTTGAAGACCCCTACCATCACGAAACACTTTGTTTATTTAATGGCACCTGTCACAGTGAGTTTCCAAAACCACAGTTATCCTTTCTTCAGGATGGCCTTGGACATGAGGATGGTTTGCTTCCACTCCAGCTCATTGGGTTCTGAGGACATTCGAAGCCAATACCATGCCCGAAATGATGCCACGGACAGATGGAGCAGGAAGTGGTGGAGGGTAATATGAGAGGTTGTGCACAATTTTCACTGTCGAACTGGACACCCACTTGCTCCTGATGAGGGGACTCAAGGTTGCAGGTGCCATTCCAGATGCTTTGCCATTATGAGCAACCATGGGCCAGCAATTCTATCAAACTATCCTTGAAGTATTTCTAAAGTCATCCAGGCAACTTCTTCTTGTGGCTTGTCATGGGGCCTTAGTATTAGGTTTGTAAATGTCGTTGTGTGTCCAGGTAGGCCGGCAGAGTTGGATCAACATAGAACAGCACAGTACAGGGACAGGCCCTACTGCCTACAATGTCTGTTCTCAACATGATGCCAAATTAATCTAATCTCCTCTGCATTGAATTCACATCCCTCTATTCCCCACATTTCCCTCTATTCGCTACATATCTGTGTGCGTATCTAAAAGCCTCTCAAATGCCACTGACAACATGAAAATCATCATAGTTGTGGATACTGAGGTAGATTATCAAAGGATAAGCATGATATTGATCAGTTGCTAATATGGGCAGAGAAATGGTAAATGCCGTTTAATCTGGAAAAAATGTGAACTGTTGCATTTTGGGAGATAAAATGTACGAGGAAAGTATACAGTAAATGGCAAGGCCTTTAAGAGTGTTGGTGTACAGAGTTTTGCAAGAACACAATAGCATGAATGTCATGTTCTGTGTCTGCGAATTATATTTCAAATTATTCATTAGCCTAGCATTAACTGATCTTAACATTGCTACAACATACACAATATTACATCCAAGAAGGATTCCTTTCCTTCAGACATATTAAAGGAAACATCATCGATAAATCAGCTACAGAGCATGGGAGAGCTCAGGGATGCTAGATGTCTACAATATATTAGTTTCTCTTCTTCTTGCGTATGGCGTGCACATCCTAAAGTTGTTCTATTTGATCTTATTTGATTGTGCTCGCCAGATTGATTGCATTCGTTGAAACAGGGCGGACCACTTAAAGGTTGCAATCTCCCACCCCAATATATTAGTTTTAGAAGAAAGATCAGTCACCCGCTGAGTTTCTCCAGCATTTTTTGTCCA
Organism: Malacoraja senta; assembly: GCA_038087875.1. Lineage (NCBI taxonomy): Eukaryota > Metazoa > Chordata > Chondrichthyes > Rajiformes > Rajidae > Malacoraja > Malacoraja senta. Next base: position 13,986,674 of record CM075989.1, read on the forward strand.
CCTTTGATTTTTCCAGTATCTGCAGTTTTTTCTTAAACTGTACATTTATCAGTTCACACATGGATCATTGGCGACAATATCAGGTGATAGATGTTGTGGAAAAAGTTGCTGCTTATCTGGTGATCGCCTGTAACCTTGCCCCGCCTTTCTTCATTGTTTGGCATCTACAAAACAGGAAGTATGTAAGCTATGTGCCACTGCAATTACCCTGCAATTTGAGAGAAATTGCTGGAATGCGGAGGCGAGGTGGGCAGGTATGTTGAACAGAAAGCTTTACATCAGCAGGTTTCAGGAAAGGGAATATTCCATGTCCCAAAGATGGCAGAGTTCTTGTGGAAATATCTTTTCTCCAGTTCAGGGTGGGTAGCATTTAACTAATCATTGACTACAGAGTCCAAACTATTAAAAGAATGTTGTTCACAAATGTTAAAAAATAATTTCAAGAATGTTTTGGCATTTTTTATGATTTATCCTCAGTCATCCCTAACTCTTTGGGAGGAGTTTTGTTTTATCGTTTCATCCAAGATATCTGTGCAAGTAAGTTCCAAGATTTTTTTCCAGAGCTTTTTTGTTTTCTATTTCTGCATCACTACTTGCTTCTTGCATGGTTTGCGCAGATACGATTTTTATCAATGATGTGGAAAATAAAAATCGGGAACTTTTGGAAATGTGTCAGTTAATTGATGCTTAATTTGGACTTCCTGGAAAACTGCATTTGGTTTTCCAAGTTTAATCAGGATTGAAGATAGACACAAAAAGCTGGAGAAACTCAGCGGGTCAGGCAGCATCTCTGCAGAAAAGGAATAGGCGATGTTTCGGGTCAAGCCCCTTCTTCTCGATCCAAAACAACACCCATTCCTTTTCTCCAGAGATGCTGCCTGACCCGCTGAGTTACTCCAGCTTTTTGAGTATCTTCTGTTTAAACCAGCATCTGCAGTTCCTTCCTACACATTTCATCATGATTGAAGTCCCTTTCTGAAGAATAAGTGTGTGGGTTCAGAAATCTTGCATGACAGAGCAATGGTAATGGGTATGTTTGAGGTCTTGGTTAATGGAGATTATTTTATTTTCTTCAATTACTGGACCTCATGAGGAGTTGCTGGGGTGGTAGATTGCAACCTTCACGTGGTCTGCCCTGTTTCGACTAATGCAATCAACCCGACGTGCACAATCAAATAAGATCAAATATTTGTCCAGCCAAGATGTCAGGCATACTTGAGGCTTCCAGTGACATACAACTATGCGGTATTCAAAGTGATGTCAACAAGTCAAGTTCACCAATTGCTTCAATGACCCTCAGCTATAGAGTACACGGGCTCAACATTGATGTCCATAACACTGAAGCTGATGCTCCTCATTATTTTTTGGATTAGGTCGATCTTCATCTCAGTCTTGGCAGCTTTGTCAGGTGGTTGCAACAGGGCACCATGTGATTTGGTCTCTTTTCAAATCAAAGGTGTGTGTTCAAGGATAGACACAAAAAGCTGGAGTAACTCAGCGGGTCAGACAGCATCTCTGGAAAAAAGGGATCGTGCCATTTCGTGTTGAGACCCTTCTTCAGACAGGAATTCATCCCACCAATAATCATAAGCCAATCTAAAACATAGATTGTGGACACATATGTGGACAATGTGTGTTTAACACATGCATCGAAAAGCATTAACACTTACAATCTTCTGCATGGTCCTGGGCAGTGTGCAGTATTGACGTAAAACTTTGCTGCAATAAGATCCCATCGAGGTAACTAACCAATGGTTGTTCATCAGGTTTTGACATGTCTCCATTTCTGGAAATATTTCTCCAAGAAACTTGACTATTAAAAGAATAGCAGATCTCGAAACAAATACAATAATTTCCGTGTTAATTCAACTAGCAAAAACTCAATGTAGCTTTACCACGCAGCGCCTTCGGCCCACGTTTGTTTTTTGCCATGTGCTGTGTTTACTGATTTCAGCTGCAGAGGCTGCTACTAGTGTACATTGCTATTGCTATTACCCCTCATAGTTTAGATGCCAGCTGAGTCCTTGAACATGTTTGACAGTGGTGTCTTCCTCAAATGGAATGTCAGCACTTGTCATCTGATGAGCATATGAAGATCATCCTCTTGTTAAAGACATTGGTTGTTTATGGAACTAATCCTCGTAGGAGAGAAAGGGACAAAAGAAAAATTGAAAAAGAAAATGCATTCTCTGAAATATTAGCTTCACTGCTTCCAAAGAACCTGCACTGAAATATAATTTACAGTATATTTCAAACATTATGATTAAACTCTAACAGAGCAAATGTTTTATTCAAATAGACCACAATGATCTTTGTTGCAAATGAAAGTATACACCCTCAACATTTTACAAAAGATGCATTTAAAGGGGTTGCATACACACACGCATGCACACGCACACACTCTCTCCCTCTCTCACCTACATACACACTCTCACATAAATGTTTACCACAGTCCATTTACCAAAGGAATTGATACTTTAAAATACCTATACGGTGGTTAAATGTTTTTGCACATCTAAATGTTAATCTTGTAATTTCACCTGGTACCTGCCGACAGGTGAGCCAGGCAGTACTTTTTTTTGCCATTGTTTGCATTTCCAGCAACCTCAGTCTTTACGTTTTAATCGTTGCTGTTCGATTCGTCTTCTCTCCTGAGAATGCTGCTCTTGAAATTCACCTTTTCCCTTCATCATTATTGTTGTTTGTTTTTTGCTCCCTTGTACTCTCACTGTTGTTGATTTCCAAGAACAATTATAGGGAAGGAGGCCCAGCATGTCCATACTAGTTCTCTACAAAACAACCCTATACTTTTGTCCTTTGTCCTTAGCCCTGAAATAATTCCTTCAATACATATTTTTTGAATTCCCTCTCAAAAGTGAAACTTGCCTCCATCACATCTGGAGATAGGGCATTCTGCATTTCCTTCTCCAATATCTTCTTCTAACTGTTGCTTCTCATTCCAGCAACCATCCTCTTTTCTTGGCCCTCTCTAATGTCTTCACACCGATCCTCCGAGGCAATGTGAATTGAGACACGGCTTGAAGCGGGATCAGTTTTTTTAGTAAAGGTTCTATATGACTTTCCTGCTTTTCTACTCTATGCTTCCTCTGATAAAGCCCACTCACCATGATAATGTGTGTGTTACTAAGCCAACTTCGTATCCATGCTATCAATATCCTTTTATGTCATGTGCTGCAACATTACTGATATCCTAACCTATCCAGAACCTTCTGATACATTACATTAGAGAACATAGAACAGTACAGCACAAGAACGGGGCCTATGGCCCATGATGTTAAATTAAACTGCAGCCACATCAACTGCATTATTTCATCAACTATATCTGTTACCTCATGGAAAAACTTCTATAAATTGGTTAACAGCTCTTAACAAATCCTGTCTTGGATCGATGTTTCTAAAAGCTTTCCCTGCACTAGTCTTGAGCTTACCTCCTCTGTATCAAGATTTGCTATTGAACTACTGCCAGTGGTTTTGAGCAGAACATTAAAGGACCTGTCCCACTTTCACGACCTAATTCACGACCTCTACCGAGTTTGCCCTTGACTCATATTCGCAGCATGGTTGTCATGAGGTCGTAGGAGGTCGTAGGTAGGTCGTAGAAGGCCGTGATGCTAGTCGTAGGTACTCGTGGCATCAAGTCGGTCGGGGCGTTTTTCTAGCATGATGAAAAATGTCCACGAGCAAAAACGGTCGTGAATTAGGTGGTGAAAGTGGGACAGGCCCTTAATGCTTTGTCTCCTTGTAATTAGACTGAGTAAGTTGCTATCAAAGAGACCCAATCAAAGGTTTCTGTGGCACTATCATTTCACACACCAAATCATTCTATCCTACTTTTGAGCACCAAAATGGTACATTTGTCGACCCATTGTCTTGCGTCTCCTGTGCGTGATCCTGACCTCCATTGCTGTCTGTATGGGGTTTGTATATTCTCCCTGCAACTGTACATGTTTCCTCCAAGTGCTCCCGTTTCCTCCCATATCACAAGGATGTGCAGATTGGTTGGTTAAATGGATACTGGAAATTTCCCTGGTGGTTATATGAGTGGTAGAATCTAGACGGGTTGAAAGGAATGTGGGGAGAATTTTTGAAAAAGTAGATTAGTATAAATACACGTAGGCACTTGCCAGTTGGCATAGTGGCATTGGGCTAGAGGACCTATCTCTGTGCTGCATCTCTCCATGACTCCACAAGTATTATCTTGATTTATTTCTTCCATAATATCAGCTGGGTTTATTTCCCAGTTGACTTTGTCCCCAGGCTCAGATCATTGCCCATCTGGACTGTAACAAACAACTTCTGTCTTCTTTTTAGGTAGCGAGCTTTTGAAGCAAAAGTACCACTTGGTTCCAGCCATTTCCTAAAAATACCTTATTTGCACATTGATTTTATTTTCCTTTGAAAGTTTTCTTGTGTTCCACAACCTCCATCAAAGATTTACCAGGAGTAAGAGATATGGCTTCATTCCCATCCCCTCCGCAGCAAACTACAATTGAGCATTGTTTTCCTGCTGTTTTATTATTTGAGGCAATCTTCCTTTGTGATTCAGAGCACTTTTATCTTTAACCTTTCGGATTATGCTCTGGCTTCTTACCCTTGGGAACTACTGTAGAAACTTGTCCTCAAATACATTTCCACCCATGACATTATGACAAATCTTATAGAATTTTTCGAGGATGTAACTAGTAGAGTGGATAGGGGAGAACCAGTGGATGTGTTGTATCTGGACTTTCAGAAGGCTTTCGACAAGGTACCACATAAGAGATTAGGATACAAACTTAAATCACATGGTATTGGGGGTTCAGTATTGATGTGGATAGAGAACTGGCTGGCAAACAGGAAGCAAAGAGTAGGAGTAAACGGGTCCTTTTTACAATGGCAGGCAGTGACTAGTGGGGTACCGCAAGGCTCAGTGCTGGGACCCCAGCTATTTACAATTTATATTAATGAGCTGGACGAGGGAATTGAAAGCAACATCTCCAAGTTTGCGGATGACACTAAGCTGGGGGGCAGTGTTCGCTGTGAGGAGGATGCTAGGAGACTGCAAGGTGACTTGGATAGGCTGGGTGAGTGGGCAAATGTTTGGCAGATGCAGTATAATGTGGATAAATGTGAGGTTATCCACTTTGGTGGCAAAAACGGGAAGGCAGACTATTATCTAAATGGTGGCCGATTAGGAAATGGGGAGATGCAGCGAGACCTGGGTGTCATGGTACACCAGTCATTGAAAGTAGGCATGCAGGTGCAGCAGGCAGTGAAGAAAGCGAATGGTATGTTGGCCTTCATAGCAAGAGGATTTGAGTATAGGAGCAGGGAGGTTCTACTGCAGTTGCACAGAGTCTTGGTGAGACCACACCTGGAGTATTGCGTACAGTTTTGGTCTCCAAATCTGAGGAAGGACATTATAGCCATAGAGGGAGTGCAGAGAAGGTTCACCAGACTGATTCCTGGGATGTCAGGACTTTCATATGAAGAAAGACTGGATAGACTTGGCTTATACTCGCTAGAATTTAGGAGATTGAGAGGGGATCTTATAGAAACGTACAAAATTCTTATGGGGTTGGACAGGCTAGATGCAGGAAGATTGTTCCCGATGTTGGGGAAGTCCAGGACAAGGGGTCACAGCTTAAGGATAAGGGGGAAATCCTTTAAGACCGAGATGAGGAAAAACTTTTTCAATCAGAGAGTGGTGAATCTCTGGAACTCTCTGCCACAGAGGGTAGTTGAGGCCAGTTCATTGGCTATATTTAAGAGGGAGTTAGATGTGGCCCTTGTGGCTAAGGGGATCAGGGGGTATGGAGAGAAGGCAGGTACGGGAAACTGAGTTAGATTATCAGCCATGATCATATTGAATGGCGGTGCAGGCTCGAAGGGCCGAATGGCCTAGTCCTGCACCTATTTTCTATGTATCTATGTATCTATGATCAACCCTGCAATATTGGCATTCCTGAGTGAGTAGTTCAGACACCTTGATTTGACCACCAATTATTTTTCAAATTTGCTAGCTGCAAATTACAGATTAATTCAGATTATTCAAAATATCTTCCAGTTTTGTTTCATTGCAGATGATTATTTTGTATTATTGGATAATAAATAAAACATTTTGATGGAAGATTTCATCATAGATTTACTGACTATGTTGTATTTGAACCCACCATCCCACACTCCCAAGAGGAAACAGCCCCAGCACAGAATATAGAACATGGAACAGTACAGCATGGGAACAGACTTTTCAGCCCAATGGAAGATTGCACCCTTCACATGGTCCGCCCTGTTTTGACGAATACAATGAACCCGGTGTGCACAATCAAATAAGATCAAATAGAACAAGTTGTCCTACAACTTTAGGCTGTGAACGCCATATGCAAGAAGAAGAAGCCCACCACTTCTGTGCTGCTCAGAATGCCAATCTAAACTAATCCCGTGTAGCTGCACATAGTTTATATTCCTCTGTTTATGTGCCTATCTAAATGGCTCTTCAACAATGTTATCATATCTATTTCCACCACTTCCCCTGTCTGTGCATTCCAGGCTCCCATCACTCTCTGTGTAAAAAAAAATGTCTTGCAAATCTGTTTTTAAATTTCATGCTCTCACCTTAAATCTATCCACCTCTTGTATTTGACATTTCTATCCTAAGAGAAAGACTGACCATTTACTCTATTTATGCCTCTCATAACTTTATATATTTCTATCAGATTACTCCTCCGCCTCCAATGTTCACGAGAAAACTATACGTTAGCTGATACTCTCCAATCCAGGCAACACCCTTCAGCCTTTGACATTCCAGAGAAAACAAACCAAATCCAGGCAACATTCTGGTGATCCTCTGCTGCACCTCTGCATAACCTTCCGTGGTGGCTGCTAGTCTACTTAAGAAATTGCTAGTCTACTTAAAAAAGCTGCCTTTTGTGCAGGGAATACCATGCAATAATTCTGATTGAAAACACAATTGGGCTAGCCATTCCCTTCTCCCCTTCACTTTCTGCAGAAAATATCATACCCCTTGCCTGAATTATTTTGACAGAGCCCTAAATGTCCTTTGAGGTGAGGCACTCAAAAGAATTTCCACCCACCTAGTTATACTGGCAGTCTTTACTATTTTTGGGGGGGTTTAAATCCAGAGTGTTGACAGAACCTCGAGGAGTCATTTGAGATTGTCGAAAAACATGAGAGAAACTCGGTCAAAACAATTTTTTTTGAAGCTCTTAAAGTTTAAATCTCCTCAATTGCTTAGCCATATTAAATTTAATGAAAATGACAATGTGGCAAATGGAACCATTGTTGTGAAACTTGCCCAGTGGATCAGATCTGGACTTAACACTGTTCTCAGTCCTCGGCTCCAGTGGCTCCATTGCTGCCAGTTTATGTAACTATTCTCAGAACAGCTCAGTCTATGGCACAACTCTCCCTTATGTTATCATCCTGAGCTTTCTACAATGTTTCAACTCAAATCTTACAAATGACGGGTTTACATCTTAGATCGAAAATTCCCACCAATTGTCAAGGCTGGTAGTTGAGAAATTAAAGACAAAGTTTGAATTTGAGGGAAATTCTTGTGGTCAACCAGGAATGCATCGTATTATTTAAAAACATTGTGTATTATCTGTGTGTACTGCATTTACGGGACTTTTTAAGATGCAGTAAGAATTTCATTGTTCGATTGTCGGTGCATATAACAGTTAAACATTTTTGATTTGACTCTTAACTCTTGAATTCTTAACCTGATGGAGAAAAGCAACTGCATCAGAAGTTCCAGCAGCAACCCAGGAGCAACAGTGGTTACTTGGCAACAAGCCAAGGAGAATTAGTCTATCTATTGCACTTCAAGTTTATCAATTTGCAACCCAGAGATAAAAATTATACAGATTTATATGAAGCTGATATGCCGGGCTATTGCAATTGGATACAAGTTCTAAGTACAATCTGTTACTTGGGTGGGATAGTGGGGCAGCTATGTTTTAGGTATCAGATTAGATATCATGCCCACTACAAAGCACCTACATTTCCTCAGCCCCCTTTTTACCACCTGGATGCGCTTTGGTGAGTGTGTAAGGCAACCACTCTGCCACCGAATTGTACAGAGCACTGCACCACCAGGTTGTTTAGCCAGCAATGGCCACATGCCAAAGCCATATTTGACATCCAATGATCTATTTATGGACACAGGGCCATCTTGGGTCAGACCATCTAAACATCAGCCTGAGAATCTCAGAGAGATTCTGGCCATGGCCGATCAAAGATTCTGGACAATATCTTGTCAAAAAATTCCATTTGGACACCCATTTTTCTTCTTTGCACTCCTCTAGAAGCTGACTGCTGCTGTGTAGCAGTCAAAAAACTATTGGAACAGGAAAGATGAGTCAATTTTTCCATCCTGAGCCTGTGGCATTGAAACAAATAACAGAAATCTAACATCAATAAACTCAGCAGAACTGTATTTCTGTTTCTTATCTGACTTTGGCTCATTCAACAAATGGCACAGAGGGACACAACACTTCTGTTTTAATGATAATGAGACTAAAATCTCTACATCCAGTGGTGGCTATCAGTTATTAATGGCAAAAGAAACAAAGTTAATGCATGCTTTGGGATTTTTGCAGCTATCCCACCCTTCAGTCAAGATTAATGGAAAATAAACTCTGCAGAACCATCTCCAAAGTAATAATTTGAATATACAATATTGCAAATGCACATTAGGTTGTATTTTTGCAAAATACAATGATGAGTTTTGAAAACTGCAATTACTTTAAATGCATTTAACAGTAGGTATTTTACTGTCATAGAGAGATAGAGAGGTACAGCATGAAAAAGGGTCTTTTAACCCACCATGTGGGTGGCACAGTGGCGCAGCGGTAGAGTTGCTGCCTTACAGGGCCAGAGACCTGGGTTCGATCCTTACTAAGGGTGCTTGTCTGTATGGAGTTTGTATGTTCTCCCCATGACCTGCATGAGTTTTCTCCGGTTTCTCCCACACTCTAAAGATGTACAGGTTTGTAGGCTAATTGGCTTTGTACAATTGTAAATTGTCCCTTGGGTGTGTAGGATAGTGAGAGTGTGAATAGATTACTGCTCCACGCTGACTCAATGGGCCAAAGGGCCTGTTTCTGCACTGTATCTCTAAACTAAACTAAACTAAAAGTCCATGCTGACCATCAGGGACCATTTTTACACAAATCACACTCTAACCCATTTTATTCAATGTGCTCTCAGATCTTACCACTCATCCACATCCTAAGGACAATTTGCAGTGGCAAATTGACCTATCAACCTTCATCTTTGTGATGTGTGAGGAAAATGGAGCATTTGGAGGAAATACACACGGTCACAGGAAGAATGCAAACTGCACACAAACAGCATCTGAACAGGATCAAACCTAGGTCATTATTCCTTTGTTTCAACTTAATATTAATTCCACTGCATAATTACTTTGAAGGTAAGATTAACTTTGCAAGCCACACTGTTCATGATAGATTTACCCTGAGAACTAAGGAATCTATATCTTGTTAAAAGGAATGCCTGTGGCCTACGTACAATATTGTATACTTCAGCATTCCACCAAATCTGCTGGTTCGTTGGGAAAGATGTACTGTTCATTCAGTCTGATATTACAGTCATTCTTTTACTTCTGGGATCTTGAATTGAAGTTCAGTTTTGATTTAGATTGTATGATAATTTGAATCTTGTTAAACAAATGTATCAAAATGGCATAAAACATTTGATCTAAATGAAAAACTTGACTATTTGGAATGCTATGTAATGTATAATTCATTTTAGAAAATCTGAACTTACTTTCGTTCAATTCTTTCTTTGGAGCTCCTCCCAATGGTTTTAGTAAGTAAGTAAGTGCAAAATGTTGTGTGATGGTAAATCATCTCATAACTAGTCAGCATTAATGTAGCAACATTTTCCAAAGTGCAGTGCTAGAAGAAAATTATAATAACTGAGCAACATGGGGAACTAGAAGACAAAATATGGTTTGAAATTTGGGTCTTAAGGAACATTTTACAGATATCCACTTCATTGTGCATTGGAATTGCTAATGTGCTTTCATACCAGTGAAGACTTTTGAAGGACAGCCAACTTACACATAGCAAACTCAATAAACAGTATTGAGACATTGATCTTATAGCTGCTACATTTTTAGCTGTGTCGATTAAAGAATACAGTCAGAGCATTGTGGATTGATGCCCTGATATCTCCTTCTTCCCCTTCTCCACCTTTCTCTGCACCATATAATTTGACATCTCATTCTTCCAGCTCTGATGAACAGTCATTTACCTGAAGTATTAACTGTTTCTTTTCTTAGATTTTGATGATAATTAGCATTTTTGGCTTTTATTTTTAATTACATCCCCTAAGCCCCATAATGATGGGGCAAAGGGAAACAGGAACCTATGATTTACAAATCTTAGGCATTAATGGGTCAAGCAACCTATTGGAAATCTAAAACAAAAGAGAAAGTGGTTGAAGCATTCAGCAGATCAGGCCACATCAGTATGGAAATAGAATCAAGGATCTATCATCAAAACTGGAACCACTACAAATGTATGGTGGAGAGCATACTGACTGGTTGCATCATGATCTGGTTCTGAAATTTGAAGGAGGCTTCAGAAAGTGATGAACATTGGCTGGTCCATCTTCGAAGGGATCTACAGGAAGTGCAACACTTCATTTTCTGTCCAGGCACGTTGCAACATCTGGGACTCAAGATCATTTGCTCGTTTTGAGTTACTATTCTCCCTTTCTGTCAGCACTGGGAGTGGAGAGTCCTGCTACACCTGTGATATTACCTCAGCCCTTATCTCCATAATCCTGCTGGAATAGGTGGGCATTTCCAGCATTCTTCTTTGTGTTCGGTGATGCAAATGCTCGTCCAAATGTTTGTTAACTTTTGTGAGGGCACCTGTTTTCACCACCTCAGACAGTGTGTGCCAGATTTCAAACTCTGGGTGAAAAGAGATCTTCCCAATGACCCCTCTCAACTTCTTACTCCTCACCTAAACCCTATGCCCTCTGGTCTTAGATGTCTCTTCCATCAGAATATTTTCTTATTAACTACACTATCTATTCATAATTTTGTACATCTCTTTTTAGTTCCCGTCAACCTCATCTGCTCCAAGGAAAACCCACCTATCCAGCCTTTCATAACTGAAATGTAGAAACCCAGGCAACATCCTGATGAATCTCCTCTGCACGCTCTCCAGTGCAGTCACATCTGTTCAATATATGATGATCAGAACTGATACATAATATTCCAGCTGTGGGCTTCATAACATTGTATCAAGACCTCCCTGCTTTTGTACTGTCTGCCTTCATTAATGAAGGCCAGCATCCCATTTGCCTTCTTCACAATCCTACATACCTATGCTGCCATCTTCAGGAATGTTTACACATGCACACTAAAGTCTGTTTGTTACTCAACACCACTTAGGGCCCAACCATGGTGCATGACCTACCCCTATTTGACCCTCAAAATGCAAACTACACACCTGCCATAATTACATGCCATCCGCCAATGCTATGCCCATTTTACCAGCCTATCAGTGTCATTATATGGCCAAAGATTGTCCTCCTCACTACCCACAACATCACCAATTGTCCTTGACATTGCTTTTAAAGCTTTTATCATTTCTATCACCTGGCATTCAGAATTTTTCAATAGAAATGACCCAATCATTAAAGACCTTTTAAAGTCCTACAATAGAACTCAATCCATAATCTTTACACTTGAAGGTAAAATTATTAACAGACAAAAAATTGCAAATGTGCAAAGACACCACCAGCTGCTTCTTTAATGGAGTTGGTGAAAGGTGTTTCTCCTGGATGCTCTTTGGATTTATGGTGACTGGTCTCCTGCTATTCATCACACTCACAAAGGCAAAGATCTCTGCACCTTCCTTATTAAACCTATTCACAATCTGGAGAAAAGAGCTGTGTATCTCCTTCCTGACAGGTAATAACTTCCTAGTTCTGCTGTTAATCTAGTGAATCGTTATTGCACATTCTCCAGTATTTCTATTATGATCAGGATTGTTTAGACTTCCCTAAATGTGATCTAACTATGGTTAAAGAAAAGTTTAATATAATATCAGTGCCTTGGAATCTTTTAATCCTATATCAGATAACTTCTGTATTTTCACTCCATCGTGTCATTCCCACTGATCATGCAAATGACAATAGCCATGGACCTGCGTGTCCATAATCTTGCGTTTAGGATCACAAAATATGAGTCAATCCAAGGGTAACAACTTCAAAGAAGTATCAACATAAATAAATGGTGGAAATAGTGTAACTTGCTCCTTTTACCATTCTGTTGTAAGAACAATTTCTATCTTTACAATATTTTTTTTAAGCTTGAATATAAGTTGTTATAAATCAGATTGTTTTGTCTTTGAAAGCTTTACAGTGAAGTGTTGAATTTTAATTGTTAATAAGCTAAAAAATCTTCTGAACTGGATTTAAAACTTCATGATTTACTTTTTTAAAGCAATAAAACGGAATGATAACAAATTATTTAATGCTTCAGTTTTTGGTGAATAAATAGGTTATGACAGATCATATAACTATTCCCATAAATTAAAATGTTTCTTACATCCAATGATGTAAACTAAATATATAAGTTTACAAATGATAACTTGACTTATCAATATATTTCAACCTCCAATATCAATACCATTCAAATGAAGGGTCCTGACCCAAATGTCACCTATCCATCCCTTTCAGAGATGCTGGGTTTTATTCAATATAAATATGTTTATCTGTTTGTAATGCATTGTTTATGTCCCTTTTAAAGGATAATTGTTTTAATCAGCTGCTAAACAAATCTGCTACCTTAAAGTTGGTGGGTTGCTGCCACCTTACAATACCATGCAAGGGGTATCTCTTGTAATATTTCTGTATGACTATGGACAGATAGTTATCAGTTCCAATCCAGAAGCTGGAACACAAAGTATTCCTTTGGCTTCCTTTCCTGTGCAGAACTCAGGCATGTGATCTGTGACTGGGACCTTGTAGCCATTGCAGAAATCTGGCTAAGAGAAGAACATGACTGACAGCGTAATGTTCCTGAGTACAGGTGCTACAGGAGAGATAGCAGCAGGGGTAAAAGAAGAGAGAGTTGCTTTATTGATAAAAGAGAATGTCATCACAGTAGTCTGAGATGACATTACTGATGGTTCATTCAATGAGGGTAGATGGGTAGAGCTGAGAAATAAAAAGGGGATGATCACTTGTTTGGCAGTATACTATAGGCCCCCAAATAGTCAACGTTAATTAGAAGAACAAATATGCCAGGAGATTGCAGACAGCTGCAAGACTAGTAAAGTTGTCATAGTAAGATTTTAATTTTCCCAATATAGACTGGGACTGTTATATTCCCAAGGACTTAGACACCGTGGAATTTGTCAAATGAGTTCAGGAAAGTTTCCTCTGGTAATATGTGGAGGGCGGGTGCAAAGCTTGATCTACTCTTAGGAAATTGAGAAGAGCAAGTGACTGAAGTGTCCGCGGGCTAGCCTTTTGGGAACAGCGACGACTATTCTATTAGCTATAAAATAGTTACGGATGAAGACAGGGTGGGCCCATAAGTTAAAATTATGACTTGGGGCAAGGCCAACTTTGATGATATTAGACAGGAACTTGGAGTAGGTTATTTGAGGCAAAGGAACATCCAGAATGTGGGATGCTTTTAAAAGTATGATAACGAGAGTTGAGGGCATGCATGTTCCTGTTAGAGTGAAGGGCATGGCAGGTGGGAGTAAGGAAGCTTGATGACAAGAGAAATTGAGGCTCTGGTCAGGAAAAAGGAGATATAGGCAGCTGGGATCAAGTGTATCCCTGGAGGAGTTTTGGTAACTGAAGAGCATACTTAAGAAGTTTACAGTCATACAAGGTGTTGCCTAGGCCTCATTCGGAGTATTGTGTTCCGTTTTGGTCACCCTGCTATAGGAAAGATGTTGTTAAGTTGGAAAGAGTGCAGAATAGATTGATGACGATGTTGCCAGGACTAGAGGGCCTGAGCTATAGGGGGAGGCTGGGAGGGCTAAGACTTTATTCTTTGAAGCTTAGGAGACCGAAGGGTAATCTTATAGAGGTGTATAAAATCCTGAGGAAAATAGATAGGGTGAACGCACGGATCTTTTACCCAGAGTAGAGGAATCAAGAACCAGAGAACATAGGCTTAAGGTGAAAGGGTAAAGATGTAATAGGAACCCGGGGGGCAACTTTTTCACAGTGAGACCAGTGGGTATATGGAACGATCTGCTAGAGGAGATAGTTGAGGCAGGTACTGTAAGAACATTTATAAGACATTTGGACAGGTACATGTATTGGAAAGGTTTAGAGGGATATGGGCCTACTGCAGGCAGGCAGGATTAGGGTAGATGGGGCATCTTGGTCGGCTTAGGCAAATTGAGCCAAAGGGACTGTTTCCGTGCTGTAGGACTCTATGACTCTAGCTGTCGCAGCCTGTTAGATGAGACACGAAGAGAGGTTCCTATCTGCCCTTGCAGGGGAACTTGCACGTTAATGAAGAATGATGTCAGAATCCCAGGCAAAAAATGGTGGTGTTGTGGATAGTGAGGAGGATAGATTTAGGCCACTGAATCATATTGATCAGCTGATAAATTGGATAGGGCAGTTGCAGATGTAATTTAATCGTGATAAGTGTGAACTAATGTATTTGGGTGGATGGGGACGGGATTTGGAATCCAATAAGGGTTTGATATACAGTATATGATGAATAGATGAATGCCTGGGAACATTGAGCAGTAAACAAACCTTGGTGTACCAGACCAAAGTTCCCTGAAGGTGGCAGCACAGGTAATAGGATGGTGAAGAACACATATGGAATGCTTGCATTAATTTGCCAGGGCATAGAGTATAAGAGCACGGAGGTCTTGACCTGACTTCATTATTAGGCCACAGCTGGTCACCACACCATTAGAAGAATGTGACTGCAAAAACACCCTTCTTCAGATAAGAAGCATCATGACCCCAAGTACTTTAATTGTACACAATAACTTCTCTGAAAGGCTTCTGATTCTTTAAATCCACTGGTTCTCTGTCAACTATTCTACTAATTACATCCTTTCATTTTCCAGTGTATTTGTTAAATTGATTTTCTTTTCTTAAAACCACATTATCTTTGCAAGGTGCTAACCATTTTAACTCCCCTTCCCATTCCCATACTGACTTTCTGTCCTGGACCTCCTCCTTTGCCTGAGTGAGGCCACAGGCAAACTCGAGGAACAACACCTCATTTTCTGCTTGGGTATCTTACAACCCAACGGTGTGAACATTGAATTCTCCAAATTTAGGTAACTGACCTACAAACGCCCCCCATTTCCCCCTCTCTCTTGTACCCTGTGTCCCGCCTTAATGTGTACCCATTTCTTCCTTGCCCCTTTACCCTGTCCCCTTCCTCCATTATTCCTTCTTCTGGCTTCAATTTCGTGCCTCTTCTACCCTTATCTCATACTTTTTGGCTTTTCATTTCTGGCCTTTGTCCAACCATCTACCAATCAACCTACCCCTCTTCACCCGTATCCACCTATTACTTACCAGACTTTGTTCCACCCATACCCCCTCTACAATCAGTCTGAAGAAGGGTCCCGATCTGAAATATTGCATATCCATGTTCTCCAGAGATGCTGCCTGACCCATTGAGTTACTCCAGCACTTTATATCCATTTTGTAATACTAGCATCTGCAATTCCCTGTGTCTTCAAGCAATATGGTGTAGCAGAGGCACTGAAAGATTGTTCTCTAAAAAATGGGCATGAGTGAAAACTATATAATCAATATGTAGCTTTAACACACGCTACTTTGCTGCAGATTCTGCATTTGTTTATTTCAAAGGTTTCAAAGGTCTTCTATTATCATGTGTACCAATTAAGGTACAGTGACATGCGAATTATCGTACAGCCATACCAAAAAAAGCAACAAGACACACAACTACATAGAAGTTAACATAAACATCCACCACAGCGGATTCCCCACATTCCTCACTGTGATGGAAGGCAATAAAGTCCAATCTTCTTTCCTCATTCTTCTCCCGCGGTCGGGGCAGTTGAACCATCTGTCGGGGCCAGGCACGGAAATCGCTATCAAAACATGGAGGGGACCGGGTGACAGGGGGACACAATTTCTTGGCGGCGCGCTCACACACACACACACACACAAGGCTTCGGAGGCTTCAGCCTTCGGTCCTATGGACGGCAATTAGTGCCGGGTGCCGGCAGTCGCCAAACAAATCGCGGAAGGCCCACAGCCAGCGTGGAGAAGCAGTGCTAAAAGCAGCTCAACACTGCCCGTCTCGCCGGGTTAACCTACAGCCCTGCCTGGACTGACGGGACACCAGTCCGGAGCCGTGGAGCTAGCGCTGCTTCTCTGCGCTGGCTGTAAACCTGGGCCGTCGTTGGCAGGCAGAGTCGACAGGCAGAGTCGACAGGCAGAGTCGACAGGCAGAGTCGACAGGCAGAGTTGAGGTCGGTTTAGCGCTGCCTCTCTGCGCTGGCTGTGGGCCTGGGGGCACCGCTCCCGTCTGACTCCCGACGTCTCTGGCCACCCCTGGGTGTTGGGGAGGGGGGGGGCACTTGGGTGGGGACGGGGATGGTCCAGTGGCGGTTCGGAAGCGATTGCAGCGCTGGAGACCCGGGATCGATCCTGGCTGCGGATGAGACGCAGGTCTTTGCTCCACGGAGGTATCCCTCCTCCAATCACCACGCTCTGTCCTCAGTCCCACCCCCTACTTCCGCCTCTGACCGACACCTCCCTCCTCCAATCATCGAGCTGAATCATCATATCCTGCCCCCATTGCCTGCTGACTGACATCTCTCTCGTCCAATCGGCGCCCTCGATCAGCAGTCCCACCTCCACTATCTCGCGGAAAGCGGAGATTTCACAAAGTTTTAAAGTCCTGATTACAAAAAATGGGGGGGATGGGGGGGGGGGGGGGGGGGATCAGCCCCCACCTCTCACCGGGATTTCAGCCCCTGGTCGGGGCGATCGAAGCTCCCGCAGCCGGCGGTCAAAGCCCCCGCGTCGGGGAGATCGAAGCTCCCGCGTCGGGGCGGTCGAAGCTCCTGTGGCTTGGAGTTCCTGAAGTAGGTCTCTGACTAGAAACCGCGGGCTCCACGATATTAAATTCCGCAGGCTCTCGCGGTGGAGCTCAGAGGTCGATCCCTGGGAAAGGGATCGAGGGCTCCACGATGGTAAGTCCGCAGGCACCCGCGGTGGAGCTCTTGAAGTCGGTCTCCAGCAAAGGCCGCCAACTCCTCGATGTTAGGCTGCAGTGCGGACGGAGATACAATATGGAAAATAATTGCATCTCCATCGAGGCAAGAGATTAGAAAAAGTTTCCCCCAATCCCCTCCCCCACCCCCCACATAAAACGAGCTAAAGATCACTAAAAACATACATTTAACACATACTAAAAAAATACAAAGAAGAAAGGGACAGACTGACTGTTGGTGAGGCAGCCATTGCTGGTGCCACCCGGTGGTAATTTTGCAGCTGTTTTCAGCAGTAAACAATAATGTAAATACAATATTCATTGTCATCAGGTTCATTTTATTTTTGCAGATTGTATACATTCATTGTTGCTACACAGCACTAAACCCTTCTGGCTTTCTACTACTTCCATTCTAGTCTGCTTTTTATTCTTACTTCCACTTCTCTGCCTGTCACACCCTCCTGCCTCCTCCCTGGCACCTTGACGTGTGACGGTCTCAGTGCTGATGTCCTTGTGTCTCAATCTTTCCTAGCCAGACACACTACTTATTTTAATCATGTTTTAGCTTAATGCTGTGTGGTATAGAAGTAGCTGGGTAGTGAGCAATCCAATGAACTAGACCAATGATCATAAACCATCCTTCACCCCCACTAATGCCAACTGTGAAATTTAACCTGTTAAAAATCTGAAATTTGAAAACAAAAATAGCATTGGAAATGAGGACTGCAAAACTACAGACTGTAGTCCAAAATCTGCAATAAGAATTGGGCAATTATCTTGCTATTGATATATAATATTTACATTTTAGTACTAATTTCTAACAACTATTACTAATCATGAATACTAATTAATACTAATTATTGTTAACTGGATCAACTCAGAATTAACTAAAAGTATGAAATATAGATAAAGTGTGATTCAGGTAATTTATTAATAACAATTTCAGAAGTTTTTTCTTTGATACTTTTGACTTTGATTACTCTTTGACAATGTTTTTTTGTTGTTGTTTTTTTTGCTATACGAGACTAACATTTCAATTGGAGACTAATAATTAGTTCAATAATGGAATATAACTATTGTTTCCCTCCCCCCCATAAATTGTTTTCATTGTAATTGAAACTTTTCTTTTAAGGAAAGTACGGAGCTAGTAATATTTTTTTTTACCAAAAGCTACGGTAGTCCTTAGATGCTTAGCCACACTAGGGTGGCTATCACTAACTGCACTAATCTAATCATAGTTGTAGTTTTCTTCTTTTTCTACTCTTTACACGTTACTAATGCAACATTTTTTTACCTTTTCTATCTTATGTTATATTATATTTTGTATTTGGAATGGAATTATATATTTTATTTAGGGAGATATGTCCGGATGGAAAACCGACGAGACCTAAAATTCATCTACCTGAAGTTCGGGTATAAGGTAGGGGTTAATGTGCTGAGCTATCTGCTCTAACATAGACCACTTTAATCACAAGATGCAAGACGTTAATAGGAATATTGGGGGTGAAGGAATTAAATTCTGTAGCTGGAATGTTAAGGGAATTAATGAACCAATCAAGAGAGGTAAAGTATTAGCTCATTTAAAATCACTCAAAGCAGATATAATGTTTCTCCAGGAAACACATCTTAAAAAGGAAGTAAAACATAGATTGAAAGCAAAATGGATTGCTAAAGCGTATCACTCTTCATTTTCACATAAATCTAGAGGGGTTGCAATATTAATTCGTAAAGGTATACCCTTTAAACATATATCAACGATAGAAGATATCGAAGGCAGATATATTGTATTAGTAGGGGAGTTATACTCAAAAAAAGTGACTCTCCTTAATGTGTATGGACCAAATTTTGATAGCTCCCTGTTTTTTAAGAGAATACTTAACATTATTCCAGAATGCACACAACATAACTTAATTATCGGTGGAGACTTAAATTGTACACTGGATGCTTACTTGGATAGATCATCAACTCAAAGAAAATTAAAATCTCAGTCAAGTGAATATCTAAACATATATTAATACTACCAACATTAAGGATGTTTGGAGAATTGAAAAACCATCTGGTTGAGAATATTCATTTTACTCACCAGTGCATAAAACTTACTCAAGGATAGACTATTTCTTAGTAGACTCTAAACTTATCCCATTTACCTATAATTCGCAATATCATAATATTATAATATCGGACCATGCTCCACTAACATTTATGATTAAACTAAACGGAATGACCGAGACACAGTCACAATGGAGACTTAACCCCCAAATCTTAAAAGAAAAGCTATGTAATGAATACCTCGTAAAACAGATTAATATGTTTTTTGAGGCTAATGATAGCCCTGAAATCTCTGCCTCCCTTCTTTGGGAAACATTTAAAGTATTTGTGCGAGGAGTATTAATCTCTTCCCAATCATTTCTTAACAAAGAGAATAGGGCCAAACAACAGACATTGGAAATGGAAATAAGGCAATTAGACATAGAAAATGCAATAGCACCATCTATGGTAAGACACAATAAAATTGCAGTACTGAAATATAAGTTAAACAAGATATACTCAGACCAGGTTATAAAACTATATCAACATACAAAACAATTAAACTTTGAATTTGGTGATAAACCACAAAAACTATTTGCGCGTCAACTTCGTAAACTGGACGGGGAATAAACAATTTACAAAATTAGATCAGACAAGGGAGAAACATTAACACTGCCTAAAGATATTAATGATAGATTTTTACAATACTATCAAAAACTGTACTCATCTAAAACGACAGAACAATCAGCAGGAATGGAAACATTTCTACAGAAATGTAATCTTATGGGTTTAGATCAGAAAGAGAGAGAATCACTAGATGCTAAAATTACGGTAAAAGACATCGAAGAGTCAATTAGATCTTTAAAAAATGGAAAGGCCGCAGGTCCTGATGGTCTATGCTCTGAATTTTATTTAAAAAATTACGATCTGATTTCTCCACGCCTACAGACACTATACAAATATGCTTACACTCAACAGAAACTCCCAGAAACTCTAAATGAATCTACAATCATACTTATACCAAAAACGGATAAGGATCCTGAAGACCCAGGTTCATATAGAGCAATAGCTCTCTTAAATACTGATCAGAAAATATTAACCAAAATCCTTTCTCATAGATTGAGCTTAGTGATTAACAAATTAATACACCCCGACCAAACAGGTTTTATTCCAAAACGTTACTCATTTTATAATTTGAGAAGACTATTCAATATTATATATACAAATAGAATTCCTAATGCAGATCTAGGAATTATTTTGTTAGATGCTGAAAAAGCATTTGACCAGGTAGAATGGTCATATTTATTTTCGATAATGGAAAAATTTCAACTGGGAGAGAAGTACTGTACATGGGTTAAATTGTTATACTCTAACCCAACAGCTAGAATATTAACAAACCAAATGTTATCAGCTAAATTTAATCTTTCTAGAGGTTGTAGACAAGGATGTTCATTATCCCCACTATTATTTGCTCTTGCAATTGAACCATTAGCAGAAAGCGTTAGAGCCCATCCAGGAATACACGGATACAACACTAGAGATACAAGGAATACAATTTTCTTATATGCAGATGATGTACTAATATATATTACAAAGTTAGAAACTAGTATTCCAAATCTATTAAATCTAATAACTCAATTTGGTCAGTTCTCAGGATATAGAATTAACTGGAATAAAAGTGAAATCATGCCAATAACAAAATTCAATTTAAACACATTACAACAATCCCCTTTTAAAATAGTTCAAGATAAACTTAAATATTTAGGAATCTACGTAACTAAGACATATACCTCTTTATTTAAACTAAATTTTCCACCCTTACTTAATAAATTACACAAGAATATTCAGTACTGGAAAACACTTCCCATTTCAATGCTTGGTAGAATTAATGCTATAAAAATGATCTTCTTACCGCAACTACTGTACCTATTTCAATTAATTCCGATATATATCCCAAAAAACTTTTTCAAAAAAGTCGATTCCATTGTTACAAGCTTTATTTGGGATTATAAGAATCATAGAATAAGTAAAAAACATTTATGTAAGTCAAAGAGCGACGGAGGTTTGGCCTTGCCAAATTTCTTATTTTATTTTTGGGCAGTCCATATTAAAAACATGAATTTCTGGTTGGAAGAAATGGATCAACAACCAGATTGGTTAAGGATGGAAAAGGAAGACTGTTTACCTTTTGAAATTGGTTTGATTATATTTGCTCCCACAAAACTGCATAAAAAAACCCTATAAGGAAAACCCTATAATACATAGTGGAATACGAATTTGGAAACAATTAAAAAAGCTTTAAAACTGAATAATATACCACTATGTCTTTCCATTGTAAATAATCCTTTATTCAAGCCATCCATATTGGATAAAGGTTTCACACAATGGAAAAATTATGGAATTAAAAAGATTGGACATCTTTATAGGAAAGGCATTTTTTTTTCATTTCAAGAGTTACAACAGAATCATGGACTGCACTCAAATAATTTCTTCAGATATCTACAAATTAGAGATTATGTTAAATCTAATACACAAGTTTATAGGACTAGGGAACCAGAAATTCTTGATGAATGTTTGAATAAGCATCCTAACACTGAAAAATGAATAGCTTATATTTATAACACCCTCTTAAACAACGAGGTACCACCGATGGAACTATATAGACACACATGGGAAAATGAGTTAGGTCATCCTATAACGAAAGATATTTGGGACGAAAGTTTACAACATATACATCAATGTTCGTTAAATGCTAGACATGCTTTAATACAATTTAAAGTCTTACACAGATTACATTACTCCAAAATAAAACTAAATATAATTTTCCCACATATTTCTCCTATCTGTGATAAATGTCTGCATCTAGAGGCCAATTTAACACATACTTTTGCAAATTGTACAAAAATTAAAAATTTCTGGACTGATATTTTTGAAATAATTTCTGAAGTTGTTAATACTAAATTGGATCCAGACTCAAAATTAATAATACTTGGGATATCAGAACAAAGTTTAACACTCACAACAAGCCAAAGAAACTTCCTTGACTACAGTATAATAACTGGGAAAAAATTAATATTAAAATTTTGGAAAGGCCCTATATCCCCCACAATTAAAATGTGGATTGTGGAAATGTCGGAGACCCTACATCTAGAAAGAATTAGACTTGTCTTAATGGACAAACAAGAACTTTTTGTTAAAATATGGGCTCCATTCATTAACTATCTGAAGGGATAGATTGGCCCAGCACGAAAACCCAACTGAAGCTTGAACTCAGGATTAGATGTAAAATTATACTTCATAACCTACGAACTTATCTCCAATGACGTATTATAAGTAATTCATTCCACCTCTATTTTTTGATATTTGTAATTCTTTTTTCTTTCTATCTCTTTTTTTCTATCTATATATATTTTTAAACACAAGAAGCAGAATTAATCGACAATTGACAATTATAATAATGTATGATTGATGTATATGAAAAGTTTTTTTTACTATAATATGTTACTATACTTTATAATATGTTTGCTTCTAATAAAAAATATTAAAATAAAAACTACAGACTGTTGTGATAAAAACATTTATCTCACTAATGCCCATCAGGAAGGATCTTGCCATTCTTACCCGATCCGTCACAGGTGTGCCTCCAGACCTATGAGTATGCTTGGCCTAACAAGCATTTCATTTTAAGGAAGGTAACTAGCCAACACATCATCAAGGGATGTTAGACTATAAATAAAGCCTTGCCGGCAAAGACCCAATCCTGACAATATAATGAACAAATAATTAGATGCTTTTCCCTCATGGCACCTACTATTGGATGTCTCATAGACCCATCTCATTTCTCACCACTGTCCCATTACCGATAGTTGTAGTAAGTAATTTATTGTCTGATCACTCCTTCGACTTCTATGGACAGAAACAAACTCGGAGCTTGTTGCAGTGTATTATGTACTGAGAATTCTCTGTGTAGAATTATTTTATTTAGCTTCTTTAAATGTTAACGTTTCTCAATGGGACCTGTGGAAAGCAACACTTAGACCTTTCTTCTCCAATCTGTTCTTCAATACACAACAAATAAATAAACACTGGTGCAAAGACCTACAAGCAGGGCCCTAAAGGCTGTGCTGGTGCAATAGATGATGGGACACCTGTCATCGACATCACAAACTAA
The DNA here is from genome assembly GCA_038087875.1 of Malacoraja senta. Lineage (NCBI taxonomy): Eukaryota > Metazoa > Chordata > Chondrichthyes > Rajiformes > Rajidae > Malacoraja > Malacoraja senta. The sequence continues at coordinate 14,010,127 of CM075989.1, forward strand.
TTTGCTCGCCTTGTCAAAACTAGATACACTAAGAAGCCAAAATGAAACAAGAAAAAAAGATTGTCTACAAAGCAATTTACATGATCTGAAGATATCCCAAAGCAGTTCCTACTGATTAGAGAGTAACGATTTATAAAAAGAATGAGAGAAAAAAACAAGGAATAGCTGACCCATAGGTATAACATCAATGAGAGAAAATGCTGGAATCTTTGATAAAATGTGTTCTAACAGAACAATTAGATAGTTGTTTGACACCACAGTGTTTCGTATATTGTCTGTCAGCTAAAAGTCACGGTCAACCTATTTTATATCATACGTGAATGTTTGCTATAGAGCAAGCATTCTCTAAAAAAGTCGAAATATCCTCTCTGAGATTTTCCATCTGTTAATGGTGTACCCAAGATTTCTCAATAAATCATCAGTTGTGGGAAAGTTTTGGAATATTCCACCTCTTGTCTATACACATGTTGCAAAACAACAAGAAAAATCCAAGCAATTAATGTTCACTGCTCCCTTTGGTACATTGTGTAATCTGAAGCAGTCTAAACATTAATGCCTTTGTTTCAACAACCCAAATGTCTGCTCTAAAGGGCTCTTGCCTCCCTCATGTGTCTCATTACATGCAGTTTCCTCCAGGGAACAAGACTAGCAAAGTGGTGTCAACAACCAGGTATGTCTTGTCTCCCAGGAATCAACTTAGTAAACAATTGGCACCTTCAAAATCTATGGACGGGGTGTAGAAGGATTGGAGAGCAATCAAGAGAAGGAAAAGAACTGACATAAAAGCATTTACACAATATTTTTGAATTCATCTATGATTCTTTGTTTGGTTGGATAGCAGTTCAATGTGAATCAAGTAATATTTATTTCTATTTATGAAAAAAAATTGCTATCTGTATAGGTGCACAAAATGACATGTAAATGCCAGTGAGGCCCTTCTCCCAGGGGATGTCATGGTTATTAGAGCAAAATGTTTTTAACTACAAAAACATAGCAGATTGACTGAGGTAAGGGACTGCTGAATTAAAGGAGGCAGCCTTGGTAAATGCAGAGAACATTGAGTTAAAATGGGTGCTAAGGTTGTCAGCATTATGTTTCAGCTTGAGACAATGGCCCGGAGGGGATCTGGATTGGAGTTTAGACTTTAGAGATACAGCGCAGAAACAGGCCCTTATGCCCACCGAGTCCGCACCAACCAGCGATCACCCCGTACACTAGCACTATCCTACACACCAGGGACAATTTACAATGTTACCGAAACCAATTAACCTATAAACCTGTACGTCTTTGGCGTGTGGGAGGAATTCGGAGCACCCGGAGAAAACCCATGTGATCACATGGAGAACATACAAATCTGTACATCACCTGCAGTCAGGATTGAACCAGTGTCTCTGGCGCTGTTAGGCAGTAAATCTACCACATTGCCACCATGCCTCCCCAAAGTTGAGGGAATAGAATTTGTGGTTGAACAATGGCATTGATGTGAGTGGTCAAAGCAGACATGCTGTGACTGCCCCA
>CM075989.1:14011844-14400565 GCA_038087875.1 Malacoraja senta
CCAGACTTGCTTTGCAAATCCACACTCTGCAAAGAGGTGGGCAACCGGTCTCCTCTCCATAGCAGCCGTCCCGAGGGCAGCGTGCGCTGGTAGTGAGGTTCTGACGGTGCAGGAAGGATCTGACTGGGAGGGCTCCCCATCACCGCCAGCCAAGTCTTGGTGCTTGTTGGTGAGTTCTGGCGATGAGGCATTTTCGCCAGATAAGCTGGGAAGTCTGGTCTGGGAACCACGCCACAGGATCCATGGAGTCATTCCCCTGCAGTGCCTGCAGGACGTTCCGTGCTGACCACTGCCCGATGGACTTATGGTTAAAGGAGTTGGTCTGGAAGAACCTTTCCACGAGCGACAAATTTGATGACCACATTTTCCATTAAGAGAGGAGAGCGCAGCTTCCACAGCTCCAGTTTCTTCCCCACCTTGGCTATCCCTCTAGCAATTCTTGTCACCTGCCTCCGACCCCCCTGAAAGACCCATCCCCAGCACCTCAAGAGGTCATGCTTGATGGTGAAGGGGACGGAAAATCGGTCGGGCCAGTTGCCAAAGAGCTTGGGCCTCGCTCTTCCTGCGATTCCCCCTGACTCCCATGGCCGACTCAAACTGGTCGCAGACGTTAATCAATTTGCGGACCGACCCTGGATCCGAGCGGAAGACGGCGAAATCGTCCATGTACAGGGAGGTTTTGACCTGAGTGCCCCCACTGCCTGGCAACGTCACTCCTCTTATGCTTGCGTCCTTCCTGATGGACCCGGCGAAAGGTTCAATACAACAGACGAACAAGACAGGGGAGAAAGGGCAACCCTGCCTCACTCCAGACCTGACGGGGAATCTGTCTGATTCCCACCCATTGATTTGGACTGCCACTACAGATATCGGTGTAGAGCACTTGGATCCAATTTCTAAGATTTTGGTCCGGGTAGATCACCCGTCCCAGAGCAGACTTGACCTGGTTGGCAATGGCCTTAGACTGGATCTTGTAACAGCAAGGGTTGTACTGTGAAGTGAGCAGATAGTCTGTAACCCACTCAATAACATCAGGCATGCAATTCTTAATTCCCCAGGATTCGCTGGTATACATTTCCGTCCCAAGTGACGGAAAAGCTTTCCCAAATGATTTAAAACACATAACAGCTTGCAGTGTGGCTGTTTGGAGATTGGCTGTGCTTTGTTTCTATGGATTTTAAGATGTAGAAATGTACTGTTAAGGCACCTTTTTTCCAATTTTGCAATTATTATCCAACCAACCATAGTTTTCAGCTTCAGTATACTTTATAACGTCTTTCCACGGTTTGAAGTTAAGGTCTGAAAGCTAGATTAATGACTCCAGTATTAACTTCTTCAGGTGATGAATACAAGAGGCACAGGGATCTGAACTCAACCGATCTTAATGAAGGGTCCAGACCTGAAATGTGACCTATCCATATTCTCCAGAGATGCTGCCTGACCCGCTGAGTTACTCCAGCACTTTGTGTCCTCGAATGAAACACTTACTTGGTAGTCAAGATCCAAGTTATTTTAACATAGTAATTCAGTTATTACAGTACACATTTCTTCTTTAAAGGTTTGTTGTTTTTAGGTATTTTGTATCTAATGCCACGCAATACAAGGAAGTGGATTGTGATCTGAGGATTAAATTGCAGCATTTTGTACAAGAGTAGGAATTTCAAAATGCAATTGCAGATATTTATCAAATCTGATAACATCAAGACTTCTTTAATGCAACAATGTTCCAAAATATTACACATTTCTGAATTCTGAAAGGCCTGTCCCACGGACAGGCGGTTACTGGCGGTGTAGCAGGAAGTTGGGACCGCTCGTGGACCGCCAGAGACCGCGCATGGCCCGCGGGGTCGGTCCCACGCACACCGCCAGGACCGTATGTAGTTGGTCCCGACACCGCGCGGTGCTCACAAAAAACGACACTGTTCAAAAATCTCGGCGTGCCGCCCAGCCGCCACCTCTTTGCCGCGAGCACCGCCAGTGCGCCGCGAGCACCGCCTGTACGCCGTGAGCACCGCCTGTACGCCGCGAGCCGTCTCGACGTCACCACCCGACGCCGCGCGATGTCCATTCCAGTAGGCCCGTGGTACAGGCCGTGCGGTGACCACCCGGCCTACGCGCGGCAACAGCTTCCGGTAAAGTTGAACTTACCGCATGCTCGTGGGACGCATCTGCGCGGCGCTCCCGCGGCATACGCGCGGCGCTCCCGCAGTAGCCGCGCGGTCCCCGCTTCCAGGGACGCCGCGCTTCACCGCCAGTAACCGCCTGCCCGTGGGACAGAGCCATGAAGAACACAACACATTCTGAACACAGTGCAAATGATAGAAATTAAATTTAAAGGAAAAGTATATTTTATATAATGAGGCCACTCAGCATGAACTATAACAAGAAACAGCAATTACATTAAAAACAATTAGATCTGAATGTGTATATTTTAATAACCCTGATTGAGTCATAAAAAGCATATTTGCCCAATGCACGTGTTTTCTCAGCTGAATGTTGTCAAATTTACAATATGTTCATTTCTAGAAAGCAACTAAATAGTATGCAATGAAGCAGTTCATGAGCTTTTACCAAAACTAGCGCTGCTGTTAATAGTGAAGATTTATCCTTATTTTTGGACCATTTCTTGTACAATGCTGCATACCTCAGAAATCTGAAATAAAAAATAGTGGAAATGCTCTCTGCTGGGTTTCCTGTGTTTTCTGCATTCATTTTATTGTAAGTAGTAAGTAAGTAAGTAAGTAAGTTTTATTTATATAGCACGTTTTAAATCAACTCGTGTTGAAACCAAAGTGCTTTACATAAAATAAATAATAAGTTTCCGTACATCCATAGAAAAAGATTAAAATAGAAAAATTGACACAACACATTATAGAATTCAACACAAATGTCCCCCCACAACAGAATCAAAATTTTCCACTGTGGGTAAAGGCACCAGAAAGTTTAGTCCTCTTCCTCTGTGACCACTCGAGGTCGGGCCCTATTTGTGGCCTTGCAGCCAGTCCGATGTTTTCAGGCCCTCTTGCCGTGTAGCTGGAACTCCGGCGTCGGGTGGACATTCCTCAGCGGCTTGGAAATGTCTGGAGCGGCCGCTTCCTCCCTGGAGACTGCGGCACCCGAGGTCCCCAGGCCGCGCTGGTTGGAGCTCCGACTCTGGCGATCTCAGCAAGAGGTCCCAGGTTCCGCGGTGTTCTAAATCCAGCGCCGCCCGCCCGCAGCTGGGTGCTCCGCAGACCGCAGCTCCTCGATGTTGGAGTCGGCGGTCACCGCACTCCGGAGCTTACCGCTCGGCGACCCGGTAAGGCATTGCCCGCTCCGTGTTGGTGTCCCAGTGCAGTGCCACTGCCGAAGCTGTAGTCTCGGCTGGTCCCGACAGGAAACGCCGCTCCAGTCCGATGGTAGGCCGCGAGGAAGGGGCGAAGAAACAGCTCGGAGGGAAGCTGCCAATCCGACCAGAAGGGACTAGGAAATAAAGTTTCCCCCATTCCCCTCCCCCACCCACCACATAAAAGACCTCCAACTAACATTTTGTTTTTTAACAGGACTAAAAAATAAAATAAAAAATGATGAAAGGGCGGACTGCAGGCAGAGCAGCCATATACAACGGCGCCCTACTCCTGAACATCCGCCATCTTGGTTGGTAGCTTCTCCATGGATTGTCACCTTGTCGTGGTGGAGAAGCTTGGTCCTGATATCCTGAGAACGATGCCATCTGGAGCTATGCTCCTGGTAGGACCACCCATGGCGATAAGGTCGAGCCGGAGGACTCTGACAAAGAGCAATCCAACCAAGACCACAACGGCGGAACAGGCGGAGGATGATGGCTGACCTTAGTGGAGCGTCACAGCGGCTGGGAAGGCAGATGAAGGATGCAGTAGAAAAGGGTCTCCGGTTGTTTTGGACTCCATGCCACTGGATCCTGACCCAGATCTGTCAAGGATGCTGTGGTGGCTGTCTGTGCACCAGACTCCCCATGTTAAGCAAAGTCACGCACTGGCGTCCTCCGACCATGGAGACACCCATGGTCAGCCATGAGCAAAGGGGGCCTAAGAAGGTAGCTTCAAAGGTTGATTAGTGCATGTTAAAAATCCCACCTGAATCAATAACTAATTCTCCCTGGAAAAACAAGAAATGTGAACCGATGCTGATAAATTCTTTGTGCATAAACAGGGAGTTCCGGGAATATGATTAAACTAAGAAAATGAGCCAAAAACAATACAAGGAATAACAAAAAATCCTCTTCCTTGTCTGCAGTATCTTATAGATACATAGATACATAGAAAATAGGTGCAGGAGTAGGCCATTTGGCCCTTCGAGCCTGCACCGCCATTCAATATGATCATGGCTGATCATCCAACTCAGTATCCCGTACCTGCCTTCTCTCCATACCCCCTGATCCCCTTAGCCACAAGGGCCACATCCAACTCCCTCTTAAATATAGCCAATGAACTGGCCTCAACTACCCTCTGTGGCAGAGAGTTCCAGAGATTCACCACTCTCTGTGTGAAAAAGTTTTTCCTCATCTCGGTCTTAAAGGATTTCCCCCTTATCCTTAAGCTGTGACCCCTTGTCCTGGACTTCCCCAACATCGGGAACAATCTTCCTGCATCTAGCCTGTCCAACCCCATAAGAATTTTGTACGTTTCTATAGGATCCCCTCTCAACCTCCTAAATTCTAGCGAGTATAAGCCAAGTCTATCCAGTCTTTCTTCATATGAAAGTCCTTACATCCCAGGAATCAGTCTGGTGAACCTTCTCTGCACTCCCTCTATGGCTATAATGTCCTTCCTCAGATTTGGAGACCAAAACTGTACGCAATACTCCAGGTGTGGTCTCACCAAGACCCTGTACAACTGCAGTAGAACCTCCCTGCTCCTATACTCAAATCCTTTTGCTATGAAAGCTAACATACCATTTGCTTTCTTCACTGCCTGCTGCACCTGCATGCCTACTTTCAATGACTGGTGTACCATGACACCTAGGTCTCGCTGCATCTCCCCATTTCCTAATCGGCCACCATTTAGATAATAGTCTGCTTTCCTGTTTTTGCCACCAAAGTGGATAACCTCACATTTATCCACATTATACTGCATCTGCCAAACATTTGCCCACTCACCCAGCCTATCCAAGTCACCTTGCAGTCTCCTAGCATCCTCCTCACAGCTAACACTGCCCCCCCAGCTTAGTGTCATCCGCAAACTTGGAGATGTTGCCTTCAATTCCCTCATCCAGCTCATTAATATAAATTGTAAATAGCCTGGGTTCCAGCACTGAGCCTTGCGGTACCCCACTAGTCACTGCGTGCCATTGTGAAAAGGACCCGTTTACTCCTACTCTTTGCTTCCTGTTTGCCAGCCAGTTCTCTATCCACATCAATACTGAACCCCCAATACCGTGTGCTTTAAGTTTGTACACTAATCTCTTATGTGGTACCTTGTCGAAAGCCTTCTGAAAGTCCAGATACAACACATCCACTGGTTCTCCCCTATCCACTCTACTAGTTACATCCTCGAAAAATTCTATAAGATTCGTCAGACATGATTTACCTTTCGTAAATCCATGCTGAATTTGTCCAATGATTTCACCACTTTCCAAATGTGCTGCTATCCCATCTTTAATAAGTGATTCTAGCAGTTTCCCCACTACCAATGTTAGACTAACTGGTCTGTAATTCCCCGTTTTCTCTCCCTCCCTTCTTAAAAAGTGGGGTTACGTTTGCTACCCTCCAATCCTCAGGAACTACTCCAGAATCTAAAGAGTTTTGAAAAATTATCACTAATGCATCCACTATTTTCTGGAGCTACTTCCTTAAGTACTCTGGGATGCAGCCTATCTGGCCCTGGTGATTTATCGGCCTTTAATCCATTCAATTTACCCAACACCACTTCCCGACTAACCTGGATTTCACTCAGTTCCTCCATCTCCTTTTAGAACTAATGGCCAGTCAATCTTGGCTAATTCACGTCTCATACCCTCAAAGTTACCTTTCTTTAAGTTCAGAAGTACCTATCTGTACACCATATATTTTACTTACAATTTTTAATTGAGTCACAGAATCATACAGCTTGGAAACAGCCCATTTGGCCTGACTTGTCTATGCCGACATGTGGGCAGCCTTCACGTCATCATCCTGCACTTGTTCATAGTCCTCCATGCCCAAGCAATTCAAGTGTTTATCTTAAATGCTGACCCAGTTCCATCAACTCCCTCAGCGAGTGCATTCCAGGTACTCTCCACTTTGGGTGAAGAAGATCCTTTCATATCCCCTTTAAATCTCTTCCCTCTGACCATAAACCATAAACCTATTTTCCCTCCAGTTTAATCCATCTCTGATAAGGGGAAAAGCTTCCTGCAGTCTACCTATCTGTACACCTCATAATTTTATATACCTCAATCATGTTCCCTCTTAATATCCTCCACTCTAAGAGAAAAGACATAGCTTCTACTGTCTCTCCTCATAACTGAACTGCCCTGTCCCAGGAAATATCCTGGTGAATCTTTTCTATACCTTCTCCAGTGATATCACATCTTTCCTGCACCTAGACCAGAACTTCACACAGAACACCCGCTGAGGTCTGACAAAAGATTTATAAAGTAGGAAATTAACCTCCCTACTTTATATTTCATGCTCCAATTAATGAAGTCCAATATCCCAAATGCCTTCTTAACCCCATTGCTGCATTGCACCTAGGAGGATATTTGGACGTACTCTATAGTCCATCTGTTCCTCAGAGGTGTATATCCTGGCCTCAACAGTGCTGCCAAAATGCATCACATCTCATCTGTCTGGATCAAACTCCATCTGCCATTTTTCAAACCCATTTCACCAACACATCAATATCTCTCCACAGCCAAAGACTACTCTCCCCACTACCAAAAATTCTGCCAATCTCCATGTCATTTGTAAACTCACTGATTTTCCCACCCACATCCACACCCAAGTCATTCATGTATATTATAAACAGCAAGTTTCCAGCACCAATCTTTGGAAACAGGCCATTGTATGTTGTTTGTGGGGTGAAAATTAGAAGTTAGTGCGACTTGGGTGGGGGAGGGATAGAGAGTGAGGGAATGTTGGGGCTACCTGAAGTGAGAGAAATCAATATTTCATTCTGTCGGGAGAGGGGGTTCCCCTCTCCCATCATAGACGAGGCACTCATGTATCCTCGGTAGCTCACAGCTCCGCCCTTGCTCCCCCTTCCCCTAATCGCAACATAGACAGAATCCCCCTAGTCCTTACCTTCCACCCCATCAGCCGTCGCACACAACACATAATCCTCCAAAATTTCCGCCACCTCCAACGGGATCCCATCACTAGCCACATTTTCCCATCTTCACCCTTTTCTGCCTTCCGCAGAGACTGTTCCCTCCGCAACTCCCTGGTTAACTCATCCCTACCCACTCAAACCACCCCTTCCAAAGGTACCTTCCCCTGCAACCGCAGAAGGATGCAACACCTGTCGCTATACCTCCTCCCTCGACTCTGTCCAGGGACCCCGACAGTCCTTTCAGGTTAGGCTGAGGTTCACTTGCACCTCCTCCAATCTCATCTACTGTATCTGTAGATGTGGACTCTTATACATCGGCAAGATAAACGCAGACTGGGCGATTGTTTCGCAGAGCACCTGCACTCAGTCCGCGTGAACCAAACCTGATCTCCCGGTTGCTGGACACTTTAATTCTCCTTTTCATTCCCACACAGACATTTTTGTTCTCGGTCTCCACCATTGTCAGAGTGAGGCTAAATGGAAATTGGAGGAACAATATATCATATTTCGCTTGGGCGGCTTACAGCCAAGTGGTATGATTATTGATTTCTCTCATTTCAGGTAACCCCGGCATTCCCTCACTCTCTATCCCTCCTCCACCAAAGTTGCACTAGCTTCTCATTTTCACCCTACAAACAACTTACAATGGCCTGTTTCCTTTATCATCATTACTTTTTTGCATATTCATTGTTCTTTATCTCTCCACATCTATATAACTAAAAGTCTCATCTTGACCACTTCCTGTCTACATTGTTAATTGATTTTAGAAAAAACGCTACCCTATATCGCTATGTTTTTTGCCATCTTACTCACAGTCCTCCTCCGCTGCAGCAGCCCCAAGGGACTTTTCCGATCGCTGGGAAAAAAAAAGTATGAATGTTTAAAAATCTTGAGATCAGCTGATTGGTCCTCTCGCCTGTCGATCACCAATGATAAAGGTAAAGCCCCATCCGGGGGGGGAGGGGGGCAGGAGTATAAAGCCCCAGATGCCGGACGTCAGTCAGTCACTCTGGAAGATCGTGAGGGAGAGTCCACAACTGTGATTCTAAGCTGTGAGTCAACTGAACCGTGAGTCTGCAATATACTTGCAATAAATTATTTGTTAGCCCTAAATGAAAATGCAATGAGTAGTTTGGCCTGCCTTGTGCTTGAAACTGCAATGGAAATGGAAATTAAATGAAAATGCAATGAGTTGTTTCGCCTGTCCTATGCTTTTGTTTTGCTTTGCCTTTGCTTTGCTTGACCTCACCTGAAATGAAAGCAAATGGATTGTATTGTTGGCTGGCCCCTGTGCTTGACTTGACTTGACTTGAAATGGATTGACTTGACTTAAAATGGATTGACTTGACTTGAAATCAATTGACTTGACTTGACTTCACTTGAAAGGGATTGACTTGACTTAACTTGACTTGAAATGGATTGACTAGACTTGACTTGACTTGACTTGAAATGGATTGACTTGACTTGACTTGAAATGGATTGACTTGACTTGAAATGGATTGACTTGACTTGACTTGTAATGGATTGACTTGACTTGAAATGGAATGACTTGACTTGAAATGGATTGACTTGACTTCAAATGGATTGAAATGGATTGTTGGCCCTGCACTCACTGTGCTTGACTTGACTTAACCCACAACACCCATGCTAGTGCTCCAGAACCCCCCCCCCCCTCCCACTGGCCACCAATATTGGAATTGGTGGAGAGGTGGAATATTGCGTTGGGGGACCAGCCCTCCCGCGTGAACCTGGGACCCAACGGGTTCTACTTAGTCTAGTCACTGTCTATATCTCTCATTTCCCTTATCCCTAACCAGTCTGAAGAAGGATCTCAACCCGAAACGTCACCCATTCCTTCTCTCCAGAGATGCTGCCTGTCCCGCTGAGTTACTCCAGCTTTTTGTGTCTATCTTTGGTTTAAACCAGCATCTGCAGTTCCTTATACAACCTACAAATCTGTACATCTTTGGAGTGTGGGAGGAAACCGAAGATAGATACATAGATACATAGAAAATAGGTGCAGGAGTAGGCCATTCGGCCCTTCGAGTCTGCACCGCCATTCAATATGATCATGGCTGATCATCCAACTCAGTATCCCGTACCTGCCTTCTCTCCATACCCCCTGATCCCCTTAGCCACAAGGGCCACATCTAACTCCCTCTTAAATATAGCCAATGAACTGGCCTCAACTACCCTCTGTGGCAGAGAGTTCCAGAGATTCACCACTCTCTGTGTGAAAAAGTTTTTCCTCATCTCGGTCTTAAAGGATTTCCCCCTCTTAAAGGATTTCCCCCTTAAAGATGTCGGAGAAAACCCACGCGGTCACAGGAGAAACTCAGCACAGACAGCTACCATAGTCAGGATCATACCCGGATCTCTGGCGTGTAAGCGCTGTAAGGCAGCAACTCTACCACTGTGCGACCGTGCCACCTTAACATTAGCAAAGGCACACCTTTGGGCTGAATGAAAACCTCTGAATCAAATACAATTACACCCCAGTATTGTGCACCCATGACACAAGTTCACATCATCTTGTACAACAGTTGTGACCATCTGACTGCAGAGTTGATTTGTACTGTAAGTCATTTCGCACCAATACAACGTGTAGCTATGTATAATGCGTAACCCAAAAGACTAAGTGGTACAAAAATAGTCTGTCACATTTATCTTGTTTGATGTTTAATACTTTTGACAGAAAATATCTGTAGTAACTTTCTTGATGAAGCATATTCATCCCCAGAATGGAATTGATTGGAGCTGAATTGTGCAGATTGACAGGCTAGGTTAATAACATGGGAGTTCAATTCCTTGGAAGAAGGTCAAAGTGACATTTTGGAAAATCATCTTTTTGTTTGGTCATTGCTGCAGTTTTTATGGTGCCAGTTGTTTTGTAAGAACTGTTTGCTTATTTTACTTAACCAAAGTGAGCCAAAAGGAAATGATCTATTCCAATCTGTCAGAGATGGAGTTTAGAAAAACACCCGAGGATAAGAAGTACTTTCTATCAATCAGTGGATATTTTCTTAGCAGAACAGAACACAAATTAATTCAGCCATTTGATTTAAAGGCACATTAATTTCCCTTGCAGTTGCAATCTTGATTAAACAGGTTTGATATAATCAGCTCATTCCATGCTTCCATCTTTAGTGAGCTAGTAAGCAGCAAATGTTTACCACTAAATGCCAAAGATGTAGATGATTCTTTGGGTGGGTTATTATCAAAGCCTTCATTATGGGAAACCAGATGGGTTGGAAAATTAATTCATGATCATGGAGTCATACAAGATAGAAACCAGCCCCAGAATCTCCATTCTCACCATCAAGTAGCTATTTCCACTAAACCCATTTATCACCACTCGATCTATAGCCTATCATGCCTTTGCAATTTAAGTGCTTGACAAGATCCTTATTAAGTATTGTGAGAGTACCTTTCTCCCCACCTTTTCCGGCATTGTGTTTCAGACTTTAACCACCTTCTGTGTGAAAAGGTTATTCCTCATATCCCCTGTAGATCTCTTACTTCTCACCTTTCACCTATGCCCTCTGGTCCTGGGCATCTTTATCGCAAGGAAAAGTTTCTTCCCTCTTTATGCCTGTCATCAATTTGTACACCCTATCGAGTCTCTCCTCAGCATCCTCTGCCCCATGGAATATAAATGGAGCATATCGAGTCTCTCCTCATAGCTGAAATGTTCCATTCCAGGCAACTTCCTGGTGAATTTCCTGTGCACCCTTTCCAGTGGAATGATGTCCTTCCTATAGTTTGGTGACTATGATTGCACACAATATTCTTGCTATGACCTAACTAATATTTTATACAGCTGTCCCAAGATTTGCCTGCTTTTATATTTGATGCCCCATCTAATGAAGCAAGCAACCCCTGTCTGCTTCTGCACCACCCTATTCAGGGGTGCTGCATCTTTCAGGGTCTATGGACTTGCACAACAAGGGACCTTTGTCCCTCACTACTACCTTGGATGCGACCATACATGGTATATATCCTCCCCTTGTTAGAACTCCCAAAATGCAAGGTTTCCAAAAGCATCACATATTTTTGAGGGAATGAGGGTCATAAATTTAAAAAAATCAAAAAGAGTACAGTTTATGTTGCAGAAACATAAACATTGCCTTAAAGTTGTTTTCTTAAAATGGACTGAATGCAACCAAAATCTAATTTCTGTGCAATTCCTATGACTTGGATTTTAATATAATGACATACTGTGTCCAATATTTCAACATTCAGATGTCACTTTTCATGTTAAATTTAATGATTCAAAAGTCTTAAGGGTGTGTTTAAGTGAGATCATTTGCAGGAACTATAAGGCAATTACTATCTGTGTGAAATAGAACAACATACCACAATAAAAGGTTTAACCATGATGTAAGTCATTTTCAGAGGGAATTCCCTCAGGATCAAGGATAACTTACTTTTTGTGAGCTCTGGGGTTTATGAGCCCAATGTGGGAACCACAGACGCTTCCACAGAGGGAGAAGGAGGTGCATGGCTAGGAAAGCTTATGGGTAGTTTTTGAGACACAAGGAACTGCAGATACTGCAAAATACAAAGTGTTGGAGTAACCCAGCAGGCTAGGCAGTATATGTGGAGGAAATTATTGGGCGATGTTTTGGATCGGGATCCTTCTTCAAACAGATCATAGTGCGGGCGAGGGAGAAAGCTGGAAAAGAGGTGGGGGCCGGACCGAGCCTGGCAAATAATAATTGGATATGAGTAACAGGGAGGTTTAACCCCCCAATCTCTTTTCAAGCTTTCTTCCACCTACTACAATCAGTCTGAAGAAGGGTTATGACTCAAATGTTGTCTATCCATCCACTCCACTGTTGCTGCTTGACCTGCAGAAATATGCAGAAATGGGGTAACTTTTAAGATGGTGTGCTCCTTCTGCTATTTTACATGACTTCTGTGTGCTCCAAATATTTTCAATTGTGGTTCTCAACACCATCCTAAATGGTTCTTCTTGGTTGTGAGTGGTTAAGAGCCAGATATTCCCACGAATCACGGGGATATTGCATTTTTTTCAAGGTGACTTTGAGCACATCCCTATGTCTTTTCCACTTACAGCTTGGTAATATCTTCCCACGACAGAAGAGCGAATAGAGTGTGTTTCAGGTGTTAGGCATGTGAAAAAATGTGGTCTGCTTAATGAGAGAATCGAGTGTTACTAGGTTATGTTGGTCTGGGAGACAAAACTGATGTTCAAAAATGATCATTCTGATGAATTTGGAGCGTTTTGTGGAAATAACATTGATATTACTTTATCTCAGATTCCAAAGCACTGTTGCAATTGCCAGTAAGTTAGTTGATGGAGACGGTAACTTTTCCGCCCAGAACATCTTTGAACTGTTAGCCTTGGCAGCGACACCCAGATCCTGTACATACCAATTTTAAAACAAACGAATTACGCAATGTTGTGTAACTAGGTGTTTTAATGTTGTAAACAGGTTTGAATTGGGCAATCAACATGAAGATGCAATGCAGCTCCTCCCCGGTTCACGACAGGGTTCCTATCTGAGAACTGTTCCCATCCCGAAAACTGTTCCTATCCCGAACAGTTCACAATTCAGAAAAGCGACCATCCTATAATATTTTTAAATAGAAACGTAGACGAACTGCGGGAAACCCATAGTTAAACTGGAAGAGGGGGGTTAAGTGAACCATTCAGAGTTCCCCGTAATGTCAGGCGTTGTAATCCGTGGAACACCTTTAAACGAATTTTCAGCATCAATTCGGTATGAACTTGTATGCTCAAGTAATATGGTGCGAGTTCCTCAGTCTTTGACAAAAACCCACAGCAACAATGTTTGAGCATACTAGTATTACTGAGGGAGCGCCATCAGAAAAGTTGCAACTAAATCTTGTCCGACCAGTCACATTGTACCGATCAGTAAGTGGAAAAGACATAAGGATGTGCTCATTATTGAACCACACTACCTGATCTTCCCTTCTTTTAATTTGGCCGGTCATGGTTTACTTACAGCAGAGACCAATTACAGGTGGAAGAGCGGTCGTTCGTGTTCAACAGAAAGATTCACGATTACACCTCATTTTAAGTGTTCTTTGAAAATAAGCCTCTTCTTACTCATTGCCTTGCATTTATTGAAACGTTTGGAGCTTCAGGAACACATTTCCCAGTTTAAAGGGTTGAAAGTTAACACAAGGCTCTTACTTGCCAGTGAGACGACAAGATCCCGAGGTCTCGGGGCCCCGCCTACAGATGGAGGTGATTGGTGAAGGGCGGCATAATCTGCCCAGAGAGACAAGGCTGATTGGCTACAGCGCCTGTCAATCACCGAGCGGTGACGCCCCCGCGGAGGGCGGACAGTTGAGCGCGCGCGGCGGGGTCGTGAACATGTCGCTGTTGTGCGTTAAAGGTAATACTTCAAAGTGCCGTCTTGTTATTTATCTATTTAAATGTGCCATGCAACATGTATTTGCTGAATTGTACTCGACACATCACAAGTTGCTGAACGAAACTTACTTTGGTTGTGAGGCGAGGTGGAATCGCTCGCAGTTTAAAATGTTCATGTTTAAAGGGGAGCAGCCGGGAGCGTCCCGCCCTCAGCTGTGGACCAGTTTAAAGTTACCGGCAGCTGAGGCAATGCCAGGGTCCCGTCGCACTCACACCACGGACAGATAAGGGACCCCGGGGCACGGCCAGCGCGTCAAGCACACCTGGAATTACAATACAGAAAACAGGGTCTGTGTTATATCAGTCATAGAATTATCCAACATGGAAGCAAAGCTCTTCAGTCCAACTTGTCGTTGATGATCAAAGTACCTTGAGCTCGTCCCAATTTCCTTTATTTGGCCAATATTCCGTTAAATCTTTCCTATTCATGTACCTGTCCAGATGACTTTTAAACATTGTAATTGTTTCTGCTTCAATAACTTCCTTTGACAGGTCACTCATATATATCCATGTCCCTAGGTGCGAAAAAGTTGCCCATCAGATCCTTTCTAAACCTTTCCATTCTCGCCTTAAATCTATGCCCTAGTTTTAGACTCCCCTACCCAGGGAAAAGACTGTGATCATTCAATTTATCTATGTACCTCATGATTTCATACATCTCTGTCATACATCATTCCCCAGCCTCCTATGCTCCAGGAAACCAGGGAAAAAAAGTATCTGTTCCAGTCTCTCTCCACTCAAGCCCTCCAGTACTGGCAACACCCTCCTGAATATTTTCTGCATCCTTTCCAGATTAATGACATCCTTCCTATAGCTGGATGACCCGAACAGCATTCCCTCAACAAATCCCAGTGACAGAGAGCTCCACCTTCCTGTCAGTCTTATGAATTTTCAGTTGGATTTGTTGGGGATTATTTTATATAATTTTTTTTCTCCTTTACAAATGGAAAACATCTCAACTTTATTCTTATTAAAATCCTTACTAACATTTTAGATCGCACCATCTTCTGTTCTCAAGAGGAAAGAATGCTCATCTTATTCTGTGTTACTGTATGGTCCCAGCTAATCTGTTTTAATCTTTGGTGGCTCCATGTGCTTCAGACCACAATCTGTGCATGACACTAAGTGTGTTCTACATTCTAATTAATGTTTGAAACACATTTAATGTAACTTTAAAAAACATATTTCCATTAAAAATACAATATATAAAGGGCCCTACTAGAGAGGACACAGCACTGGACATCCTCATTGGGAAAGAAGTAGGGCCAGTGACTGAAGTGTCAGTGGGGAAGCACCTTGGGACCAGCTATAATGCTTTAATAATTAGTTTTAAAGTAGTTTAGGAAGAACAATAACATTTGGCCCACAAGTTAAGGTCCTAAATTGGAGTGAGGCTGAATTTGGAGACATTAGCCAGGATCTTACAGAGATCGATCAGGTGAGTCTTTGTAGGTAATGAATGGATTGCAATTGGGGTGCTTTCAAAAGTGAGTTGGAATGAATTCAGGTACAGTGTGTTTGTGTTCGGATAAAGGACAAGGCTGGCAGGTTAAGGGAATGCTGGTTGTAAAGTGATGTTGAGGCTATGGTCATGAAAAAGGAGGTTTAGCCAGTTGGGATCAAGTGAATTCCTCTGCGAGTATACCTAAGGCCATCAGGATGGTTAAAAGATGTCAAGAAGTGGATCTGCCAAGCAAAGTAAAGGGAAATCCAAGAGATTCTACAAGTTTGTAGAACTTGTTTCCCTAGTACAAGGGTGCCTCGGGAAAGAATAGGTCCCCTTAAAGATCAGCATGGCTGTCTTTGTGTAAAGCCACAAGAAATGGGGGATATAATTATTTCTCATCTGTTTTTATGAAGGAGTTGTGCTCTCGTGGAACATTTATGAATTAACAAAGAGGAGGTATTGGCAGTTTTAAAGTGCCTTAAGGTTGATAAATCCCCAGAGCCTGATCAAATGCATTCTTGGACCTTGTGCATTGGAAACATCTAGACAGGTACAGAAACATTTAGACAGGTACATGGAAAGGGCAGGTTTAGAGGAATATGGGCCAAATACAGGCAGGTGAAACTAGTGTAAATAGGACATGTTGGCCAGTATGCAAGTTGGGCCGAAGGGCCTCTTTCCAAGCTGTAAGACTCTATGACTCTGACTACACTTGGAGTATTGTATACAGTTCTGGTTGCTCAGCTACAGAAAATATGTCATTAAGGTTGGAAAGGGTACAGATTAGATTTACCCGGATGTTACTTGGATTTACAGGCTTGAGTTATGGAGAGAGGCTGCACAGGTTGGGATTATTTATTTATTTATTTATTTTTGTTGCATTGAAGGCTGAATGGTGACCTTATTGAAGTAAAATCATGAGGGTCATAGATAAAGTGAATTTTTTCCAGGGTAGAAGATTCTAAAGGGCGTAGGATTAAGGTGAGAGGGGAAAGATTAAAAACAGACCATGGGCAACTTTTTCAATGAAGAATAAGCTGCCAGAAGCTATAGAATTGCATACAATTAGGACTTTGAAAAGCTGTTAAGCACCCACACACCCCAGATATACAGAGATAAAGAGATTAAAGGGAAATGGGCCAAAGGCAGATAAATGTAGTAGTCCAGAATGCCAGCTTTGTGGTGTGGAGAAATGTGTTTGAAGGACCTGTTTCCATGCTGTATACAGGCCCATACGAAGCTTTCCAAAAAGGGGGGTGGTATGACAGGATTACAAAAAATGTAATATGAAATAATGTGCGCGCTGCGCACATCACGAGCGTGAAGCGTGAAGTCCCTCGATGCCAGGGTCTAGGGAAGCTCTGGGGTTTTAGATGCTCTCTGATGCATTCTGAGCCTTATTTTGGAGCATTTCTGCACCAAATTTATGACCAATATTTCAGAAATTAAGAGGAATCTGAGGTAGCTTTTTCACACAAAGGGTGGTGGGTGTATGGAACGAGTTGCCAGAAGAGGTAGTTAAGGCTGGGACTATCCTAATGTTTAAGAGAAATTTGGACAGATTTAGATGGATATGGGCCAAACGCGTGTGAGTGGGACTAGTTTAGATGGGACATGTTGGTCGGTGTGGGCAAGTTGGGCTGAAGGGCCTGTTTCCACACTGCCTCATTCTATGACTAAAAAGTTAAGAAGAAAAATGCATGTAGATAAGTAGAGCAGATTTGAAAGAGGAGTGAAATGTAAAGGCAGAGAGAGGTTTATGGGTGGAAAGGAACATAGGAAAGGAGAGGGGAGAGTGGGCTTGGGCAGATGGGTGAAGAGAAAATAGACACAATGTGCTGGAGTAACTCAATGTGCTGGAGTAACCCAGATAGGCTGCATCCCAGAGTACTTAAGGAAGTAGCTCCAGAAATAGTGGATGCATTAGTGATAATTTTTCAAAACTCATTAGATTCTGGAGTAGTTCCTGAGGATTGAAGGGTAGCAAATGTAACCCCACTTTTTAAGAAGGGAGGGAGAGAGAAAACGGGGAATTACAGACCAGTTAGTCTAACATCGGTAGTGGGGAAACTGCTAGAGTCAGTTATTAAAGATGGGATAGCAGCACATTTGGAAAGTGGTGAAATCATTGGACAAAGTCAGCATGGATTTACGAAAGGTAAATCATGTCTGACGAATCTTATAGAATTTTTCGAGGATGTAACTAGTAGAGTGGATAGGGGAGAACCAGTGGATGTGTTGTATCTGGACTTTCAGAAGGCTTTCGACAAGGTACCACATAAGAGATTAGGATACAAACTTAAATCACACGGTATTGGGGGTTCAGTATTGATGTGGATAGAGAACTGGCTGGCAAACAGGAAGCAAAGAGTAGGAGTAAACGGGTCCTTTTCACAATGGCAGGCAGTGACTAGTGGGGTACCGCAAGGCTCAGTGCTGGGACCCCAGCTATTTACAATTTATATTAATGACCTGGATGAGGGAATTGAAAGCAACATCTCCAAGTTTGCGGATGACACTAAGCTGGGGGGCAGTGTTAGCTGTGAGGAGGATGCTAGGAGACTGCAAGGTGACTTGGATAGGCTGGGTGATTGGGCAAATGTTTGGCAGATGCAGTATAATGTGGATAAATGTGAGGTTATCCACTTTGGTGGCAAAAACGGGAAGGCAGACTATTATCTAAATGGTGGCCGATTAGGAAATGGGGAGATGCAGCGAGACCTGGGTGTCATGGTACACCAGTCATTGAAAGTAGGCATGCAGGTGCAGCAGGCAGTGAAGAAAGCGAATGGTATGTTGGCCTTCATAGCAAGAGGATTTGAGTATAGGAGCAGGGAGGTTCTACTGCAGTTGTACAGGGTCTTGGTGAGACCACACCTGGAGTATTGTGTACAGTTTTGGTCTCCAAATCTGAGGAAGGACATTATAGCCATAGAGGGAGTGCAGAGAAGGTTCACCAGACTGATTCCTGGGATGTCAGGACTTTCATATGAAGAAAGACTGAATAGACTTGGCTTATACTCGCTAGAATTTAGGAGATTGAGAGGGGATCTTATAGAAACGTACAAAATTCTTATGGGATTGGACAGGCTAGATGCAGGAAGATTGTTCCCGATGTTGGGGAAGTCCAGGACAAGGGGTCACAGCTTAAGGATAAGGGGGAAATCCTTTAAGACCGAGACGAGGAAAAACTTTTTCACACAGAGAGTGGTGAATCTCTGGAACTCTCTGCCACAGAGGGTAGTTGAGGCCAGTTCATTGGCTATATTTAAGAGGGAGTTAGATGTGGCCCTTGTGGCTAAGGGGATCAGGGGGTATGGAGAGAAGGCAGGTACGGGATACTGAGTTGGATGATCAGCCATGATCATATTGAATGGCGGTGCAGGCTCGAAGGGCCGAATGGCCTACTCCTGCACCTATTTTCTATGTATCTATTTTCTAATGGGTCAGGCAGCATCTGTGGAGAATATGAATAGGCGATGTTTCACAGAATGCTGGAGTAACTCAGCGGGTCAGGCAGCATCTCTGGAGAACATGGATAGATGACATGTCACAGGGTGCTGGAATAACTCAGTGAGTCAGGCAGCATCTCTGGAGAAAAGGTATAGATTATATTTCGGGTCAAGACCCTTCTTCAGTAATATTCATGATGTGACATGCATAGACATTCCTGAATGTTACCCAAACCATCGTGAGCTACTTTGTTACGGTGCTTGCCCTCTCCTATAACGTATCTGCTGCCTTGGGTGAAGCAGGACAGGACACAAGCTTTGGGACACGGTGTGAAGCTGTTGCCGTCTGTCCCAGCCTGGTAAAAACCTGGATGGAGTGGATGTGGGGAGGATGTTTCCACTAGTGGGAGAGTACAGGACCAGTGGCCACAGCTTCGGAATTAAAAGACATTCCTTTAGGAAGGAGATGGGCAGGAATTTCTTAAGTCAGAGGGTGGTGAACTGTGGAATTCATTGCCACAGACAGCTGTGGAGGTCAAGTCAATGGACATTTTTCAGGAGGTGATAGATAGATTCTTGATTGATACGGGTGTTAGAGGTAATGGGGAGAAGGCAGGAGAATGGGTTTGAGAGGGAAAGATAGATAGAGTCATAGAGTGATACAGTGTGGAAACAGGCCCTTTGGCCCAGCATGTCCCATCTGCACTAGTCCCACCTGCCCACGTTTGATCCATATCCCTCCGAACCTGTCCTATCCATGTACCTGTCTAACTGTTTCTTAAATGTTGCGATAGTCCCCCACCTCGACTACCTCCTCTGGCAGCTTGTTCCATACACCTATCACCCTTTGTGTGAAAAACATACCCCTCAGATTCCTATTAAATCTTTTGCCCTTCACCTTAAACTTATGTCCTCTGTTCCTCGATTCACCTACTCTGGGCAAAAGACTCAACCGTATCTATTCAAATCATGATTTTATACACCTCTATTAGATCATCCCTCATCCTCCTGTGTTCCATGAAATAAAGTCCCAGCCTACACAACCTCTCCCTATAGCTGTGGCCCTCTAGTCCTGGCAACATCCTTGTAAATCTTCACTGTACCCTTTCCAGTTTGATGACATCTTTCCTATAACATGGTGCCCAGAACTGAATACAATACTCTGAATGCAGCCTCACCACCTTCTTATGCAACTGCAACATGACCTCCCAACCTTTATACTCAGCCTGACCCGCTGAGTTACTCCAGCACTCTGTGAAACGTCACAGAACAGGGCAAGATTAGCAAGTTTGCTGATGATACAGAAGTGAGTGGTTTTGCAAATAGTGAAGATGGTTGTGAAAGATTGCAGCAGGATCTGGATCAATTAGCCAGGTGGGCAGAGGAATGGTTGATGGTTGCATGGTTCCTTGAAGGTCGTGTCGCAGGTATATCAGGTGGTCAAAATGTATTTTGGCACTTTGGCCTTCATCAGTCAGAGTATTGAGTATAGGAGGTCATGTTGCAGTTGTATAAGACATTGGTGAGACCGCATTTAGAATATTGTGTTCAGTTCTGGGCACCATGTTATAGGAAAGATGTCAAACTGAAAAGAGTACAGAGATTCCCATCCTGGATCAGTCCAATCAGGGTTGTGTCACCTGCAAACTTGAGAAGCTTGACAGAGGTGTCTGTGGAGGTGCAGTCATTGGTGTGGCGAGAGTAGAGGAGAGGGGAGAGTACGCATCTTGCGGTGCTCCTATGCTGAGCGTTTGCGGGTCCGAGATATGCTTTCCCGTCTCACATGCTGCTTCCTGTCTGTCAGAAAGCTGGTGATCCACCGACAGACGGGTTCAGGCACAGTCAACTCAGAAAGTTCGGAGCGTAGTAGATAGATAGATAGATATTTATTTGTTGTCATTTGAACCTAAGTTCAAACGAAATTTGGTTTCTGCAGTCATACAAACAAGTAAAAAGAACCAAGACACAACACAATTTACACAAACATCCATCACAGTGAATCTCCTCCTCACTGTGATGGAAGGCAAAGTCTTATCTCTCCCCTGCACTCCACATTCTCCTCCCGATGTCAAAGTCAAAGCCCCCGGCGGGCGATTGTAGATATGTCCCGTGGCCATTAAAGCTGCGCCAGGCGATGCAAGGCCACGCTCCGGGTCTTGATGTTGTAGCCCCCGGTAGCGCCAGCAAGTCCCACGGCCACCAATGCCGCGCCGGGCGATGTCAGACCCCGCTCCAGGTCATCTTCAACCTCGCAACTCAGGCGGGAGTAGCTGCCGTTGCGGGAGCCCCGAAAAGCGGTCTCCCACCATGGACCCGCGAGCTCCCGATGTTACCGTCCACCAGACCTGCGGCTGAAACCTCCGAATCTCCGGGGTCGGGTAGCAGCAGCGCGCCACCACAGCTCCTCCTGCTCCGAACTCGGCCAGCTCCACGATGGTGAGTAGTCCGCAGGCTCCGCGACTGGAGCACCAGGTCGTTCCGGTTGGAGGCCGCTCCACGGTGCTAGGCCCCAACGACAACGGAGACCCGACAGAGAAAGGTCGGGTCTCCCATGCAGGGAAAAGATTTTAAAGGTTTCCCCACCCCCTGCCCCCCCACACATACCCAGTCAAAAAAAAAAAAAAACTCTGTACGAAACTCAAACGAAAAAAATAAAATAAAAAAGACAGACGGACTGCAGAGGCCGCTGCAACATGAGTCGCGCCGCCCACCCACGACTGGTAGCTCTGGCACAATGGTGTTGAATGCAGAGCTAAAATCAACAAACGAAATCCTCGCTTAGGTCCCATGGTGGTCTAGGTGCTGGAGGATGAAGTGCAGGCCCAGATTGACTACGTCATCCACAGATCTATTGGCCCAATATGCAAAATGCAGAGGGTCCAGCAGAGGGATTGTGATATTTTTCAGCTTGGCCAGCACAAGCCTTTCAACAGTCTTCATGACTACAGAGGTCAGTGTGACAAGCCTGTAGTCATTAAGACCAGTAATCCTTACCTTTTTGGGTACAGGGACAATAGTGGAGACTTTGAAGCAGGCAGCGACAGTACATCTTTGCAGGGACTGGTTAAAAATGAGTAATTGGGTGTGAAGTGTTGGTTGGGGTGGGAAAGGGTCCACTCTTTTCATACTGGAGTCTTGCCTTAAGTAGGAGTGAAGTGGTGAATGGGAAGGAGAGGGTGCAGGGTCCATTCTTTGCAGACTGGGGTCTGGCTGTGTTTGTTGGGGAGGGTTACGTTTCTGATTTTCAAACATGCCGTAAAACTCATTCAGATTGTTCGTCAGCTGACGATTGTCCTAAGAGCGGGGGGCTTTCCTCTTATAGCTGGTGATTTCTTGCATGCCCTTTAAACTGAAGAAGAGTCACTAGCTGAGAACTTGCTCCTCAACTTCTCAGAGTACCTTTCCTTGGCAGCTCTGATTCCTCTTCTCAGCTCTTTATCGATTAGGCTATCGGCTTGACGCATATTTGCCCCCACCCCCCCCTCCCCCGATCTCGAAATGGTAATGTCACATCTGTAATAATGATCCCATTAAAATGTATATTAATGTCACAAACTATGGAATTCATATTTTTCAGTATTGTTATCAAGGAAAAGAAAGCAGTTCCAATTGTTTGATATTATTTGATATTGTTTAAAATTATTCATATGAAGGAGAAAATATAATAGCTCTAAAACCTACCTTAATTTTGCAATCTCACTAAAGATAATCCCCATTTCCCTCTTCCCTCCCCCATCTCTCTCTCCCCTCCCTTCCCCTCTCTCTCTGTCCCTCCCACACCCCCCCTCTTTCTGGCGGGGGGGGCGAAGATGAAGGTGGCGCGGGCCCAGCAGGGGCCCAGCGGGCGGGGGGCAATGAAGGTGTGGCCCAGCGGGGGTGGCGTGGGCCCAGCGGGGGTGGCGTGGGCCCAGTGGGGGTCAGCGGGGGTGGTGTGGGGGGAAGATGGCTTGGGCCCCGGCGGCGAGGGGAGCGGGCCCCGCCGCAGCGGCGTCTGGTGTTGGGGTTACACCCGCTGGGTTCAGATTCAGCCACTCCCGCCCGGCGACGGGAGAACGGTCTCCTGGTCGCCCGGCTGGCCATTGGTGAGGCTCTGACACGATGGAGACGCTGGACCGGGCGGGCAGACACCGTACCCCCCCGGGCCCCCCTCATGGGTAGTTTGAACCGAGGATAAAAAACAGACTCCCCCTCCTGCAACGCAATATACTTACTTACCTGGAGTAGACGACACGAGGCATCGAGCTCAATGTGTGGAGTGCAAATGGCAGTCTGATCCCGCCCGGGCCCACTGCGCACGTGCGGAGAGACGCCGTCATTTTGCGTCGCTTCCCCAACTGCGCAGGCGCGGATGGTTGCTTTTTTTCTCCCAAATCATCCAGCGGCCGGAACCAGAATTTCGGGCGCTTTCCCGACTAAGTGTAAATGCCGATTTTTTTCCCGATTTTTCCCCCCGGGATTTTTTCTTACTCTGGGGGGAAAAAGGAGGGTGCAGTCGCACCCAATGCACCCCCCCATTCGGACGGCCATGGTATAGCTCTAACTCTCTGACTACTTTGCAAAAGAGCTCTGTTCAATCTGCAAGAGTGCCCTTGAACTTCCAGTTTCCTATCAGTTTAATTGTCTGTTCCTTTGTCCCCTCTGTCCACTGTCGTTGACCACTCACCAATTCCAACACCACCCAGTGAAAGTTTTAAGAGTTGCACCTCCTCTCAAGATGCATGTGGGATGACTTTTTTTTACCTTCACTTTGTTGTTGATCAGTTAGCTGTTATTTAGTTAAAGGTGCACTTTAAATATGATTTCATACTGGGGCATTTTAGAATCAACCTGTAGTTGGGATAATGGACTTGTGGGATGACTTGTTCTCCAGCTACTTTTTTAAATGGACATGCTGATCACTCACAAATTACCATATTTTAAAAATTCACTTTCACAACTTGTCTTGATGCTGTGGTCGTGTTTCAATACCAAAATCTTTTGTCTATTGTTTCCAAGCAGTGGCCAAATAGTAAGGGGCAGAGTGATGATAATGAAATAAAGATAAAGAGCAACATCCAAGATTGCTTGCTAACAAATCACTTTGAATCTACAAAATTAACCAGGCGGAAACATTTTGGAAATGAGAGCTAAACTTATAAGCATAGTATGCGGAAGAGCTGGAAGTTTTGTTAACTTTCTCAGGAGATAAAATAAATCAGTTGGCAGAATCTGTGGCTAGGAATGCGAAATTGGTAGTAAGATGCATGGTTTCCACTGACTTCCTTATCCCTCTGTTATTTGCTATGGAATCTTTGGTGCCTAGCAACAGTAATGTTTTTAGTAAGGCTGAACAACTATTCATATTGAAAAATTAACACAAAGCAAACCAGGAAGCTGAAGTGCATACTTCTGGAAAGTTAACCCGAAAACCTTTTATATTGAAAAGCATTGCCATGAAAGGAATTACTATGCATTGCCATACATTTTAGTTTGTTTAGGGCCAAATAGTTTATTTGCCAGCAACAATTACTCTTTTTTTTACTGCCAACTTTGGAGGTTATTTGAATTTTTGTCAGCATTCAGATGATCACCACGAGTCTCATTCTCTTACTTATTTCCCTGTAAACTCTTCGCTTGCGTGTCTAATAACTCTCCCAAAACTTCTGCCACCAATTTACAATGGGGAGAATTTACAGTTGCTCACTAAGTTATTGACACATCTTTGGGATGTGGGAGTTAAATTTCAGTACATGTAGGAAACTC
The DNA here is from genome assembly GCA_038087875.1 of Malacoraja senta. Taxonomy (NCBI): domain Eukaryota; kingdom Metazoa; phylum Chordata; class Chondrichthyes; order Rajiformes; family Rajidae; genus Malacoraja; species Malacoraja senta. The sequence goes on from CM075989.1 coordinate 14,036,181, forward strand.
ACAAGTTGACAGAGAGATTATACAACTACACAAGACCAAGATTGAACCCGGATTGGAGCTGTTTGGCAGCAGTACTAACTGCTGTGCTTCTGTGACGTAGTAACTCTATGGAAAAATACTTTGATATTTGGTAGTCAAATCATTTCCTGTAATTCTTTTGGAGAAAACTGTAAACAGATCAGCCAATAGTGAGAGGTTAGTAAAGTACTATAAATAACAAACCAAAATACCTCCACTGTGGTTTTAGAGGAGATATTTATACAGAATGGAATGAAGAATAACTTGTTAAACTTTGAGACAGCCTTGCTCCACCTATCACGCTGATGCCCAAAATTATATCGTGCATGATATTTTTCATAGACTGAATTTATACTCTGAAGATTATACCCTCAAGAACGTGATTACCTGAAATCTTCAATACTGCACTTTTATTTTGGTTGAAACAAATTGTTCCAAGGTTCTTGGGTTATGGTCATACAGAACAGAAATTGCTCCTTTGGCCTTGATTGGGTCACTTCAGCAAAACATCACCCATCCTTTATCTCCAGAGATGCTGCCTGACCCGCTGAGTTATGCAAGCACTTTGTGTCTATCTTTGGTATAAACCAGCATCTACAATTCTTGTTTCTACATTTTGTTTGCATCACTGCGAAATCTCCTTGACGTATGCCTATTTTGAAGAAGCTCTCTTCCTCTCTCTGACGGTTCTGCAAGACCCTTTCTCATTGCTCCCACTCTGTGATTCCCACTGCTGTCCAGCTCTATGACCATGCTTTAACCCGGACTCACTACCATAGCCACTTGTGTTTCCTCGGCACTTGCCTGCTCCTCCATCTTGTACCAGGTGACGTCCAACTCTGGTTCCAGATCTCCCAGTTTGGACCCAATCCGGATTTCGGATACTAACAGTCAATCCATTGCTTCTCACAACAGTTCTTCTTACGTGCCCTGCGTTCTACATTGGCCGCCATGTGCCAGCACTAGCAGGCCCTTGCTTTGACTTTCCCGCAGTGCCAGGCCTCATTCACACAAACTTGCAAAGGACCCCAACTTTACTTCATTCCACACCAGATCCATACCTTCAATAAACACTACCTTGCCTACCTGGACCCTACTAAGGATCACAAACTTGCCCGCCTCCTGACCAGGCCCTCCACTCTCACTCCTCGACTCAACCACCCGCAGTCCTGGGGTTCACCAATGGATCGGGTTGCCCGCCCAGGGCCACCGGAGCTTCTACCGCCGACAATCCTCACTGCCTCCCCAGCCGATCCAGTCTGAGACCATCGAAACTGATGCCGTTGCCGACCCTCACTGCTTCCCTGAGCGATCCCAGGTTGGAGCCACTTAATCCACCACCAACCCTCAGCCGATACTTGGCTCTCTCCAGCTCACCAGCAGTCCAGAGCTGTCGACTCAGCTGAGTTGCAGGCTCAGTTCCAGGCCAAGAGCCTCCACGCTGCTGTTCTCAACATCATGTGGTCTGACTCCTGCTGGATATCCTATGTCCTACTGCTCCCCCCCTTCTCCAACAGGTAGCCTTGATAATGGTGCAAAGGGGTCCTGCTGCCCTTCGTCCTCTTTCAACCACGTCACCCCTACCACCCCTCACCCGTATACCACTCCTCACATCCTCCTCCTCCTCCTCTCTGAACTCCTATCATCACCCCATTATACTTCACCCAAGCCTCCTGCCACACCTTTACCCCCCTCTGATCCCAGCCCTCACCCCTGTCGTGTTTTCACTATCCCCCCTGACCTTTTCCAATACAGAATGGTCTGTCTTCAACAGAGGCTTTACCTTTGTACCCCTCAATCCCCACCTCAACGAGTTCAGCGTTCGCCATGATGTAAAGCTTTTCTTCCATTGTCTCCGTCTCCATGCCTTTTTTTTAATGGGAAGCAGTCCTCACCGCCCAGTGCTAACTCCTACTCCTATATCCAACATTCCTCCTCTTTTTGGACTCCCCGGGATGACCATCTACCTTCTCTGGAGTGTTTTATCTCTAACTACCAGTCAGAAGAAGGGTCCCAACTTGAAACGTCACCTATGTTTGTTTTCTCCAAAGATGCTACCTGACTCGCTGAGTTATGCCAGCACTTTATGTTTATTTTTGGTATAAACGAGCATCTGCAGTTCTTTGTTTCTACATTCTTCAGCCTCCTTTGTTTCAGGAAAACAAACCCAACATACCCTAGCTCTTCTTATAACTAAGGTTTAGTCATTAATCTGGCCATAATGCTCTGGTATTGGCTTCACTGAAAATTTTCAGGACCCGAGAAACCTGCTCATCAGCATTAATTTCATAAAATAGTGGTATAATACACTCTAGTTATTATAAAGTTAGTTGCTTGTATCAACACGTCAATCACTGTGCATTGTTAGGAAACCCATTGGCTCTCAGGATTAGCATCAATATCCTTAAATGCTTTGAGCCCATGATTTTCTGGCAACAGACTGGAAGGGTCTGTTTCCATGCTGTAAAGCTGTGTGACCCTATCACTTCCACTGTCTTTATCTCACTGGTTTGTACTGGTAATGGTTGGAGCTGCAAAAAGACATCTGAAGGTAGAAACATAAGTGATTAGAGTGGGAAAGAAGGTGTATGGTATACTTCCCTTTGATATGGGCTTTAAGTACAAGAGTCAGGAAATCATGATGCAGCTTGATAAACTTTTGTAGGTTAGGATGTAATGGAGTATTATGAGCCATTTTAGGTTGCCCATTACAGGAAGGGCGGGGAGGCTTTGGAGAGGATACCGAAGATGTTTACCTGGATTAGAGTACATTCGCATTAAGGATGGTTGGACAAATATAGATTGTTTTCTCGGGATCGTGAGATGTTGAGGGGAGACCTGATAGACGTTTATAAAATTATGAAAGGCATAGATAGGGTCGACAGTCAGAACCTTTTTTTCTCAGGGTGGAAATGTCAAGTACAATAGGGCATAGCTTTAATATGAAAGTTTAAAGGCGATGTGCAGAACAAGACCATTACACAGTGAGTGATAGGTGCCAGTGGTGGTGGAAGCAGATTTGACAGTTGCATTTAAGAGGCTTTTAGATATGCATATGAATATGCAGGGAATGGAGGCAAATGCATCTGATGCAAGCAGAAGAGATATGTTTAATTTGGTATCATATTCAGCACCTATATTTTTGATGCTATATAACATATGAAAGAGAATTGGGATCACCCAGAATAATGAGATGTCCATGAATTTCATTCTGAACCCTTCTTGCAACTTATGTGTAATTCATGAAAATCCCTGGACATAGGCAACAACATCTAATGATGTGCGACGCACAGCCAGGTATCTCTTCTGACTTGCTCCTGCTTGACTTAAAGGGGATCTTTGTTTATTTGTTACATTTGTCCTTGTGTAGGAAGTATAAATTCAGTTGTGAGGTCAATCATGGATTAAATGCCAATTAAAAAAAATCAAGATAAATACTGATGATCTTTTTCAGTGTTCAAGGTAATTAAGCCAGACATTGCGACATTTTCAAATAATAATCCTGTTAGTTTTTAACTGGACACTTATTCTGTATCTACAGTTGAAGAATACAGTTTAAAATATATGTTTGTGGAATTCTAGTTGCTTTCCTTCAAAATTATAATTTTAAAATATTCTAATGTTCCTAGATCAATCTATTAAAACTGAATGTATTGGAATAAAATACTGTGGCATTACAAACCTTATTTCCACACTTGCTTTCTGTTAAATGAAATGAGTGCTAATTCATTCATTTGTTTATTTAAGATTTATGGAGAGAGAGTGTACGGATTTTGATGTATTGTGAGAAAGGGCAAGTAGCTGAGTGCACCTTGATTTAATTAAGATGTCATAAATATATATTCTTGTTATTGTGATTGAAAGTGCATTTTCAAAGAACACAATCAATAATGTTCCACAAAAAAGAAAATATATATCCGTAGCCATGGTGTGCATTATTTCATCCAGTGTACTATGGACAATAGTACAGTACATTTAATGTTTAAGAAATTTGAGATTATAAATCTAGAGACAAACCTTTCCATATTTTGGGACTGATTATCCTTGAGAGTAATTAATTGGGACTAGAACAAGTGAATGTCTATGGTGGAGTGTTGAAAGGGGAGAGGGCGGGTGGGGCAGGTTGGGAGGTTGCAGTTTTATCCCATGAAAGAATTCAAATTTTATTAGAAATTTGGTAGCTGAGACATACTGAAGTAATGTATGTTTGTTGTGATTGCATCACTGCAAATGGAGCAGTAACCAAGGATGTACTGTAAGTTAGGAAAAGAATAGGTTACATATAAAACATCGTATGTAACTCCATGAAGATGAATAGCCACAGAAAACTCTCCCAATAATTATGAGTAATCCATGTTAATTTATGAGATTGGGTTAATTCAATTTCATTAAATTGAAATGCTATCTCTGCCAACATAAACTGTAAGTTCAAGGCTTGGACTGAGACTTATGGTAACCGGGAAATTTTATCAAATGAGCAAGACCCTGGAATCAGCAATTGTTAGGACCAAGGATAGAAGCGCATGAAAATGTGATTGTCATGTTAAAAGGGCCATCGCTGGATGTGGTTTATTTGTCTGTTTTTGAAGGTTTTCAATAAGGTCTCACTCAGCAGGTTAGTCAGCTAGGTTAGAGTACATGGAATTTAGAGGGGAAACACTGATGTGGATTGAGAGTTTGTTATTGGATAGAAAGCAGAGTGGGAATAAGTGAGGGAACCAGTATGAAGAAGGATCCCGGCCTGAAATATTGCCTATCTATGTTCTTTTCAGATGCTGCTTGGCCTGCTGAGTTGCTCCAGCACTTTGACTTTTTTTGTAAACCAGCACCTACAGTTTGTTGTGTCCAGTGGAAATAAGTGGATCACTCACTCTCAGATTATCAGGCTGTGATGAGTCGGGTACCAAAGGGATTGAGGGATTGGTGCTTGGGCCCCAGCTATACACAGTCCTTATCAACAATGTGGCTGATTACATTTGGGATTGATTAAACAACATATTTCCAAATTTGATTATATTAAACAAGATGGTGTTTTAATATAGAGACGGAGGTGAGGTGAATACGGACAAGTTAAGTGAGTGGAAGAAAATGTGGCAAATGGAATATAATAAGTTATGATTTTGTTTCTATTGCCTAAGATAGATGCACTTAGCGAAGAGGGAATGCAGTGAATATTTGCATACAACTTCCATGGTTGGAAAGATTGCTATATGAGGAGAGAGTGGACCAGTTCTGCATTCTGTTGAGTTCAGGGAATGAGAGGACAGCTGATTGAAACTTATAACATTCTTAAAGGTGTTGATATGCTGGATGAAGAGAGCATGTTTCCTCAGCTGAGAAATTTAGGACTAGGTGTCTCAGAATAAAGGATAGACTGAGATGAGGTGAAATTTCTTCATGCAGAAAGTGCTGAGTATTTTGAATAGAACGGTGGCGCAGCGATAAAGTTGCTGCCTTACTGCGCCAGAGACCCGGGTTCGATCCTGACTACAGGTGCTGTCTGTATGGAGTTAGTATGTTCTCCCCGTGATCACGTGGGGTTTCCTTAGTTGCTCCGGTCTCCTCCCACACACCAAAGATGTATAGGTTTGTAGGTTAATTGGCTTCTGTAAAAATTATAAATTTTCCACAGTGTGTAGGATAGTGCTCGTGTACGGGGATCGCTGGGGCATATCGACTCGGTGAGCCGAAGGGTCTGTTTCCACTCTGTATCTCTGAACTAAACTAAATTGGTTACTAAACTGGTGGGCTGTGGATGCTCAGACATTTAGTTCATTCAAAACAAAGATTGATGTAGTGGATAACAAGGAAGGTTGTCAAAGGTTGCTGTAAGATATAGATCTGGCGGGAAGTTGGATAGAGCATGAGACAATGGAAATTAATCCTGACAACTGTGAGGTGATGCATTTTTGGAAGTCATACAAAGGAAGGACATGTACAGTAAATGATAGGATGCTACGTTACGTGATAAACCTAGGGACCTTGGAGATGGAGTTTGTCCATTGTTCCCTGAAAATGGCCTCACAGGTAAATAGAATGGTGAAGAAGGCATGTGGTATATTGCTGTCATGATCCAAGCGAAGTAACGTTAAAGTTGGAGCATTATGATGCAACGTTACAAAATACTGGTTTGGCCACATTTGGAATATTGTATGCAGTTCTGGTCATTCCACCCAGGAAGGAGAAGATTGCTCCGGAGAGAGTGCAGAGGAGATTCGCCAGCATGTTACCAGGAGTGCAGGACTTTAGTTATGGGAAAGATTGGATTGACTGGACATTTCCCATGGAGTGAAGGTGGCTGAGGGGTGATCTGATAAGTAGAAAATATTATAAGAGGCACAGATAGGGTAGATAGTCAAAATCTTTTTTTCTGTGGTAGGATTATCAAAAGTAAGAGGGCACAGGTGAGAGGAAGGCGTCAAAGTGGTTCTGTCAGGAAGGTTTTAATGCACAGGGAATGATTGATATTAGGGTTAGGTTGAGGTGGCAGAGTCTGGTACAATGACCATGTTTGAGGTATTTAGACAGACATTTAAAATAAGCAAACATAGAAGGATACAGACTTAATGCAGGCAAATACAATACAATACAATACAATACAATTTATTTGTAATTTGGACTCCGTTGAGGTCCAAACGAAATGTCGTTTCTGCAGCCATACATTACAAAACGAAGAAGACCCGAGACACAACACAATTTACACATACATCCATCACAGCGCTGTGATGGAAGGCAAAAAAACGTATCTCTCCACTGCACTCCCCCCCCCGATGTCAGAGTCAAAGTCAAAGTCAAAAGCCCCCGGCGGGCGATGGTGATTGTCCGGCGGCCATTAAGCCACGCCGGGTGATGCAAGGTCGCGCACCGGGTCTTGGTGTTAGAGCCCCGGCGTGCGCTCGCAAAGTCCCGCGGCCATTCCAAGCCGCGCGGGGCGGTGATGTAAAGCCCCGCTCCAGGTGCTCTTCAACCCCGCAGCTCGGCCGGGAGAAGTCGCCGCTGCGGAAGCCCCGAAAAGCGGTCTCCCACCAGGGACCCGCGGGCTTCCGGTGTTGCCGTCCGCCAGACCCGCGGTTGTAGCCTCCGAATCTCCGGGGGTCGGGTCGCAGCAGCGCTCCACCACAGCTCCACCCGCTCCGGACTCGGCCAGCCCCGCGACGGTGAGTAGTCCGCAGCTCCGCAACTGGAGCCCCAGGTCGTTCCTGCTGGAGGCCGCTCCACGTTGCCCAGCCCCAACGACAACGGAGACCCGACAAAGAAAATTAGATTAGTATGGATGCGCAAAACTGTCACCATGGAGGGGTGGGCTGAAAGTCCTGTTTCTGTGTGGTGTCACTCTATGATAGCGTTCTGCTTATTAAAAGAGATGGGATATTTGCAGGAAAATTTGGTTGAGATTGGCTATGATCTTTAGGAAAGGCAGAGCAGGTTTGAAGGATGAATGTCCAACTGCTCTTATTTTTTAAATATTGTTATAGATTGGAATTACAGCTAAGTGATTGTTCATTAAAAGCCTGATCGCCTAAATAACTGTGGTGATTTAAGCTCTGGAGTTCACTGGAGAATTATCGTTTTCGTCCACAGAAAATTATTTGTCCACAGAAAGTTTATTTTGGAGCTGTAGGCAACTACATTGAATCTTGTGTTTGTTGACCTGCCTTATGATAGTGTAGTCAACTACATTGTGGTTTGGAAAAATAAATGTGAAATATGTCTGGTGACTTGTGGCAAAACACAATGATGTACAGTGATTTTATAAAATACTAATCAGAACTTCTGGTTAAGGATGCCGCTGAGCACACAGGCACTATAATGGTGGATAGTGGTCTTACTTAATTATTTTGTCTTCATTTGATTTTGAATCAATGAAATGAAAAGAGTTGTGGATGTAGCCCATGTGGCAGGGGGCAGACGCTGGGTCTACAATGACTACATCGACATACTCGTGGTAGGATGAACTCGCGTGAAAAGGTTTATTTATAGTGAAGAGTTAAGGGGACAATAGTGACAAGAAAATAATGCCAATTTGATTAGTATGGGTGTCAGGGGTTATGGGAGGAGAATAGGGTTAGGAGGGAGAGATGGATAAGCCATGATTGAAGTAGACTTGATGGGCCAAATGGCCTAATTCTGCTTCTCCCCCTTATTTGGGATGATCTGCTAGACTTGTTCTATTCACTTACTGGTGACCCCAAATCTTTTCACTTTCTGTAAGTCAACAGGTCAGAAGTTTGTCATTTGTAATAGATTTCATGCAAGTGTACTGCACCACAGACATGCTATATGTTATAGGTATGAGTTCTTCACAATGAATCAAAGGCAGCTGAAGTTTTTACTTTCTTTCCACTAAAGGTGAAATCAAAAGCATTTATATTTTATCTGTACATGGTGCCGGCGTTTTCAGGCAGGCGCTGTCCATGGTGCTGGTCTTCCACTCCACCTGACATGTCTGCCCTTAATGGGATCAGAGCAACATTTAGGGAGGAGGCATTGTTACACCCATTTCATCACATAGTCCAGACTCCCCACTATTGAGTTCATCCACACTTCTTACTGCCTTGGGAAAGCAGCCGACATAATCAAAGATCTTTCCTGATCGCAGTCATTCCTCCTGCTTCTTGTTCCCGTTGGGCAGAAGCTTGAAAGCGTGCATCACCAGACTTAGAAACAGCTGTTCCCCTCTCTTAACAGGCTTCTGAACGGTCCTTCCATAAGCTGGGGAGCAGTCTGATTCTCCTCTACTTCTTTGCGAAGTGGTCTTTGTTTCTGGAACTGGTGTGAAAACTATATTCTGCACTCTGTATATTTCTGTTCATTCTACCTATGGTACTTGAGTTTGGCTTGATTGCATTCATGTTCAGTATCTGATTTGATTGGAAGGTGTGTAAAACAATGCTTTTCACTGAACCTCTGTAGATGTGACCATTATGAACCATACACCAAATCTGTGTGCTCAGTGATCTTTAAAAGTGACCTTAAATCATGATCTTGAATGTGGAAATGACAAGATTATAGCAATCACAACTACCTTCATTTTTTGAGTGCCTTCAACTTGCGGACATCAATAATCCATTTCATCTTTTCTTTTTTATACTTCTGATTTGAATTCAGCTATTAGAGTTTTCTTTTATTTAGAATTAACATTTAAAATAACTGACATATTTTTGGAATATCTTTTGCAATTGTATTACACTTGAGGCCAACTAGAAATGAATTTTGTATGTGATGTTCCAAGCTAGGGATGGTGTGTTGAATACCTATACCTATAAAACTGGGCAAAAACGGAATTCCATTCTAATTTAACAAAAAGCTTACCAATTTTGTAAATTACTTTATCCTATCAATATGCAATTTCTAACAAAATTATAATGGAAAACTATGACTTATGGAAATTGCAGCATTTTGTTTCATTGGAATGAATAAATCAGCATGTATATTATGCGCATTTTTAAATGCTAACATTTCTGTTTACTTTTGTCTAGTTAAACAAGGAAAACTGCATGGAGCATCAGGTAAGATGTTTCTTTTGTCAAATGTCACTTTCTATTTAAATACAGCACATTACCAGTTTTATCAAATATATTGATTTTTAATCAAGATTAGTTTAAAGAACTACTACTGACATGTGGCAAGCCTGGGCTTAGGAAAAAGAGACTAAAATATGGAAACCAAAAATTAAATGACTGAAAGTTTAATGAATTTGTCTAGAAAACATGTGCAAAGCACTTTGCATCTTTGGCTTGAATTTACCAATATTGGCCATGCCGCAGGAGGAATTGTTAAAGTTCATTTCTTAAAATAGACAACTCACAATAAGTTAGGTAAAACCAACAAGCTTTATTGATCATTGAGCCGGCGAGAGCGTTAGGAGATACAAAGCCAAGTATGCAGCCGATACTTGGCTCTCCCTGGGCTAACACTCTAATGAATGAAGACATACAGCTTCTTTTATATTATTTTGGAAACATAGTCACATGTTCATACAGAATGGCAGCAATGATGTTTAATACAAATCAATCACAGCTCTACCCATTCAAAGTATGCTTGTCACTGATACAATAGTCTTGCCATCCTGTGCTTCTTTCAATCATAAAACTGTTGATCCCAAACATTCGAAAGCAGGATGTTAGTCAAGAAACACAACCATTACAATTCTGTCTTAACAATATAATCTCTGAATGTCAGCTACCCACAGAAATTCATGTTAGCAGAGAATACCAATTTCTCAGGAAGCTCATCCTCTCTCAACCTTCCCAGGAAGTATATCCCCTCTCACCATTGTGAATGGTGTTCTACTTGGCACATAACAGGAACCAGCTTGAACGGCAGTTTGAAAGCTGGCCTCCAATTTCCTGATTCCCACATTTCTGCAAACTTCAGCTTATTTCAGCACCCAGAAAAAGCTGGGTTATACTCAGGCTATACTCAAGCTTATATTTTACTTAATCCATTCTAATTATAAAATATTTCATTATTAACTAGGATATTATCAGTATACAAGCTGATTTGATTTTTTTTTTTTAGCCAAGACCTGTTTGAAGCCATAACACACAGTATATAATCTGTTTTTCTTCTTGGCTTTATTTTGTCACTTGTCTGTGCTAATATGGTGATTGAGAAATATCTAATGTAACTTCCAGCATCCTATTTTCAGGATTAGGTTTGCTGTATTGATAATGCTCAAGATTTATAGCAATAATTTTTTGAAAAATTAGATCTTTGTTTTAGAACTGGCAGATCCACTCAGAGCAACAAACAATATGCTGGAGGAACTGAATGGTTATCTCTAGATTGACTTACAGTTGATGTGCTGACCCTTAAACACCAAGTGAAAGTCGAGAACTCTCCCTCTCTCTGTAGACTTGTGAAAACGATAAAGTCTCTTGAGTTTGCACCACTCCCTAATGCAAAAGTGAACAGTAAACCATGAGGTGTGACAAAGTTAGGTCATCACGTGTAGTCAGCAAGTTGATCGTGACTCTTATCTCCATGGCTAAAGTAGTCCAGATCTAAAAGTCAGCGTGCATTGGAGACACAAGACGGCAAATGAAAATAGATAATGCAGTTTCAATGTTGGCCCATAAACAGCACAATTTCAGAGGAAAACAGAAGTTAGTAAAAAAATAGTGTATTTGTGGGTGAGTTAGAACAAATATTTTTCACGACATTGGCAATCACATTGCAGGTGAACTATGCATGTTGCAATAAAAAAGATATAATTTAAGTGTGGGGATGACATGCGAAGGAAATAGGCGACGTTTCGGGTTGAGACCCTTCTTCAGACTGATGTGGGGGGGGTGGGACTGATGTGTGGGTGGGGGGGGGGCGGACTAATGTGAGGATGGGGGGGGGGGGGCGAACAACATCACATCAGTCCCCCACATCAGTCTGAAGAAGGGTCTCGACCCGAAACATCGCCTATTTCCTTTGCTCCATAGATGCTACCTCACCCGTTGACTTTTTCCAGCATTTTTGTTTACCATGGAGTTGATATACTACATTAACAATTTCTAATCCTCATTGCTGGATTAAATTGTTTGATTATGATGTTTGAATTCATGATATGCCTTATTTTTCATTCAAATAAGATAAAACAGAATCATACAGCACAGAAACAGACCCTTTGGCCTACAATGTATTTGCCAAACATGGTACCAAGTTATTCTCATCTGCCTGCACATGATCCATCTCCCTCCATTCCCTGCATATCTGTGTGTCTGTCACTGCAGAAAAATTAATGCAAGTTTATCCAACCTCTCCTAGCTAATAGTGGATAATCCAGGCAGAATTCTGGTAAACCTCTCCAAAGTCTGTACATCCTTTAATATGGTGACCATAACTACACACAATACACCAAACGTGTCCTATCAATGTTTTGTAAAGCTGTATCAAGACCTCTTGACTCTTATGCTCTGTGGCCCGACCAGTGAAGACAAGCATACCATATGCCTTCTTTACCATTCTACATGTGTTACCACTTTCCATGAGCTATGAACTTGGACCCCAAGGTTCCTCTGTCTACTGTTCTTACCATTAATGATATACTTTGTCTTTGCTTTCATCCTTCCAAAATGCAGCGTTCACACTTGCTTGGATTAAACTCCGTCTATCATTTCTCTGGCCTTATCTGTAACTGATCCTGCTATATCCTTTGACAGCCTTCCTCACTGTCCACAGCTCCATCAATTTTGGTATTGTCTACAAACTTACTGACCAATTCATTTACATTCATGTCATGTATTTATATTTATATATATATTATACAGCAGAGGTTCCAGCTCAGATTCCTATGGAACACCACTGATCACAGACCTCCAGCCAGAATAAAACACTTGGACCACTAGAATCTGTTTTCTATGGGTAAGCTAGTTCTGAATCCAAACTACCAAGTCATTGTACATTCTGTGCATCCCAATCTTCTGGATGAGTCTACCATGAAGGACTTTATCAAATTCTCCTCTAGAATCTAGATAGATAACATCCACTGCCTTACCCACATCAGGAAGTTTGATATTTTTTAAACATCATGCAATATCATACTTGAGAATATTTTTTGCAATAAGCTGCAGCTAACTTTTTTTTAATTTTGCAGATAAATTGAATACATATGTAACTCTAAAAGTTCAAAATGTAAGAAGTACCACAGTGACAAGACGAGGAAATGAGCCCAGTTGGGAACAAGATTATATGTTGTAAGTTTAAAATGTTTGTGGTTGTTGTTCTTTATATCAGAATGTAGCATAGACGCAGCTATACCATGCATATAGTAATTGACCAGTGCGAATACAACAGATGAGCCTGTGATGATATAACGTGCTGCACATTGCATTATGTCTTCAAGAGGTTGCTCTCTTGTAGCATTTTATTTCATCTTATAAGTTGAGAATTGGTCTGTCAGACCTTGGTGACCAGACCAATTTGTAACTGGCTCCTTGGCTTTTTGCCAGCCAACATTGCTATATCACAGTGGCTATGCTGGATCTGAACATAGTTATAAAGGTAAGTGCGGCAAAACTTGTATCAAGTTTTCAATTAAATGCACAGTGGTTTAACATGTAACTTTTTAAACCTAAATTATTTAAATGGATTCCAGCTTTTTTTTTCTCCTATTATCTTTTGATGAATTATTAGTTTCTGGGAGCAGTTTTAGGAGTGAGATGATTGTATAAATGAGGCCTCAAGGTTGTTGGTTGCCAAGAGTGTGCAGCCTGGAGATGGGGTGAAAGTTAACAGGTGGTGCCAGGATGGATCTAGTGTGATTTGATATGTTGAGTTCAATTAAGTGAAAAGATCATCCCAAAATGTATGAAGACCTTCAGTAACACTATTACACTGAATCTAATAAGCTAAAGATATATGATATGTCTCCACATTTTTGAACCCCACTTGGCATTAATGTATAATGGAATTATATTGGGAGAGGTTCCTGAGTTCGATTTACATTTGAAACATTTAATTTGTACACAAATATTTAAAATAGTAGTTGCATGGTAGGCTGGAAAGTTAGATCACATGGGATGTAGCGAGAGCTAGCCGACTGGATAGAGAATTGGCTTCAAGATAAGAAGCAGAAGGTAATGATGGAAGGTTGCATTTTGGACTGGAGGCCTGTGATTAGTGGTGTACCTCAGAGATTTGTGCTGGGCCCTTGCTGTTTGTGGTTTATATCAATGATTTGAGTGAAAATATAGAAGGCATGATTGGTAAATTTGCTGATGACACTAAAGTGGGAGGCATTGTAGATAGCGAAAATGGTTGTCAAAAATAAGAGCAGGATCTTGATCAGTTGGGCAAGTGCATTGAGGAATGGTTAATGGAGTTTAATGCAGATAGGTACAAGGTTTGCATTTCACAGGACCTTCATAGTGAATGGGAATGTTGTAGAGCAGAGGGATCTTGAAAGAGGCGTCACAGTTCTCGAAAGAGGCGTCACAGGTAGATAGATTATTTAAAGTATGTTGAAGTGTGAATTTATATCCAGCGTAGAAGGATGTGCGCTGTGATCTGTGTCGATGCACTAGTGATAAATGTGGTTGGTGAATTTAAACAAGGGTCTGAAAATGCACTTTGTAGATCAGAGATGTCTTGACACCTTGCTTTCATGGGATAAGTTGCCTTTGAATTAAAAACCCAGCAAAGAGAAAACTTCAGAATAATTATGGAAAAGGAAAGATCAGCTCTATTTCAGGAAATCCTGTCAACTTAACACTTGACATTCTTAAAGAAGGGTACCTGCCCTTGAAATGCAACTAGAGTATCATTAATTTGTTCAACCAGCTAATGATAGGTGACAGCAGATATCAGCCTTTTGGGAGATTTTGTTAAGACCTTGTCATGTGTGAAATATTTTTACCAATAATGGAGAGGGGAATTGGAAAGATGGGTTGATTAGGGATAGTCAGCAAAGTTTTGGACATGGAAGATTGTCTCATTAATTCGCTAATGGAGTTTAATGTAGATAAGTGTGAGGTGTTGCATTTTGGGATGTTAAAGACCTTCACAGTGAATGGCAGGACCCTGGGGAATGTCGCAGATGGATCTAGGAGTGCAGATACATTGTTCACTGAAAGTGGCACCATAAGTAGATAGAGTGGTTAAGAAGGCTCTCTGTATATTAGCCTTCATCAGTCTGGGTATTCAGTATAAAAGTTGAGATGTTATATTACAGCTATACAGGACATTGGTGAGGCTGCATTTGGAGTATTGTGTTCCTTTTTAGTCACCCTGCTTTAGGAAGGATGTTGTTAAGCATATTGTTGAGAGTGCAGAGAAGATTTGCAAAGATGTTGTAGTTTGGCCAGCCAGGAGTTTATTTCTTAGAGTGCAGGGCAATAGATAAGGTAAATACACAAAATCTTTTATCCAGAGTAGGGGAATCAAGAACCAGGGGACATACAGTGCCCTCCATAATGTTTGGGACAAAGACCCATCATTTATTTATTTGCCTCTGTACTCCACAATTTGAGATATGTAATAGAAAAAATCACATGTGGTTGAAGTGCACATTGTCAGATTTTAATAAAAGGTATTTTTATACATTTTGGTTTCACCATGTAGAAATTACAGCAGTGTTTATACATTTCAGGGCACCATAATGTTTGGGACACAGCAATGTCATGTAAATGAAAGTAGTTATGTTTAGTATTTGTTGCATATCCATTGCATGCAATGACTGCATGAAGTCTGCGATTCATGGACATCACCAGTTGCTGGATGTCTTCTCTGGTGATGCTCTGCCAGGCCTGTATTGCAGCCATCTTTAGCTTATGCTTGTTTCGGGGGCTAGTCCCCTTCAGTTTTCTCTTCAGCATATAAAAGGCATGCTCAATTGGGTTCAGATCGGGTGATTGACTTGGCCACTCAAGAATTGACCTTTTTTAACTTTGAAAAACTCCTTTGTTGCTTTAACAGTATGTTTGGGATCATTGTCTTGCCGTAGAATGAACTGCCGGTCTTTGTCCCAAACATTATCGAGGGCGCTAGATTTAAGCTGACAGGAAAAAGATTTAATAGCAACCTGAGGGGTAGCTTTTTCACCCAGAGGGTGGTAGGTATATGGAACAAATTGCCAGAGGGGATACTTGACGTAGTTATTATCACAACATTTAAACGGCACTTGGATAGGAAAGGTTTAGAGCAATCTGATCCTAATGCAGGCAGGAGGGACGAGTGTAGATAGGGCATATTAGTTGGCATGGCTGTTGAGCCCAAGGGCCTGTTTCCTTGCTGTATAACTCTAGGACTCTCGTGAAGCTTGAAGAATAAGTGCCTTAAATTGCTTTGGTGATATTATAAATGTGTTCCAATAGAATTTTACCTGATAATGTTTACCAAGAGAATAGCTGAAGCTTAGTTTTAAAAATTCATTTGGGGTACATTTTCTATTCTATTTTTGTTAATCTAAGTTTCATTGTGTCTTTGGTTTGCAGAAAACATATCCATGCTGCAAAAGTTTGGTCCAGCTATCTTTATTGGGTTTTAGCTGAGAGAACTATAAATGAACTTTGATTAGTTAGGACCCATGGATATTCCACATTTCATTGGCATTGTTCACCATCTCTGAGCCTGGGAGACAGTAAAGTCATAAAAGATAAGAACCACCACCCATTAAAGAGATTTTGTGGTGGTGCAATAGGAGATGATTGGAATCTTTTTGTGGATCATTTTATGCAAAGGTAGTTTGCGTTTGTGTAGTTGGTGCTCTGTTCATTGGGTTACAGGATCTAGTGTTAAAACCTGTGGAATGCAGAGTAGGCTGTTGCCAGAATTTTGGGTTTGTGGATTTTAAGCTCTGACAAGGTTTCAGTTGACTTGTTTTTTAAGATGGTTTATAATTAATGTCATCCCTGGGAGCCTTCAGAAAACCAGGAAATGTCTCCTGGAATCATATCGGAGATGATTCACAATAATCTAGTTTGTACCTAAAAATGTATTTTCCACCTTTTTCAATGGTGAGACTGGCAGAATGAATGAGAACAATTCTGGAAACAGAATACTGACTCCAGTTGTATCTTTGAGATAAGGAGTTTGATGTGATAATGTGAGTTCGCAGAGCTGTCTTATCTGAATAGCATGTAACATCCAGAAAAAAACAGATACATTCTCGCATTATATACCTAATTGATTTGAAGAAAGAAAAAGAGTAAATAAATAATAATGGAGTTTGTAAACTATTTTGCAAAGTAATGAATTGCACAAAAAAGATAACATACTTGGGAAAAAAGCCTTTAAAAGTGTGATTTCTTAAATATGGCCACTTCTGGTAATCCTGTTTTAATTTATAATTTACTGAACCAGAATGTTTAACTATGAACTAGTCCTGATTATTAGGCACTTGCAGCATCTTGTTGAATTTGCAACTGCACAACACAAACTAAATAACATTTCTTCTTACTAAGCTGAGGAAGATCATTATATGGTCGTGGTTTAACTGGTTAGATGCTACCTGCCAAGAAATTATTCAATCTGAAGAAGATTCTCGTCCTGAAATGTCACCCATTCCTTCTCTCCAGAGATGCTGCCTGTCCCGCTGAGTTACTCCAGCAGTTTGTGTCTACCTTCAATTTAAACCAGCATCTGCAGTTCTTTCCTACACAAGAAACTATTGAGGATTTTTGCAAGTTTCAGCTCTGCAATTGCAGTCCTTGAGAACAGAGTAGATATATAAAATTGTATCGCATGGAAACAGGCTTTTCGGTACAACTCATTCATGCTATCCAAGGTATCTACCTCAGCTGGTCCTATTTGCTAGGGTTTGGCCCAAATCTCTCAAAAGCTTCCTAAATGTTATAATTGTATCTGTCTCTGTCACCTCCTCTGACAGCTTATTCCATACCCCCATCACAGATTAAATAGACATAAATTTGCCTTTTAGGCCCCCTTTAAATCTATCCACTCTCACTTTAAACCCATGTACTCTAGTTTTAGATTCCTCTTCCTTGGGAAAAGACTGTGATCATCAATCATCTCCATTTGCCACATTATTTTATGTACATCTATTAGGTCATATGTCAATTTCCTTTATTTGAGGAAAAACAGACCCAGACTATGTAATCTCTTCTTTTAACCCAAACTCTCTGATCCCAGCGACATCCTTGTGAATTTCTTCTGCATCCTCTCTATGGGCAAACAGAACTAAACTCGGTACTCCAAGTGCAGCCTCACCAATATCTTGTACTGCTATAACATGAACATTCCAGCTCTTGCAATCAATGCCCTGACCATTCAAGGTGGTGTGCCACACACCTTCTTCAACACTGAACTACTCACAGCATAGTTGTGGTACTGAGGCCTGATAAGATCTCAGGGTGCTGTGTGGTGACAAAAGGTTAGCCCAGAAGTCATGAGATTAAGTATAGGTGACAAGTCAGATAAATACAAACTCCCTCATTCTCTTGGGCATAAGATACCATAAATAATCTATTTAGATCCTTCAATCCAATACATTAATACAGGTCGCAGAAAGGATGAATGCATATTTCAGTTCATCGCAGTCCCCATCTATTTTTAGTTTTAAAGAAAATTACCTGGAGTCATGCCTCCACACTGTATGGTAGTTGAATGTGAAATTGTATATCCTGATGAAATTGTCTGTTTTTGGTGGGATAATATATAGTGCTGGCAATGTAATCTGAAGTATCAGTACCTCGGCCAACTGATGCAGGACTTCAGAAAATAACTCTTTAAAATGAAAGCCACACCCAAAAGCACCCAAAAGCAACCAGCAGCTAATCTAAAACCACATTGACCCTGCGTGCTTAAAAAATGTTAATACCTGACCGTTCTAAAGGTGGTATTCTTGTTTGACGATACAAAGTAGTGAGTCAAAGTGCGTGGCATGACTTGCTTGTCTGGTGCCTGATACCAACCTGAGCTGAACTAAACACACAAAGTGGGATCTTTTTGGGATGGGGAAGTGACTCCTCCCATTCAGAAAAATCAAAGGACCTGTTTTTTTCTATTTAAAATTTTGAAATTGCCTGATTGTAGTTGGAATGTTAATAAGCTTTTTGACTATAATTTATTTATTTAAATTTTCTGAGAAAAGATATGAGCAAGTCTTCTGTAGATCTTTGTTGTCAAATGGGGGAAATGGTGGATTATTTTTGTCTGTGCTTTTTGCAACAATTATAAACATCAAAGGTGTTGGTGTATTGTAGTGGAGAAGAAAGCAGATATAGAAGGCAATGTACTAGTGGATCAATTTGTGATGCTGACTTCAGTGGAACCAAATATTCACGAGGCGAGCCAATTCGACAGCTAATATCTTTGCATGTATTTGGTTGGTAGATGAATGAAAAACTGAACCAAAGACAAATTTCTTCCCCGAGGTATTCCAAAGGAATGTGGTCAATTAGTACTTGATAATTACAAATGTGATTTGCTGATGTGCTCAATATATGTAAAAACTAATATTTCTCTTACAGTGAAATTAATGATTTAGGAATGGGTCTTGTTGTTGAAGTGTGGAACAAAGGCTTGCTATGGGATGATCTTCTGGGCACTGTGTGGATTCCTCTTAGAACAGTTGAACATGCAACTGAGGTAAGTGACTAAAATCTAAGTGAGAAATGTATTATTTGAATTTTGAAACAAGACATTACTACTTTAACCATTGTCGGAAGTGTTTGGCAAAGCTGCTAATTTGTAAAGGAATTTGGTAATTTATTCAGAAATTTACAATTTAAGTAAAAGGATCACAATTTTACTATCACAACCAATTTTACACTTTCTATAAGATGAACCTGGCATTAATATACTGTATTGCAAAAGATTCTAAGCTGTTTTTACTGTGGTACCATGCAGTAGTTGGGAAACTTCAAGACAAATTTCATACTTAATTCTAACTGTGTGCTAACCATTGTTATGTGTAAAAATCATCAGAATATTTTTCCACGTGTGCATCTATTTATAAAAACCCAAATTTTCATTTAGATGAAACCCCATATTCTTCAATGACATCTCTCTCTCTCCTTCTCTCTTTTTGTCTCCTTCAGGGTTTTGTTTGTTTCCACTGTAATCCCTAATGTAAATGAATCAGATTCAGATTTGTTTATTTTCATAGATATTAGGTGGCAATTAAATTTCTACTTTGCATGAAGCTCATCGAATAAACAGTCAATGCAATAAGTACACTATGAATACAAGGACAAATCTAAAAACAGTAGAATGAATGGGGACGCCAGCGGTAGCGTTGCTGCCTTAACAGCGTTAGAGACCCGGGTTTGATCTTGACTATGGTTGCTGTCTATACAGAGTTTGTACGTTCTCCCTGTGACCGTGTGGGGGTTTCCCAGTGACCAAGTGGTTTTTTTCTGGGTGCTTTGGTTTCCTCCCACATTCCAAAGACGTGCAGGTTTGTAGGTTAATTGGCTTCTGGAAAAAAAATGTCCCTGGTGTGTAGGATAGAACGGTCTCCAGGAAAGGCCGCCAACTCCACGATGTTAGGCTGCAGTGGGGACAGAGATACGATATGGAAAAAAATCACGTCTCCATCGAGGTAAGAGATTGAAAAAATGGTTCCCCCCAACCTCCCCCCCCCCCTTCCCCATAAAACAAACCAAGGAACACTAAAACATTTTTTAGCACATATTAAAAAATAACAAAAAGAAGAAAGGACAGACAGACTACTGGCGAGGTGGCGCCACCCGGTGTTGTTTAAACTAAAGAAATATTGTGAACAGGTGATTGATGGAATGCAAACACAGCAAGTTCAATAATGGAATAACTGAATGAGGCAGAGTTAATTGGGAAGTGTTTATTCCCTGTTTCCTTAATTCAGCAACCGGCTTTTCCATCTTGCTGACATTAAGAGCTAGGTTGTTATTCTGGCACCATGACTCAAGATGGTTAATCACTTTGCTGTACTCTGTTTCATTGTTGTTGTTAATCCGGCCGACAACAGTGGTATCATTGACGAACATAAAGATTGAGTTGGTGCTGTGCTTAGTGATACAGTCATTGGTGTACAGGGAGAAGAGCAAGGGATTAAGCACACAACCCTGAAGAGTACCTGTATTGAGGATAAAGCTGGAGAAAACATTATGACCAATTCTAAATGCCTGAGGTACACCAGTCAACTCTGGTCAAGAAGGCTCACCAGCGTCTCTTCTTCCTGAGGAGACTAAAGAAGGTCCATCTGTCTCCTCGGATTCTGGTGAACTTCTACCGCTGCACCATCGAGAGCATCCTTACCAACTGCATCACAGTATGGTATGGCAACTGCTCTGTCTCCGACCGGAAAGCACTGCAGAGGGTGGTGAAAATTGCCCAACGCATCACCGGTTCCTCACTCCCCTCCATTGAGTCTGTCCAAAGCAAGCGTTGTCTGCGAAGGGCGCTCAGCATCGCCAAGGACTGCTCTCACCCCAACCACAGACTGTTTACCCTCCTACCATCCGGGAGGCGCTACAGGTCTCTCCGTTGCCGGACCAGCAGGTCCAGGAACAGCTTCTTCCCTGCGGCGGTTACACTACTCAACACTGTACCTTGGTGACTGCCAATCACACCCCCCCCCCCCGGACACTCCTCCCACCAGGAGTTATTAGATTTATTTATTTACTGCTCATATTTATGTCGCTCTTCTAGGGAGATGCTAACTGCATTTCGTTGTCTCTGTACTGTACACTGCACAATGACAATAAAGTTGAATCTGAATCTGAGAAGCACAGAAGCCAGTTGCACGTGAAGGCCCAAAAATCAAGGTCCAGAAATTTAGTCATAAGCATATTTGGTATTATCGTGTTGCAGGCTGAGCTGTAGTCAGTGAAAAACAACCTGACATAGGTGATTTTATTTTGTCAAGGTGATCTACAGATCAATGTAATGCATGGGAGATGGTGTCCTCAGTAAATCTATTTTTTCTTGTATGCAAATTGCAAGGGGTCTAGATTGTCTGGAAGGACAGTGGCGATGTGGGCCATAACCAGTCTTTTAAACATTTTATTATGGTTGATGTTAGAGCTATTGAGTGGTCGCCATTGTAAAAGGTCACTTCATTTTTCTCGGGGACTGGAATGATGGAGGCTTCCTGCTTGGACTGATGAAAAATATGACATGGCAATACTTTTCCTATATATTTGTAAAGATGCATTTATAACTTCTAGACTGACATAAAATTTATATTTGTGGATTTGTACTATTGGGATAATGTGTATAGATGGTATTTTGTGTACTTGCAGCATTGTACCATATGTCTGGTTTCTTGTGCTCTTGATGAAATATCTTGTTTTATTAAAACACTTGCCAATTGATTTGTCTAGTTGATGTGTGTACATTTTTATTAGGAAGGCGCTGGAATTTGGTGGAACTTAAATTCTGAAGTTCTGACAAATGGGAATGAAATTTGTGGTGCTAAAAATCCCACGATTCATGAAATTTTATTGGATACCTACTTTGAACTACCTGCTGGTAAGTGAACATGTTTGTGTTTCATTCGTTATGAAATAACTTTTATGCTGAGTGCTTACACAAAATGCACAAGAGGGCAACAAGGGGGCAAGGTATGCTGGGTGGGAGAATTCAATACCATTGCAGTGAGTGACAGCAGATGCAATGGTTTCAAGTGCTTTAATGCATAGTGACAATGTTCTAATCCACAATATTGCCAAATTGGGCTTGCAGCAAGTGTTGAGGAGGCTAATATGGGTAAAGTTTACTAAATGTTATCCTCACCTGTCAAAGATTAATGAAAGCATTGGGAACAATGTTAACTGCACAATCCTTGTCCCAAGATCTATCAAAATGTCCACTGTTCTAATAACAATGTAACTGTATTAAATGGGATAAATGTGGAACCCGAACATGCTAATGATACCTTTCTCCAGTCTACAGCTTTATTTCTTGCAGTTACCTTCATTGTTTTGTTTTGTATCATTATTCAAAGCTTCTTGATTACCTGTGATTATCTGGTGTGCTACATTGCTGAGAACTGGATTCTGTACTCAGTATCTTTCCATTTGCTCTACTTATTACATTTGAGTTTGACTAGATTGTATTTATGTATAATATCTGATCTGAATGAATAGCATGCTAAACAAAACTTTTAACTGTACTTCGATACACATGACAATAATAAACCTATACCTAAGCCAAATCTCTTGGTAAGGCTGATGTTCCTCAGTAACATAGATACATTCAACTACTAATTGTGCAGTAGTGCATTTTCCACATTTTAATACTATGCATCATGGATTTATTTAATTGGGTGTGACTTTATCTAACCTAGGTAGTTGCTGATACTATTTGTTACAGATTAATTGTATTTTTAAATGGTTATAGAAATTAAGTTCTACGCAATGACTAACTTCCTCCATGTTGGAGTGAAAATCAATCGGTTCAAGAAATTAATTCCAGGTGAAGCAGTCTAAACTACTTGTTCGATTTCCATTTTCTTGGGGGCAACATTACCCATAAATCATCTGAAAAACACGTATTTAAACATCGGTTGAATAATAATCAAACTGTGATAAATGCTTATCTGAGAATGCCACTATAACACACTCTTGTCTCCTGTATAAAACTTCATAAATTCTGGAATGAAATTTTTGAAATTTTTACAAAACTATTTAATAGAAGAATTAAACCTAATACAGAAAGGATTATCTTTGGATCAATGGAAGATGGGAACAAGCTAAATACGTTTCAAAAATCTCTACTTAATTACGGTTTAATAACGGCAAAAAAACTCATACTTAAATTTTGGAAAAATGCGCCAACACCAACGCACAAAATGTGGATTTCAAATTTGTCGGAAACGGCATATCTTGAAGAAATGCGACTCCTTCTAGCAGGTAAAGTAGACCAATTCTTATTGATTTGGTCTCCTTTTATCGACTTCTTACAAGCATATGGTGCAACACAACCATAGAAATAAAATGGTTCAGAATCAGGTGAAGGGTGGCCAGGAACATTAAATAGATATATCGCTTTCAATCACCTTTCTCCCCCTTTTTTTTCTCCAGATTTACCTCAATGGCTTTTAAATACTAATTTAGCAGTTTGTGATTTTCCCATAAATAAATGATTTATGTTTTATTTTGCAGAAATACCAGAAGATGAGGCGCAGTACTTAATAGAACATCTTCACAGTATAAATGCTCAACTTGAACAGGTATATATCGTCTACTACAGTATATATGGCAATTCCATTATTTAGAATGCAGAATTTGAATTTATATATTTCCTAACATCCATGTTTGCAGATGTTGTTATGTTATATTTACTTATATTAGTACTGGGGATTTTGTAAAATTGAAAATCTGCATTACATTAAAGTCTCAGACAAATGTATAGCTGTATTTGTATATGACTGTCCACATGAAGTACTTGGTTGCACTTTTGAAAATTTGATTGCAGGACTTTTTGCCAGGGTGGAGGAAAGTTTGTAAATGGGAATCTCTCCTTCCAGTGCTATTTACACAAAAACATAGAAAAAAAGGTGCAGGAGTAGACCATTCGGTCCTTCGAACCAGCACCACCATTCAATATGATCATGGCTGTTCATCTAAAATCAGTACCCCGTTCCTGCTTTTGGTAAAATATCATTAATATAGTAAAATTACAATAATCCTGCCTGCCTGGGACTTTGGCTGCAAGTGGGTTTTCCAGACCTTTTAAAAATGCCTCCATACACTTATTTCCATTTCTTTAGATGCAGTCCGATAATAAATTGTCCAGTGAAACTAGTAAGATGACAAGGGGTGCAGGCGCAGGGGTTTTAGCAAGTGAGAAGGGAGCATGGGAACTGGGGGCTCCGTGAGTAGTAAGGAGAATAGTTAGTGGATTATCAGTTTTACTGCACCTTCGAAGGTCATGTAAGAAGGACTCTGTAAGTGGGTCTTGAAGTGTTAGCAATGTCAACGGTTCTCCCTCTGTGATCTGGGTTGCAACAGTAAGCCCGCATTGCAATGCAAAGGTGACTTCAATGTCTAATAAGAATCTGTTTTTAAAATCTTTCAGCAGAATAATTTAGTTGTTGATTTCCAGCCTGTCGGTGAGCATAACATTTAGCATAAATACATCATGAAGAATTTCCTTTTATTTGGCAACGTGTTGTGATAATTACACCAAAAGCTGTGAGAAAATAAAATTAAATTGTAGCTTCTGTTTGCCATTCCTCGCCCTAAGCCTGTTTTTTTTTTGCAAGGACTGTGATTTTTGTAATAATGTTTTTACTTTTTCACTATCACAACCTGAATTTGACCATTTTCCCGCTGTGTCGTGAGCATTGGCATTTAGTGTCCAACTTCAATATTTTTTCTTTCATTACTTGCCACAAGCATGAAATGTCCAATGAAATAATCTGAAAATAAGCCAAGGCGATTAGTGCAAAATAATCAATGTTGTGAGCAAAGCACATTTGTTAACTTTTCCACAGTAGGTATTTTAGTTATTATTGTTTATTCTGTGTGCTGATGTAGCACCTGACTAGGAAGAATTGTGGAGTATGCCAGTATTTTAGCATACAGTTGATCTGTGCAATCTGGTTCGAATAATTTGCCATTTAATATATGTGTATTGACTTGCTGTGTTCCAGAACATCCCAATGTGGGGTAGATTTTGACCATTCACAGTTAAGTATAAATAATTACCAAAAGCAAAAATAGAAGAAAATATTAGATGTTATGCAATACATAAGGAGTGATAAATGTTCATGGCTGGGTGACCTCTATGCCAGGTTGCTATAAGAAGCAAGGGAGGAGATAGCTAGGACTGGTGATGGAGGTTTTTCATCTACATTAGTTACAGGTGAGGTATCAGAAGACTGAGGAATAGCTAATGATGTCCCCTAGTTAAAAATGGACTGAAGAGACAACTACAGACTGGTGTCCTGTGTCAATGACAAAGAAATGATAGGAGCCATTTCTGATGGATAGAATTTGGGATTTGGGAAAGACAAGGACTGATTAGGAGATTAACTTTGTGCGAGGGAAATCCTTACAAGTGTGAGGTGCTGCATTTGGAAAGATTATAGGAACAACATATACAGTAAATGGTTCAGCCCAAGGGAGTGTTGATGAACAGACATAACTAAAGGCCCAAGTTAATAGTTCTCTGATAGTGGCAACTAAGATAGATAACGTAGTGAAGAAGGCATAGAATATAAAAGTTGGTTCCCACATTGCAGGATGGATGTGACTGTGCTGGAGAGGGTGCAGAAGAGATGTTGCACACATTGAAATAATTTTATTATGAGGAGAGATAAGCTCAGCTTGTTTTCCTTGGAATGAAGATGGCCTTCCTTGCGAATGACTTTGAGAGGGTTCTGGATTTGCACCAGGTAAATTGGTGAGAATGAAGTGGAGCAAGTTATTCCTTGTGCCGGTATTCTCACCACCTGTCACAAGCCAAATTCGCAGCTATCTTTTTCAGGGCATAACCAGAATGGTTAATTACTGTTATGCTAACCGTTGTGGGTGACAGACAGTGAAGAACCCTGTCTATAGTATTTATCATGCTTTGCGGAGCAGGACATCAAATTCCTTCCAAGTATGATTGAACGTGGAGAGAAACTAATCCAGTTGCTAAGTGAATGATAATCATAACGTTTCTTTGCCCATGAGCCCATAGATACACATTCAAGCTGGTATCACTCGGGCTGTCCCTACTGCTGTTCAGTCTGTCCACTTGGTGGGACAGGTTATGTTTGGGGATGTCTGTGTTACTAGTGGAAAAAATACTGCTCCTAGTTTTGTATAAGTCCATAAATACTTATGAGGAGGAATGTACCTTTGTCTTAATTAATTTTAATACATAACAGTGTTTGTAATGATTCGATGTATTGAGTGGCATGCTGGAGAGCTGTTAATGGTAAGCATGTTGTATGATGGCCATTATGTGAGGAAAGTAACATTGTATTTGTTCAAGAACAGAAAGCCATATTTGGATATTTCAGTATTCCTCTGATCAGTTAAACTAATACCTGCTTTTTGTTCCAGACTTATTTGTTTAATTGAATTTATGTTTCTCACCTCAATTCTGGGATTTGATCTCCTGTTGGTATATTAATGGTCTTTAATTTACTAACCTGCTGAGATAACCACTATGCTTCCTTGTGTGTAATCAGTGATGATATGCTTCCCTGACATCTTTCTAATTATGCATTTCTGTTATTCCTGGTCTCATAGAGATTCAGTGATGCCATGATCATGAGCAAATGACTGTGGCTTTAACAACATTTTAAATATTTATTGAACTGTTTCAGAATGGCAATTGGAAATCTTTGGATGCAGAGTCTTTAGCGTTTGACAGACGTCATTTAGTATTGCATAGTCGTATTTCTCATTTAACTGATGGGTATTGGTTTATGCTTATGGTCCAGAGGCAATTGCCTACAGGTTCTTCAGGATATTTAAATTTGTTTGTTTCGGATTGTGACTTGTTCAAAACCAACAATTTTCATTATCAGTCTGTGACTTTGTTATAAGAAGGTTTCAGCATTTATTTTGTATTGGACTGCATTCTCAGTTGTTTTTACTTGTTATCCCAAACTACTGATTGCACAACCAACAATGCAAGATCAGATATTTAATGAGATATCATATTCTTGATTCCTCTTCAAGTATTAGGATATAGTGAATATTTCACTCTTCTATATGTGTAATATAACTGATGGAAATATATATATATATAAGAAACTAGCTTGATAATAAGGATCAATCTTGCAAAGTACGGTTCATAATATCATTCTGTCATCTTGTGACCGTTGTTATGTTGCCTTCTTAAAGATATTTCCATTCCCCATAGTTGTAAGTGACAAGGCTGACATACTTAAGGACATCAGAAAATGAGAGACTTTCACACATTCCATTTCTTTAAACATCTCCATTAGATATTTGCAATCTTAGCACATTTGAAAGCTATTCTAACTCAATATGCACTGATCCCATGGGCTGAACTGGATGTTGAAGTTCTTAGCTAATGCAGAATCTCATTTCCAAAGGTACAAAATATGAATCCATGTTTGCAATGAGTATGTTTTTTTTACACTAATAAATGACTGTTTTATGTTTTATTTATGCAATGATAAATTATATTTTGTTGCAAAAACATTTATCTTGTTTGCTCTGCTTCATGGCATTATAATCAATGATTGCAGTGGTATATGATAAATTAGTTTGTATTTGCAATGAAAGTGTGTGTGAATGAACAGATTAGGAGTATGTTACAACATTTATTTTGTTCAGTGTTGCACTGCTTTCTCATTTAGTTTTGTCTTGTTACCCTAACAACTGACTGCACATGTAGGCAATTGGATCATACCTTTATTGCAACATCATTTCTTGACTCTTATACATGTGTTACTACACTGACTCTTTCACCCATGATATATTATCGGGCTGTGCATATTTCTTGTACTATTATCATAACTGTAGTTACTGATTACGTTTCAGCAATTCCAGTCAATCATAGTTATGCAGCAGGGGAAAAGCTCTTTAGTCCAATTCATCCATGTCGACCAAGGTGTTCTCTTGAGGTAACGCTATTTGCCTGCATTTGGACCATAGCCCTCTAAAATATATTCAGTCATAAACAATCTAATGTCGTTTACAAATTTGTGTTTGTATTTGCCTCCACTACTTCTTCTGGCAGCTCGTTTCATATACACACCACTGTCAAAATGAAAACCTGCTCCTCAGGTCGCCTTTCAATCTTTCACCCCTCACCTCAAACCCAATGCCTTTCGTTTAGACTCCTCTACCCTGGGGGAAAAGACTGTGGCCATCCATGTTATGTATTCTTATTTTAGAAACCTTTGTATAGTCACTCCTTAACATCCAACGTTGCAGGGGAAACAGTCCCATCCTATCCAGTGTTTCTTTATAATTCAAGCTGTCCACGCCCAGCAACATACTTGTGAATCTTTTGTGAACCCTCTCAAGTTTAATCACATCTTTCCCATAGTATGGTGATGAGAACTGCACACAGTTTTCCCAGTGTGGCATCATCAACATATCTTGTACAGCTGTAACACGCTTTCCTTTTCTTTGTACTCTGTATTTTATTTGATAAAGGCAAGCATGCGATACACCTTCTTGACCATCTTGTTTACCTCCCTCACCACTCTCAGAGAACTGTGCTTTTACCCCTTGGTCCCACTGTTTTTCAACACTCCCCAAGCCCTGTCATTCACTGAATAAATCCTAGCCAAGCATTAAACAACGGAGAAATGTATTTTATTCATTCCAGTACTGAAAGATGGTTTAACCAGTCAGTGAAACAAAATATGTAGCTGCTATTCTTTGAATGGATGGCATATCAATAAAGCAGTCGTGTGTGTACCAGCTAGTTCTGGAATAAAGCTGAGTTGTGAATGGAAAGGGGATGTGGCTTGCATTTCACAGACGAGGAAATCAGAAATAGAACAATAGAGTCAGAGAGACAAAGAGCTACGCAGCATGGAAATAGGACCTTTGGCCATTCTTGTCTAAGCTGACCAAATTGGCATTCAGAGCTAGTCCTATTTGCCCGCATTTGGCCCATATCCCTCTGAACCCATCCTATCCATATATCTGACCAAATATCTAGGTTTAGATTTACTTTTGGGTTTATGTATTTTGATAGTTGTAATAGTGTCCTGCTTCTATACTTTCCTTTGGCATCTCATTCTAGATATGGACTATACTATGAGTGTAAATGTTACCCCTAAGGTCCCTGTTAAATCTCCACACTCTCACCTTAAGCCTATGCCTTCTAGTTTTGGAATCCTCTACTCTGGAAAAAGACTGTGGGCGTTCATTTTAACCATACACCACAATAAGGTCACCCAGTTTAGTTTATTGTCACGTTTTACCGAGGTACAGTGAAAAGCTTTTTGTTCCGCCTCCTATGCTCCAAAGAGGAAGGTCCCTGCCTATCAAGCCTGCAAAGTAACATCCTGATGAAACTTTTCTACACTGCTTCTAACTTAATGACATACCTCCTATAGCTGGGTGACCAAAATTGCACACATTACTCCAAATGTGGTCTCACCAGTGACTTAGACAGCTGCACCATGATATGCCATTAGAGGCCCTGATCTCCACCTCGTCATTACCCCGCCTACTTTGGATTTGGATAATTTGGATAAAGTGTAGGACACTTCTTATAAAAACTAATGTTATGCAAAAATTTTAGTGCAGTCCATTCCATTTTCCGGACTATCAAGACATTTCAGTCACACACACCAAAGGAGATGATTCAATAACTGTTATGTTACAGCCTCCACAGCTATGAATGTTAGCCTACCTGCATGAATTTATCCAATTTGTTTGAATACTCTGTGAGTTTAATAATACATTTCTCAGCTTGTTTGACGGTTATAGTTGACAAAGGAAAACCTTGCTATGAAAGACCTGCCTAAGTTCTCATCAGCCTTGAAATTACATTGAGACCAGACATGCTTTAACAACATTCTGAAATTAACGTATTTATTATTAAAGAGAAGATGGTCAAAAATAGCTTGAGGAATTTAAGATAAATGCATTATGTACACAACATTGTGTCATTCCATCCACAAGGCAATTCACATCAGAGCACATGTACATTGAAAGAAGGTTAAGTTTAATTTATGGTTTGTGTGTGTATGGAGATAGTTGAACTGAGGATATTTTTTATTTGCTCTTTTCCATTTCCAGGAGGCCAATGAAGATGTAATGCATTCGAAAAGTTATCCGAACCAGGTTGAATCATCGTTGTCTGTTCTACAAAATTGTAAGTATACTCTGGTTACTTCAATCAATTTGCTACCAAGTTTCTCTAAATAACCATAGTGTAGAAATTGTGGCAGAAAGTCTCACTCTCATAAAATTTCAGTTTTTCTATATATATTGAAATCCGAAACTGAAATGTTTATTAGTGTCTTGGAAGCTTTATTGACCCAGACCACGTGATCAGTGTCAAGTCATTTAACTCAAGATAACCTACATAACTTGTAGTATGCGTTTCTCTGAGTGTCAATATGCTGGAAGAAGATGGAGCAAGGAAAAAAAATATTTTTAGCTAGTTAAGAGAAACAGTGCGGAGTCCGCACCGACCAGCGATCCCCGCACATTAACACTATTCCACACACACACACGGGACAATTTACATTGATACCTAGCCAATTAACCTGCAAACCTGTACGACTTTGGAGTGTGGAAGGAAACCAAAGATCTCAGAGAAAACCCACACAGGTCACGGGGAGAATGTATAAACTCCGAACAGATAACACCCGTAGTCAGGATCGAACCCGGGTCTCTGCCACTGTAAGGCAGCAACTCTACTGCCACCCTAGAGCAAGGAAATTATTCTTGAATAAAGCATCCTAATTTTCTCATATATTGAGTATATGTTAAACATGATAAGTAAAGAAAGAGTAACATTTATAATGTTTTTTTCAAGAAAGAACTGCAGATCCTGGAAAAATCGAAGGTAGACAAAAATGCTGGAGAAACTCAGCGGGTGAGGCAGCATCTATGGAGAGAAGGAATAGGCGACTCTATGGAGAGAAAGAATAGGAGACTTGTTACTACTCGTAACCAGGACAGAGTCCTCACCTTCCACCCTACCAGCCGTCGCATACAACATATAATCCTCTGACATGTTCGCCACCTCCAACGGGATCCCACCACTGGCCACATCTTCCCATCTCCTCCCTTGTCTGCTTTCTGCAGAGACCGCTCCCTCCATAACTCCCTGGTCAATTCGTCCCTTCCCACCCAAACCACTCCCTCCCTTGGTACTTTCCCTTGCAACCGCAGGAAATGCTAAACTCTACATTGGTGAGACCAGGTGTCAACTCTCTACATTGGTGAGACCAAGCGCAGACTTGACGATCGCTTCGCCCAACACCTCCGCTCAGTTCGCAATAACCAACCTGATCTCCCAGTGGTTCAGCACTTCACCTCCCCCTCTCCCTCCCATTCCAAATCCGACCGTTCTGTCCTGGGCCTCTGCCATTGCCAGTGTGAGGCCCAGCACAAATTAGAGGAACAGCACCTCATATTTCGCATGGGTAGTCCTTGCTTTCTCCCTAATTCCCCTCCCCTTCCCAGCTCTCCCACAAGCCTACTGTCTCTGCCTCTTCCTTTCTTTTTCCCGCCCCCCCACCCGACATCAGTCTGAAGAATGGTGTCATCCCGAAACGTCGCCTATTCCTTCTCTCCATAGATGCTGCCTCACCAGCTGAGTTTCTTCAGCATTTTTGTCTACCTTTTTATAATGTTTTTCATATCCCATGAGCTGTGAACATACAAATGGAGCAGGAGTAGACCACTTGTTCCCTCAAAACTCCTCTGCCATTTAACAACATCATGGCTGATCTGATTATAATCTCCACTCTGCATTCCTCTCTGTCAACAGTAAATCCCTAGTTATTGATACTTCACAAGAGGATACTGTAGATTGATGATGCATGTGAATCAATCACACTTAGCCAGCATCACTAACTCCACCCCATTATAACATTTATACTAACGCCCATTCCCAGCACCGTTAGTTGAAGCAGCCAGGATGAACTGACAACACCTCGTTTTGTAATGCTGCCAAGTTAATGTGCTGATTAAAGATGTGTGTAAATCTTATACAGTTTGAAGTGATTTACATGGTGTCAGAAGTGGGATTAATGCACAGGTGGATTTCATCCTTTCCCTTCTTGACTGTGGCAATCATGGTTGAGACCCAGTCGGTGGGGTCGCTGACTGCTTCAATTATGCCTTTGGAGACCATGTCCTTCAGCATAGAGTGAACCCTGTCAGTCATGGCAAATGACAATCTGTGCGGGTTTCAGACTACGGGTGTCACATCGGGGTCAATAATAATCTTGTAGGACACAGGCAACTTGCCTAGGTTGTTGAAGCCCGCCACTATCCAGCAACGTCTCCAAGAGAAGCACGACATCCAGAAACGGTCATACGACAGTTCCAGCAGACCACTCCAGCCTCTACTGCCGGGCCAGGTCATCCGTCTACGAACTCCAACTGGACATTCTCGTCTGGGCGTTGTTGTACGCCCGACTGATGAGCCGCGATCGTACCTTGTGGACTGTGAGGGAGCGGTTTACCGGAGAAGTCGACAACACCTGCTTGCTGTGAAGGAGCCCCGACCACCACCTGCTGATCCCTATGCTCCGCCGCTCCAGTTCCAGCCGCCTTCCGCAATGTCTCCCGCCCGTCCACGCATGCCTGGCACCCCCCACGTCCCTCTGTCTCCACTAACCACGGGGTTACACCCACCGCATGTTTCCCCCCTCGGTCACCACAATCCTCTCCCGTGCGATTTTCACCTTCAGCCTCTCCGCCTAATCCTTCAGTTGAGGGAGGGGATGGTTGGGTCCGCACGCGCTCGGGCCGTGTTAGTAGACCACCAGACAGGTATGGCAAGTATGTTTAATACACTTCCTTTCCACATTTAATCTTTAGGGGGAAGGATGTAGATTGATGATGCATGTGAATCAATCACACTTAGCCAGCATCACTAACTCCACCCCATTATAACATTTATACTAACGCCCATTCCCAGCACCGTTAGTTGAAGCAGCTAGGATGAACTGACAACACCTCGTTTTGTAATGCTGCCAAGTTAATGTGCTGATTAAAGATGTGTGTAAATCTTATACAGTTTGAAGTGATTTACAGATACATTCTCTCCACATCCGAGTAGACCCTTAAGGGTCACAAATGCGTTCCCCCCCCGCCCCCCCAATCCTGGTTACCTCCTTCCTACACGTTTTAGCCACTGGATTCCACCCACCACTGGTTCTGGTTCCATCTGCCCTTCACTTCTACCTTAACGTTTTCCATTATCACTTTTCTTATCAGATTCCAGCACTGGTCGCTTTTGCGCTGATCACCCGCTTATCACTCTCCAGCAACTGTCTCCATATTTATCCTCACCTAGCTCCATCTGCCTCTTTTGGTTTCCTTCACATGCCTCTGTCTCCCAATTCTACCTCTCTCCCTCCTCCTCCTTTGCTCCATCTGCTCTCCTCAGTTACCAATCATCTACTGGAAACTGCCTCACCATTCCCCCGCTTCTCTTTATATTGGCTATCTTCCTTCTCCGCTCTCAGTTCTGATGCAGAGTTTTTAGTTTTAACTAGAAACGTCAACAAGTCTTTACCATCCCTACGGATGTAGTTTGATTCGTTGAGTTGCTCTGGCAGTTTGTTTGTTTCAGCATCTGTGGTCTCTCATGTCTCACTGTGAAGCTCACATCCCTTAAATGAATAATGAAAAAATATAAAATTGAAGCCTCAACACCAGTCCCTTTCACACACCACTCATACCTTTCCAACCAGATAAAGAGCTGTTTATATCTACTTTGTTTGCTGTTAGCCAGACAATCTTCTATTCCATACCGATATGTTGCTTTCTTCTCATGCATGCTCTTTTTTTTCTTGAATCTACATTGTGTTTACTTGTCTCCTACTATTACTCTTCCCCACTCTGTGCTCTCTTGTGTCTATTGATACTAATTAAGGCAAGGGTTCCCAACCTGGGGTAAATTTCGCCTACCCAGGGGGTAAATTTGTTGATTCTGGATTTGTACATTTTTTCTCATTGACTGACTGTGTTTGGTTCTGGTACACCAGTATCTGTTCATCATTAGTTGTTCATAAATAAGTGAAATAACATTGGTATGTGCTATTAAAGTTGTCAGGGGTAAACGGGAGGCTGGGATCCCCTGAATTAAGGTATTAATTTTTGTTATTTCGTTAAATACCCCAGCTATTTACAATATATATTAATGATTTGGACGAGGGAATTGAATGCAACATCTCCAAGTTTGCGGATGACACAAAGCTGGGGGGCAGTGTTAGCTGTGAGGAGGATGCTAGGAGGCTGCAAGGTGACTTGGATAGGCTGGGTGAGTGGGAAAATGCATGGCAGATGCAGTATAATGTGGTTAAATGTGAGGTTATCCACTTTGGTGGCAAAAACAGGAAAGTAGACTATTATCTGAATGGTGGCCGATTAGGAAAAGGGGAGATGCAACGAGACCTGGGTGTCATGGTACACCAGTCATTGAAAGTAGGCATGCAGGTGCATCAGGCAGTGAAGAAAGCGAATGGTATGTTAGCATTCATAGCAAAAGGATTTGAGTATAGGAGCAGGGAGGTTCTACTGCAGTTGTACAGGGTCTTGGTGAGACCACACCTGGAGTATTGCGTACAGTTTTTGTCTCCTAATCTGAGGAAAGACATTCTTGCCATAGAGGGAGTACAGAGAAGGTTCACCAGACTGATTCCTGGGATGTCAGGACTTTCATATGAAGAAAGACTGGATAGACTTGGCTTGTACTCGCTAGAATTTAGAAGATTGAGGGGGGATCTTATAGAAACTTACAAAATTCTTAAGGGGTTGGACAGGCTAGATGCAGGAAGATTGTTCCCGATGTTGGGGAAGTCCAGAACAAGGGGTCACAGTTTAAGGATAAGGGGGAAATCTTTTAGGACTGAGATGAGAAAAACATTTTTCACACAGAGAGTGGTGAATCTCTGGAATTCTCTGCCACAGAAGGTAGTTGAGGCCAGTTCATTGGCTATATTTAAGAGGGAATTAGATGTGGCCCTTGTGGCTAAAGGTATCAGGGGGTATGGAGAGAAGGCAGGTACAGGATACTGAGTTGGATGATCAGCCATGATCATATTGAATGGCGGTGCAGGCTCGAAGGGCCGAATGGCCTACTCCTGCACCTATTTTCTATGTTTCTATGTTTCTATGTTTTACACAGCTGGCATAATATTGTTCTGTGGCTTGGTTGTCATAATGGTGTGGTCTTTATGAAGGCAATTGTCACATGATATTCATTTCAAATAGTTTCACCTACAGGAATTAAAGACTTTAAGTACCACCATGTAATTATCTGATGTTTTGTAAGACAGTAAACCCCCGTTATATAGGATCATAGGGGGGAGGGTGAAAGAGCTAATAGTCAAATCTAATAGTCAAATCTAATAGTCAAATCTAAAATTGAGTCGTTCTTCTACAAAAGCATGGTCCAGTAAAACAAAAGAATGGCTCGGTGCCAAGTCTGAATGACATTGTAAATTATATGGAACACAATATGGAGGACAGGTTGTCTTTTCAATAAAGACGTTAAGATGGCAGCCTGCGTAATAACATGCGCTTTTCAATGCCATAAAGAAGCCAAGATTGAAAAAAATAGCTGACGCTCCAGAGATAAGTAATAACTTGTTATTGGATGAGCTTGATTTGGACCCAGCTTTCATATATTCTGAAAGGCTGCAGAATCTTTCAGTCATGCCATATTCAGACTTGGTAGGAGTGTTTTACTGATAAGAAAAATGTATAATTGTGCGAACTGCCCTTTGTTCTGTGAGTGGGAGCCCGAGAAGCACTGAGCAACATTTGTGCTCATTGTAGATCGCCACTCCCGTCTGACAAATCAATTAAAGATTGCTATGGTTTTACCTTTAACAGTTTTTGTTGCTATCTGCTTTTAAGAAATGAACTTTGACATTTGGCTGTAGTCGGCAGGGATCTAGCTGGGACCAGCAACAGATGACTGAGTAAGAGGGTGCAGTTGACCGGGATCTGAAAGGGAGAAAACTGAGCTCTAGTCGGACCCTTTGAGTCTGGCCTCCCGAAGAAGCTCCCGGTAAAAAAAAACCTACGGTCCCTCAGTCTGTGGTTGGCCAGGTTCCAGACAAGATCCTTAGAAGCAGACAGCAAGGGTAAGACCACTTGTATAAAGGATTGGCTTGTGTATTGGAAATGAATAAAGGATTGGGCACGGCAGACTAAAGAGGTTTTGTCACAATTAAAGGATTGGACACGGGAGACTTCAAAGTTTTTGTCACTAAGTGTATTGGAAAGACAAGATGTGTTGAAAAGAAGTGTATTGAAAAGACAATGTGTCTTGAGGAGACAGTGTTTTGACAAGACTTGTGAATTTGCTACCAGGGAGAGTAGCCAGATTGGGCTTTATAGACTGCAAAGGTTTGTTACAAATAAAGGATTGGGCTTAACAGGCTGAAAAAGTTTGTTACAATTTGTGTACTAAGTTGTGTACTAAGAAGTGATTTGGAGATTCGATAAACATGGAAATAATTTGGATAAGAGTGACGGAAAGACAGCTGTACAACACATGTGTTATTTGAATCCTCAGAACAACAAGGATTATAGAATATTGAATTATAAATTGACCAACGTTTGAGTAATGTGTCTTGACCAGTGGGAGGCATATGAAATGTGGAGACTATTGAAGGCAGAGAGAGAGAGAGAGAAAGAGGCAGAAAATAAGTGGGTGGGGACGCGAGATAGTAGTTAGATGGATTATGCTTTTTAAAGAGGTATTGAATTGTGGAATAAATACAGAACTATTAAAAGAATGGAAAGTACTTCAGACGGAATGCCAGTGGGCAGAGGAATAGGAGATGGGCTAAGGCAGAGAAAGAAAGCGCTGATAAGAGTTCGCAGAACAAAGCCGGTACCAATAAGTCTTCTCGAGGTCCACTCGAGACCCTATGTCTGGCAATGGCGACCCTGTCTATAGAAGAAGGGGGAGGTGGCCAATCACAATCTGGATCACTGTCCAATCACAGCTCAGACCACTCCCATTTTGAACATTAGCGCGCCCACCATTACATTAAACTACTATCTTTGTTCATTTTAAATTCTCACTCCAACAAAAAAGACGACTTTTGCAAACCTCCCAGTCCTAGTTCACAAATTCTGCAAATTGGTTCCCATAGAAACAAAGATTTTTTTAAACCGAACGACTTTTGTCAGATAAGGGAGGAGAATGTAAAATTAACACGGAGAGACGTCTCTAATGTTTTGCACGATTTTTTTGGAAACGAGGGGGTTGCGCCACTTTGGCTAATTCTCAGATAAATTTGTGTAATTGATGTATATTTTGCCTGTTTTTTGTATTACTTTTCTTTCAATGTTCGAAGGGTAGTATGTGTTCAAAACCAAAACCAAAAGCTCTCTAAAAAGGTATTTTAAAAAGCTCTTTCAAGTTGTCACCCATCCAAGTTCTGGCTCTTATTTGATTACTTGAATCTCCATTTTCTTTCGAGTTGTCACTCATCCAAGTTCTGTTTCTTATCTAACTCAAGTGCTCAGTGTTCTTTTCAAGGCATTGCTACCAAGATACTAGCAGCTTCATTTTCCTGTGTTCAGGATTTCACTGTCTTTTTAATTTCTCCCAAAACCTATCGGGATACTTGACATCCAGGGCCAGGCTATATTCATCTATATACCCCTTTTGATGAAATGGTCCATGTCAGATGAAATGGGATGTCATTGAATGAGTTTGCAATCGATGAAAATTAATTGTTTATTCTTTGTTTTCTCTTAACTTTAATTTTTTTTCCCTATTTCATACCTTTTGAATTGAGTTCAAATAGAGACCTGAATTCCACGATGGCCATGTAGCATTCAGGTAGATGTGTTAGATGAGATTGGAGATGCCTTTATCTCAGAACAAAATCTGTTAATTTGAAATTGTAAATTTGGGGAGATAGATTGGAACAATTGGGAATATTTTTAAATTGTTTTTTTAATAATTATCTATTTTTTAAAGGGTCTGCCTTATAGGTAGTTAATTAGTGATGTCACATCCCCCACAACCAGTAGAATTCTGGATTAATGGAGGGAATGAATAGGACACTAAAGAGCGTGGAAGTTAGTTATGACCTACAGGCCCACAGCAATGAATTAATTACATACACACAGCAATTAAGCACAACCTTGTCAGTCTTGCATTCACAGGGGTTGAAAACGCAGAAGCCACTGCCAGTTGAACACAGACACCGTCCATACTACTAGGATCGGACAAAATTTGGACTGTGTTGGAGGGGACTGTACCAGGTGTGACTATGACACCAACCACCGTGAAGATTGAAGATTACCCCAGTTGGAGACATCTGATAAGATTGACTGTAAATGGAGGAGAACCAAGAAAGGACAATGGGGCTATTGACCCTACTTTTTATCCTGAGGTTGGCCCAGATGGGCTGGGCTTCGGGAAACAACTGCTGCACCAAGACGTCCTGAATAAGGCTGACAACTGTCCTTATGTTTATAACACTGACCAAGATGGATCCATTACCACAGGTTCTTGAAGTAACCAGAAAAAGGTGGCAGCTTATCCCGGAGCTACAGATCGAGCTGAAACAGATGAGAAATGTGCTCACCAATGCCCAGTCTGAAAATGACCATCTCGCTTCCATCACACAGCAGCTGAAGGAGAGCAATCAGGTTGTGGAGTTGAAAAGCCTTGATTTTGGAGTGCAATTCAGTTACAGAACTGGATTGAGGTAAATCCCAGCCGGGATCAAAGTGAGGAGCTGAGTTGGGATGGATCAGACAGCCAGTTGGCATTGATGGAGAAGGAAGAAGAATGCTGGTTTCACACACTGATGGACAACTTGGAAGAAAGAACGTCTCGATTTGTGAAAAGAAACTACATTTGTGATGAATGTGGACAGACTTTCAAACAGCGGAAACAACTGTCAGTTCACCAACTGCGCCATACTGGAGCAAAACCTTTGCAGTGTGAAGTTTGTGGTTTCTAGTGCAGGCAAAGAGCATCCTTGAAATACCATATGACCAAGCACAAGCCAGAAGCTGAACTTGAATTTGCTTGTGACCAATGTGAGAAGCGATTTGAGAAGGCTCACAATTTGAATGTTCATATGTCCATGGTTCATCCCTCGACCCAGAGTACAGATAAAAACAAACCTATTGAAATTGAATCATCAGCTAAGTTTGGAAACATTAATTAAACAGGAACCCAGTTAATAGTTATTCAACAGCTAAATAATGAGTCTAAAGGATCTTGCACCCCTTTTCAATGTTAGCAAGACACAAAGGATTAACATGAATAAATGCAATCAAGCCAGGCTCACCTATAATAGGTAGAGCAAAGGAAAGGTTATTGTGGAGAACATAGTTCTGAGCATTATAGCACACCAGTTCCAGAGACAAAGTCCAATGTCTGCAATGGGGTAGAGGTGCATCAGGCAGAATACTAGCAATTGGAAGGACTGTTCAGAACACTGATAACAGAGGGGAAGAAGCTAATTTGTGTTGTAGTGAGGCAGGGTTCAAGTTTGCCACAGTTACATCCTGGACATGCATTCAAATCGCAGTGTTGTTTTGAATGAGGGACAGTGCCCATCCAGTATAAATAAGGACTCAATGGAGGAAGTTCTGGATGGTTCAATAACCCTTTCACCTCGGAATGGAACAGTGACTGAAAATGGTGAGGGTGATAATGTTGCGAAGCATCAACCTGCCCCAGTGTTAGCAGACTTTCAGCCTTGTACATATAGTGGAACCACTTCGGCGGATGTGGACAACTGGGAATCCCCATTGAAGGATATGTTCTTGCGCTCAGATCCTGAATATACAGAGTGCTCTTGGGAAAAAGTTCAGGTACAAGATGCAACTCAACCATTAAATGTGAAAAAAAAACAGTTAACTGCAATGAAGCATCTTGTTCTATAAGAAATGATGTTGTGGATGGATTGGAGTCCAGTGATCTTTCTGAAAGGTATTTATCAAGTGAAGATAACAGAGAAACAAAAGTTAAGAATGGCTCTTCAGATGAGTCTTTTCAACCATATTGGAAGAAGAAGAGTAAGTTACCAGTTAAACGTGGCCGGAAACCAAAGTCAAACTTGGAAAGGGAAGATTTCCCCACCATGTATCGATGTCAGTATAAGGGTTGCTGTGCTGTTTACAGAGGAGTTGATGAACTTAAGAAACATATAAAAGAGCAGCATGAAGAGGTACGTGAAAGACCTTGCCCCCACCCAGGAGGTAACAAGGTGTTTCTGATTGATCGCTACCAGCAGCACCATGTAA
Organism: Malacoraja senta; assembly: GCA_038087875.1. NCBI lineage: Eukaryota > Metazoa > Chordata > Chondrichthyes > Rajiformes > Rajidae > Malacoraja > Malacoraja senta. The sequence continues at coordinate 14,076,497 of CM075989.1, forward strand.
AGCTGATCCATACAGAAGAAAGAACATCTTTACAGATCAGGAGGAAGTGCAAAGCCTTTGGTCACAACTTCGGGAAGACAAACCACATTTGATCAACAATCTTGAAGCATTTTGAGCTCTATCGTATGACCAAGGGTCTAGAGAGAGAGAAGCTGAACATTTTGAAACAGATGGAGCTCTTGAAAGAGATTATGCATAACCCTATCCAGGAAGACAATGACTCTGACCTGGTGGGTAATCAGTGTGATGACAATCAGGACATTGATGAGGATGGCAATGATGGCGTTTCTGATGAGAAGGACAATTGCCGTTTTGTTCCCAACCCTGACCAGATCGATGCCGATGGTGACAGCAGAGGAGACAACTGCAAAGACGACTTTGACAACAACATCCCAGATATCTATGACATGTGCCCCGAGAACAGTGCCATCAGTGAGGCTGACCTGAGGAAGTTCCAAAGGGGACGATGCAGATTGTTCCTAAGTGGGTAGTGCACAACAAGGGCAGGTAGTGCACAACAATGTTACCTTCTACGTCAACAGAGACCACAATCTATGCTGGCTTTGTCTTTGGCTTGCAGTCCAGCAGCCGCTTCTACGTGGTGATGTGGAAGCAGGCCATCCAAACCTACTGGGAGGAGAAGCTGTCCAAACCCATGGATACGCTAGCGTCTAGACCAAGGTGATGAACCCCACCACAGGATAAGAGGGGGGAGCACCTCACCTGTGCAACGATCTACGAAGAGACTGGCAACACCCTCGGACAGGTGCGAACTTTATGGCACAACCCCAATATCGGCTGAAAGGATTACACCGCCTACAGGTGGCACCTGATCCATTGACCCTAAACAAGCTTCATCAGGATGGTTGTCAATGGTTGTCAATGAAGAGAGTGAGAACTGGTTGCCAGTTGGTTTGATGGACTTTGGGGTAGTATTGAACTGGTAGCCATACCTTTTGTTTGATGGACTTTGGGGTACTGTGATATATTATGGCTCTATCATTCTGCTAATCATTGCTCTAATACTTGCGACCATTGTGTATACCTACCGAGGACTGTGAATGTTATCACATTTGATAAAAAGCAGGGAATGAAAGAGCTAATAGTCAAATCTAAATTGGAGTCATTCTTCTACAAAAGCATGGCCTAGAAAAACAAAAGAATGACATTGTAAATTATATGGAACACAATATGGAGGACAGATTGTCTTTTCAATAAAGACATTAAGATGGTAGCCTGCGTAATAACATGTGCTTCTTTTCAAGGCCATAAAGATGCCAAGATTGAAAAAAATAGCTGATGCTCCAGAGATAAGTAATAACTTGTTATTGGATGAGCTTGATTTGGACCCAGCTTTCTTATATTCTGAAAGGCTGCAGAATATTTCAGTCATGCCATATTCAGACTTGGTAGGAGTGTTATACTGATAAGAAAAATGTATAATTATGCTAATTGTCCTTTGTTCTGTGAGTGGGAGCCCGAGAAGCACTGAGCAACGTTTGTGCTCATTGTAGATCGCCACTCCCATCTGACGAATCAATTAAAGATTCGTGGTTTTACCTTTAACAGTTTTTGTTACTATCTGCTTTTAAGAAACGAACTTTGACAAAGGGGAATGATGTCCGTTATTACCAATAACGATATAATGGATTAAGGTATTATAATTGTATGTAGTTGAAATAATGTGATAGTTAATATACAGAAAGACACAGAGTGCTGGAGTAACTCAGTGGGTCAGGCAGCATCGCTGGAGATTATGAAGTCTGCTGAATTACTTCAGCACTTTGTGTCGTTTCACCTTAAAACGAGGGCCGATGCCACCAGTCTGCACAAGCAAGCCTTTCTTCACCGGTTGAAGCGGCTGTTGTTCCGACTCCTGTTGTAAATACCAACATTACGCGCCTCGTCTCCGTGGGGCTCCCTCCCCTCTCGCCTGACGCTTTGTCTATTGATGGCTGAATAGTTTGTGCTGTTATCTGTTATAGAACATCAGTTAAGTATTTTTTAACAAGTATAAGAAGTTACCAATATGGAGAAAAAAAGTTACGCATCTTTTAATATTTTGTGGAATTGGAAGAAGTTCTTCATTAAACCTCCAGAGGTCGTAGCAGTATTATAAATAGTTCAACTGCTAACAATGCTGTCACCATTTTTATTAGATTTGTACCACAGTCAATTGTCATTTTTCAGAAGTTTCAGTGTACATCTGAATGACATTAGATTTGTGGATTTTATGCTATCTGCTTGTCCAACCACCCTTTCTTTGCAGGTCTGTCTGACATTTTTTTTAGAACTAAAAATACAAAGCTATGTATTTGTAGGTGAGCTTAATCCAGAGTAGCACAGTGTGCCCATTTCTGGGTGACTTGGAACTCACAGGACCCTTGGCATTTCTGTTGCATTTTAATTTGTTGTCTTTCCTTTCCACCCCTCTCACCCGCAAAGTATTGTCAATAATAGTGTTCTGGCCAGAATTTTTCTCCAGTAAAACTTGTAGTTTAAAAAAAAAAAAGACAATTCTTATTTAATCACAGAGCAACCAGTTTATACTAATCTTATTTCTCTTGAGACTCTGGTGTTTAAAGGACAAGCTTTCAACCTGCATTATGTGTTCTCACTGAGGTCTGTGCCCCCCCCCCCCCCCACCCCACCCCCCGTGACTGAAATGCAGCCTAATTTATTTATGTGTCTGTTTATTTTTTTACATATATATTCCATTTTGGGACATATGACAATAAAAAACTCTTGACTTTATGTGTCTGCCTGGATTGATTTCCCTGTGGAGGCCAAGGTCACAGTCATTTTCTACTTCCAAACGGGATAATACCAGGTTGAAATCTGACATACCTTACAGTTTGCTGCTCACTACTGCATCAAGGAGTGCACCTAAACTCTTCAAGTCAAGTTTATTGCTCAGATGCAAGTACAGTGAGGTAAAGAACAATGAAAATCTTGCTTACAGCAGCATCACAGGAACAGTGCTTAGCGAAGATACAAAAAATATAAATTGCACATAAATTCTACAAGACAATGAGAGGAAAAAGACTGCAAAAAACAAGACATTAGTGTAGAAATATGTAATTAGAAAACAAGTCCATGATAGTGCAAGAGATGGTCCATTTTGTTCTGTTGCTGATGTAGGATTAGGATTGCTCAGGTTGGTTTAAGAATCTGATATTTGCATTTCAGTAGCTGTTCCTGAACCATTATTCTGTAGTTACCGCCTATTGGTAGCAGTGAGAAGGGGGTATGGCCCCTTGGAGGGGAAACATGATTGATGGATGCCACCTTCTCGAGGCAATGCCTTGTACAGATGGGCTAGGCTGAGTACATCACTCTGTAGCCTCATGCATACCCATGCATTGGAGTTGCCATACCAGGCCATGATGCAACCAATCAGGATACTTTCTACAGTACATTTGTAGACATTTGTTAGAGTATTCAGTGACATGCCTTACCTCTTCAAACGTCTCAGAACGTAGAGGTGCTGGCATGCCTTTTTCACAATTGCATCGATGTGCTGGGCCCAGGACAGGTCATTGGAGATGTTAAATGCTGTTAACTCAACTGCCAACACACCAATGAAAACTGGCACATGGTTTCCTGACTTCCCCTTTCTGAAGTCAACGATTAGTTCCTTGGTTTTGGTGATGCTCAGTGAGAAGTTGTTGTTTGGTTCCACTCAACCCAGTGTTTTATTTCTCTCTGGTATGCTGACTCATCACCACCCATTATTTGGCCAACTAGTTGTGTAGTTGATGATTTTATAAAGTGAGTTTGTACAGAGCAGACCAGTGCCTTTTGGCCCACCCATTTATACTAATCCCACTTGCCTGCATTAATTTAATTTCCCTATTTGTCTCGCTCATTAAAGTACCTGTCTGGATGCCTTTTGCTACTGTACAACCTCCACCACTTCTTATGACAGCTCATTCTGGGTCAACTAAAACCTGTTCTTGTTAACCTTTTCTGCAGCCTCTCTAGCTTAATCACATCTTCCCTGTAGTGTGGTGACCAGAACTTCACAATTCACATTCCAAATGTAGTCCAACTAACATTTTGTACAAAGTCATAAAGTTGACAGGCAGAATATATTTCCCAGTGTGAAAACATCAAAGACTAGAGGGAATAGGTTTAACGTCAAAGGGGAAAAGTTCTAAAATGTGAGGGAAACGTTTTTTATGCAGAGTTATGTGAGGGAAACATTTTTTATGCAGAGTTATGGGTGCCTGGAATGTGATGCAAGGCCTGAAGGATGAAGCGTGTAAGATGGTGGTGTTCAAGAGGCTTTTAGACAGACATATAGATATACAGGAAATAGATAACCTGGTGGCGGTGGAGATTTGTTTAATTTGGCATCCCATTCGGCACTGACATTGCAGGCCAAAGGGCCTGTTCCTGTTCCCCCTTGCCAAATGCCCCTTTACCTGCAAACAGGCTTTTTCAGTTCACCTTTTGGGAGTTCCTCCTCTTGTCAATTTAGCCCAGTGGATGGCACAGGGAGTAATCCTGAGATTACAATAATTGTGGTTCTGCATTTTAAACTTCTGGATGTCACCCGGTTATTCATTTTTCAGGGGATCTCTTTCTTGCCTGTCGTTGGTACAACTACGGGCCATGACCTATGGTTGCTCCCCCCATCACTTTACCGAATGTTAAGAATTTTTCAGCCAAATATATTAAGAGACAATGTACATAGCGTATTGTATGTAGTTGGTACCAGATCAGCTATTATCTTTCTGAATGGTCAGACTGGTTCAAGGGGCATATAGCCTCCACCAGGCCCTGTGTTCAATTAATATTTCTTCATGCAAGAATTCGAAACAATTTTCAATGTTTCCAATTTTCAATGGTCATATTTCACTTATAATCGTTTAATTATTTTATTATGTCACCTGCAGATAGCACTTGCGAAGACTTAGATTGTGACTTTACACGTGATCATAATAGTCCATCAATAAAAGTTGGAAATGGACAAGTGAAGCAACTTTCTCGGTTGACTGACTTGAACATCAAGACCAAATGGACACAGGGGAAAGGATTAAGGTAGCATATACATTTATAAGTACATCTTTTTTTAAAAAAAAGATTTTAAATTGATGCTGAAATTGTTTGTTTTGCACGGCCTGTGGCTGATTCTTGAATTTTCCAAAGATATCTATTTCAGACTGTAATTTAAAAAAATGAACACAGAGCTTATTCTATTTGTGAGGTACCTTGAAGTAATTTCAAGATGATTGTACTAGTATTTAAAGAATGCATGTTAATATGTGGAAACATCTGTGCATATGTAAATGAAAGTCCAAACATGTGCTCAAAGAAAACTGTAAGATCAATATATCTTGAGGCAGCCAACACCATTCCACGTTTAAAGACAATCCTGATTACTGCCAAGCCTAAATCCTCATTTTCTTTTCCATCGACACTTGCCTAGTCCCAACCTCTTGAACTTTTGAGTCTCCAGACGTTGCAGCAAGTTATCAACCCTGGCACTCGCTCATCCCAGAGCTGCTGTGATGCAAGCACTTGAACTTCTGCCATTCTTGCTGAATTGCTGTGTTAGGTTTTGTGCTTTAGGAACTATAAAAATGTATACAACTACTAGACATTTCTTTCTTATGACCTGGAGATATTACACACTTTAATTCTCAAGGCATTGTCACTGTAAAAGAAATTGAAGTTGCAATTGGAGGTAATGAGTCCTTATTTTGTGGATGCGAGGAGTAGTATAGCAGGCTGAGTGGGAACCTTTAGAGATTTATAAAATCATGAGGGGCATGGATATCATGAATGGTCACAGCCTTTGTCCAGCTTTGGGGAATTTAAAACTAGATAGAGTGTGTAGGTTTAAGGTAAGAGGGAAAGATTTAAAGGGGATCTGAGAGGCAACATTTTCATACAGAAGATGGTCAGAATAATCTGCCAGAGGAAGTTGTAAAGGAGTGTACAGTACAATTTTTAAAAGACATTTGAATAGGTACATGGATGGAAATGGTTGAGAGGGATATAGGCCACATAATAATAATAATAATAATAATAATAATAATAATAATAATAATAATAATAATAATAATAATAATAATAATAATAATAATAATAATAAATAAGTTTATTGGCCAAGTATTCACATACAAGGAATTTGCCTTGGTGCTCTGCCTGCAAGTGACAACATGACATACAGTGACAGTTAGGAATGACATATAAAACATTAAACATTAATAACAAAACATTATTGATTAAACATGTGAATTAAATAATATACCAGAGCAAAAGGAGGCTACAGATTTTTGGTTATTGAGTAGAGCTACTACTCGTGGGAAAAAAAACTGTTTTTATGTCTGGCTGTGGCAGCTTTGACAGTCTGGAGTCACCTTCCAGAGGGAAATGATTCAAAGAGTTCGTGGCCAGGGTGAGAGGGGTCAGAGATGATCTTACCCACTCGCTTCCTGGCCCTTGCAGTGCACAGTTCGTCAATGGAGGGAAGATTGCAGCCAATAACCTTTTCAGCTGATCGGACGATTCGTTGCAGTCTCCGGATGTCATGCTTGGTGGCTGAGCCAAAGCAGACCATGATGGAGAAGGTGAGGACAGACTCTACGATGGCCGTATAGAATTGGACTATCATTGCTTGTGGCAGATTGTGCTTCCTCAGCTGTCGCAGGAAGTACATCCTCTGTTGTGCCTTTTTGACTGTGGAGTCGATGGTAGCCCCCCACTTAAGGTCCTTGGAGTTGATGGTTCCAAATAACTTAAATGACTCCACAGATGTGACTGAGGTGTTGTTGATGGTGAGTGGGGTGAGGGAAGGGGAAGCTCTCCTAAAGTCTACAATCAATGCAAATGTATGCAAATGAGACCAGTTCAGGTCAGTACCTTAGTCGGCATAGACAAGTTGTGCCAAAAGGCCTGCTTCCATGTTGAATAACTGTGATTCAATAGTTTTCATATAAGAGATGTTATATGTTCATCTTCAACTATTGCTCTAACCTTTCTTTGTAACTTGGCAATCCTATACCAGTAATCTTTTTCTGCATGACCTTTTGCATTTAAATCGCTTTCCATTCTGAGCAACAAAGAATGGACACACTATGCAGGTATCATCTAACCAGAGAACTGCCCCATTTCATTATGAATATTTCTTTGGTGTTGATCTACTGATACTATTTGTGGGTCTTCCATATGATGCTATGCCTGACATTCTCAATACCATTATAAATGCTCCCTTTCCACCTGGTGTGGCTGAGCACCAGTGATTGCCCAGAATCAATGTTGTGATTTTTGCATTTTATTCCACGAAGGCTTTGATCAAATCAGGATGAACTTGTAATGAGATCTAATGAAACATCTGATGTCAAAGTGAATTTTAGTAAGCCGTGGCAATATTTCGTGGAATTACATGCAGTACACATGATAAGTGTAACGGATGATGTGGTTTACATTAATCGTTATTAAATATATCAAAGGTTGTAGTTCATCAGCTGGATCATCGTTTTTTATTGGAATTAATAGGATTGGTGTTTAACTGCCATTTCAGTGATGATGAGCATTCATGGCCCATAGAGGGAAGAGTGGACTGCAATCAAATATTTGGCAGTACCACCTTAAAGCTGAAGCTGGTACCAAATATCAACTTTATTTTTCGTTTTGGCTGTCATATCAATAAAAACATTGAGGCATGATTGCACATTGAGAGGATGTTGTTGCAGTAAAAGTTAATAGAAACTTTGGTGGAATAAGACATCTTCACGATTGTTTACAGTCATGACGGACCCGGAATGTTTCAGGGTTGTGCACTGCTGTTATAATTGAAGTGGGAGAAAGGGAAAGCGTACAGTAGTAAAGACAGCCGCAGCTAATAATGGAACGCTCTTGTGAGAGTAACTGCCAAGTATTTTAATTGGATCTTTCAGCCAGAGGCAGGTGTCTAGTTGATGACAGTCAAATTGGTTTGATGGTAAGTTTTAAAGTGGATGAGCTGTACTGCCAAACAAAATCAGATTGTGTTTTGTAGTCAGAAACCGTGATGATTTGTTTTTATATTTAGCAGAGCAGCCCAGAATGGGGTTGCTCTTCAGCGAGAATGTTTTGCTGCCAAGCAGGAATGATTTGTTTGTGAGCTTGGGAGTTGCTTTGCCAGCTGGGAATGATTGGTTTTCTTTGTGCTGGGGAGTTGTATCGGCGACAGGGATTAATATATTGTGCCTGAAAATGGTGATGTCAAATGAAAGTGATTCTTGTTACGTGCTAAGGAATTGCTTTCAAAGATACTGTTAAATTATACCATGTGGAATGAAAAACATAGTTAAAACAGCTGCATGAAAATGTGGCAGGACCGTAAAGCAGACTGAAACACAAAAAACAGATTGCTCAGGGCAGTATTGTGCCTTACAGCATCATATAATCTTAATTAACCAATGTTTACACTTAGCTGTGTCCTGAGACATTAATGGCATAATTCTATAGGAAATGTACTCAAATTGGGGAGATTAGTCATTATTTATGGTCAGGCCATGTGAATGCCCAAAATACTATGTTTTTAGATGCTCAATGATTGAGCACAGCTGTGATTCCAAATTCCATAGATTCAGCAAAGGTTTTTCTTTCCATCTCAATATTAAGTGGTTGACTCTGACCTGAGACTGTACCCCCTTTTCTAAACTCTCCAGCTGGAAGAAACGGCTTGTCAGCATTTAATCTATCAATTCCTCCAAGAATCATAGATGATTTAATAAAACCATCATTCATTGTTCTAAATTTCATTGTGTGTCAGAGAATCTTATTGGAAAATAGTCCTCTCATCCCAGGAACCAATCTAATGAGTCTCTGGTATAATACTAACATACCCTTCGTTGTGTACTGAGACCAAAACTGTGCATAGTACAATGTAGGAAGGAACTGCAGATGCTGGTTTACACCGAAGATAGACACAAAATGCTGGAGTAACTCAGTGGAGCAGGCGGCATCTCTCCATAGAAGGAATGGGTTTTGTTTCAGGTCAAGACCCTTCTTCAGACTGAGAGTCAGGGAGAGGGATACACAGTACTCCAGGGGGGTCTTGTCAAAGCCCCATCCAGCTGCAGCAAGGCTTGTTTACTCCTGCACTCCAACACACCTGTATTGAAGGCAAGAAAGTTAATAATTGCTTGCAACATCTGCATATTGATTTTGTGTTTTATGCGCTGGCAAACCCAGACACCTTGATGCAACAACACTTGCAGGTTTTCCCCCATTAAAATTATTCTGTTTTTGCTATTCTCCCTACAAGTGAATGAATGTATCTTCTGCCATCTTCTTGCCCAGTCATTCATTTCTCATACATTCCTCATATTTTCCTCACAAAATAAACTTGATTGGTTGAATGCCCTCCTTCATTTCCAGCTTCTGCTTACTTTCCTGTCATTTATTTCCACTTGCTTGCCCATTAACTTGATTTCCTTGCTAACCAACTATGCTAAGAGTAATTTGCAGTAGCCAATTAACCTACCAGCATGAGAATGGAAACTGGAGCATCCGGAGAAAACTAATGTGGTCACAGGGATAAATGTGCAAATTGCACACTGATGGCAGAGCTAATAGTGGATCTGTGTGACATCAATACTATCTGCTCTGCTGCTCTCCTGCCAATTTAACCATTTAGCTTTTGTAGATTCTTTGCATTCTCATGCTGGCTTATATTAGCAAGCTTTGGTACTTTAAGATTCTTTCCATCTAATACAGATGATTAACTGAAGGCCGAAGTACTGATCGTTGGAGCAGGAAACACCTTGCTGGAGCAGAGCATCTTGTAGTGGGGCTGTAAATTACTGAACATTTTCTGGGCAAGTTAATGAGATCTTATTCCTAAAATTAACAGAAAAACTAAGGATAAAAATTAAAAACAAAAACACAGGTGTTAGAAATCTGGCATAAAAGGAGAAGTTGCTGGAAAACTCAGCAGGTCAGGCAGCATCCTTAGGGAGAGAAACAGTCAGTTGTAGACATCTAAAAATTAAAGTTAGGTATTGAATGCATGTGTGGGAATGAAAATGCATGTGTGGCAGTCCTGATGTGGCAGTAAACTAGCCAGTTATGAAGATTATCTGACTCTTACTCACATAAACGTCTGTTTGATTTGCAATCTTATATTTGCAATAAAGTTTGGTTTCTTATTTTTGTTTTGATCGAAATACTGGAAATTAGTTAAAACATTGCTTAGCACTTCATTCATTAAATGAAAGGTAAGCATTTGAAGTAAGAACTCAGCAAATTAAATCACCAGACAAGGTAGTTTACATTGATCCAGCTCGACCTAAAGTTTTAAAATAATTTGTATTAAAAATGATTTGTATTTTGACGGGATACACCTCAGCCTGGTATGGCAACTGCTCTGCTCTTGATCGCCTGAACTTGCAGAGAGTGGTGAACACAGCCCGGTCCATCACAGGCTCGTCACTTCCTTCCATTTAGTTAATCTTCAAGAGAGAGTTAGATTTAGCTCTTAGGCCTAAGGGAATCAAGGAATATGGGGAAAAAGCCGGAATAGGGTACTGATTTTGGATGATCAGCCATGATCATATTGAATGGCGGTGCTGGCTCGAAGGGCCAAATGGCCTACTCCTGCACGTATTTTCTATGTTTAATATTGTGTTGCATCAGGAAGACTGGAACTATCGTCAAGGATGCCTGCCACTCTGGCTGTTCCCTTATCTCTCTTCCATGTTCTGGGAGAAAGCACAGGAGCTTGAAAGCCAGAACACCAGAACAGCTTCTTCCCTACTGCTTTCTGATTCCTGAATCAATACCTCTTTCACACCCTCTTCCAGAGATGCTGCCACGCATTCTAACACTCTACCTCATTTGGTTATTCTGTTATTGCACCTTTGCATTTTTTAGACTGCACTGCTATCTTTGCACCATTCTGCACTGTTTTGTATCTGTTGTATTTATTATTGTATCTGCAATTCGTGTGTTTAAGAAAGAACTGCAGATGCTGGAAAAATCGAAGGTAGACAAAAATGCTGGAGAATCTCAGCGGGTGAGGCAGCATCTATGGAGCGAAGGAATAGGTGACGTTTCGGGTCGAGACCCTTCTTCAGAAGGGTCTGAAGAAGGGTCTCGACCCGAAACGGCACCTATTCCTTCGCTCCATAGATGCTGCCTCACCTGCTGAGTTTCTCCAGCATTTTTGTCTACCTTATAATTCGTGTGTACTGGTTACTCTGAACTTCATGCAAGCAAGGAATTTCTTTGCGCCCAGATGTATATGACAATAAACTAACCTGAATCTGTACTGAGTTCAATTGTTTTGTCTTGTTAATGTCTGCCCCCTCTTAAATTATCAAGGTTCTTAACGTGGACTTCCTCCGTCCATTTCAATAAAAAAACAGCCTGAATATGAATACATTGTCTGTTCTGTACTTCTTCAAACTATCTGTCAGTTTTGGGGACTGCCTGAGAAGAGTGTCAAGGTCACCTTATTCAGAGGCATACAGTATTTTATGAATGTTGTTCAACTTGGTTAATTCTATTACTATATTTTATTTCTAGTTTAAACTAATGTTTCTGATTCGCTTCAATGTTCTGAATTTATAGTTTTAAACAGAAAGCACTGGAACTTTTTGAATGAAAAATAGTTTTTCATGCATATGAAATAAATGATGGAAACCAAAATAAAAACAGAAAATGCTGGAAACACTCAGCATGTCAGGCAATGTGATTATGTAACAAAAACAAGTTTTTGATCATCAGATGGTTGGTTGGGGGCGCTGCGAGTCGGCTGCCCTGCCAGCAGCGTGTTTGTTATTTCGACATTCTTTGTTTTTTTTGGTGTGTCCAAATGTTAGTTTAGGTGTCTCTCGGTATGTCTTGTGGTGGGGGGGAAAAGGGGGAAACTGCTTTTGGTCGCATCCTCGACGGAGAGGCGACTTTTTTTCATGTCGCCCTCCTCGTGGCCTAACAGCACGGATTGGAGCGGCCTTTCTCGGAGTCGGGCCTGGAGCTTCAACAGCGGGCGCAGCATGAACTTTTCAATCGCGGAGCGGGGCGAACCCTTGCTGGGGGTCGCCAGAGAGGCGTGCACCGATCGCTGGCCTGTTATAGGCCACACGCGGGCGTGGCGTAGACTTACCATCCGGAGTCTAGGATCCCTTGCCGGGGATCGCGGGAGAAGAGCTCCGACCGCCGGCGTGTGGCCTATAACATCCTGAAGCTGCGGTCTCCGGTAGGAAAGTGGCGGATTTGGGCACTCCAAGCCGCGGAGTGTGTTTGACCGTCCCAACGTCGGAGTTTGGATCATCCCGACGAGGGGCCTGTACATCTGGCCATCCGTAGTGGCGACTACGGGGGGTTTATGGCCCTGATCATGGATTAACAAAGGAGGAGGACTGACTGAACTTTGTTGCCTTCCACCACAGTGAAGAATGCTGTGGTGGATGTTTGTGTTAAATTCTATTGTGTATTGTGTGTTCTTTTTTTTAAGTGTATCACTGCTGGCAAAAATCATTTCACTGCACCTTCGGGGGCATGTGGCGAATAAATTTGACTGACTTTTTTCTTTCCACAGATACTGCCTAACTTGTTGAATGTCGCGAGTATTTTCTGTTTTTAACCTCAGATTAGCAGCATCTAGTTTTTTTTAATTTCCCAATGATGGAGCAATGAACATGAATAAATTCTCGACAAGTTATAGATTGAGTTGTACCCTTGTATAATGTATATTTCTCCCATGTTTAGCTTTCCCATACCTATCTGCAGTAGGGGTAATGAGAGTACCGTGTGGGCTGAGCTAACAGGTGGAGCATGCAACATATTGGTGGAGTAATATGACTGTTTTTCATCATATTTTCCCACCCTCACATTGCAAGATCCTGCATATTGTTGTTCAAGTACTAGGCGGAATCGCAAAGTGTACAGATATTGATGGCTAGACTAGGAACGTCTCACTTCAGAAATTAGCAAACCCACATGTATTGCTTAAAATCAAATATTGCATCAAGATAAAAATTATTTTGAGGTGACTGCAAACTATTTAAGCAACCATATTGTGGCAACCTTCACTTTTGATGGATGCTGTGACATGTTGCACAGTTCTTAAATGCTTATATGGGTGATAATGGTGTTCAGCATTCAGTGTCTGCCTCATTTTTTCAGCTGTCAGTTTCTGCTGCCTCTGTTACTGCTTTCCAATATTGAGTTCAACCCAGGCCATCAGTGCATCAAAACAGGACAACAATCTTAAAAATATATTTTTCCTGTCCGTTGTGGAATGGGTAAATGTAATAAAAGGATCCATTCAAAAATATTTATATTTGTATACATGCAAAATATTTTGCAAGATTGGGAAAAGTGATTATTTCACATAGTCAGGAACAACCTTGTTGGTTCTATTGCCTCATCTTTAAAACAGCATTGTTTATCATACTAATACTGTTTTTAGAAGACATAAATAGCAGTTTTCAAGGTTTCCAGAGCAGCATTCGATCTTTTACCATGCTGTGTTAGTTTCAGCATTTGCTGTGACTTTGATCTATTGCATGTTTGGATAGGGAGTCAAAATCTATTTCTCATTGTTGTGGCATCAAATACACGCGGGCATAAGTTTAAGATGAAAACAAGGAATTTGAAAGGGGATTTGAGGTTTAAGTATTTTATTCATAGAGTGCTTGATAACCGGGAATGCACGGCAAGGAATGTGTTGGAATCGGATGCAATCACCATGTTGAAGAAACATTTTGGACTGACACTTGAATAGGTTAGGCCTAGCAGGACAAATGGGATTAGTGTAGATGGGCAGAAGAATCGGCAGACTTGTGGTGGTTCGAGAGGCATGTTCATGTGCTGTATATCTCTATGACTCACAGACTCTGCTGGCAATGGCTTGGAAATCAATTTGATATAGAGAGAATGGTGATGTATGTATTTTGTGGGCTTGATGTCACTGAAGGCTTATGGTATGTGTTCTGGAGCCCTATGGCTCTGTGCATATCTGGCCTCTTGCTGATCAAGCCGAAGAGACGTATCTGAACTCTCGGTATTACACCAGCCATAGTTGATGCATCTAGTTTGTTATCAATCATTTTAAGAGGTCGGTGCCCTTCATTAAAAGTTAAATTTTTTTCTCAACATGATTGTGTGAGTACCTTCATTAGAAGGACAACAGTTCAAGAAAGTGGCTCATCTCAACCTTTCGAGAATAGTTACAATGAGCCATAAATGTTAACCTTGCCAACAAAGCTCAGTAGTGAATTATAAAACAATAATGGACTTTGAAGTGAAGTTATTATTTATTGTTTATGAATATTTAATTTTTAAAAATTATTTAACCTTTTTAAACTGTTCGTGATCATCAGAACAATTGGGAATCAGTGAAAATGCTTTTCAACAGAAAATACTTTGCAATGCATAGATAGGGTGGATAGTCAGAACCTTTTCCCCAGGATGGATAAAATCTAATACTAGAGAGCATAGCTTTAAGGTTACAGGGGTAAAGTTTAAAGGAGATGTGCGTGGCACCTTTTTTACACAAGGTGGTGAGTACCTGGAACGCGCTGGTGGTAGAGGCAGGTACGATAGTGGCATTTAAGCGGCTTTTGAATATGCAGGGAAAAGTGGGAAATATGCAGGTGGATGAGAGGTGGCCTTGGCTTCATGTTCGGCACAGATGTTGTGGACCGAAGGGCTTTTCATGTGCTTTACTGTTCTATGTTCCAACACCATAAGCTATTAGGATACCTTGGAAGTGTGTGGGCCAAGGTGCAAATCATCAACCATTGGCGTTTGCAGTTGGTCCACCGCAGTAAAGCCAGCCAACATTTCAAGTCACACAGCCACAGAAGCGAGAGGCATGGGTTCAGCGTGTTCTGGCCTAGCTTGTGGAGCTCGAATAGCTGGCATCTTGGTTGGTACTGGACCCCAAGAAACGGAGTTTGTCGAGTGCCTCTGAGATGGATTCTTAGAGCAGCTTGCACTGGAGCCTACCAGGGAGAAGGCAACTCTGGATTTAGTGTTGTGTAATAATCTGGATTTGATAAGAGAACTCAAGGTAAAGGAACCATTAGGCGGGAGTGACCAGAATATATATTTTAATCTGCGATTTGAGAGGGAGAAGGTAAAATCTGAAGTGTCAGTATTGCAGTTGAACAAAGGGGACTGTGGAGGCATGAGGGAGGAGCTGGCCAAAATTGACTGGAAAGTGACCCTTAGCGGGGTACACGGTGGAACAGCAATTCCAGGAATTTCTGGGAATAATCCTGAAGATGCAGGATCATTTCATTTCAAAGAGGAGGAAAGATTCTAGGGGAGTAAGAGGCAGCCATGGCTGACAAGGGAAGACAAGGACAGTATAAAACTAAAAGAGAAGACATATAACACAGCAAAAATGAGCGGGAAGCCATAGGATTGGGCAACTTTTAAAGAACAACAGAAGGAAACTAAAAAGGCAACACGGGGAGAAAAGATGAAGTACGAAGGTAAGCGAGCCAATAATGTAAAGGAGGATAGTAAAAGCTTCTTTAGGTATGTGAAAAGGAAAGGATTAGTTAAGACAAATGTGGGTCCCTTGAAGACAGAAACAGGTGAATTTATTCTGAGGAAAAAGGAAATGGCAGACGAGTTGAACCAGTACTTTGTTTCTGTCTTCACGAAGGAAGACACAAACAGTCTCCCTGATGTACTAGGAGACAGAGGATCTAGGATGACGGAGAAACTGAAGGAAATTCACATTAGTCAAGACATGGTGTTGGGTAGACTGATGGGACTGAAGGCTGATAAATCCCCAGGGCCTGATGGTCTGCATCCCACGGTACTCAACGAGGTGGCTCTCGAAATCGTGGATGCATTGGTGATCATTTTCCAATGTTCTATAGATACTGATTCGGTTCCTGTGGATTGGAGGGTAGCTAATGTTATCCCACTTTTTAAGAAAGGCAGGAGAGAGAAAATTGGGAACTATAAGCCTGACATCGGTAGTGGGAAGATGCTGGAGTCAATTATTAATGATGTAATAGCGGCGCATTTGGATAGCAGTAACATGCTCGGTCCAAGTCAGCATGGATTTACAAAGGGGAAATCTTGCTTGACTAATCTTCTGGAATTTTTTTGAGGATGTAACAAGTAAAATGGATAAGGGAGAGCCAGTGGATGTAGTGTATCTGGACTTTCAGAAAGCCTTTGATAAGGTCCCACACAGGAGATTAGTGGGCAAAATTAGAGCACATGGTATTGTGGGTAGGGTATTGACATGATAGAATATTGGTTGGCAGACAGGAAACAAAGAGTAGGATTTAACGGTTCCTTTCAGAATGGCATGTAGTGACTAGTGGGGTGCCGCAGGGCTCGGTGCTGGGACTGCAGCTATTTACAATATAAATGATTTAGATGAAGGAATTAAAAGTAACATTAGCAAATTTGCAGATGACACAAAGCTGGGTGGCAGTGTGAACTGTGAAGAGGATGCTATGAGGATGCAAGGTGACTTGTACAGGTTGGGTGAGTGGGCAGATGCATGGCAGATGCAGTATAATGCGGAGAAATGTGAGGTTATCCACTTTGGTGGCAAGAACAAGAAGGCAGATTGTTATCTGAATGGTGTCAGATTAGGAAAAGGGGAAGTGTAACGAGACCTGGGTGTCCTTGTATATCAGTCACTGAAAATAAGCATGCAGGTGTAGCAGGCAGTGAAGAAAGCTAATGGCATGTTGGCCTTCATAACGATAGGATTTGAATATAGGAGCAAAGAGGTCCTTCTGCAGTTGTACAGGGCCCGGGTGAGACCACACCTGGAGTATTGTGTGCAATTTTGGTCCCCTAATGTGAGGTGATCTTGCTATTGAGGGAGTGCAGCGTAGGTTCACGAGGTTAATTCCTAGGATGGCAGGGCTGTCATATGATAAAAGAATGGAATGATTGGTCTTGTATTCACTGAAATTTAGAAGGATAAGAGGGGATCTTGAAAAAACATATAAAATTAGTAAGGGATTGTACACGCTAGATGCAAGAAACATGTTCCCGATGTTGGGGGAGTCCAGAATCGGGGGCCACAGTTTTCCGAACAAGGGGTTGGCCATTTAGAACTAAAATGCGGAAAAACATTTTCACTTTGAGAGTTGTGCATTTGTGGAATTCCCTGCCTCAGAAGGCAGTGGAGGCCGATTCACTGGATGCATTCAAGAGAGAGTTAGATATAGCTCTTAGGGCCAGCGGAATCAAGGGATATAGGGAGAAGGGAGGAACGGGGTACTGATTGTGGATGATCAGCCATGATCACATTGAATGGCGGTGCTGGCTTGAAGGGCTGAATGGCCTACACCTGCACCTATTTTCTATGTTTCTATCTGAAAACTGTTTGTGTGAGCTACCCCATCCTCTGGTGACACCAAAATAAATCTAATTTAATAAAGTTTCCTGCAGTTCAGTTAAATTATGCTTAAGGCGTCTGAAATTCTGCAGCACCGTTGATTTGGTATGGCATGTTGAGAAATAATTTGTGCAGAAATCATAACTGCATTCTGCGACCTGGAAATGCGGCTTTTGTGTAAATCTGAACATATTGATGTGACTATTTTGAAAATATAAAAGAAAAATGTTGCAAGGTGTTCTGAACTGCTGCTGCCCTCAGGTAAAAAGCTGCACCCCAATTGGCAGGTGGTGTCCAACATGTTCAGTCTTCAGTTTGTATTTGTTCATGAATTTCATTGAGTGGAGATTAGACATATTTCAATGTATACAATTCTTCTCAGTTGTTTACACCAGACTGGTGACCTAGCATGATTAGTAGAGATATAACCAATCATCTCCACTTTGTCTGGCACTGACATTGTCCCTTGAAACAGCCTCAACTTTGTACACAACTACACAAAACTACAAGCTGTTAAAGAGGAAACAATGTAGCTGGACTTCGCAATATGTAATATTTCAAATTGACAGTTGTCATTTTAATATCATTTAATTAAAGCTTGGGAAATAGCATTTTTCTCAGTAAAGATATTGCATCCATGTCTTCCTGTAGTACCACTGGTAATTGATCGTAATGAACTGGTCGTAGATTTGCATTTAGTTTTGAAGTCAAAGTCAATACGATGTTGGCAGAATTGTTTTCTGTACAGCAATCTGCACGGTGCTCTCTGGTGCTTTCACTAGAACTAAGTGTTGCTATATAATTGTTACTATATTGCTAAAACCGATGATGTTATTGAGGTTTTCTCCACATTCCACAAATTCAACATTTTGTGGCTATTAAAACTGAAAATGAAAATATAATAATATGAAAATGTAACTGAGTACTTTGAGCTGTATGTTTCTCATAGGAAATCACCGTAGCACTAAATTTTGCTTATCTTCTTTAGGCACTGAAGTAGATAAGGGAAATGATACGCTGCTATTGATAGAGGATCTCTCCAAAACAGGGCTCATTGTGTATTGTACACTAGGATTGATAGATTTCTATGGTAATAGATTTCTTACAACCTAGAAGATGAAGTATAAATTTCACTGAGGTATGTTGTGAAATTGAGCTATATTTCTGGTAATTTTGGGGCTAGTACAGATATGAAATTGAAAGTTGCAAATTGCTATACAAAGCCCAACTAGATTATTAATCCATTTATGAATCTAGTTGCCTCAAAAAGGCAAGCAATCACCGCCGTTATTTTCAGTGAGCAAATAGGAAACACCAATCAAAGGATGTGTAATAGAAATGTGCAGTTTGATGACCACTTTAAAATAATACGATATTAGCTGATTGATATGGATGCCTCTTTAAATCACATACATTATGTTACATTTTGGTTAAAATAGAACATGTTGTTATCTGTGTGGAGACTTCACTGATAACATCAGCGTTTGTGGGATGCCTGTTTGAACTTATGTAGTTTATATGGCGTAGGCACTTCCATTTAAATAAAAATGAACATTGTGGCAGATGCTGGAAATCTGAATTACAAACAAAGTGTTTGATTTACACATCATGTCAGACCGAATGCGTGGAAGGAGAAACAGTTAATATTTCACATCCAAGACACTTCATCACGAAAATGATGAATAATGAGCTGAGTTTAGATAATGACAATGAAGAAATGCAATTCATTTATAAGCCAGGATAGTATGCAACTTGGGGAATCTTCAGATGGTAATTGTCTGGTGTAACTGATGCCCTTGTCCTCTTTGGTGATGTGGTCATGGATGTGGGAGGTGCTACCAAACTGGCTGGGAAAAGATGTATTACATATCTTGCAGTTAGCACACATTGTACTACTTGCAGATATTAGAAATGCTGATTTGAAATGCTTCAGCACTTTTTCTTAGTGGTCTATTGGTTTAGTAATTTAGTTATTAGGAGTTTAAAGACTGTGTATAATATTTAACCACAGGTTTACTGTGTACTGCATCATACAGTCCAATAGAGCCAGATACCAGAGATAAAAAATCCCCTGCACTATCTGTTAAATTAACTTGGTGATTCAGCATTTGGAATATTATTTTTTATCTTAAATCAATATAATGTGTGTTAGTGATCAGCTATGTTATTGAGGTTTGCAGTATGAACCAGCTATTGCCAATCTATGCCAATATCTATATCTATACATTAAAAGTCTCATCTTGTGTGTGGCTGTGTGTATGTTTTGTATCTTCCTCAAAACACTACATGCTAGCACTTAAATTTTTACATATTCTAACTCACAATTTCCCCCTCCAAGCAGTGCTCAGGTTCATTTAAGATTTCATACTATATTTCACGTTATTCACAATTAAAGCTTTAAAAAAAGCCCCAAACCGCTACTCACAGAGAGCCTTTTCCCAGCAGCTTCCAGTGATGATGTCACAATGCCATCTCACAGATGTCCAATCACAATGGATTTCATTTACAATTGACATCACAATGGGACGTTGCCAACGGTAACCGCGGCTTCTCACATAGCCTTTTTCCAGCAGCTTCCCGTGATGACGTCACGATCCCACTCACAGTGCACCAATCACAATGGGCTCTCAAGCTGCCGAGTACCACATTGATATCACAATGGGACGCACTGTACATTTAAAATCAACTGGTGTTATCTGTCAGTTTGCTTCACTCTTTAAACTATAGAGGTACTCCAACAAGCAGAATTGACTGCAATCCCTTGTATTGATCATCTGCTTTCTGGAAGTGGAACAGGAGTGCTGTACTTACTCTTTCATTGTCCATGTTCAGTACCTAATACGAAGTCTGGAACTATTCTGAATGTTCACATGGTTTGTGTATAATTCAGCCTTTAGGAACATCACATAGTGTTCTTTTTATTTGTTGCTTAGTGGTCAAGTTATTTGGTCTTGCTTTCCATTAGGATTGGGAACTATCTGATCCTCCGCAGAGATAACAAAGTGTTCTTGGTGACTTTATTTTTGTAATCTGCAAGTCCAGCTTTACCTAAATTTATATCCAAGCGGTTGACAAGGTTAATACTATTTGTGCAGAAGCAGATTTTGACAGTGCCTGTGATGTAACAGGAACTCAGTTGTTTTCATCTGATGCTGGAAGCCTCACTTGTAGGTCTTAAGTAATGAATTTATCTGACATCTCTGATAGCGCCCTCCACCACTTTTAATCCTCCCACCAATCTCCTTAGGCATGTGGTGCTCACATGACCAGCCCCACCCACCATTTTCAAGGTTTTAAGGTCAGTTTATGTCGCATGTACCAGTTAAGGTACAATGAAATTTGAGTTATCATACAGCCATACTAAGTGAAAAGCAGTAAGACACACAACCACATAAAGTTAACATAAACATCCATCACAGTGGATTCCACATTCCTCATTGTGATGGAAGGCAATAAAGTTTAATCTTTTTCCTCTTGTTCTCCCGCGGTCGGGGCAGTCAAACCATCCGCAGTCGGGGCGATTAAAGCCCCCGCAGCTGACGATCGAAGCCCCTATCGAGGTGATCGAAACTCCCACGTCGGGGTGGTTGAAACTCTCTCCGCGGCACGGAGCTCCAGAGTTTTCTCTCCTTACCAGAGATCGCGGGCTTCACGATGTTGAATTCCACCAGGCCCCACGGTTGGAGCTTCGATCAGCAAAGGGATCGCAAGCTCCGCGATGTTAAAGTCCCGCAGACACTCGTGGCTTGGAGCACCCGTCGGTCTCCAGGAAGGGCTGCCAACTCCACGATGTAAGGCCACAGTGGGGACGGAGATACGATATGGGAAAAAATCGCATCTCCGTCGAGGTAAGAGATTGGGAAAAAAATGTTTCCCCCAACTCCCCCCGCATAAAACAAACCAAGGAATACTAAAACATACTCTTCAACACATACCAAAAATAATAAAAAGAAGAAAGGACAGACAGACTGTTGGCGAGGCAGCCACTGCTGGTGGCGTCACCCGGTGGAACTATTTTCCACTCTGCACCTGAATTCCAATCGAAATGCTCCAATTGGTAATTGGACCACTTGACTCAACTAATTTTGGCCTTATACTTGCCTATTACAACCCCCGTACCAATCCCCTGGAGCTGATCCTCCCCAATTTTCCATTCCTAGCTTCTCAACCCCTCTACTCATCCCCAAACACTCTCAATCTCAGATTTCTCCTGAGCAGCAGCTCTTGGTTTTGTTAGAACCTCTGAAGAAAAGGCCGTACCTAGTGTGCAGCTAATTCACTTGCTCACCAATACTAGCTCCAGGGCGAAAAAAAATCAGCTCTTCGTCAGTTCTGGACAGGTGTATCAGTCAAAATGTCTGCAATCTCTGCAGTGCTGGCAGTTCTAATGTCAGTTGCAGTTTACAATTATTTCTATTTGTTAAATATTATCCTTTGTCAGAACTGATATTTTCTTCAAGAATACTGCTAGTTAGGATGTGTAACACCAAGAATGTTATTCAGAGTTTTCATGTAGCAATAATAACCAGTATAATTGAATTTGAGATGATACAAAGATTGTGGACGCTTCAGGCAATAACCTGGTTTACCTATAAAAAGCCTATGACTAATTTACCAATGGCACAATATATGTGCAAAAAAGCCACTAATGGGCCTGTCCCACTTGGCGATTTTTTTTAGGCAACTGCCAGTGACTGTCATAGTCGTAGCAGGTTGCTGAAAAACCAGCGACAACCTGCATTATCCTGGCGACAACCTACGACAGCTCCTACGTCAGGAGAACTCAAGCTACGCTCGTTGGCGTCAAACCCACGGTCGCGGAAAAATTTTCAACATGTTCGATGGCGACCACCGGCGAACATGTGGCGACAGACTAGTCGCCTGTAGTTGCCTAAAAAATCGCCTAAGTGTGACAGGCCCATTACTTCCACACTGTAACTGGTCACCATGCACCCAATTCAGCCTTGTAATATGAGTGCAGCAACTAGTGTCAACTATCCCACCTCCAGGATATCACAACAAGAGTTTCACACAACAGTGCAGCATCCCCAACTATTATCAGATCCTTTTTAAATGATCGTCCTTCCATCATAAATGGTGATGCCCGTTGATGATTGATTGCACAATGTTCAATTCCATTTCCAATTCCTCAGCAAATGAAGCAGTTCATGCCTTAATGCGGCCAAACCTAGACAACATTCAGACATGGGCTTCATGTTCTCCTTCAAGTCGCACATTATCCTGACTTTGCATGTCCTTCATCATTGCCGAGTTTAACTTTTGGAGCCCCACGAGGACTACACTGGTTCAAAAAAGCAGCTCATCGCTATCCTCTCAAGGAAAATTAGGGATGATCAATAAATGGAGTATTGCGTATGGTTTTGGTCTCCAAATCTGAGGAAGGACATTATAACCATGGGGGGGAGTGCAGAGAAGGTTCACCAGACTGATTCCTGGGATGTCAGGACTTTCATATGAAGAAAGACTGGATAGACTTGGCTTATACTCGCTAGAATTTAGGAGATTGAGAGGGGATCTTATAGAAACGTACAAAATTCTTGTGGGGTTGGACAGGCTAGATGCAGGAAGATTGTTCCCGGTGTTGGGGGGGTCCAGGACAGGGGGTCACAGCTTAAGGATAAGGGGGAAATCCTTTAAGACCGAGATGAGGAAAAACCTTTTCACACAGAGAGTGGTGAATCTCTGGAGCTCTCTGCCACAGAGGGTAGTTGGGGCCAGTTCATTGGCTATATTTGGGAGGGAGTTGGATGTGGCCCTTGTGGCTAAAGGGATCAGGGGGTATGGAGAGAAGGCAGGTACGGGATGCTGAGTTGGATGATCAGCCATGATCATATTGAATGGCGGTGCAGGCTCGAAGGGCCGAATGGCCTACTCCTGCACCTATTTTCTATGTATCTATGTATCTATGTAAATGCTGACTCGCTAGTGACATTTAGATCATGAGAAATAAATAAAATAAACAATTAAAAGCTATTGTTCTTGAGCTCATGATTCTATAAATGTTTCTTGGAGCAAGCTACCCTATTTGCATATTTATCCCTGTGATCACTTATTTCTCAACTAATAGCACTATAGCAGATTATCTATGTTTCTATTGTTTGGTATTTGTGGAGATTTGCTATACAAAACTTGAATGCCATATTTTTCTACATCACAACGGTGACTACACGTTGAAAGTACGAAATTAATGTACTTTGCAAATTCCTGATGTTGTGAAGGGTGCTTATAAATGTAAATTATTTCTTTGTCTTTGTTTCTGCCTGACTGCACCAAATATCATCCACCCATTTTCACAGAACAAAGTAATTTCTCTAGTTATTTATGAGAGTGTCCCGTCCAAACGTACATTTTCTCCTTTAGTTATTTTGGCTGATGTATTCTGGCTCTAGTTTGACCATTATGAAAATCTGATAGTAAATTGTTGGAAGAGTGTGCACATTTGTTTAGATTCAATTAGTTGGCAGAATGATTGCTGTATAAGGCTGGCTTTGCTGATTTTTTTTGCTCATAGTCTATATATTGAATTTGTTTTTTATTGGCAGTATTTCTTGCAGTATTCCATTTGTTAATATGTGTTAAGATGTTAAGATCTTATTCTTTAATGTTTGGGATTTGTATCATCCCATTGATTGGAGAGAAGTTTATTAAAGTTCTGCTGTTTTAAATAAGTATTTTTTATTAACAGAAAACAAGATGACAAAGACTCTCCTTTTGTCAGCAAAAGCGATTTAGAGTCTTTTTCAAGTTGCAGCCGATTATCCAGTCAACAGCATTCACTGGAGAGCAAAACTTCATTAGAATTATCTACCAAGTGAGTTTTGTTAACCTTTATAAATCTTAAAATTACACTTCTTTCATTTTATGCTTATTAATGCAACATAAAAAATGAATGTTTTGAAAAATGTTTTTAACCTTACTAAAAGGAGGCAGTGGTATAGGAAAAGGCCAGCCACTGCACTACAGCCAATGGCACAGCCACTGATAGATACACCTCAGAAACAGGCCCTTTGGCCGGAATCTGCCAAACATGAGCCACCCATTTTCACAAAGACTATGTCAATCCCATTTTTTATTTTCCTGAGATTTCCTTCATACAAATACTGAAGTGATTTCAACTGGGATATATTCAGTGAGCACAGAGAGTTGGAGGCTTAACTGTACTACTGTAGATTAGCAGTAGGAAGGAGCAAAACATTGGAATGAATTAAGGAAAAAGACAAGATTTATTCAATCCTGGTGGTGGCGAACCTGTATTGGCCAGTTGGTCCCTGTATTTCGTATGAATTAGCAATTGAAGGCAGGGTTTTGAATAACTGGGTTACAAATGGGTAGAAAGGTAATAAAGTTAAGTGTGGGGATTTCAACAGCAGTCAAAATGAAGTAGGAAGTAGACAGACAACATCTGAGGTGAACAAAATTCAGTCTTCATGATGTTCTGTAAGTGTGACTCAGGGCTTATCTTTGGAGTTGCATGTGATATCGAAATTGTGAATAGGCTGGGTCATTTTCAGGCAGTTGTTCCAGATGGATGGATAAGGAAAGGATCGTCTGACTGGTCCTGTGCTTCTAAATAATTTAATTGGAGGGAATGTTGCTTAATCCTTTACTAAATATCAAGCAAAGTGGTATTTTGGGAAAAGTGAGGATTACTGATCCAGAGACAAATGCACCCAGGATACCATGCTGCGGTGAACAAAGGACAACCAGGGCTTTTATCAAGTTTCATCTTCCTCCTAACAATTCAGTGATATTTTATTTCAGTGAACTGATGAGTCTGGTTTAAAAGAAGAGACTACCCATTGGATAGTTATACTTACACTCATTAAGACTGAATATTTCCACCTCGGATGTTGTCCGCCTACTCCCAACCTCATTTCGGTTGCTGTTGAAATCCTTACTCTCAATTTTATTACCCATTGGATATTTTTTCCCATTTAACATTTCTCTTCTTGATAATTCATTGTTTAGCCCCTGGTAGGGAATAGCAGAGATAAAGATTTCAACAGAGTTGGCCTGTTGAAAAAGATTTAAATCAGTGCCCATGTATGAACTTACTGCAATGCATAAAACTGTAATTAGTTTTTTTTCCATTCTGTAGCTGCTATGCACTAGTCCAAAAGGTTCTAGGGAGTGGAAACTGGGTGGAAATTGTCCATCAGATTTTGCACATTACACAGATTGCTCCCTAATGGATGTGGATCCAAACATTACCACCTCTGGTAGTTGGAAAACTGATATTGCTGTCAGCAATAGTGTAATTTGTATCGCTCCAGGATGGAGTGTTTTATGACTGATATGTGTGCACCTCTGCTATTAAAGTAACATATTTCAGAAATCCATTTGCAGTTTATTATTTTTACCTTGTGAATAAATCTCACAATTTGGAATGTATTTAGGCCGTCAAATATTTTTAAAATTATTGCATATGTTGAATGATACCTTTTGGTTCGGAACTGATATATATTTAACAATGTTTATTGCTGGATCTTGTAAAGTTTGTAAGAAGAATATACAGCAAATAATGACTGTTGTAGCAATTAGATTCACCATTTTATAGCAATTGCTGGAAAAGTATTTATTAAAGGTAAACACAAAATGCTGGGGTAACTCAGTGGGACAGGCAGCATCTCTGGAGAGAAGGAATGGGTGACGTTTCTGGTTGAGACTGAGGTGTCTGAAGAAGGGTCTTGACCCAAAACGTCACCCATTCCTTCTCTCCAGAGATGCTGCTTGTCCCGCTGAGTTTCTCCAGCATTTTGTGTCTACCTTTGATTTAAACCAGCATCTGCAGTTCTTTCCTACACAGTATTTATTAAAATACATTGATTTACTCAGAGAAAAACTTATAACAATTCATTAGTTTCTTTTATTCGAGTATGTTTAATAACTTACTTCCCTATTGATTTTCCACTGAACTGCACATGGTTCCACTTTAATCTGTCAAAACTCCTGTTGACCTGAGCCATATCGACATTGTCAGGAGAAGCCGTTGGAAATCTTGAGTCACATAAAAGTGTATAAATCCCTGTGACCTGATTAAGTATCCAAGGACATTGTTGGGAGCAAGGGGAAAATTTGCTGGGACCACAGCAAATATTTTTGTATCTTTGTTAGCTATGGGTTTTTTGGTGACGTAGTGGATAGTAAAGAAATCAAAGCTTACAACAGGATATAAATCAACTGGAAAGTGAGCAAAGTAATCGGATGTGTTTTTTGGACAAGTGTGAAATGATACATTTTGGAAATGAAGCATTTTAAACCAGGGCAAGGCATACACAGTGCATGCAAGGGGCCTGGGGAGTGTTTCTGAATAAAGAAATCTTGGGAGACATAGTTTCTTGCAAGTGGCAACAGCAGTAGACAGGATGGTGAAGAAGGCAGATGGTACATTTGGCTTCATTCAGTCGGGATACTGAGTGCAAAAGTTGGGATGTCATGCTATAGTTGTTGCCTAGACTGGAGGGCTAGAATGAAAAAGTGAGAACTGGACAGATGGAACTGTTTTTACCTGGAGTGAAGGAGGCTGATAAATGATCTTATCTTACAGAGTTTTATAAAAACAAGCATAGACAACCTGCTTCTGTGCTAAACAATTCTCAGTAGATCTGATATTTTGAATTTCTTAGTCATACAAAGGTTACCAATGGTATCTGGGTCATAAGGATTTAGAACTCAAGCACACCAAATTAATGGTGTTAAAGAAGGAACTGCAGATGCTGGAAAATCGAAGGTACACAAAAATGCTGGAGAAACTCAGCGGGTGCAGCAGCATCTATGGAGCGAAGGAAATAGGTAACGTTTCGGCCCGAAACGTTACCTATTTCCTTCGCTCCATAGATGCTGCTGCACCCGCTGAGTTTCTCCAGCATTTTTGTGTACCACACCAAATTAAGTTGTGCTCACTTTACAGTCACCAGAGTTGTCACTGTGTGTGTGTGTGTGTGTTTGTGTGTGTTATAGGTTTGTTACATTAGTTAATATGAGAATGATTATGGATCATTTACTTTTGTTAGAGGTTTAAAAATTACTTGAATCCTAATGTTTGCAAGTGCTTGATTAGAAGTGACCATCAGCTTGACCTGTTTACAAACAAGTTGCCAACCGTGTCTCTGTCAATCACAGGGAGATTTGTGAATTTAGGTTAGTTTTGAGATACAGTGCAGAAACAAGCCCTTCGGTTCACTGCATCCGCGCCGGCCAACGATCCCCGTACACTAGCACTATCCTACAGACTAGGGACAATTTACAATCTTTACTAAAGCTAATTAACCTACAAACCTGTGTGTCATTGGAGTGTGAGTGGAAACCGGCACACCCGGGGAAAAGCCATGCGGTCACAGGGAGAACAACATACAAACTCCGTACAGACAGCACCTGTAGTCAGGATCGAACCTGAGTCTCTGGTGCTATAAGGCAGCAACTCTACCACTGTGCAACCGTAACGCCCTACAAGGTGGACAGGAAACTTATGTTTGTGATTGTAAAGTCTGTTCCAGTCTTTAGTGTGTAAGATGTGCTGAATCTTCAGAGGGGTTTAACTTTCTGATGAATGTTTCACTGGCCCAGAGTCTCCTTTTTTAGTGCATTTCAATGATCCTTTATTGCTGTTTGTAATTGACTGGGTAATATATATTGCAGATTCTGGAAATAGCAAGTAAAGCACCATCTGTGTACAGAAAGCAGCCCACAGTTTCATGTTGAAGACCCTTCATCAGAATATTTTTTATCTTAATGAACATCATTAAAGTTATTATCTGCTTATTACTTTTTGTGGGATATGGCTGTATTCAAATTGGGCTGTTGTGCTTCCTACTTTACAACAACCATTTAAAGTTGTAGGCACAAGAGACTGCAGAAGTTGGAATCTGCAGCAAAATTAACTGCTGGAGAAACTCGGCAGGCCAGGTATAATATGTGGAGGGAAATAGCCAGCTGATTTTTTGGCTTAAGATCCTTCAACTAGATTGAAACTTCATTGCCCACAAATTCACATGGACTATTTCCAACACCTCTCTTCCCTTTCTTGATCTCTCCATCTCAGGAGAGAAACTATCCACTGATACCTACTACAAACCCACTAACTCCAAAGTAAAATGATCTTATTCGCTACTCTTTCAGTCTAGATGAAGGGTCTTGACCTGAAACATTGACTGTCCATTTCCCTCCACAGATGCTGCTTAACCCATGGAGGCCATGAGTTTCTCCAGCAGCATTCCTTTATTTACAACATTTTACTTGACTAAAAAAACCGCTGAAGATGGGTATATGGCTCTTGTTTAGTGAAAATGGAGTGTGGAGCTGTTGGGCCAAATAAGTTGTTTCCGCATATTGTACGCTCTTTAGAATAGAAGGTGTTCCCATTTAGCCTCACTCCCAGGACATGTGAGGCTAAATGTAGAGATTCAAGGTTCAAGGTTACGGTTTCAAGGTCAGTTTATTGTCACATGTACCAATTAAGGTACAGTGAAATTTGAGTTACCATACAGCCATACTAAGTGAAAAGCAGCAAGACACACAACCACATAAAAGTTAGCATAAACATCCATCACAGTGGATTTCACATTCCTCATTGTGATGGAAGACAATGAAGTTCAATCTTCTTCCTCTTGTTCTCCCGCTGTCGGGGCAATCAAACCATCCGCAATTGGGGCGATCAAAGCCCCCCGCAGCCGACGATCGAAGCCCCTGTGGGCGTGATTGAAACTCTTGCGTCGGGATGGTTGAAACTCTCTCCATGGCATGGAGCTCCCCAGTGTGCCTCTTCTTACCAGAGACTACGGGCTTCACGATGTTAAAGTTCACAGGCCCCGCGGTTGGAGCTTCGATCCCCGGCATAGGGATCGCAAGCTCCGCGATGTTAAAGTACCGCTGACTCCCGCGGCTTGGAGTGCTTGTCGGTCTCCAGGAAAGGCCGCCAACTCTACGATGTAAGGCCGCAGTGGGGACGGAGATACGATACGGAAAAAAAATCATCTCCGTCAAGGTAAGATTTTGAAAAACAGTTTCCCTCAACCCCCACCTCCCACATAAAACAAACCAAGGAACGCTAAAACATACTCTTTAACACATACTAAAAATAACACAAAGAAGAAAGGACAGACAGACTGTTGGTGAGGCAGCAACTGCAAGTGGCGCCACCGGGTGCTAATTCAAAATAGAGTTTTTAATGCAGCCTTTTTCAGTTCATATGGAAGGTAATTTATACATCTGAATATCGAGCCGTTTTAAGAATTGATTGCTCTCTCACTGGAAGGGTGTGGTTGTGCTTGAGAGAGTGCAGAGGATGTTGCCATAGAATAGTACAGCACAAGTATAGAACACATAGAATAGTACAGCATAAGTACAGCACTTTGGTTCACAATGACTATGACGATCATAATGCCAATTTAAATTGCCTCCACATGGTCCATATACCTCCATCCCCTGCCAGTTCATGTAGCTGTCTAAATACCTCTTAAAAAATTGTTATCATATTTGGCAGCATGTTCCAGGCACCTGCCACTTTCTGGGTAAAAGAAAATTGCCACAATAGACTCGTCGTCTCAACTGTTGTATGCCATCTCTACCCCTCTTCCTACATGTGTCGCCACTTTCAGGGAATTATCAACTTGTTCTCCAAGAATCCTCTGTTCCTCAGTGCACCCAAGGGACCTGCCATTAACTGTATACTTTCCCTTTACATTTGACCTCTCAAGTGCAAAACATCCTGATTTAACTCCATCTGCCATTTCTCTGCCCATATTTCCAACTGGTCTGTATTATGCTGAACCCTTTAATAACCTTCCTGATTATAAAAAACACTGCCATTTTTTGTGTCCACGGTAAACTTACTAATCAGCTTACGTATATTTTCACCTAAATAAAATAATATAAGAGATCCCTGCAGAATATCACAGTTCACAGACCTCCAGTCAGAAAAACACTTCTCCACAGTAACCTTTGTCAATAATCAAGTCAATGTTGTGTCCAATCTACCGTCACCTTGAATCCCATCAATCTTAATCTTACAGATCGGTTTGCCATGAGGGACATTATCAAAGGCTTTACTGAAGTCAATGTATGCAACATCCACTGACCTCCTCAATCATTTTCCTCACCTCAAAACATTCACTGCCAGAGGTGGTGGAGTCAGATACAATCACTAAGTTTAAGAGGCATTTAGACAGATACTTCAGTAGATGATGCATACGCTCCTAATGTATGGAATGGAATTAGTGTAGATGGGCGAAAAGATTGGCATGCGGCTTGATAGATTGGAGGGCCCATTTTGGTGTTGTACATCTGTAATTATAACCCTTGCAGCTGATATGATTAATTGACTTTGGAAGGTCCGATTCTGGTATTTTCCAGAAAAGTGGATAGAAGTTTATGAATTAACAATTAACCCATTTAAAGTGCCCAATTAAAAGTAATTATACATTCAGGTTTAACTGCAAACACTTACTTTTCTCTAAAATAAATTCATTCCTGTATTTGGAAATCCTATTTTCTCCTTCCCTTTTTAACAGTAAACATTTGCAGTACGGTAAGGTTTTGGAAGCAGGCCAAGTAATGTTGCATAAGCTTGCAGACAAGTGAATATACCATCAAGCCCCTGTGACAATTTCATGTAGAATATGCTTTGTACACGACTGATTTCCATTCAGCCAAGAACTGGTCAGACAGAATAAAATTGCTTTGTTTCTGAATAAAATCTGATCCTTGTTTCTTTCTATTTTAAATATTGTGTGTGTGTGTGGTCGTATATGTGTGTGTGTGTGTGTGTGTGTTTGTATTCCACATTGAACTACTTTAACTTCATGAGATAGTTATACAGGACCAAAAACCACCAATATTCTGCGATTGTCATCATTCCACTATGCCAACTGTACTCTGTTTGGCACCACCTCACTGCCCTGACTCATGGATAGGTCTACCTTTACTATCAGCATACCCACCATTGTAACCTTTCTAATAAAGGTGGGCAGCTGCATTAAAATTAATGGGGTTAGTTGTTAGTGTAAAACTGAGGTTGTCTAAAATATTGTTTGAATTTTGCAATTGTACCCATCTCTACCACTTTTCCTGGCAGTTCATTTCAAATACCCACCACACGCTGTGTGGAAAATGCTGCTACTCGAGTAATTTTAAATCTTCCTCCACTCACCTTAAATCTACGTTACAGTGACAGTTTAGTTCAATATTTTGAGTTTGACAAATGGTTCCGTTGAAGTATATTTTTACAACGTAAGTACACTAACACTGACAGGACACATCTGAATTTTCAAACATCTGCTGGAACAGAGTAATTTGCATGAATGGTCTAAAAGCTGCTGAGGAGAAAGAACCAGACACCTTAAATTAGTGTAGTGAGTGCTGACTCTTGGAGTGCACAAATATCCTAATTATTGGTAGACTGAGCAAATGTGATCATGGCCATGTTTGATGTGATGAAAGTCTGGTGTGGAAGCTTCCTTGATCTACATCACAATCATGCAAAATGACTTAAGGTGAAGATGCTTGACGTAGGCACGATAATGTAACCCTGTCTTAAATTTGGCTGATGCATATGCAAACATCTCATGGTTATGTCAGTTTTAAAAGGACAGTGAACTATCTTCACAGCAGATATTGACCATACTATTGACCGCACTATTTGTTTACAAAGCTATCCTTTTACTTTCAAGCTGATGATTGCTTGCAATAATATGAGACCATCCAGCTTACCTATGCCCCTCATGATTTTGCTCCCTCCATAACTTCACTCCTTAGCCTTCTACAGTCCAGGGGACAGGGCCGGCCTTAGGAGGTGCGGGGCCCAATTGGGAACAATTTTGGTGAGCACCAGGTTCCCAGCCAAGGTCTGTAGAATCATAGAAATACAAATAAAGTCTATTATAGACTTTATATCTCTATGGTAGAATGGAAAGTAATCAAAATGTGCGCTTAAACAGTGCCTGCGAGTTAATGGACCAAACAGATCTAAGCTACATTTTAATATAAAATTGCATACATGTAAGCCTACAAGTAACAAACAAAATGTGTAGACACCTCTGAAAAGTACATAGTTACAATACCACTTGTTTTAGTGACTGTGAAATGAAAAAAAAATAAACTAGATCCTGGAAAACCAATAACTATTGGCGTTGTGTGTGTGTCTGTGCGTGATGTGTGTGTGTTAGTTGTCTGTGCGTTATGTGTGTGGGAGGGAAGGACAGAAGGGAGGGAGGAAGGAGAGAAGGGAGTGAGGAAAGTAGAGAAAGAAGGGAGGGAGGGAAGGAGAGAAGGGAAAAGAGAGAGAGGAAGGAGAGAAAGAAGGGAGCGAGGGAAGGAGAGAAGGGAAAAGAGAGACGAAGGGAGGGAGGGAGGAAGGGAAATGAGGGATAGAAGGGGAGAAGAGAAGGGAAGGAGAGGGCCGGCGGCAGGAGCGGATGCCGGGGTCCGGGTGGATGGGTGTGAGCTGAGGCCGAGGTTTGTAAACGTTGCTCCAACGCCCGGCCCTCCCTGTATTGTTCACCGCGTCTTCCCGGGGAGAGAGAGGGGGGTGCCGGGGCTGTGTGCATGAAGCACGGCGACTGGACGGGCGGGAGCGCTGCCCCGGGACAGTGAGGAACGACCCACCTCCCCCTCTCCCTCTCCCCCTTCTCCATTTCCCCTCACACCCCCTCCCCATCTATCCATTTCTTCCCTCTCCACCCCTCTACTCTCTCTCCACCCCTCTCTCCCCCCTCCACCCGGGGTAGATCTACCTGAGCCGAGAGTAGATTACTCTGGCGCGGAGCCCCCTTACTCGCGGGGCCCAATTCGGAGCAATTGGT
Source organism: Malacoraja senta (assembly GCA_038087875.1). NCBI lineage: Eukaryota > Metazoa > Chordata > Chondrichthyes > Rajiformes > Rajidae > Malacoraja > Malacoraja senta. The sequence continues at coordinate 14,109,647 of CM075989.1, forward strand.
CGAATCGGCTTAAGGCCGGCCCTGCCAGGGGAGCAAAGCACCAGACTATCCAGTCACTTTATATATCTCAAGCCCTCCAGTCCCAGTTCTTGTGAATCTTTCTTGCACCCTTTCAAGCTTAATGAGATTCTTCCTATAGCTTGGTAAACGCAACTCGGCACTATGTGTAATTAGATTTTATTGCTAATTCAAAGTGGAATTTTTTAATGGAGGTACAATCTTTTGCAGGTCATATGCAAGTCAGTTTATACATTTGAATGTTCATCCTTTTTGGAGATTGATTGTTCTCTCATAAGAAGGATGCAGTTGAGTGCCAAAAAGAGAGCAGAGGATATTGCCTGGATTGGAGGACATTAGTTATGAGGAGAGATCGGATAGGTTGTGCTTAACCTAAAGCTTGTAAAAAAGAGAATTACACAAGTGGAATTGCAATTTTGAACTTAGGTTTGCTCCATGTTTTGGGTTTTGGAGGACAGGTACCGGGCTCATTTTGTGGTCCTGGGAAAGAATAGTTTCATGCAGGAAGTGGCATTGACAGTGAGGAAGGTTGCTAAAGGATAGAGCAGAATATAGCTCAGTTGGAAATATAGATAGAGAAATGGCAAATTGAGTTCAATCCAGACAGGTGAGAGGTATCGCACATCGGCAGGTCAGATGCAAGAGGAATGTATATAGTAAATAGCATTGTCTTTGGAAGCGTTGATGCACTGAGGGATATTGGGAATCAAATTGATAGCTAGTGGATACAAGTGGAGAGGGTGGTAAAGAAATGGTGCAGCATGCTTGCCTTCATCTTTCGAGACATTGTATATTGAAGTTGGAAAGTCATATTGCAGCTGCATTAAACTTTGGTTAAGGCACATTTGGAGCAATGTGTGCAGTTCTGGTTACCCAGTTACAGGAAGGATGTGGAGGCTTTGTAGAAGAATAAAAAAAGCTGTACTAGAATGCTGTCTGAATTTGACGGTATTGCCTATAAGGGGAAATAGGACAAACTTGGATTGTGTGGAAAGGAACTGTAGATGCTGGTTTAAATCGAAAATAGACACAAAAGCTGGAGTAACTCAGCAGGCCAGGCAGCATCTCTGGAGAGAAGGTATGGGTGATGTTTTGGGTCGAGACCCTTCTTTAGACTGTTCAGATTGTTTTCTCTGGAGCATCCAGGGTTGAGGGTTGACCTGATAGAAGTATATAGTCACAATCATACAGCATAGAACCACGCCCTTCGGCCCAACTGCCCATGCTGACCAACATGCCCCATCTACATTAATCTCACCTGCCTGCATTTCTACACTCAATACTCTGACCAATGAAGACCAATGTGCCGAAAGCTGCCTTGATCATCCTAACTACCTGTGATGCCATTTTCAAGGAACTATGTACCTGCACTCCTAGATGCCTCAGCACTCCCCAGAGCCTTGCCTTTCAGTGTAGGTCATGCCCTGGTTTGACTTCCCAAAATGTAACACCTCGCGCTTATCTGTATTAAACACCATTAACTATTCCTCAGCCCACCTGCCCAAATGATTAAGATCCTGGTGCAATTTTTGATATCTATCTTCGCTATCTACGATGCCAACCACTATGCCAACCACTAAATACTATGATTTGCTATTCCCTTCTTAAATCCATCTATGCTCCGTCTTTACCATGCTGTGTAAAACTAAACTAGGACTAATCCTTCAGCCTGCAAACTCCAAACAATCTCCTGTCGTACCCCCAAGCCCAGCTCAATGCGATATCCACTTCCTGGGCATAATATCAATTGTAATCACAGAGATGCAAAACAAAAATAAATCCTTTGGTCCTTGGAAATGGCACTGAACTTCAACCATTCATTTAAACTAAATCTACATAAATCTCATATTCCCATAAACGCCCCCTCCCCAGATATTACCATTTCCTTACACACCAGTCAATTTGCAATAGCCAATTAATTTACCATCCTTTATATCCTTTTTATAGTGGAACGGTAATTTAGATTGAGTTGGCCTGTAGAATACTGTGATTTATTGACCAACCTAACTGTGCTGTGAATCTCTGCCTCAACGAAGCATGGTGAAAGGCTAGTACTGTTTGAAATGTTGAACTGTATTATGTGATTTCTTGTGTTGGTAATGTGTTTTTTGAAAATATAGTCTAGTTCATGGTGCTTTGTTCAAGTTTTGTTTTGTAATTGTTTTATAATTAAATCTCTATTTGTGACTTGTTATGTGCCACACAGTTTACAACACCCAGAGTTATTTATCACTTTCTCAGTAGCAAATGATCTGTGAATATATATTTAGAAAAATCCTGTGTGATTTTGTACGGCCACACTAATTAGGTGAACTATATAATGTGTAATTCAAAGGATCATAGTATCGTACAGTACAGAAATGGTCCTGTCAGTCCAGCTTGGACTGTCAACTGTGGTGCCTATCTAGGCCAATCCCATTTACCTGCATTAGACCCATGTCCCCTATGCCTTTCAAATTAAGTAACTGTTCAAATGTATTTTAAAAATATAATTTAAAATGCGTCTACCTACTCATCTGGCAGCTCTTTCCAGATAACAAACATCCTCTGTGTAGAAAGATTTGCCCCTCAGATTTCCTTTAAATGTCTTCCCTCTCAAAAAATCTGTGCTTAGTTCTAGACTACGCTATCCTCTATGATTTCATTTTCCAGAAGCTATGAACTTGCACAACAAGGTCCTTCTGTACATCAACACTCCTAAACTCCTTGCCGTTTAAATGTCTGCCCAGAATTTGACTATCCCATGTGCATTACCTGATACTTGGCTGGATTAAATCTACCACAGATCCACCCAACTTCTCAGCTGATCTATGTCCTGCTGTATCCTCTGGTAACCTCCTGTACTAGATTCAACCACTAATTTTCATGTCAAATTCAAACTAACTAATCGGACCACCTACATTTGCATCTAAATAAATTATATGTGCAAGCAACAAAGATCCCAGTACTGATACAGTACTGTTGCAGACTTCCTGTCAGATAATCACTCCCCCAGCACTACTCTCTGCCCTTTATCACCAAGCCAATTTTGGATCCAGTTTGCCAACATGCCTCAGGGCCCTTGTGTCTTATCCTTCTGTACCAGTCTACCATATGGGGCCTTGTCAAAAGCCACATTAAAGTCCATGTAAACCATGTCTACAGCCGTGCCTTAATTTCCTCCTCAAAGAGACAATCACATTTGTGAGACATGATTTCTACTGCACAAACCCATATTGACTCTTCCTATTTTGTCCCTGCTTTTTCAAATGAACATTAATCCTGTCCCTCAGAATCTTCTCTAAAAACCTCCCTACATTGATGTAAGGCTTACTTGTCTGCAGTTTCCAGGCTTATTCTCATTTTTGAGCCACGGGACAAATTTTGTCTATTCTCCAGTCTCCTGATGGATCACCCGTGGCTAACAAAGATGCCTCAGCATCTCATCCCTTCCATTAGTTTAGTTTAGAGATACAGCACGGAAACAGGCCCTTCGGCCCATCGGGTCCGCACCGACCAGCTATCCCCACCCACTCGGGACAATTTTTACATTTACCAAGCCAATTAACCTACAAACCTGTACGTCTTTGGAATGTGGGAGGAAACCAAAGATTCCGGAGAAAACCCACGGGGAGAACGTACAAACTCCATACAGACAGCATCCGTAGTCGGGAACGAACCCGGGTCTCCGGCGCTGCATTCGCTGTAAGGCAGCAACTCTACCGCTGTGCCACCGTGACATTAGTATTCTGTAATAGACCCTGGGGATTTAGCCACAATAATATACATTGCTAACACTTCCTCCTAGGTTTTGCAGACATGTCCCCGAATATCAGTATACCTAATAATGTGAAAGTTAAAATCCCCCACTGCCACAACAGTATTGTTTTTAAATCCTTTTGCGATCTGCTTACATAACTGTTTTTCCAATTCATGCTGACTATTGAAAGGCCCAAAATAGATCCCCATTAAAGTGACCATCCTTTTACTATTACTAAGTTCTGCCAATGCACCCTCACTGTTGAATCTCTCCAGGATATCCTTCCCCTGCTGTCACGATCCCATTATTCAGCAGTACGATATCTGATTTGCACACCCTTCTATCATGCCTGAAAATTCTATACCCTGTATATAGATTAATATATCTGAAAGTAGATTCTTATTTTTATCATAAAAAATGAAAATTTCTTAAGTTCCCGTCAACTGAATTGCAAATAGTAAACATTCAGTTTTTGTGTCCAATTCTGTCATTATCATCATTTCCATAATGAAGTGAAGATCTTTGACTTCAAAATCAAATAAATCTTTTATTTGTAATAATGTAGTTTGTTTATGGGGAGGAAAGATGTCAGCAGAGTATATAATGCTAAATATGACATGGAAGATATATTTGTCATTTCTGCAGTGGATCAGTGGAAAGCAGGCTACCGCCGTCTCCAGCCTCCCGTATTGGCAATTCCTTGACAAGTTACTCAGAAGGAAGTGAGAGTGATGCTGTATATGACTCTACTATGGAGAGTGACTTTGAATCCCGCACAACTGTGTTCAGCCAACAGCAGAATTCACAAGGAGATAGCCCTTGCTGCAGTCAGAGCAATTCCAGCTGTAGCTGCGCTTTTTACGATGATCTGAAAATGGAGTTGGAGCCTGATGGATCCTATAGCCATACTTCTGAAAGAGAATACATGTATGTATGAATGCAGGCTTTATTGCTGCAACAGTAAGCAATCAAGTTTACCTTAAATTCCATATATTTTCATTTTGTATTCCATACTGTTTTTCTTCAATTAATTGTTGCTTTCATTATTTTCCAATAAAGACTAGTCTTTTTTTTATTTAAGATTATATTAACATTAAATTATTTAATTTAATATGCATTCTGCAAAGCATTTGAATAATTATGGATAAGAAAGGTTCAGAGGGATACGTGACAGGTACAGACAAAAGGGACTAGCTTGAATGAGGTATCATGGACGAGTTGGGTCAAAGGGCCTGTTTCTGTGCTGCATAACTCGATGACTCTATGGCTTTATAGAATCATAATTCTAATTGAAATATAACGTTAGCATGATGATGTCTTCCAAGAGAGATAAGGAGAACAATATATTTCTACTGCTTATTAACCACGAGCGCTTACTTACTTTACTCTTTTTTTTGCCGATGTTGTGGTTACAAAAGTAAGTTGGGATAAAGTAGGACCACATCAAGGAATGTGAGTGGGTTAGACAAACACATACAGTGGTTTTGTAATACTATTCAAGCAAGTATGTGTCTAGTTCCTCACTCATTTACATTCTTCATATGAGCTTCAAGTGTTAATGTTAACAGGTTGTATGAGCAAAGGGACAACATGACTGGACCAAATTTTAAACAGTTTTAGCAGACCTTAGTGGTAAACAACAGCAGAAATTATTATATTTTTCTCCTTTTCTCTGCAAGAAACACTGAGGTTAATTAAAACATCAGCCAATTCAGTATAGACTTGACATGCTGATTTGTATGGTTGAGTATCACTGCAATGCCTCATTAAACCACAATACTAGATTTAATTTGTAGAGTTCAGACACTGTGGAATGTAGAGGCCAAAAGTAACTTTGCTACTGAGCCACAAAAAGCTATAGCAATACAGATGACCAAAGATTTGGCAAAAGAGTGGTTACTAGCGTCATCTTGAAGGAAAAGCGAGATGTAGTGACAAGCGTAAGAATTCCAGAGCTTGGAACCAAAGCTGCGAGCATTGGCCAGTAATTGATTCTCTGGATTTCCAAGTGAGCAGAATTGGAAGAATATGGAATTCATGAGGACTTGGAAGAGGTTACAAAGATGCAGAGAGATGAGGGTGTGCAAGGACATTAGGGTAATAATAAGGGTGATGATATTAAATATAAGGCAATAATGGACTGGATGAGACCGGTGTGGAGATAACAAAGATATTATTCATTGCTTCAGCAGCAAAGTTGCAGTCAGGCAGTGTTAGAGAATTTGAGGTAGGTAAGTTTGGCATTAGAATATTTATATGGTCAGAAGGTCATAGAAACATAGAAAATAGGTGCAGGTGGAGGCCATTTGGTCCTTTGAGCCAGCACCGCCATTCATTGTGATCATGGCTGATCATCCACAATCAGTAACCTGTGCCTGCATTCTCCCCATACCCCTTGATTCCGCTAGCCCCTAGAGCTCTATCTAACACTCTTTTAAATTCATCCAGTGAATTGGCCTCCACTTCCTTCTGTGGCAGAGAATTCCACAAATTCACAACTCTCTGGGAGAAAACGTTTTTTCTCACCTCAGTCTTTAATGGCCTCCCCTTTATTCTTAGACTGTGGCCCTTGGTTCTGGACTCCCCCAACATTGGGAACATTTTTCCTGCATCTAGCTTGTCCAGTCCTTTTATAATTTTATACTTTTCTATAAGATACCCTCTCATCCTTCTAAATTCCCGTGAATACAAGCCCAGTCTTTCCAATCTTTCCTCATATGACAGTCCCGCCATCCTGTGGATTAACCCCGTGAACCTACGCTGCTCTGCCTCAATAGCAAGGATGTCCTTCTCAAATTAGGATGTACTTCCTCAAATTAGGATGTCCTTCCTCAAATTATTTTCATTTTTGGATCAAATGAAGGTCATTTTTGGATCAAATTTAAAACAAGGCTGTGAATAATTTGGTTAGATGGATAGCTTGGAAGCAGAGCTTCCGGGAGGGAGTATAGTCAATGGCTTGATTACCCAATGTTTAAGCAAAGGAAAATTCTGTTTGCACTGCAATGTGCAACTGACAAATCAGAAGTGATGGTGAGCAAGAGTTGAATGTTGTTCGTGTATATACTAAATACATGGTGTTTTCATCTGAAAATATATCCATCAAGTTGAGAAAGACGTCCAATATCCATTGTGTTTTCCTAACTCTCCTACCTATGTGTACATATCATAAATTAGAAATCCAAAACGCAGCAACTTTTGGAACTCACATCAAAGTGTTCAAATAGTAAAGGGGTCCTTTGTAGAGAGTAGAATTAATTAGTGACACCTAGTTCTAGGAAACAAAAATAAAGATGAAATAATTTAACAACTGTAACTGAGATTGGGGAAGATGGACAATTTTATGAGCCATTGCTTTGAAGGCCAGTCTGTGGTTTGATAAATGTGTGGTAAGACACATTGGGCTTGATATTATTAATCCTCCTGTTGCAGTTCAATATTGAACTGATGGTTAGCAACATTTTGCTGGTCAATATGTTCCTGATTTCCATGATTGCATCTCCACTCCTGGACATAGGTAATACAAATTGTTGAAAAAAAATGGTGTGCAATTTTTCACCCTTTAGAAGCCTCCCAAACGAATCTTATAGGATTTGTCACTTTATTTGGACAAACAAAATAACTTCAATACGGTTTATGTTCATGTTCCATGGATACATTATTTAAGGATCATGGGATGTTTAAATTCAATCGACATTTGTACTGAACAAAATTGATTCTAAGAACAGCCATTTATGATTTCTCAGAAAGAAGTAATCACTCCTTTTGTTTCTCTTCGCAATAAATTTAATAAAAAAATCAGATTTCATTGTGGCCTAAACAAACTCTCAAAACGAATTTGTTTAAGAAGGTACACAAAAAAGGTTTAAGAAGGAACTGCAGATGCTGGAAAACTGTAGGTAGACAAAAGTGCTGGAGAAACTCAGCGGGTGAGGCAGCATCTACGGAGTGAAGGAAATAGGCAACGTTTCGGGCCGAAACCCTTCTTCAGTTTATTTAATAGTTTATTTTCTCACCAGAAATTTTCTTTGAGGGGAAGGATGCTTTAGTCATTACTGACAAAAAGATTTTTTCTGTTGCAATGGGAAAATAAATGGTATTGAAATGTTATTGAGTGATTTAATTGAATTTTAGCTTGGCAGAATCCATGAGTTTTTATAGTTATAAATGGCTTGTTTATTAAACTTTCATCTAATAAAAGTAATGAGATTCAAAATACAACACAGGAAGAGTTACACACATTAAATATTCACTATTACACTATTGTTGATATATAAGTGCGTTTTAAAAATAAGTTTAGTGAAGTTTCCGAAGAGCGCCGTTAAAATTAAGGGCCTGTCCCACTTACGCGACCTTTACAGGCGACTGCCGGCACACGTCATAGGTCGCCGAAATTTTCAACATGTTGAAAATTCAGCGGCGACCAGAAAGAAACTACGACTCTTTGGAGAACTCTCACGACCATAGGCTGTATGGTCGTGAGAGGTCTCCTATGGTCGTGAGAGGTCACCCGCAACATGTCGCCAGGGGTCGCCTGTATGGTCGTGAGAGGTCTCCTCTGGTCATGTTGCCTGCACTGGAGAACTTTAGTTATGGGGTCACATGAGTCTCCAGCAACTTGCAATGTATTGTCACACCTGCCATTTCCCAAAGTACCCAAATCCCTGCATATTCACAGTTCTGTCAGTGAAGGGGCTGCACTACACCTTAACTTGGAAAGGAAACTAAACAGGTGGTGTAAGTGTCAATTTGGGAACACTTTGGAAGCAGAGACAATAATTCTTTAAGGTTCTAGTTATTTCTGGAAAAGGGTAAGGCTAGCCCTCAACTTAAAGTCCTAAATTGGGGGAAGGCTGATTTCAATAACATAGGAAGGACTTCGCAAAAGTAAACTGGGTGCATCTGGCAAGTGGGAGCCTTTTTAAAACAAAAGTTAGCAAGAGTTCAAAGACAGCATATTCTGGTCATGGCAAAAATGGTAAGATTAGGGATGATAAAGGTTATTGAAGATTTGATCAGGAAAGAAAAGGAAGATGAGACCGGTATTGGCAACTACAATCAACTAAGTTCCTTGAGGAATACAGAGTATGTAGGAAGGTACTTATGAAATAAATGTGGATGCCAAAATGGTGTCATAAAATATCCTTGACAGCTAAGGAGAATCCCAAGTCATTTCTAAGTATATTAGAAGCAAGTGGGTACGCAAGGAAAGAATGGGAACCCCTCAGGGGCCAAATTAATTATCTATGTGTGGAGCCAAGGATGTGGGAATGGGAGAAGTATGCGAAGGACAGTGAGCACAAGGAGGGATATGTTGATTGACTGGGCCATGCAGGTATTAACAAGGTGGAGGTGTTAGATACCTTGGATCACAAGGATGGATACATTCCCAAGGTTGGGTGAGATCTATCCCAGACATATGGCTTTATGAAGGGGGAACTCGTGTCTCATAAACGTAATTGCAATGTTGTGGAGATAAAGACCGAGATTGATGAAAGCAGGGGGTAGATGTTGTCTCTTTGGACTTTAGTAAGGTATTTGATAAGATTCCACATGGTTGAGGCAGAAGGTGGTGGTGAAGGGTGTTTTTTCTGTGTCTTGTGAGATACCACAGGGATTGGTGCTGAGACCGTTGCTGTTTGTGATATGTTAGTGATATCGATGTGAATGCAGGAGGAGTGATCAGTAACATGATGTGAACATTGGTGGTGTTGTGCATAGTGAGAAAGGTTGTCTAAGGCTAAAGCAGGGTATAGATCACTGGAAATCTGGGCATAGTATTAGCAGATGAAATTTAATCCAAATAAGTATGAGGTGATGTATTTTGGGAAGTCAAGTACGAGTAGAACATATACAGTAAATGGCACGGTACTAAGGAATGTTGATGAACGGAGATGCCTTGGGGTTCAAGTCTATAGTCGCCTGAAAATGCTATCACAGGTGGATCGGGAGGTCCATGGCTTGAAGGTGCATGGCTTGCTACCCTTCATAAATTGGGACATAAGATTTAGGAGTTGGAATTTTTATGATACGACTTTGCTAAACACTGGTTAGGTTGCACTGGAATATTGTGCTCAATTCAGTTGCCATCAAATAGTAACGAGTGGTTGCACTGGATGGAATGCAGAGAAGATTCACCAGCATGTTGCCTGCACTGGAGGAGTTTAGTTATGAGGAGAGATTGGATAGGTTGGGATTGTTTTTCTTTGAGCAAAGGAGACTGAGGGGAGACAATTATGAGAGGTACCAATAATCATAATCTTTTTTGCCGTGGTAAGGGTAACAAAAACAAAAGGCACATGGTTTTAAGGTGCAAGTTACGAGATTTCAAGGAGATTGGAGAGGTAAGATTTTTTTACAGAAAAGTTGATATCTGGAACATGCTGCTCGAGGAGCTGGTGGAGTCGGTTTTAATTCTTGTGTTTAAAAGGCATTTAGACAAATACATAAAAAGGCAAGGCATAGAAGGATAAGGTCCTAACTCACTCAAGTGGGGTTAGTGTCAATTGTCAAAAAGATCAGCACAGACATGGTGGGCTGAAGGGCCCTTGTCTGTGCTGTACAATTCTATGACTGAGGTGTAAACCTTGGACAGAAAATAGAAATGTCTCAGTGTAAATAATTAGAGTTTCCATTTTGATTCCTGCTGTGTGTTGTATTGATTGAAATTGGCTTTCATAATTGGAGGACTGGTACATTTAATCCCAGGTTGCTATTCAGTGATATCTGTTGTAGATCTGAATTCATGAGGTCCTTCTGTAAGGGCAAAGGATGACATTGCACTAAGCACTATGTACCTTAGAAGGCCAGAAAGCTTGATGCAGTAATGAGACATTTTGACATCTGTTTGAAAGAAGTGCCTGAAGCCTTAATTAAAAGCAACATATTGGAGCATCCAATGAAATCTTCAATAAGGAAAACCATGGTTTTTAATAAATGTTCATGTACAGGACTAAAGGGCATGATTCGTTTACTTCAGTAACTTGTTTTAACATTAGATCAATTTGATAGCATTAAACTATGCAAAATATTAGCTAGTGGAAATCAAAAGTAAAGACAAATCACTTAGCAGAAAGGGCTGGAATGGTGAATCATTTCAATGGCATTTAATCACTCTCAGTCTGCAGCATGCCACTGTGCCTCCATGGTTTGATCCTGATCCAGTATTTCTTGGCTGCTGGTGCTTGATAAATTGCTGTTTCTTTTCCAACATCTTGTTTTGATGAAGGTTTGTGTGATAGTTATGTTCCTTCTACTTTGGATGATGTCGGACTAGTTGGATATTTCCAGCGTTTTCTGCTTTTATTTTCAGACCAAGTAATATTTTCTCAGCCAGGGACCCTATGTGAATTGATTTTCTCTGTGAAAAACTAGTCATTTATTAAGTGTGCACAAGTATCATCAAGTGCTCCTAATCTATGCTGGAAGGGCATACTGTAGCAACTTCGAGAATCCATAATGATGTCTGATGGGAAAATATAAGGTTCAGTATAAGACATTTAGTTGACAAAGATAAGTTCAGCAGTTTGCAGACCCTCCAACTTCAGCAGCACCTAACTTAAATGTATGTATAATTATTCAGCATTAATACATGCCCTTTGGGCCACCATGTCCATCAGGTAGCTGTCTGACTAATCCTATTTACCAGAACTTGGTCTGTAGTCTTCTATGCTTAGCTGAATCAAGGGTTGGCCTAAATGTTGGCTTGTATTACTTAAATATAAAATACAATGCAATTCGGTTTTATTCGTCACAATATGTGAGAGTACCTGCCTCCAGCATCCATCCATGCAGTATATTCCAGATTCAAACTACTCTCTGTGGGAAAATGATGCTTCCTCAGATACCTCTTATTCATTATCTTAAATCTATGGCCTCTGGTCTTAAACACCTCTGCCAAAGGGAAAGTTTATTTTGATTTTCTTAAATGTGTACACCTCCAATAGGTTCCCTCTCCCCCTCCCCAATCTCCTCTGTTTTAAGGAAAATAAACCAGCCTATCCATTCTCTCCTCATAACCGAAATTATCCTTACCACCCATACTGCTCCACCCATACGCTCCTGCCCGGTGCCTCAGGTCAGCTGATCAGCTGCTCCTGGAGGCACCGAGGTCTAAGCGGAAGCTCAGAGGGGATAGAGCCTTCTCTGTTGCTGCTCCGGCACTCTGGAACACCCTGCCGTTGCACATCAGACAGGCCCCCTCACTGTCCATCTTCAAAACCAGTATTAAAACACATTTATATTCCTTGGCTTTTGACACTGCTTGAGACTTTGCTCCTGTTTTTAGTGCTTTTAATGTTTTTAATTTTATTGTTTTTACTCTTTCGTTTAATGTTTTTATTGTTATGTAATAATTTCTTGTCCATGACTAGTCATGTACAGCACTTTGTTGCAACTGTGGTTGTTTTTAAAGTGCTCTATAAATAAAGTTATTATTATTATTATTATTATTATTATTACCAAGGAACATCCTAGCGCACATAGACACAAAATGCTGGAGGAACTCAGCAGGACAGGCAGCATCTCCGGAGAGATGCCTGTCTGAAAATGGATCTCGACCTGAAATGTCGACCCATTCCTTCTCTCCAGGGATGCAGCTTGTCCTGCTGAGTTACTTCAGCATTTTATGTCTATCTTCAGTTTAAACCAGCATCTGCAGTTCCTTCCTACACATCCTGGTGTATTTTCTCTGCACCTCTGGTAGAATCACATCTTTCCCATAGTGTGTCAAACAGAACTGCACATAGTTGATCTCCCAAAATACATCACCTCAAGCTTATGAGGATTAAATTCCATCTACCATTGCGCTGCCCAACATTCCATTCTGTAGCAAAAGATAACGCTCAATATCCACAGCCCTACTGATTTTTGTGTGCTTGGTATTGCTGTAGAGCGAAGATGCGGACATTTCACTTATATGTCCAATGATTTAAAGCAAATTAACAAAAAAATTGCTTATAGATTGCAGCTTGGTGTTATGGCTGTAATATGAATTTATGTCATACAACATCATGGCAAACATCAGCAGCATCTGAGGCATGACATATCATGCGTCCCTGAGCTGCAATGCACCTGACACAGAGCCTGTGTCCAGCAGGTGAATAGGAGAGAGGGCTTATCCTATTTCTGTTATTTCCATAGGGCATTGAAGGAGGCTATTCTGTCTATCGCGTCTCTAGTGGCTATCAAAACATTCTTACCTCTCTCATATGCCAATCAATTTTCTTTGATTATCCTGTTATCCATCTATACTAGGACTTTTTTTTTAGCCAGCTGACATATCGGCACATCTTTGCTGTAAAATGAATCCAGATGACCAGGGAATGCACATAATTACAGGCAAATGTTGCAAACTCTGTACAGACAGGAGCAGAGGTCAGGATTGACATTGGTTGTTGGAGATGTTCAGCAGCAGCTCCACCTGCTGCACCACCATGTTGCTCTTTCAAATTTTCTGGGGAGAGCATAGGACAATTGGTGTTGAGAGGGTTAGGACTGATCGGGAATTGGAATATGGTGCTGAAGAACTGAACATAAGGTCCACATTTGACACTGTACTATGAAATATTTGGTAAATGTAAATGGCATATACAGTAAACCTCAGGAGTGTTGATATGCAAAGGGATCCTGGGGTGCAACTCCATAGCTCCCTGAAAATTGTGCTACATGTGGATTGATTAATGGTTAAAACATGCTTACCATAGGTCCAAGCACAGAGTACAAGAATCGGGATGTCATGTTTGCAACTGTACTAAACACTGGTCAGATCAGATTGAGTATTATGCACATTTCTAGTCGCCAGACTATAGTAGTAATGTGGTAGCAATAGGGAGAGTGCAGAAGAGAATCACTGGAATGTTGCATGGACTGGAGGACTTGAGTATCAGGAGAGATTTGACAGGCTGGATTTATTCTCAATGGAACATAGTAGGGTGAGGGGCGACCTTAAAGATAAGTCAAGAGTCGTTTTATGTAACAATTGTCCCATTACCTGCTCCCTCACATCCACCCAAGGACCCCAGGAGTCCTCTCAGGTGAGACGGAGGTTCATGTGCATTTCCTCTAACCTCATCTACTGCAACCAGTGTCACTGATGTGGCCTCCTTTACATTGATGAGGCAAAATGTACACTTGGCGCCCGTTTGCCGAACACAAGTGCCAAGGCTTACTGGATCTCCCAGTTGCTATCTATTTAAACTCCTCTTCCTATTCCATTCTGACTTTTCTGTCCTGGGCCTCCTCCATTGCCAGAGTGACGCCACACATAAACTGGAGAAACAGCTCATATTCTGCTTGGGCAGTTTACAACCCAACGGTATGAACATTGAATTCGCCAATTTTAGGTAACTTACCAAAACGTTCTCCACTTCTAATCCCCCCACTTTCTCCCCCCTCTCCCTCACTCTTCCCCTATGCCCCAACAAAACATTTTTGGGCAGGCACTTGGATTGGAAACAAGTAGAGGGATATTGGCCTAATTAACATATCCAGCAGCACTTACAAGGAGCTATTTTTGCTCATTTTAATTTTGACACACTTGATATGTGTGTATTAAGTAAGCTTATTCCATGTACAAGACTGTTGAAATAAATAGCAGCATGTGATCACAATTGTACTTGCAGGAGGTTACATTTCTCGGTATAATGAAATAAGCAATTGATTTTTATTTCCATTTGAGTTAATTACACCCTATCACTTTTTACTAAGATCAAGATCTAATAATGTATCTTCAAACTGCTTCTCCATATTTGCAGCAGTTGTATTTGGAAAATTACACTTCAAATATTGGACTTCTGTAGATTCTTTGAAGTGAAATAGAAATACAAGACTGATTATCTGACTAAGTTTGGCAGCGCCTTGTGGCAGCGGCTCGTTTGCAGTCCATCTGTCTTTTCTTTCTTTTTGTCCTGTTAGGTGTATGTTTTTGGTTTTAGTTTTATTTTATTTTTAGCTGTGTATATGTGGGGTGGGGGTGGGGGAAACTTTTTAATCTCTTCCCTGCACGGGGACTCGACCTTGCCCCTGTCGAGTCGCCGTTGTCGTTGGGGCCTAACATCGTGGAGTCGGTGGCCTCCAACCGGAATCGACTTGAGGCTCCAGTCGCAGAGCCTGCGGACTCATCATCACGGAGCTGGCCGACTTCGGAGCGTGGAGCGCTGTGGTGGCGCACGGCTGCGACCCGACTTTGGAGCTTCGGAGGCTCCGGCTGCAGGCCCTGTGGACGGTAACATCGGGAGCTCGCGGGTCCCTGGTGGGAGACCGCTTTTCGGAGCTCCAGCAACGCAACTTCTCCCGCCCTAATCGAGGGGTTTAAATCGACCCGGCGCAGGGCCTTGCATTGCCCGGGGCGGCTTAAACGGCCGCGGGACTTACGATCGCCCGCCGGGGGCTCTAACATCAAAGCCTCGATCAGCTCGATGCAACAGTTTGACTGCGGGAGAAGAAGAATAAAGAACAGAGAACAGGGAAGAGATAAGACTTTTGCCTTCCATCACAGTGAGCAGGTGTTTGGAGATTCACTGTGATGGATGTTTGTGTGGAATTGTGTTAATTGTGTGTCTTGGTTTTTTGCTGTTATGACTGCAGGAACGAAATTTTGTTTGAACCTTGTTTTTAAATGACAATAAACGACATTCTGATTCTGAATCTGAATCTGAAGTTTCTATTTCATGTGTGGTTGGCGTTCTCTGGTTTTTTGATTCTTAGTTATGTGATGTACATTTAAAAACTGCAGATGCTAGAAATTTGTTTAGTGTAGTTTAGATGTACAGCTTGGAAACAGGCCCTTCAGCCCACCATGTCCGTGTCGACCCATGATCACCCATACACTAGTTCTATCCTACACACTGGGGATAATTTTTACAGAAACTAATTAACCTACAAACCAGCACTGGACCACCTGGAGAAAACTCATGCGGTCGCAGGGAGAATGTCCAAACTCCGTACAGACAGCACCCGTAGTCAGGATTGAACCCAGGTCTCTGGCGCTGTAAAGCAACTGCTCTACTGCTGCACCACTGTGCCACCCTAATGTAAAATCTGAAATAAAAGCAGAAAATGCTATAAATATCACTTGTTTAAAAAAAAAAGATATAATTATTCTTGGCTGCTTTAGCTGCTGTAGTGAACATAAATCATGAATGCGTTTGGAGTTAACAAAGATTTTGTATTGTCATTTGTGATTTACAATAAATTGAACATCTTATCTATGGACTAAGTTATACATATGAACCTACTGTCATACATAGAGTAAATGTTCTGATTTTCTACCAAAGCTTTAAAGTAATTACAGACTGAGGACTTTGTACAAATGTGTTCAATTTGTGTTTAATGATGTCACAAAGTTGCATCCACATATAAAATGTAATATATTGTTAGGTCTTGTTAATCTGTTGGAAATGAGGAAATTATTATCTAACGTTCAGAGTTCAGTTGAGAAATTAGTTTCGTAAATAAAAGTTAATCACCAGTTCCATTTCTTCCATGGGATTCTTGGATGTCAAAGAAAGAGAAAACACTTGCATTTATTTTGCACCCTTTATTCTCAGGAGATGCTCAAAAGCACTTAATAGTAATTGAATTTGCTAACTGAAAGGTAATCTGTACTTTGCCAGAGGAACTATGGTATCCTCTTCATGTACAACACGATCCCACAGCAGGAGTTAGATCAGATGGAAAGATATTGCTGTATATGCTGGTAATCTGAAATAAAGCAGAACATGTTAGATTTGCTACTCAGGTCTTGCAGCCAGTGTGGAGAGATGAGCAGAGTTAACACTTGATCTTATCAGAATGGGGTACTAAGATAATGAACCGATAAGATCGGGTTTTGTTTAAGAGACAAAACCTGGACAGAATTGCAAAGTACGAAGCACTTTTCTTGGAAGCATTTATGGCCATTGGAGAGAATGGACGTGACCTCATTTTGACGTCACATTTGAAAGTGAGTCTGGGAGTTCCACAGTAGCTCACTGGAGAAGCAGCACAATGGGGCTAGATCATACTGATAGTTACAAAGGGAACTGCTGGTTTTAATTTATTCCACTGGAGTCATTTCTGGTCAGATTTTGGTGCTTCTGCCACTTTGCTCCATCACCAAATTCCACATGGGAAATCAGTGAGACCTGGTGTCTACAATAGAAACCCATTTATTTGAACATGGATTCCTGTTCTGAAGATTAGGTGGAAAAAAGGCATTATTTTTTTATTTAACAAGAAACATTTTTTTTTCATTTAAAAACTGTTATCTTTATGTACAGGAGACTCGACAGGGACAATTTCATGGCTTTTAAATTACTTTTTTCTCAGCCTTACCTGTATTTAATGGTTGTGAGGGAGTGATGAGGTGGGTCAACATATTCCCGGATGTGAAGGGCCAGAACAGTGGCTCTCCTGTAGTAGGCTGAGGTAAGTGCAGATGGTGGGCAAATCTGAAAATTGGACCTAACTCAGCATAGTCCACGATCTTCCGACTCTGAGATAAGAGGCTGACTCTTCTGTATCATCCCTCAAAGGACGATTCCACACTGACTAGGACTGATCTAGCTGTATATTTTTTGTGATTGTGGCCATTGGAAACTGTATTGTACAGTTTTACTTGTAGAAAAGAGATTGTTGAAGGTGATCAGCAATTCTCTCTCTGCTTTGGTAAGTCATATTATGGTCTTCCTCAAAGCAAGCAAAGTGCCTGGAGCTGTGATGTCAGATGGAATACAATGCATGATGAACATTTCTGTTGCAACGTTATATTGGATGTATACACAGAGGAATGTGAAGGCCTATTCAAGTGATTCTTATCTAAGCCGCTGTTAGCACTTTGTTAGTGAAGCCAACAGTGAAATCTTCACAGACAGTCAAGATGTCTTCTGTGACACTTGTGACACTGTGACAGTGTGGCAACCAATCAGTCCTAGTCCCATCATTCACTGGGGATGGGCGGCACTCTGATTTTCAACAGCCCCACCCCCACTCAAAAGAAAACAGCAATTCAGGAGGTCATGCTTTAAAGTTTGAGATTCTCTAGCTTAAAAGTTTGAAGGTTTACGTTTTTTAAAGGGCATAAAACAAAAGGACATAGGTCCCATGACTCCACATGGAACTGGCTGTTCCTGTCTTAGCACCATGTTTTCTAAACCATTAACACTTTAAGTTTATTTTGAATATATATCTGTCCACCAATATCAGAAATAATTGTAGTATAATTGTACATTAAACCTCAACTTTGTTTCAACTGATCCCTGTTTATTCAGTGCTACAGTTTTCAGCATTCATTGATGATAACTTCTAAACTTACATAAAGTTGGATATTGTTGTGTATTTGTTGCTTGGAACGGTCTTTAAATAATACTCGGACACGGGAGTAAACTAACAAGCTTCTTTATTCTAAACGCCACCTTGAGTCTCTCCTGCGCATGCGTACCATTGCGCAAGACATCAAATATGTTAATTATATTACATACCTAACACTCCTCCCCCTTTAACTTGGAGGCAGGTAACACCATTTCTATTTCATACCCCACACTCCTCCCCCTTTAACTTGGAGGCAGGTAACACCATTTCTATTACATAAACAGTACTCCTCCCCTTTTAACTCAATTTCACCTTCACGATATATGCTATTTACCTAACATATAATTGATTGATACACTGTTGCAAAATTGTATTATTAAAGTCATCTTACAATGCATCCTCATAACTGTAATAATCTTATCTAAACCTAGCACATAATTTTCATTCCACCCATCTTCCTTAAACCAAATACATTACCCCTTGCTTTATGTGTTATCATTTTCCGTTCCCTTATGTGTAAATTGCGCACTCTTTCTAATCGCTCTAGCTCTGCCTGTATCTCGGACTCTTCCTTTTTAAATGTCCTAATCTTAATTTGAAGATTTCTTCCTGTTCCTGATATTCTGCTAAAGTTAACATTTAATTTTCTGCTTCATATATTCGCTTTGTTTTCCTCTGTTTCTGTTCATTATTTGTAGGTGGCACCTGACACATGGCTGCAGGTTTTCGTTTTGCTAGCAGCTTTCTCTGTCGCTCAATTTCCTTGCGCTGCGTATTTATCCGCTCTTGTTGTTTAATAAGATTCTGCAATGCATAACCATGTGTCCATTGCTCAGTGAAGGAGGCTACATGCCAGACTGTATGTAGTGAAGTGTCCTAGTCGCAATCGGTCCTGCATACTTTTGTCTCGACCGACAAGCCTCTCTTGTTTAGACATTTCTATTAGCAGCTTTTTACTCATTGTCACACATTTATTTAACCATTCTTTGTATCGTTTAAGTATTTTCTGTTGTTCATCTATTATTCTTAAGTCACATCTCTGGTTCTTCATCAAGAAGTAGGATCTATATTGTCTTTGCAATACAACAATATAGTTTTCTTGCTTCATAAGCAAGGTAGTGAGACTGCACTACAATTGCTGGATATTTCAGTTTGAAGAAGTCTTTCCTATACCCAATCATAGGGAGTACTGACTGAATTTGTACAGTAGCCCTCTTTTGCTTAATCCACTGCCTAACCACCATACCCTTGTAGGCAGCCTGAATGGCAATGGTTGCATACCTCATTGACTGATATTGCACAAACTGGGCATGCCCTATTTTGCATGCTTTGTACCATCTCTGGATCGAAATGACTGCTTGTCGCATAGCTCTGTAGCATACCCTTGATCGGTACCCACGGAATGAAGCTTGCAAAGTGACTATAGCCGCCTTTTGCATCAAGAAATATTTTCTTGAAATGCACATCATTAAGAATGACTTAATATGGCGAGCTGCCTTGATTTTCTCAACCAATTCTCTGGCTTTGACTCCGCTGTAGAAGGCCTGAATACAAACCACTGCTTTTCTCAAACTATTATAATGTCTCACGTGGGCATCTCTTATCTGGCAAGCCCTGTATCATTGCTGTACAGCAGTGGCGGACCAGCGTAGTTTCTTGAAATACTGACGCTGTTTATGCATTTGATAATAGGTCTGTATGACCTTGGCATGCACCGCAATTGCTTTCGAACAACCATTCCTCGGTAGGCAGCCTGAAGCAGCACAACGCTGCTGCATACCTTCATGTAAGTTTTGCGATCAGTTTCCATTTGAAGGTGTGCCCTATAATGGGTTTGTACTATTATAGCTGCCAATCTCATTGCCCTGTATGGACGGTATACTCGTTGCATTCTAAATACTGCTTGTATTACTGTTGCTGCCTTCTGTTTGTCCCGTATCTCTCTCCGTACCTTCATACCCCTGAAGGCAGCTTGAATAGTTAGGGTTGCCCTCTGGATGGTCATGTCCCTTTGCATTTGACTTCTGTCCCTTTGCATTTGACTTCTGTGCCTTTGCATTTGACTTCTGTCCAGTACATGTGCCCTGTACTGCTGTTGGTAAGCTCTAACAGCATCACACTGGCTTTTGGTGTGACCCGTTCCCGAGCACTTGAAACACCTACTATCTCTGACTTTACACATCGCCGGCTCATGGCTGCCTCCACATCTCCAGCACTTCTTGGAGTTGTGAATCTTGTCTCTGGATGCCCTTGAGGGATTCCATGCCTCCTTTAGTTCAGGCTCCTTGTCTCTGGATGCCCTTGGAGGTTTTGGCGAGAATTGAGCCATTAATGCCTCCTCACATTCCTCGTACGTTTTACTCGTGGGCTTTGCTGGCTGCAGCAACGCACGTAAGGTGTGATAACCCTTGCTTCCTAAGCCTACAATGAACCAATCTCTCTTCTTCTCCTCCGCAGTGATATCATTGAAAATGAACCAAGCCTCCAAGACTTCGGTCCATTTCTCAAAATTATACCCCGAATCTAACTGGGGCACATTTCTTACAATTAAAGTAGCCATGCTACCCTGTTGCTATTCAGGTGCACTATGTTCTGTTCTCTCACTGTGTTCTCTGCACTGGACTTAATCCTTTTACACACTAAGAAGTTATCCAGCCCACTGACTATTACTAATTCTTATAATAATAGATTTATACTAATAAATCAACATTTCATGTTAATAGCAAACTAGAACATTTAAACCATATACCTGCTATGCACACAGATTTACTTAAATCATTGATACAGTGTCCATACATTAAATTCATACAGTCCAGCTTTTACTGTGAGTAATTCACTAGTCCGACCTGACTGTCTCTGGACTCCGATGCCTCAGCGACCTCTCGGGCTGTCCTCACCGTTGCTGTCTTCAGCGGGCTGTTGCTGGCTTTTGCTGGCTTTTGCTGCTTTGCTGGCTTCACGGCTGGCCTGGCTGTTGCTGGCTTTTGCTGCTTTGCCTGTTGCTGGCTTCATGGCCTGGCTGTTGCTGGCTTTGTCCCGCTCTTCTCACGGCCGGGCCCGCTCTTCTCGCGGCCTGGGCTTTCTCTGCTTATGGCCGTCTCTCGCGGCCGAGCTGGCTCTGCTCACGGCCGTCTCTTGTGGCCGGCAGGAGACTCGGCTGTCGTCGGTGGCGGTTGCCGGACCTGTCCGTGGGCTGCACGGTACTGGCCCTCACCCGACGTCGGTGGCGGCTGCTAGGCCTGGCCGTGGGCTGCACGGCCCTGGAACTCACCCGACGTCGGTGGCGGCTACTGGGCCTGGATGTTGGCTGCACAGCCCTGGAAAGCGTTCCAGGTAAGCTGACACCGCTGTCCTGCTGGTTAGGCTTCTAGCTTCCAGCTGCGCTCTTCGGTGACACTTACTGCCTCGCTTGTTTTCCGTGCGCTCTTGCTTCCCGTTCCGACCTTTCTTTTCTTTGGCGCCAATTCAAATACCATTTGGCGCCAAATCTTTTTGCTTGGTGCCGTTCCAATTTGTGTCGCCAAATACCAACTCTTTTAAAACTTTTTTTCTTTTCTCTTGGCAGTACTCGTTCTTCTCTTCTCAGTTCTTTGATCCTCGTCGCCAATTGTTGTGTATTTGTTGCTTGGAACGGTCTTTAAATAATAATCGGACACGGGAGTAAACTAACAAGCTTCTTTATTCTAAACGCCACCTTGAGTCTCTCCTGCGCATGCGTACCATTGCGCAAGACATCAAATATGTTAATTATATTACATAACTAACAGATATGTAATATAATGCTCATCTGGTATCTGAAAGCATTAAGTGTCTGGGAGATTTTGCCTGAAGATGGGTCCCAACCTGTGGTGGGATGGTGGGTGGCCAAGGTGGTGCTGCAGTAGTGTTGCTGCGCCGGAGACCCAGGTTCGATTCCGACTATGGGTGCTGTCTGTATGGTGTTTGTACGTTCTCCCCGTGACCGCGTGGGTTTTCTCTGAAATCTTCGGTTTTCTCCCACACTCTAAAGACGAACAGGTATGGAGGTTAATTGGCTTGGTGTATGTGTAAATTATCTCTAGTGTGTGTAGGATAGTGTTAATGTGCGGGGATCGCTGTTCAGTGCAGACTTGGTGGGCCAAAGGGCCTGTTTCCACGCTGTATCTCCAAACTAAACTAAAAACTAAACCCGAAATGTCACCTATCCATGTACTCCAGAGATGCTGCCTGACTCACTGAGTCTCTTAGCTTTTGAACCTACAACACTTTGTGTCTTAGCTTTTGAACCACTTTAGTTCGGGATGGATTCTTGTCTGTATCCTCATCTATCAAATTATCTTGGTGGTCGGGTGAAGTTGGGAGTGGCTCTAATGGGGAGAATCAATGTTGGTACCAGAAGCTGCCTGATATTACATTTCTTTGGTGTGACTGGAAAGATTCTATAAAATATATTGTATCAATTTTCATGTCTGTTTTCCATTTGTTCAATCCATGTATTACTTCTCCTCAGCAACTATCTAGCTTTGGTGAGTAAGCTTGGGTTTGCTTATTGACTGTGTCTGCTCTAAACAACAGCACACACTCAATAAATCTATAAAATTGATACAATTATTATTCAATGGGGAATGAAAATAACATATTTATTTTATCAGGAGCTGGCACAAACCTGATGAAGTGAATGCTGTACCAATTCTATGATTTTATCTACCATTTGTATCTAGAGCATTTCGAAGAAGAACTCATGAAACAAACTTTAAAAATGACATAAATCATGCATTGCAGATTTCTTAAAATGATCACATTTTGACATGCTACTGAAATATTTAAAGTATTGAGTATGTAAGTTGCGATGTTATGTTACAGTTGTGCAAGATATTTGTGAGGCTGAATTTGGAGTATTGTGTTCAGTTTTGGGCATTATAGGGAGGATGTTGTTAAGATGGAAAGTATGTAGAGAAGATTTATGAGGATTTTGCCAGGACTTGAGGGCGTGTGCTAGACTGAAAGGCTGAGCAGTCTAGGACTTTATTCCTTGTTGAAGCGCAGGAAGCTGAGAGGTTATCTTATAGAGGTGCATCAGATCATGAGGGGAGTAGATGGGGTAAATGCATAGAGTCTTTTACCCAGGGTAGGGAAATCAAGAACCAGAAGTCATAGGTAAGGTGAGAGGGGAAATATTTAATAAGAACTTGAGGGGCAATATTTTCACAGAGGGTGGTGGGTATACAGAATGAGCTGCCAGAGGAGGTAGTTGAGGCAGGTACTATACTGTAACAACATTTAAAATACATTTGGACTGGTACATGGATGGGAAGCGCTTAGAGGAATATATGGGCCAAATGCAGGCAGGTAGGACTAGCGTAGATGGGGCATTTTGGTCAGTTTGGGCAAGTTGGGCCGAATGGCCTGTTTCTGTGCTGCATGACACTAAATATACTAAATTGTATAAAAGTAAATTAGTAACCTTCAGTTTGCTTTATTCAGAAACACTTGTGCAAAAGGCACACTCTTATCATGGAAAGTTAATTTAGCCAGATGGTAACTGGAAAAACTACTTGCTTCTGTGTAAAAGGCTGGTGTGCATTCCAAGCATTTACATTGTGGATGAACAACATCACAATAATTATTGTATAGATCCAACTTTTTTAATAATATGAACTCAGCATTGTTTCAATAAATATTTCAACAATTTTTGTCAATGCTTTGGAAATCACTTTGTCTTGTTTTCAATGCGGCTACGACCATTGTGGTTGAGGTCTTGCCTGTCCTTGGTTGGAGACCTGTTGCTAACATGCAGATGAGTGTCCTTTGTAGCATGCCAGTGCATTCTTGAGACGCCAGTAGGGGGTTCTGTTTGTGGAAGGATAGGATATTGTATTGTTTATTTTTAATGTGTTGATAAATTTGATTATTTTAGGTAAATATTGGGTTGATTATTTTTCTGTGAATTTTTCCAAGCATAACCTTAATGCTGTTACAATTAATGTTGTGAAGATGGGCAGTTCTTGAATTTTTATTAGAATGCTGACCTAAAATTCTTTGCCAGTTGGTTGTACATCTCAGTGTCAGGGTATTGTTCCTAGAACAATGCCTCTCTCTTTCTGTGATACACACAGTTTAGATTAATATTTACTTGAAGTGCCAATGTGTTTGAAGTCTGTGAAATATATAGTGAATACAAATATTTTCCTGTCCTTTATTGGTTTATCATTGCTTGTATAATCCAAATACGCATTCAATAATTTTGCCATTTGATGTTTATGGTGGTAATTTTGCTTGAGTTCATTTTAAGAGGTCAATATAGGTGCCATGAGATCATTTTAATGTGTGCACTTCATCTCCCAACCACTACCATACTGTCATCCCAGCTATTTTTGAATAATGCTGGCATTCATTGATTATTAATAATCACAGGATCATATATATATTCAAAGAAACTAGCTGGAGTCAGCATAATACGTGAGTAGAATTGATATCAAACATTTAATATTCTTGTAGCAGTATGCATATGCAGTTCCTTTGGAGGTTGAGCAGGTGTAGATGGTTTCTTCAGCTTTCACAGAAGATTTCATGCACTGGAAAATTTTATTGAAGATTGAACATGTAGATTCTTCGGTTGATTACGACATGTTTATGGTTTGCATTCTGCTTCACTCTGTAATGATAAAATCTTGCCAAAGTCTTGGAAAACTCCACACATTTCTGCCATCAGCCCACAACCTTTTCAGACCAGGCAAAATAATTGTAACTTCTGCTGGAGTAGGAGAGTGAGTTTTACAGAAATTCTCTTTCAATCCGAACCAGTTAGAATCTAGTTTAGTTGATGTGATTCATGGTGCTGAAACTATTGGAAACCTTTATGGTTTTGCAACCTTCTCAGAAAAAATTATTGTCTACCGTATGAAAAAGCATTCCCCTTACTGCAATCAGTCTGGTATGGCGTTGATGTTACAACTCTGATGCTAGGCAAGGGTGCTTGACTAATCTTTTGGAATTTCTTGAGGATGTAACTAGGAAAATGGACAAGGGAGAGCCAGTGGATGTAGTGTACCTGGACTTTCAGCAAGCATTTGATAAGGTCTCACATAGGAGATTAGTGGGCAAAATTAAGGCACATGGTATTGGGGATAGAGTAATAACATGGATAGAAAATTGATTGGCAGACAGGAAACAAAGAGTAGGGATTAACGGGTCCCTTTCAGAATGGCAGGCAGAGACTAGTGGGGTACCTCAAGGCCCGGTGCTGAGACCGCAGCTATTTACAATATATATTAATGATTTAGATGAAGGGATTAGGTAACATTAGCAAATTTGCAGATGACACAAAGCTGGGTGGCGGTGTGAACTGTGAGGAGGATGCTATGAGAATGCAGGGTGACTTGGACAGGTTGGGTGAGTGGGCATATGCATGGTACAAGCAGTTTAATGTGGATAAATGGGAGGTTATCCACTTTGGCAGCAAAAACAGGAAGGCAGATTATCTACATGGTGTCAAGTTGGGAAAAGGGGAAGTACAATGGGATCTGGGGGTCCTTGTTCATCAGTCAATTAAAGTAAGCATGCAGGTACAGCAGGCAGTGAAGAAAGCGAATGGCATGTTGGCCTTCATAACAAGAGGAGTTGAGAATAGGAGCAAAGAGGTCCTTCTGCAGTTGTACAGTGCCCTAGTGAGACCACACCTGGAGTATTGTGTGCAGTTTTTGTCTCCGAGTTTGAGGAAGGACATTCTTGCTATTGCGGGAGTGCAGCTTAGTCAATGGGGACAAGGTTAATTCCCAGGATGGCGGGACTGTTATATGCTGAGAGAATTGAGCGGCTGGGCTTGTATACTCTGGAATTTAGGATGAGAGGGAATCTTATTGAAACATATAGGATTATTAAGGGTTTGGACATGTTCCCGATGTTGGGGGAGTCCAGAACCAGGGGCCACAGTTTAAGAATAAGGGCTAAGCCATTTAGAACGGAGATGAGGAAACACTTTTTCACACAGAGAGTTGTGAGTCTGTGAAATTCTTTGCCTCAGAGGGCAGTGGAGGCCGGTTCTCTGGATACTTTCAAGAGAGAGCTAGATAGGGCTCTTAAGGATAGCGGAGTCAGGGGATAAGGGGAGAAGGCAGGAACGGGGTACTGATTGTGCATGATCAGCCATGATCACATTGAATGGTGGTGCTGGCTCAAAAGGCCGAATGGCCTACTCCTGCACCTATTGTCTATAAGGGTGTGTTCTCAGCCCCTTACTGTACCCTTTACACTCATGACTCTCGCCAAACTTTGCAGTAACTCCATTTACAAGTTTGTAGAAGACACCACTGTAGTAGGCCGGATCTCGAACAATGACAGGATACTGAATACAGGAAGAAGATAGAGCTCTTAATAACATAGTGTCAAGCCAACAACCTCTCCCTCAGCAAGATGAAGGAGCTTGTTATTAACTTCAGGAATCGTGATGGTGGACACAATTCAGTGAACATCAATGGTTCTGAAGTGGAGATGCTTCTAGGCATAAATATCACCAATCATTTGTTCTGGATGAAGCACATTGAAGCTACAGAGAACAAAGCACACCAATGTCTCTATTTCCCCAGTCTCCTGCATGTCTCAAATGATGCTTTTCAAAGTCTAAAGATACACTGTGCTCCATCGGGATGCTCTTCTGCTCTGCCCAATAACCTAAGAAATTGCAAAGAGTTGTGGAATTATGGGCAAAAACTTGAAAGCGCGTGCCACCAGATCCAGGAACAGCTTCTTCTATTCTCTCAGACTACTGAACGGACCTTTTACAATCTAAGGGTGTACGTCATAAAGCTGTAACATTATATTCTGCAGTCTGGTATTTTTCTCTTTGAATTACCTTCTGAATTTGTGTGTGTCTGCATTGTACTTGTGTGTCATACAGTTTGACTGGACAGCATTGCACACCAGGTTTTTCACTGTATATTGGTACACATGACAAAAATAAACCAGAACCAAATAACTGAACCGGTCAATCCCACCATCAACAACATTTGTGAACTTCACGTTTTTCTATTTTCTACTATCTATTTTTCCTCTTTTTCTTCTCTCTATTTTTTTTTTTTTTACTTCCTTTTCAAAAACATAAAACTAGAGGTTGTACATAGAATGAATTACATTATGACATAGTTGGCACCTAAAATTAGGTACCACTGTATTGTTTTGTACTGTATTAACTTCTAATAAAATAAACAAAAAACAAAAAAACAACATTTGTGAATTTGCAACGATTTCATGACATATGCATTGATCCACACCTTCAGCTCATTCATCTTTCCTGTGAGACTCCGTACATTGTTGTAAATACAGTTAAACTGACACTCATGCTTTCCTTCCTGTCTCTGTTTTCTCATTGGCCTGCCTGTAAATTGTTCTACATATAGTCAGCCCTAGAGTCATAAAGTGAGTTGTATATTATAGAAGTAGACAATTTGGTCCAACTTTTTAATACTGACCAAGTTGCCCACCTGAGTTTTGTCCCATTTGCCTGCATTTAGCCCATAGTCCATAAAACCTTTCGTCTCCCTGTATCTGTCCAAATGTCTTTGAATTGATGTAATTGTATGTACATCTATGCACCACCTCCTTTGGCAGCTTCCGCTTAACCACTATCTTCTATGTGAAAAAACTTAGCCCTAGGTTTCCTTTAAATCCTTGTCCTCTCCCTTTCAACCTATACATCCACGTTTCAAGTTCCCCATCCTACTGTGACCATATCTATGACCCTCATAATGAGATCTACTTTATAAACTTACTTTTCAGCCTTCTACTCTCCAGGGAAAAAGTTCTAGCCTATCCAGATTCTTGAAAACTCATATCCTCCGTTTGAATCTTTTGTTCATGCTCTCCAACTTCATGTCATCCTTCTTAAAGCTGCACCAAACTGCACACAGTACTCATTCATGGTGTTACCAATGCCTTGTACAATTGTAACACGACATCTCACCCCTTATACTCAATGCCCTAACCCATGGAGGTCAGTCTGCCAAGATCCTTATTCGGCACTCTATGTACCTGTGTCGGCACTGCCAGGGAATTATTTACTTGTACCTCTAGGTCTCTCTGTTCTATAGTACACTGTAGGGGCCTGCATTTACCTGCCCTGGTTTAACTTCCCAAAACATAATACTTTGCGCTGATCCAAGTTAAATTCTATCTGTCAATCTTTCGCCCACTTTCCCAGTTGATCTGGATCATGTTGTAATCTTAGATAGCCTTCTTTATTGACCACTATGCCATCAATTTTGGTGTCTTGACATTCTGGATCCTGCTCCCTCATCTTATTTGTTTAAACCTTCCTGGGGAGTACCAGCAAACCTTCCTGCAAAGATATAGGTCCCCCTTTAGTTCAGGTACAACCAGCTATTATTTTACAGGTCTACCTCAGAAGAGATGCCAGTGATCTAAAAATGTGAAGCCATTCCCCTTGCACGAGCTCTTTATCCATACATTTATCTGACCTATCTTCCTATTTCTATAACCATTCACACGTGGCACAAATTTATCCTGAGATAATATCAACACTATATAACTTTTGTCTAACATCCTTAATTCTCTTTGCTGGCCTGTACCTCTGTTCTTACCTATGTTGTTAGGACTAAATGTACTATGATCTCTTGTGGAATGTTTTGTATCAGCTCTCAGGTGCGGGGTGGGAGATTGCAACCTTCACGTGACCCTGTTTCGACGAATGCAATCAACCCGGCGTGCACAATCAAATAAGATCAAATAGAACAAGTTGTCGTACAACTTTAGGCTGTGCACGCCATACACAAGAAGAAGAAGCTCTCAGGTGCCAAGGTCAATAATATTCTTGACCCTGGGACCTAAGAAGCAATACATCATCTTGGCATCTCACTCACGGCCACAGAAACACCTGTCAGTTCCCTTGTTTATTGAGCCCCTTATCACTGCTGTATTTTGGACTTCGTCCTTCCCTGCTGTACAGCAGAGCCAGTCGTAGGGCCACCTATTGGCTGCAGCTGCTTTCCCCTGAAAGGCTATTCTCACCAACCGTATCCAAAATAATATACCTGGTAGGGAGAGGAATAGCCACAGGAACTGCTGCACCACCTGCCCGCCCCTCCTGGTGATCACCCATCTACTATCCAGCTAATACTGCGGTGTAACCCAAGCTCCTATTTATCTGTAACACTTTCTGTCTCCAATGTGCTCCTCAATATGTCCAACTGCTGCTCCAACCAATCTGTGGGGTCTGAAAAGAGCTGCAGCTGGACATAGTTGTCGAGGAAACTTAACTTTTCCCCATCTCACAGAAGGAGCATTCCACTGCTGACTGCACTTTGATCTCAGCAACAGCACTTTGATCTCAGAAGCAGCATTCTCAAAAAGACTGCTCAGTATGTGGTATTTTTCACCCTAGAAAGGTATTGATTCATTTAAACTGTCATGTCTTTTCAATCATCTAGGTAATAATTTGAGTGCTGGCACAGCCATCTCTGTTTACTTTGGCATACTCCACCTCCTTGAACATCTTTCCATTTAAAATAAAAATAACAAAAATCATGTGCTCTTTAGATACTGAATGGAGAAGTGAAGTACTTTCTGCAACCGATTCTAATGTCAAGCATGTCAAGCAAGTATGTTCCCTAGTTTGTGATTTGTGGTCATAACTGCCCTTTCAGTCACGGAGCACTCTTCCTTTAGGGAGCATCTACCCGCATTGTTCACAGCCTGATTAATCTTCGTACCGTTGCTCCAAATAGCTTTCCTGTGGTATCTGTGATGTATTACCTGCACCATTGCGTTCTCATTATATTTTAGTGGCACATTTTCACTGTTGACCAAAGGTGGGAAATGTGTTTTGTTGATAAATAAATCATTGGAGTAGTCTCTAATATGTCAACCAATGGTAGGAGAGTACAGACAGTGCCTTGATAAGAAGGGAATAATATACCGGCACTCCCTGACTTATGCAACAGGCAACCTATGTAAACTCGCACTTACGTTAGCAATTCTTTAAGCTAACTGCTTTACTTCAGAGTTGCATGTCTCAGTAGCAGTCCGCTACTGCTGTTGCATGTGGCCATTCCCGCAAGCTAGTCAGCTGTTCTTGTGGGAGTTCCTATGTGGTCTCTGCGTCGAATAGTAAATGTACAGGTATGTAGTAGCACTTCCGTTTCTGACTTGCGTAACATCTGATTTATGTGAGGATCCACGGGACGTGACCCTTACGTAAGTCGGGGAGCATCTGTAATGTGGAAGAGATATTAGTACCTCATAGTTCTGTTTTTTTATTGCGAAAATAATAATCATGGGTTAATATTACTCATACTTGCCTTGATTTTAACTTGCTCCCAGATGTATATATGCTTTGAACAAAACTTCATTTTATTATTCTGATTTAAACTGCGTAGAAATAGATGAAATTTACAGCATTTCCCATCCAGACAGCATCAATGTTTTCTCTCAGTGCTACAAAGTGTGTAAATCTGATTCTCACAGCTCACACATCTTCATCTTTATATTTCCTTCAACAAGCAATCCAATATTGAATGTTGAAGTAATTCCATCCTCTGCCCGTTCTGCTTAAGATTTACAAGCCCCTGTGAAATTATTTTTCCCCTTCTAAATCTCTTCCTTTAATTTTGTTTCATTCTGGATCTGGTGACTATCAGACAGAAATTACTGCTGCATATCAGTCCCATCATCTTTTAGATTTAGGTATGTCGATCATGCATATCGCTCATTCATTCTGTCAATTGGAAAAGTGCAGAGAAGATTTATGAGGACGTTGCCAGGACTCAAGGGATCTATAGGGAAAGGTTGGGCAGGCTCGGAGTTCATTCCTCAATGCAGGAGGCT
Source organism: Malacoraja senta (assembly GCA_038087875.1). Lineage (NCBI taxonomy): Eukaryota > Metazoa > Chordata > Chondrichthyes > Rajiformes > Rajidae > Malacoraja > Malacoraja senta. The sequence goes on from CM075989.1 coordinate 14,140,509, forward strand.
GAGGGGGGATCTTAAAGAGGTGTATAAAATCATGAGGGAAACAGATGGGGTGAAACCACAGTCTTTTCCCTAAGTTTGGTGAATCAAGAACTAGAGGGCATAGGTTTAAGGTAAGAGGAGCAAGATTTAATTAGGAATTCATATTATGGTGGGTATATGGAATCAGCTGCCGGAGGAGGTAGTTGAGGTATGTACTTTTACAGCATGTAAAAGACACTTGGACAGGCACATGATAAGAAAGGCATAGAGTGTAATGGGCCAAATGGGCAAATAGGTTGAGCTAAGCTGAGACATGTTGGTTGGTATGCACAAACTGGGCCGACGGGCCTGTTTTCTTCTGTATGACTCAATTACTCAATTTTGTACTATTCAGATGGGAGGGAAAAAGTTGATGTATTTGAGTTTCTCAAATTAAAAAAAAAGAAATAATATCATAACATTTTTGAGTTTTTAATGTGCTCTTTATAGATGTTTTCAACTTTAGCAATTTTATCACCAGAACATTGCAAGATCTTGTTATTTTATTTTATAACATTAAAGGAAGCCATGCAGCCCAATGAACAATTTAAAACAATGCTAACTGTTCGAGCAATACCCACAAACCTATCCCAAAAGCCTATTCTCCCACCCATTCCCATGTACCCCTTGACTCTCCTTCCACCTACCTATACCTGGGATAATTTACAATACCCAATAAGCCTATAAACCAGGATCCAAGAGGCCTTGGGGGTAATCTATGCTGTCACAGAGAGAACCTGTAAACTCCATACTGACAGCAATGAAGAGCATGTAAGGTGAGCTGTGAAGCAGAAGCATTACCTGCTGAGCCACCATGTCATCCTTAATACGGTGATTAATTTGTTTACTAACCCATTTATATATTGAATGCTCATTTTGTATATATTGAATGCTCATTGTCGGTGTCTTGAATGACAAAGGTTCAAACATGTTCCTCAAACTCTTGTGAATAATTCTTGTAACAGAAAAAAATATAAATTTCTTTCAGGGATGAAGAGGTAGTTTGTACCAGAAGTATTTCAAGGTCGAGATGGAGAAGAGTCATTGAAAAAGTAAGACTGGATCTTTTGAAATCTTTTAAATGCAGTATATTTTATATTTTGGGAACTTTGAGCCTTATTAAGTTTATAGTTCACTATAATATTAATAATATACTATAAACATAATATTAATATTATAGTTGACAAACTGTAAACAATAATCATTGAAAATAAAATGGCAGAGTTTCTTTGATTAAGAGTGGGAATTTTCAGCACGCCTTAAGAGGAAAAATTGAGGTTCATTTTTGGTCAAAACATTAAAACATTAAGGGAAACTAATGGAAATTTAAAACAAAATTGCGTCGCTTTATTAAATGTTCGGGGTTAGGCTAGGATGGTTTTGAAATGCAAAGTTTAAATTTGCATCAGTTTCAGCAGAATGAAGTTGTGAATATTTTGTCTCAATCCACTGCTGGTCTATTAAACTGGTGATTTTGATCACATCATCAGTATTGGAGCTGCCCAGTATTATATATCAATTAAAAAAGAACATTGAGTGGATTCAGTAGCAAGTGCCCAACTGTTAGCATTGATTTTGCAGTATGGTAAGTTCAAAATTTAATCCGTAATAATCTTGTAAAAGATCTTGCAATGTTAATAACTGCAGTATTTTTGGATGTTAAGCATATCATCTTTGTGCAAAAGGCTTAGATGGGGCAGAATTTGTTAGGTGTATCTAGGAGGGATTCTTGAAACAGAATGTGGATAGTCCAACTGAAGAAGGGACCATACTGCACATTATATTGTGAAACAAGCCTGCCGCGGAAGGGCATTTTGGGAACAGTGATTATAACTACACAAGTTTTAAGTTAGTTATCAATAAGGAAAAATATGGAACTTGGGGGAGAAAGTACGAAATTGCGGAAAAGCAGATAACAACATTATTAGAAATGAGCAAGGGAGAGGGTGCAGAAGAGGTTATCAGAACACCACCTTGATTGAGGAATATTAGCTACACAGAAAGGTTGGACAAACTGGGATTGTTTTCTTTGGGGTATTGGAGGTTCAGGGGAGACTTGAAAGAAGTATATAAAATTAGCAGAAGCGTAGATCGGGTTAAAGGTCAGAACCTTTTTCCCATGGTCAAAATGTCAGAGAGGGAAAGCTTTAACGTTAGCGAAAAAAGTTTAAAGGAAATGTGCGGGACAGAGAGTGGTGAGTGCCAGGGATGGTAGTAGAAGTATATATGATAATGGCGTTTAAGAGACTTTTATGGTTATGTTTAACCATGTGGTTATGACTTTTATGTTTAGGGGGCACATGGTTATGGAAGAATATCAATCACGTGCAGGCAGAGGAGATTAGTTTCACTTGGCACAGATGTTGTGGGTTGAAGGGCTGTTGTTGTGCTGTTGTTGTGCTGTTGTTGTGCTGTTGTTGTGCTGTTGCTGGGCTGTTGCTGGGCTGTTGCTGTGCTGTTGCTGGGCTGTTGCTGTGCTGTCCGGCTCTATGTTCAGCCAGTAGGAATTTTATGTTGTGAGCATTAATCAATGGCTTCACGAATAACGAGGCTAATAGTCAAATCGTTTTCAGATATATTCTGAATCCAAAGATTTTATTACATAAATTGCTCTCTGACATATGTTTTGGCAACTATACAGTTAAGTAATAAGAATTGAATATATTCTTGATTGCCATATTATTTCCTTTCAAGATGTTATGAATGCTTTAGTTGGCCAAATGCTGAAATGGAAGATGTTAAAGCACAGACTTCTCATACGCTGAAATTTGCTGGGAAATGTCTGCAGTTCTGTGGTGATATCCTACCATTTAACAATACAATACAATACAAATTTATTGTCATTTGTACCTCAAAAGAAGTTCAAACGAAATTTGGTTTCTGCAGTCATACAACAAGAAAAGAACCAAGACACACAAACAATACAATTTACACAAACATCCATCACAGTGAATCTCCTTCTCACTGTGATGGAAGGCAAAGTCTTGTCTCTCCCCTGTGTTGCATTCTTCTCCCGATGTTAAAGCCCACAGCGGGTGATGGCAAGTCCCGTGGCCGTTAAGGCCGCGCCAGGCGATGTAAGGCCCCGCTCCGGGTCTTAATGTTGGAGCCCCCGGCGGGCGATGGCAAGTCCCGCAGCCGTTAAAGCCGCGCCGGGCGATGCTGTTAACCATGTGAATGCCAACAGATTAGGCACTACTGGCAGATTCCAGCCAGCAAGGATGATGGTACCTTCTGCTAGGGATATAGGATCCACTGGTGGCGGGCAAACCTCCTCAGCATTTGCAGTGGGATATCTGTTCATGAGTCCTGCAGATGGTTAGATCATTCATTTCAGTGGATGTTTTCGAATTGAGTTTTCAAAACACGATGCCAATCCAAGTCTATATTTATCGAGCTGACTCTTTAAAAACCTTCTTCCTTGCTAAGCTGAGCCTAACATTGTTCAATACCTTCCCTATAACAGAGAAATTACAGGGATGTATCGTTGCTGGAAAATTATTTGGCAAAGGACATTTGAACTTCAATTCACTGTGTAAACAAACAGCCATCATTTTTTTAATTTATATTGTCTGATTGGACCACTATGTTTATTTGATCTTTAAAACATTCCAAATGCATGTTCTTGGGGCAATTTGTCCCACTGAAGAGTTCTAAATATGATTGCCTGGTCTTCCATGAGCCCTCTCTCAATGTTTATTTTATGAAAAAATGATGAAAGTGATCACAGTGAATGGTGGTGCTGGCTCGAAGGGCCGAATAGCCTACTCCTGCATCTATTGTCTATTGAAATTAGACAGCATTATACTCAATATTATGAGTAACTATTATTGCTTTTCTAAATGCACAGTCTGCTTGTGTAAATCTATAGCATTATTACTTATTGGTTAAATTACATGGTAGTTTGTGAAAAAACATTAAACATTTCTATTGAACATTATTATTTATGAGAGTAAAATTTTAAAAAAAGTGCAGAGATGAAGGTAGTATTTATATTAAAAGAATAATGCAGTTGAGTTTACTGGTAGGGGTTTTAATTATGACATTTGAAAAGTTTATTTGCTTCTCTTGTCTGATGATGAACTGCAAATCTGATTTTACTGAAGAAATTAATTTTACCAATCAGCATTAACAATACCCCATTTTTCAGAATACTGCAACACTTGTAAAATTATTTGTGCATGAAAGGTCTTTCTAATTAAACAACTCTTGCCTATTACTGATGGTTTATGTTGTGTACAGATACAAAACAGTGTGTAATACGTTGCGAATAGATGTTGCTTGCATTTTTACATAAGTATATTAAACTGGACCAGGCCTCAAGATAAATAACATTTAAATGATCAAGTGACCAGGTTCATATGAAGTCCGTTGCATGGTTACAAATTCCTGTTTCTAAAAGCATATTAATTTAACATGAAGTGTAGGAAAGAACTGCAGGTGCTGGTTTCAATCAAGATGCTGGAGTAACTCAGCGGGTCAGGCAGCATCTCTGGAGAGAAGGAATGGATGAAGTTTCGGGTCGAGACCCTTCTTCAGACTGAAGTCAGTGGAGTGGGCAGGACAGAGATAGAATGTAGTTGGAGACAGCAAGACTGATGGGATCGCGAGGAAGGAGGAGGGGATGGAGACAGGGAAAGCAAGGGCTATTTTAAATTAGAGAAGTCAATGTTCATAGCGCTGGGGTGCAAGCTACCCAAGCAAAATATGAGGTGCTGTTCCTCCAATTTGCGCTGGGCCTCACTCTGACGATGGAGGAGGCCCAGGGCCGAAAGGGCAGATTGGGAATGGGAGGGGGAGTTAAAGTGCTGAGCAACCAGGAGATCAGGTAGGTTGAGGTGGACTGAGCGGAGGTGTTCAGCGAAATGATTGCCGAGCCTGCACTTGGTCTCACCGATGTACAGAGGTAGACACCTGGAACAGTAGATGAGGAGGTGCAAGTGAACCTCTGTCGCACCTGAAAAGACTGTCGGGGTCCTTGGATGGAGTCAAGGGGAGAGGTAATTTAGCATGTTCACTCAAGATATGTGTGATATACTATTTGTGCCACATAAAATTGTCATTAAATTTTAATCATCCTAGTGATTTATTTTACAAAAAGATATCTTCTTTCTTAATCATGTTTCACATTGGAGGCAACCCGATTCTATGAATACATTTTTCCAAGCAACGATAGAATAAATTGTCTTCTTGTTTGGGTATAATGTTTTGAATGAGTTTTAAATTTGAAGTGAGCCAATTAAAACAATTTTTTATCTTTAAAATGTCTCTATGTAAGTTAAAATTAAATTGTTTAACAAATGGCAATTCTTTGCCAAACATGTTTGTGCTATAATCTGGTGTGTCAGTACAATTTAACAATGCACTTTGTTGAGTGATGCAGAATTATGAATATACTAGACTAAGTGGGACCCGTTGGGTCCCTATCACACGGGAGGCCTGGTCCCCCAACGCACCTGTTCCCCAACGCAATATTCCACCACTCACACCTATCCCCCTCCCATCAAATCCACCCCTCCCTGTCCCCCTCTCCCTCTGCCCCCCCCCATCCCACCTTGCCCATCACCCCGGGCCCCTTCCATCCCCCTGCAGTCCACCACCCCTCTACCCCATCCTCCCTCTCTTTCCCCCCTCCCTCCCTCCCTCTCTTTCCCCCCTCCCTCCCTCCCTCTCTCCCTCTCTTTCCCCCCTCCCTCCCTCCCTCTCTCTCTCTCCCCCTCCCTCACCCCTCTCTCCCCACTCCCTCCCTCATCCCTCTCTCCCCCCTCCCTCATCCCTCTCCCCCCTTTCTCCGTCATCCCTCTCTCCCCCCCGCCATCCCTCATCCCTCCCTTCCTCATCCCTCTCTCCTCCCTCCCTCCTCCCTCCCTCCTTCTTCTCTCCCCCCACCCCCCCCCCCCCGTGCTGTGGGCCGGGCTGCAGCGCTCCCTCTCTCCGTGTAATGGTGTGGTGCGTTAGGACTATTCCGGGTGTCCGTGCCCACGGGCAGGAGCAGCTGGAGCGCTGCCCGTCCTGGGACCCGCTGTGTCCCTCGCCAGCGGGTTAAATAACAAAGCACAAAATAATTAATATTGTTTAAGAAGCAATCAAATGGAAGATCCTATTTGGGGATAGAGAAACAATGAAATGTGTTGAAATTCTTGTTGTGCGATATAATTTCAGTCACATTGTTGGCTGTGATCCAGGAACAGGTCACCTCACTGCCCATCAGCATGACTTAATGTATCAATTAGGAAGGAGTAAGGTGGGAGGACTATACCGATGCTGCACCTTTTTGCTGAGTCTTGGAGTCATGAAACAGGCTATTCGGCCCAACTTGTCCACACCGACCAACATCTCCCATCTACACTAGTCACACCTGCCTGTGTTTGGCCCTTATCTCTTTAAATTGATCCTATCCATGTACCTGTCTAAATGTTTCTTAAATGTTGCGATAGTACCTGCCTCAACTACCTCTTCCAGTAGCTTGTTCCGTACACCCACCACCGTTTGTGTAAAATAGTTAACTCTCTGGTTTCTATTAAATCATTCCCCCCTCACCTTAAACCTATGTCCTCTGGTTTCCGATTCCCCTACTCTGGGCTAGAGACTGTGCGTTTTCCTCTTGTGATTTTGTATACCTCTATAAGATCACCCCTCATCCTCCTGCGCTCCAAGGAATAGAGTGGGCCCCGCTTCTGTGCTTCCTTTCTCTCACTGGGGCCCCTCTCCCTTTCCATTCACTGGGGCACACACTCCCTTCCCTCTCACCCCAGCTCCTCTCCCTCTCTCCCTTTCCATTGAATGGGCCCCGCTCCCACACTACCTTTCCTCTCACTGGACACTTATCCCTTCGCTCTCACTGCAGGTTCCTCTCCTCACTGGGGCCCTGGCTCCTGCACTCTCTTCTCACTCGATCTCCAGCTCCCACCGCACTCACTGGGACCCTGGTTCTTTTGCTCCCTATCAAACTTACCTAGTTTATTGGAATACTGTAATTACGATCATACTGAGCAAGGTTTAAAAGTATAAATTAGAAGTGTATTGGCTTATTAATGAAAATAATACCCAATAGTTTGGAAAATCTGCCAGATTGCCACCACCAAAGTCTTGAGTCTGAAGAAGGGTCTCGACCCGAAACGTCGCCTATTTCCTTCGCTCCATAGATGCTGCCTCACCCGCTGAGTTTCTCCAGTATTTTTGTCTACCTTGTATCTCTATTTGTTGTCACCTTCTTATAGTTAACAATGGTCTATTCTACAATTTCCTTGATCTCCATCTCTTTTGATCTCTTTTTTTAAATTTATTTTTTAAATTTAATTTATTAGAAGTACATTAAATTACAAACAATTACATTAGTGCACATCACGTATATCTTATTACAATTAATGTACTCCTTCATTTTTTAAAGCTAATAAAAAGAAAAGGTTGAAATTAAGAAGAAAGAGAAAGTGAAAGAAAATAGTGTGAAAGCGTGTCAAAAGGAAAGAATAAAGACCCTGTAGAAAAGAAATTAGAGAAAAGAGATTAAGAGATAGACCCTAGGAAAGAAAAAAGAGAAAGAAGAAAAAAGAGAAAAACAGATACTCTATTATGAGCATCACACAAAAGGGATATACCAACTCGCCACCTTTCATCCCCCTTTACTAAGTCCTGACATCGGTACCTTTTTAAAGTACTGTTGCACCTTATGCTTGTAGTAGTTCTATAAATGAAGACCACGTTCTATAGAAGTGATCTGATTTGCCTGCCAGGAGGAGTCTTATCTCTTCCAGGTGTAATGTTTCAAACATATTTGAAATCCACATGTATATAGTTGGTATTGGAGCATTTTTCCAGAATTTTAGGATAAGCTTTTTTCCAGTTATTAACCCGTAATCAAATAGGTTCTTTTGAAACACATTTAGTTCAGGGCTACCTTCTGTTGTTCCAAAGATAATCCATTATGCTTTTGGTATGTTTTATTTTAAATAATTTTGTAAAGATTTCAAATATATCAATCCAAAATTTTTGAATTTTTGTACAAAAAACAAATGAGTGCGCTATAGTAGCTTCTTGAGACTGACATTTATCACAGATAGGTGACACGTTGGGAAAAATGTTACTAATTTTGGTTTTTGAGTAATATAATCTGTGTAAAATTTTGAATTGTATTAAAGTGTGTCTTACATCGAGCATTTGTGCACATTTAATAAATGTTCATTCCAACTCTCCTTTGAAAATTTAATAGCTAATTCTTGTTCCCAGTCTCTTCTAATACCTTCCGTAGCTGGTATTTCTACATTTAAAATAATATTATACAAATAAGACATTAAATTTGCTGATTCGGCTTTTATCTGCATTGCTTCGTCCAGTAAATCTAGTGGCATATTATAATAATCTTTTGTATATTTTTTCAGATAATCACATATTTGGAAATATTTAAAGTATTGATTGTTTCCCAGATTATATTTTAGTTGTAATTGTTGGAATGATAGTAATTTTCCAGTTTCATACAAGTCTCCGAGCATTTTAATTCCTAATCTTTCCCATTGTATAAATGATTTGTCTATAATGGAGGGTTTAAACGAAGGGTTATTAACTATTGGGGATAAAAGCGATAGATTTCTTAATTTTTAATTATGTTTTATTTGTTTCCAAGTTCTAATTGTACTATGCTCTTTTGATCTCTTACACTTCCTTATTTCTGTAACTCCCTTTCCCCTGATGCTCAGTCTGAAGAAGGGTCTTGACCCAAAACGTCACCCATTTCTTCTATCCAGTGATGCTGGCTGTCCCGCTGAGTTAATCCAGCATTTTGTGGCTATCAATGATGTTATTGGGTTTGTTTCCCAGAATCATGTAATTCAGAACATTTGGTTGAGGAGTGCATTTAACAGTAAAATATTGACTCTCAGTAGTGATTAAATTGGTTTCCTTACACATTTTCACATCCCACCTTGATACTACTTTTCCTGGGTATCTTTGAGCATTAGGATTACAAGATTGATGAGGAGAGCCTGTAACTGATGACACTGTCAAAGATAATTATCTGCACACTTATGAAACAGTTGGGGCACGACCGAGATCAAAAATTATCGAAATCTCTCTACTGGAAACATCTGCACACTTTTATGTGTTGACATTCTTCTTTTGCTGCTAATTAGCCATGAAGTACCATATATTTAAGATTATGTATTATTTTTTAAATGTTTCCCAGTTGCAGTCTGTTTCTGTGTAGATAGTATTCTGCCTTTGGATTTCTCTTCCCAGAAGTGAACGGCCTCACACTTCACTAAATTAAATTTTATGTGTCAACTTTTCACCTATGCAATCTATCTGTATCCTGTCTAATATCCTTGTCATAACTTGCCCTTTCACCTATTTTTGTGCTATCAGTAAACTGGGATACCTTGCATTCCACATTATCCACCAGGGCATTGATATAAATAGTACATATCTGAGGATCAAGGACTGATCCCTGGATTACTCCATGAGTTTCTCCTTCCATTTTGCAAAAGGTCCATTTATTCCATAGTTTTCCACCTGATAACAAGTTTTCAATCCTTGCACATCCTCCAATACCATGAGCTCTTCTGTACCAGACGTTTATGTGGCAATGTGAAATGTCTTCAAGAAGACAAAACACACCAGGTCAAGAGGTTCCCTCCTATTGACTGCATTATTACAGACTCCTGCACTTGAGCAAAACTCATCAATTCTGTTACTTTTGTTACAAACTTCTACCATGCCCTCAAATTCTCTTGGACATTTCTGACACCTCTCTCTCTTTTCTGGATTTCTCTCTCTGTCACAGGAGTTAAACTATACACTGACATTTACAACAAACTCACCTACTCCCACAACTACCTTGATGATACCTCTTCCCAATCTGTCTCTTTGAAGGACTCCATCCTTTTTCCTTATTTTTTTATTTCTCCGTCTCATCTGTTCTCAACATGTTCCAAAAGATTTGAAATGTACTCCTTCAACCACAGTAGAGGGTTCCCCTCCACTGCGGTTGATGGAATACTCACCAGCATCTCCTCCATTTTACGGACTTCCGCGTTCGCCCAATCTCCACCCATACAGCTGAAAGATAAAGTTCCCTTGGACCTCACTTTTCACCCCACCGGCCTCCACATCCAGCACATCATCCTTTGTAATTTCTGTCAGTTGCAATGGAATCCCACCCCCAGTCACATATTCACTTCCCCTTTCCTGCTTTCCACATCCCCCTTCCCAACTAAGTTGGTGTGGTTTTTGTTTACCCCTTGCACTTTCCCTGCAACTGTGGGAGATGCCACACATGTAAATATACCCTCTCCCTCACCAACATCCAGCGACCTAAACAGCCCTTTCAAGTCAAACAAAGATTCAAAAGCACCACCTGCACTACTTGTGACCATTTTGAGGAAGAACTTTGCTCTGTTTACAGTGACTATCATGACTTCACGGTTGCATGCAATTTCAGCTCTCCTTCCCATTTCCATACTGCAATGTCAGTCTTCAACCTCCCCTACTGACAGGGTGGGGCCAAAAGCAAACTCGAAGAACAGTACCTCGTATTCTGCCTGGGTCGTCTACAACCCAATGGTATGAACATTGAATTTCCAATTTCAGGTAACCCACACTCCCTGTGGATCTTTCAACCTTGTCTACCTTTAATCTCATGAGTTTTTTTCTAATACCAGGTCTTATTTGATAGGATTTTTTGCAAGTTATTCCATGTGCTTGGAAATCAGCCCTGTTAACATCAAAGGGCTTGTTCATTTGCTGTACTGCTCAAATATGTCACTTCCTTCTTTCCAGATATTAATTCTCCTGTCCCATTCTCTGGAGGTCCCACACTGATCTGAGCTACCAACTTAAAAAAAATATATCCTGTTCAATTTGAAATTATTTGCAGATGAAATTCAGTATGGCAAAGTGCGGCATCATGCATTGTGGTAAAGGCGTAGATTATTTTCTAAATGGAGAGAGAATCCAGAAATCGGAGGTGCAAAAGGACTTGGGAGTGCTGGTGCAGGACTTCCAAAAAAATAATTTGCAAGTCAAATCAGTAGTAAAGTAGGCAAATCCAATGCTAGCATTTATATCAAGAGGACTGGAATACAAAAACAGAGAAGTAATGCTGAGGCTCTATAAGGCGCTGGTCAGGCCGCATTTGGTGTACCGTGTGCAAATTTGGGCCCCATATCTGAGGAAGGATGTACTGGCTTTGGAGAGGGTCCAGAGGAGTTTTACGAGAATGATTCCAGGAATGAGTGGGTTAGCATACGATGAGTGTTTGACAGCACTGGTCCTCTACTCGCTGGAGTTTAGAAGGTTGAGAGGGGACCTAATTGAAACATACAGAATAATGAAAGGCATAGATAGCGTGGATGTGGAAAGGATGTTTCAACTAGTGGGAGAGTCTAGAACCAGAGGTCATAGCCTCAGAATTAAATAGCGCTCTTTTAAAAAGGTGGTGAGGAGGAACTTTAGTCAGAGGACAGTTAATCTGTGGAACTCATTGCCACAGAGGGCTGTGGAGGCCAAGTTAGTGGATATTTTTAAGGCAGAGATAGACAAGTTATTGATTAGAACGGGTGTTAAGGGTTATGGGGAGAAGGCAGGAAAATGGGATTAGGTGGCGGAGATCAGCCATGATTGAATGACGCAGTAGACTTGATGGGCCAAATGGCTTATTTCTACTCCTATAACTTGTGAACTTGTAAATGCAAGGTTTTTTTTTTCCCTCTGGTGAGCTTTTTCGTCGTTTGCAGTTGGTTCCTAAAATATTCTCAATCGTCTGATCTACCACAAGCATTTACCACATATTAAGCCCCACTTTTCAATTTAACATTATCTACGACCTTTAATCATGAATGGTCCCTCTTTCTCAAGGAATACCTCTTTCTAGCTTGGATACTTTTCTGCTAAGGTTAATTGATGAGACAGAGGACGACGGAATGGTGGGATGAGGGGTGGGAGGGAGGGGGCTGGAAGGTCAGGGAAGGGTGAAACTGGAAGTGTCGTGAGGTTGGGCGGGAGGTGTTTGTGAGGGGGAGGAGTGTTGCTCCATCTGCAGGGGTTAAAGGGTTACATCTTGGCTTCATGGGTGGAAATCCCAGGGGGACAGGGGGGACAAGTCCCCCCCCCCATGCTTTGAGAGGTGGGGAACAATCCCCCCCATGTTTTGTAATCCGGACTTTATCAGATGCTTTCTAAGGGCTGAATCGGTCCGTTCGCAGGGACCTTTCAGCGCCTGGTGCGGCTTAAAATCAAACTGCTGCATCGAGGCGATCGAGGCTCCCGATGTTGAAGCCCCCGCCGGTCGGGCTGATTCAAGCCCCACGATTCGGGGCGGACGACAAGACAAGGCAAGACAAGACAAGAGACATTTATTGTCACATGCACCAATTGGTACAGTGAAATGTGGGGTCACCATACTGCCATACGAATAAAAAAAGAACACAGCACACAATAAACTTTAACATAAACATCCCCACACAGCGGAATCAAAGTTTCCCACTGTGAGGGAAGGCACCAAAGTTCAGTCATCCTCCTCTGTTGTTCACCCGTGGTCGGGGTCCTCCCGAGCCCCCCGCAGTCGAAGCTGCTGTTACTGGAGTTCGGAGTCGGTCACCAACCAGGTCAGCTTCCGATGTTACCGTCCACAGGGCCCACGGCCGAAGCCTCGCGTGTGTGCGTGTGTGCATGCGCGCACGCGGCTGCCAAGAAATTGTGTGTCCCCCCTATGTTTTGATAGTGATTTCCGTGCCTGTTGGATATGAACATAGGAGATCTGATTGGTTAATTTGTGACCATCACAAGCTCACACTTAATGTGTATTGATCCTGGTCCTTATGGCTCCTAATGATATTTTAAACGCACTTGCTGGCTCCCTTACACCAGATAGTGCTGAGCTGAGTGTCTGTATTGCATGGTTCAGCCACTGAGCCACCAAAATGGAATTGGGTCATGAACGTATTATTGGGTAATTTATAGGGAATATGAAGTTTCTAACCATATACCTAGTGTGGTTTAAGTTTTTTTTTTAGTGTATTGCTGACCATAATTATCACTTCTTTCCAGTAATATTTGGCTTTAAAACAAATTTTACTGGAGCTCAGAATGAATCAAAATTGTGGAATGTTTTTCTTTGGACTTACCCCAAATTCAGTCCTAGTAATTAAGTATGACATCAGCATAATGATGTTGAATCAAAAACTAAATACTGTAAATGCAACATAGAAAATGTAGGAAATAATCAACAAGAGAATACTGCAGACATGTTTTCAGGTTCATTAACATGTTGATTTTTCCCATGAATAGGTTTCAAATCAAACAATCTAATCTCACCCACTTAGGTGTGATATGTCCTTTAGAATGGATCTGAATATTTTTTTAAACTTTGATTATGTTTCAATTGAAAATTTTCAACCTGTGTTTACATCAATTTCCCCTTAAAACAGAAGTGAGGTTATAACGATAATCTAGAATTGAAGTTTAACCTTGAAGGTCTTTTAGGAGCTGATGTGGTCCTTTCAAACCCATGACCCTATCATGTTGTACACCACCTGAATTTCACATGGAGTGGCATAAATTATTTCTATTGCCAAACCAACTTTCCTGAATTAAAAAGCTGTGGATACTGGAAACCTGAATGATGGAGATGCTTTGCAGGTTAGGCAGCATCCATGGAGAGAGTAACAGAGTTAACATCTCAAGTTGATGATCTATCATCGGAACTGGAAAATGAGAAAACAAGCAAGTTCATAGTTGTAGAGTAGGGAGAAGAGTGGAAAGGATGAAGGGAATGTCTGTGATAGTGTGGAGATCAAGAGAATCTTGATGACACAGATGTTGTGTCTTGCCATAGAGCAGTGGTTCCCAACCTTTTTCGTCCCGTTTACCCCCGGCAACTTTTCGAAAGTAAATTTAGCCCCACCCTGTTTTGTTCAGTCATTTGAGTTTACATTTCCACCATAATAAAGCAACCTGCAAAGGGGAAATTTTAAAACACTGTTTTTAACAAATCCAGAATCAACAAATTTACCCCCTGGGTAGGTGAAATTTACCCCCTGGATGTAAATTTGCCTCAGGTTGGGAACCCTTGCCATAGAGAGTGGTGAATGCTTTGTTAATCATAGCCTTTCAGGAGGAATGTGCAGCCTGCGCCAGCAAACGTTTACATTTAAATTGCTGTTATCATTCTACAAATGTATGCAAGCACATTTAGACAGACCTCCATACCGGGCAAGAGAATTATAGTTTAGTGGGGAATGCTGATATTGCATTTGATGTAAGAACAATAAGCTGTAATATAAATACCATATTTCACTCAACAGATTTGAATACCTAATGTAATAATGATATAAACTAAAGGTCACCAAGAAGACCTAGAAGCTGGCACAAATCTATTTCCAGTGAATATCTAAAGATATTGGATGGTATCTAGGTCTGCAGCTGTTAACAGTTGCAATAAAAAAGTAAAGAATCTTACCTGGCAGATCATTACCTTGCTGGAATGTTGCCATTTAACACAGAAAGATCTCCTTATTGGCAATGGACAGAGGTAAACAAATGGGTACAGTTGCTGATGTTCTAGATAGTCAGTGCAAAGTCAGGTATGTCTACCAATAACAATGTCTGGGCAGCTTGATAAGATTTTGAAAATGATGGTCATTTTTTGGAAAGAAAAGCACAAAAATTGCACTGAGATTTTGATGACAAGAAAGGTATTGGTCCTGAGCATTCCCATTCTCATTGCTTGGACAAAGATCTCTCTGCTTGTCAGTGATCCTGGGATTTACTTCATATAATCCACCCACTGAAAGTGTTTTGTAATAGTTGGCAATGAATAGTCCAAAAATGTAAGTACGTCAGAATAACACATTGCGTTTGAAAAGCTACTGCAAGATTATAATTAAAATATTACAAAAAAGCTGGGAAAACCAATTCTTTATTAAACTTCCTTTAAAGATAAAGCTCTTAGTCAGTCATATTAACTTTCCAGACATCTAGCTGAAACTGCAGGAGTAACTTCAAAGCACAAGCACTATGCAAAATAGACTGCTTTATCTATCTGAGAAAAGAGGTTTACTTGTCCTTTCTCAAACCTGTAACCACACATGGGACATAATCAAAGTGAGGGATGATCTAATGCCTAACTGTTTGATTATGGAAATGATGGGGAAAATATTCAGTTAAGGGCCTGTCCCACGGGCATGCGACTCGATGCGGCAAGCGCGACCTAACCGCAAGCGGGGGCAGTGCGGGGGCCGCGCGGAGGTCGCGGGGCCGGTCCCACTTCGATCGCCGGAGCCGTATGGAGTTGTGCGGAGCTGGTCCCGACATCGTGCGGGGCTCCGAAAAACTGACACTGTTCAAAAATTCCGTGCGGCAACCGCCTGCCACCCCACAGCCGCATCGAGGCCATGCGTGCCGCATCGACGGCTGTGCGCACCGCCTCGACGATGGACGCAGCCGCCTCAGCGGCCGTGCGCACGCCCTCGCCGCCGTACGCACCGTCTTGACGTCACTCGACCTCCGCGCGGCACCCGCTTCCGATTTGGTAGCGCTTGCCGCATGCAGCCGCATGCTGGTGGAACCGGCCCTGTACGGGGATCACTCGACCTCCTCTCGGCCCCCGCTTGCGGTTAGGTCGCGCTTGCCGCATGGAGTCGCATGCCCGTGGGACAGGCCCTTTAGTAACTGTAATGACTAATGAGGATAGATCTAGAAATACAGTCACTTTTGGCTTTTCCCTCCAAAGTTAGGCGATTGGAAATTGACTTCAGCTGAAAGTTCAATCTAATAATGAATATTGCTGGGTGGTTCAATATATTTCTGGAAACTTAACTAGGCACTTCCCAAAGTATTTTATCCTTTCATGCCTGATACAACTTCCTGCCAGGTGTGGCTGGGTTGACACTGCTGTGTACGGATGTTGCGGGGAAAGGCAATCAGGTTTTCTTTGTTGGTCAGTCCTATCAACCCAAGAATCAAACTAATGGGCCTTTGTTATGCAGAACTGTGCCCAGTTTTCCTAGCGCTATCACACCAAAATCTACATAATTACAGTAAGATTTATTTCATGCTTCAAAACCCTTGTAATGAAACCATAGATACCATTTACCTTGCTAATTGCTTGTTCTATCTGCATATTAACTTGCTGTGATTTATGTACATCTAAATTCTTTCTGATTAGCAGCATTTACCACCCTGTCACCGCTTAACATTAAGGTTGCTTTTCAATTCTTCCTATCAAATTTCACACTGCCCCTCATCTCCCACCTTCTTTTGCAATTATCTAACCTGGCCGTTCTTTTCATAGGATCTGTGTGCCCCATATTCCTTTCCTATAAATTCTGCATAAGAAGATATGGAAATACTGCAGATTTCCTCACCAAATCATTGTTACAGATTGTAAACAGTTTAAGCCCAAATTGTCGCAGTACCCTATGCCTCTTTACCTGTTAACCAAAACTCACTTCACGTTGATGTACATAATTCCTTAATTGCTGAATTCCTAATTTTTGCAATAACCTTTTGTACTGGACCTACATGGAAAACGTTTTGAAAATTTAAAATATACTACATTTACTGGTCACTACTTAACTGTCTGGTTACTTGCACTTTCTTAAATAAAAATAGATTGGCAAGCTTGGTTTTCCTTGCATTTCTCTAGTTCTTGTGTCCTTTTTGAATCCATTCTTTCATTTGCTACCTTTTCATTTGTTGCAACAGTTCTTGAAACCAGCAAATTATATTTCTGTTCCCCCTCTTTTAAAACTAGCATTTAGGCTATCCGGTCTTTTGGGAGCTTTTAGTCTAATTAATATTTCCTACATAAAGTTGTCATCAAGTGCTTCAAGAGACTTGTCATGTCATACATTAACTTCAACCTACCAGAAAGCCTGATCCACTGCGATTTGACTACCATAACACTAGGTCCACAGCAAATGTCATTTCCCTAGTTCTATACTCATTGCTGGAACATTTGGATAACAAGGACCACCTTTGTTACATTCCTATTTATTAACTATAGCTCCACCTTCAACATCATAATATTAACCAAACTCTTGGACCTTTGAGTCAGCATCCCTATTTGCCACTGAATCATCGACTAGCTGTCTGACAGACCACAATTTGTGAGGATAGGTACCAAAACATCTACAACAATGGTGCATCACAAGAATGTATTCTCAGACCCTTACTATATTTCCTGCACACATATGACTGTACAGGCAAATTCTGATATAACTGGCATTTCTAAGTCTGCAGATGACACCACAGTAGTAGGCCGGATCTCGAACAATTACGAGACAGAGTACAGGAAGGAGATCGAGCGCATAATAACATGGTTTCAATACAACAATCTTTCCCTCAATGTCAGCAAGTGGAAGGAGCTTGTTATTCATAAGTTCTTAAGTCATTTGGCCCACTGAGTCTACTTCACCATTCAATCATGGCTGATCGATATTTCCCTCTCAATCCTATTCCCCTGCCTTTCCCCCATAACTCTTGACACCCTTACCAATCAAGTATCTGTTAATCTCCACCTTAAAAATACACAATGATTTGGCCTCAACAGCCGTCTGTGGCAATGAATCCAACAGATTCACCACCTTCCAACTGACGAAATTCCTCCTCATCTCCTTGCTAAAGATTTGTCCTTTTATTCTGAGGCTATGCCTTCTGGTAGTAGTCTCTCCCACTAGTGGAAACATCCTCTCCACATCCATTCTAGTCAGGCCTTTCATTATTCGGGTAAGTTTCAATGAGGTCCCCCCTCATCCTTTTAAATTCCAGCAAGTACAGGCCCAGTGCCGTCAAACACTTATCATACCCAATCATCCCTTGGATCATTCTTATCATCACCTCAGCATCACTGGAGCCTCTCAAATGCCAGCACATCCTTCCTCACATTCGTGGCCCGAAATTGCTCACAATATTCCAAATGCGGACCGACCAGTGTCTTATAAACCCTCAGCATTACATCCCTTTCTTGATTTTCTAGTCCTCTTGGAATAAATGCTAACATTACATTTGCTTTCCTTGCTACTGATTCAACTTGCAAATTAACCTTTTGGGAATCCTACACCAGCACTTCCAAGTCCCTTTGTACCTCTGATTTCGGAAACTTCTCCCAATTTACAAAATAATATATGCCTTTATTCCTACTATTTTCACTGTATCTCGATAAATGTGACAAAAATAAACAGATTCCAATGGAATCTCTTCGTTTCGGGTCGAAACGCCACCCATTCCTTCTCTCCAGAGCTGCTGCGTCCCACTGAGCATTTTGTGTCTACCTTTGATTTAAACCAATAGTATTATGGTCACTGGTCCTAAAATGCTCCCCAACTAAGACCTCAGTATTTTGTTATTTCCTTATTTCCCCACAATATTTTCTCCGGACTTTACCAGTTTTCTTTGCAGGTTTGTGGTTTACACTCACCTCAAATAAAATATGGAATGTGACAGTTATTCAAAAGATCAGGCAGCATTTATGAATGAAATTTTCAATGATTACTTGATCATTTTTTACTTGTTTTTAAAATCCTCCCTATGGTCCATTTTGCAGGCTTTTAATGAAATACTTTGCTTAATTTCTCTGTCAAAACATTTTTTACAGTGTAGTTTTTATTTATTGTATCGATTAATTAATTTTCTCATCTAACTTAGCCACTAAACAAGATCTTAACTACTTGCAAATAAAACTTGTGCATTTGTCTATGTGTGATTTATTCTCTGGAAGTGATACCATTCCTGGCTGGTTGAAAATAAATATTTTGCAGAATTAATGATGCAAATATACATTTTTATTTCATCCATTGATCCTTGCAAACTAATGCTTAATTTTTTTTATTGGCAAAATGCAAGCTTTTGTTAAAAAAAATTTCAGGCCAAGATTTAAATTCAATAATGCCTAAAACTATTCCTCTTTTGTTTTCTTCATTAAAAAAGTTGTAGATTGAAGTAGATGCGTTCTGTTGTCTTGATATGTACAAGAACACCTTTTTTTCCCAATATTTACCAAAGTTTCTGCATTCAGGAACTGTTCCAGTGGATTGGAAGGTTGAAAATGCAACCACACAATTTATGGAGTGGAATAATAGAGGGGAAATATAAACGAGGAGTAAACAAGTAATGGAGAAAATGCACAGCAAACATGGTGCAATACATCAGATGCAAGAATAATGAAGGAATTAGTGTCATAGAGCATGGAAACAGGCCTAACTCCATCCATGCCGACCAAGCTGGCCTATGCCCACTAGTTCTTGATTCCCATACCTCAAGGGAAAATATTTTGTGCATTCACCCTTTCACTTTCTCTCATTATTTTATACCCCTCTACAAGATCATCCCCAGCCTCCTGTGCACAAAAGAATAAGGGCTACCTGCCCAACCTCTCCATGTGGCTCAGGCCTCAAGTCATGTATTGCACCACTTTTTGTGGATACTTTAGTTTGCACAGTGAAGAGTTGTCAGTTTGGTTAAAAAATGATTGTAGTTTTTGTGTTCTGCTGAGTACGTCTGAGTAACAATTCCATTTATTGAAAACGCATTTGTGTGGATAAATATTTAGTATTGTATAATTTATACTTCTGCCTGCAGTTAAATCTTATCCATTGGAAAGGTCAATTGTGCCATTCTTAAAATTATGCTTTCAATGTATGTGCAGCAGAACCTGGTCTTAGTTGCCTTGACTCCCTTGTCACAGGATCAAGACCTTGCCCTGTGAAACTTGTCTGAAAGCTGGAATGTAACCTCTTCTCCACATTGAAAGAAATGACACATAGGCAACATCTACTCTACAACATGGCAGAGAAAATGTTGCACAGAAGGCTATAACTATAAATAGGTGCTAGTACAGCAATTAAAATTGTCGTTTTATGGGATGCACTGCCATTGGTAATTATTTGTTATGTTAATAATGTAGTGCGTTTATATAGATTGTCATTTTCTGTACTTCCTAGTGCTATGAAATAATCATTTACTTGTGCGCAGATGATTCATACATCCCAAGTATAAGGACCTATCTACCTCATGTGCTCCTCCATGTATACAATGCATAACTAGTTTCCCATCAATATGTTTACAGACTTTGTTTTCAGTTAATTTTCAAAGAAAAGTACTATGGATTCCTTTCCTTGAGGAATATAGATCCCATTATCTTGGAAAATACATATGTGTTATGTAAGAGCAATCTATTAATGGAGGTTGTCGTTTTTGTTTCAAATTGATGTGAGTTGTCCTGGAAGCAATTTATAAAAAATAGTGGTAAATCTAGACTCTTAGATTTTACGGAGAATGAACAGAACAATCTCATTATACGCAGGACACTGACAGATTTTGGAGATGATTAAGTAATCCAATAAGCCAGCAAAGACAAACTTATCGAAGATGCAGGATGAGATGTACAATTGAAGTGTTGCTTCGAGCCATCCATTTTATAAGACTTTTGACTAGTTTAGTGCAGAGATTTTCCGTGTCCCATTTCTTGATCCTTTATTTCAGTAATAAGTGGTGGGAGAGATGGCTGGGAGGTAAGTTGCACAGCCCATCAGTTTAAGAGTTAAGACAAGATCTATACTCCCCCATTATAGCTGAACACCATTGTGATGCCATCGTTTCCTACTGCTTATACTTATTTCTCTCACTGTTTGATCAGTTTACCAAATGGATTACTTAAGAGTTGTAAATGGGTTGGAACAAAAATTGCTAAGGTTAATATCATATCCTTAAAACATTTTAAAGAATCAAAACTTTCTTTTCACCAAATTCAAAAGTGCTCTAGACAGGTATTGATTATGCTTTTCAAAATATTACTATATGAGAAGAATCAAATGTTTAGTTTCACAATAACTGCAAAAGAGTTTTAATGGCCTAATATTTCATCGAACTCCATTCTAAAATAAAATGTCTAAAAATGAATGCACTTTTATATAAACCTTCACATTTAACGGGGTAATGAATGCTGGTTTTGGTTCTGTGTCAAGTTATACCTTAGCTGTTCACTCTTGACAACCCCCTCCTTTGTGCTGTCTGACTGCTTGCCCAAACTCCACTTTTAGATGTTAGATTAGTTAACCATGTGCAGCTAAACGTTGGAACTGCTGAACAATGTATTTTGACCCTCACTGTAAATTCTACCCTGAACCTATCCCAACTACATTTTTTTTCCTTTTCTTGCACCCTTTATTTTCTGAAATGAGCGTCTGACATAATGTTCTGTGTAAAACTGTGACAGATTTTGCAACAACACCAACCTCTTCCCTTACACCCATCAAGTGCTAAAACCTCTGCATGCCTTTACTTTTCTGGAGACTTGGATAGGTTATCTGCACCAGATGGACTACACACCAGGTTTCTGAAAGATGTAGCTGCAGAGATTTTGGAGGCAATAGTCGTGATCTTTCAAGAATCGCTCGAGTCGGGAATGGTTCCAGAGGACTGGAAAATTGGAAATGTAATTCCATTCTTTAAGAAGGGAGTGTGGCAAAAGAAAGAAAGTTACAGGTTCAGTGCTTGATAAGATTTTAGAGTCCATTATTTAGGATAAGATCATAGTCATACAGCGTGGAAACAGGTCCTTCGGCCGAACTTGCCCATGCTGACCATGCTGCCCCATCAGCAATAGTCCCACTTGTATGTGTTTGGCCCATATCCATTTAAACCTATCCAATCCATCTAGGTTTCTCAGTTGTTGCAAGCAAATAATAAAATAAGTCAAAGTCAGCATGGTTTTGTTAAGGGATGATCTTGCCTGACAAATCTGTTAGAATTCTTTGAAGATTGATAAAGGAGAGTTAGTCGATATTGTTTACTTGGATTTTCAGAAGGCCTTTAACAAGGTGCCACATGTGAGGCTGCTGAATTAGATAGGAGCACATGGTATTAAAGGCAAGGATAGAAGCATGGATAGAAGGTTGGCTGACTGGCAGAAGGAAAAGAGTGGGAATAAAGAGGGCCTTTCTGGTTGGCGGTAGTTGACTAGAAGTGTTCCGCAAGGATCGGTATTGGGTCCGCTACTTTTTATGTTATATGTTAATGATCTGGATGATGGAATTGATGGCTTTGTGGCCAAGTTTGCGGATGATATGCAGATACGTGGAGGGGCCGGTAGTGTTGAGGAAGCAGGAAGTCTGCAGAAGGATTTGGACAGGTCGGGAGAGTGGGCAAAGAAGTGGCAAATGGAATACAACGCAGCAAAGCTTATGGTTATGCACTTTGGATGAATGAATAAAGGCAGAGATTATTTTCTCAAGGGGAAGTGGAGTCAGAACTTGGAGGTGCAAAGGTACATGGGAGCACTGGTGCAGGATTTCCGAAAGGTTAATTTGCAGGTTAAGTTAGTAGTAAGGAAGGCAAATGCAATGTTAGCATTCATTTCGAGAGGACTAGAGGCAAGGGTGTAATGCTGAGGCTTTATAAGGTGCTGATCAGGCCACAGTTGAAATATTGTGAGCAGTGTTGGTCCCACATATCTGAAGATGCATGTTCTGGTGTTGGAGAGGATCCACAGGAGGTTTATGAGGATCCCGAGGTTAATATTGACGAGGAGCATTTGATATCTCTGGGCCTGTACCTGCTGGAGTTTAGAGTGAATATGAAGAGGATATTTCCAGTAGTGGGAGAGTCTAGTATCAGAGGGCACAGTCTCAGAATAAAAGACCGTACATTTAGAATGGGGATGAGGAGGACTTTATTTTGCCTGAAGTGGTGAATCTGTGGAATTCATTGCCACAGATAGCTGTGGAGGCTGAGTCATTGGGTATTTTTAAGGCGGAGATTAATAGGTTCTTGATTGGAAATGGTGTCAAAGGTTACGGGATAAGGCAGGAGAATGAGGTTGAAAGGGAAAAGTACATCATCGTATGTCGGAGCAGACTCGATGGGTTGAATGCGTAATTCTGTTCCTATGTCTTATGTTTATCTTCTGCATTAAACTCCAACATCCTGCACTTATCTGCACTAAGTTTCTCAAACAAAAACAGTAAATACCTGGAAACACTCGACAGGTCAGGCAATATTGAATATCTGGCAAAGTTTCCACCTAGAACATTAACTCTTTCATCTTCATTTTGATGCCAGTTTTTACAACAGTGTGAAGGTATGATATACACTATCAAATGATTTTGTGCATTTTCCAACATGGACAAAATTGACTTAAGGACTTTGTAAAAATTGAATTGTTCGTTACCTGAGGATGGCCTCAAACATAGAGGAAACTGATGCTAGAATCAGATCTGAAAATGTGCATTCTTGCACACTTACTTTTTCCATCCCTCCATTTCCCAACCTCACAGCTGAACTATCCCTTCTCCGTGTAGAAAAAAGGTATTTCCCTTACTCAGCTCCCCACTGTGCAATCCCTCATTCCCTTCCCCTTTGGTAAGGCCTTTCTTTCAGCTGCTATGCACCATTCTGAACTTCTTGCACATCACCTGCCTGCCTTGCCACCTCTGGCTCAATGCATTCCATTTTTGTTGTCCATCCACCACAGCGAGCTTCATCGATTATTAAAGTACAATGCATGTACAATTTTTTTGGTATGTTACATACTTTGCCAAAGGGCCAATCTGCAGTTTAGATGGATGGAAAAAGATTTCAGATAGATTTTTAAAATTAAGTTGTTTATTGGATTGCAAACACATGATTTATTTTTTTATTCTCAGGACATTATGATTGTGTGTATATATTATTGATGTGTAGACATTCTCTAAGAATGGTAGAGGCCCAACAGTTTCTTGGATATTTATGCAGCTAATTAGCTTCCCACCGTGGTTCCAGAATGTTAAAAATAAACTATTGTGCGGATGCTGGCCACATGTTGATCACACTAGGTAGAGACGGCAGGCTCATTCCCTGAAGAACGTTGATGAACAAGTTAGGTTTTGTTATATCCTGACTGCATGTTTCCTGGTTACTTATTTCATGTTTTCAGGTATATTGATGTCACAAGCTGCTGTGGGGATAAGCACCAGTCAAGTGGCCAACTCTGCTTCAGTCTCAGTAACTTCAGTTATTGTTATCTCGAGCAAAACTATGAAACTGTAGGATACTAGATGGTTAAAGACTGGTAGTAAACAAATCCCATACCATAATGCTGGTGGTCTCGCATATTGTGGAATTAAGGCAGGGTGATCAATGAGACAAAGGAGTACTATATTTGGAATGTTCCTGCAGGCACCAGAAGGTCATAATATTGGCCAATTTATAGTAAAAATAAAGTTCAATTAGTCTTTGGGTCAGAACCGGTGACTATGCAAATCTGCCAAAGATTGCTACCCAGATCCACCTATTCACCGGAGAGAATCTTTTCCTCAAAATTCTTAATTTAAACTACACATTAAACATTGTCTTCCACCTATATAGTAGGAACATGAAGACACCAGTCAGGGGATATCCTGTACAAGTGTTTAATGCTGCAATGCATTGAAATGACTAAACTTACCAGAATTACAGAAGGCAAACCTATTTTTTTTGCCATTAATGAAATACTAAAGTTACATTATATGAAAAGTTTGCTATCATTTTTGATAGGAATATAATTTAAAAATATCTGTGAAATAAAACTAACGTCCAAACGCAAAATAAAGCAAGTGCTAATAATTCTCTAAGGAGAGAAAAACACCCCTCATTTGCAGAACATCCTTTGCAGAGTATCAGGGACAATGAGTTATGAGATTTGAGGTTTTAAGCTTGTCTCAAAGGAAAACATACCGCGGGAAGTGTCATAGTCATAGTTTCCAAACACTTTGTCAAGCTAGCGCCAAAGAACTGAGTAATGTATTAGAGTCGGGAAAATTACCTTGTATCGCCATAATTTATGCATTGTAGATAATAAATTACCAGAATAGAAACATCTTTCTCCCAGTTATATACTCAAGATTTTCTGTGAATTGGAACACTTCATGTTTTGTTGAAATCCCAGAATGTAGGGAGGATTGGGAATTTTGTGCACATTAATGTTGGCTAGAGTTATGGGGGTATTCGCATTGTCCCATCGGAGTGAGTTATTATGACAATTGCCTTTAATGAGAGGTCCGAGTGACATCAAGCAGAATCTCACAGTCAACCACATGCAGAAACAGTAGCGTAGTGACAAAGAGTTTGGTAAAAGACTATATTTCAAGGGACATCTTAGAGTATGGAGAGCGAGCTATAGAGAGATAGGGAGAGTCAATGAGGGAATTCTAGAATATCGAGGCCAGGGACAAAGACGAAAAATTGAGATAATTAATTTAGCAATGACTCAGCGACCAGATTAGGTGGAGTACAGTAACCTCAAAGTGTTGTAGGGATAGTTGAGATATAGAGAGTGATAAGTGGTGCAGCAGGTAGAGCTGCTGCCTCACAGCACCAGAGACCTGAATTCGATCCTCACCCAAGGGTGCTGTCTGTGTGGAGTTTGCACGTTATCCCCTTGACTGCATGGGTTTCCTCTGGGTCTCCAGTTTCTTCCCACATCCCAAAGACATGCAGGGTTGTAGTTCAATTGCCCTTAGTATATTGGGAGTTGAAAAAATGAGATAACATAGAAATGGTGTGAGGGGGGCGATCTATGGTCGGTGTGTTAATCAAAGGGACTATCTTTTAATCAATTCCATCAAAGTGAGGAGAATGCAGATGTTTGAAATCAAGGATGTTAATCTTAAAATCACTGTATTGCTCCCTGTGAGCCAGTGGTTTAGTTTAGTTTGGAGATATAGCACCGAAACAGGCCCTTCGGCCCACCGAGTCCGCACTGACCAGCGATCCTGCACATTAACCCTATCCTAGACACACTAGGGACAATTTACACTTGTACCAAGCCAATTAGACTACTAACTTGTACATCTTTGGAGTGTGGGAGGAAATCCGAAGATCTCGAAGAAACTCCACGCGGTCACGGGAGAACGTTCAAACTCCATACAGGCAAGCACCCGTAGCCAGGATTGAACTCGCGTCTCTGTAAGTGCTGTAAGGCAGCAACTCTACTGCTGCACCACCTTGCCACACATTAAGTTCATTAAGGCTGATGAATGATGAAAATTTGGTACTTCTCAATACAGCGAAGCGTTCTAGAGGAGCTCAACTGTTTGGAGTGTAGATACTGGTAATGGGATTCATTTATTAATGTCACGAGCACTGAGATACAGTGAAAATCTTTGTTTAGCGTGATATACAGGCATATCATACGATATACGTCCAATCATATTATACAAGAGTACGATAGGCAGTGGAAAAGAGAAAGGAACCACACTGCAGAATATAGTGCACAGCTATGGAGAAAGTCCAAATAAAAAATATGCATGTGTTGGAATGAGATAGATTGTGAGATCGAGAATTCATCCTTGGCCCATAAGAGGTCTGTTCAAGAGCGTTTTGGGGAGCAAAGGATTGATATCTGTTGGTTACAAGGTCATGGATGAGGGTATCACTTGCAGATGAAACCCTCAACTGTGACCTTGCTACCCATAGACATCAATCTTTACTGAGACATGGGGATGGGAGGGGAGTGGCTGAATGATTTAAATATTGGCTGTTTTGAAGATGGAGAGGGTATCGAGTTTGTTCTTGGAATCAATGAGTTGCAGTCTGGTTTGGCAGACTTTGAGAAATAAGCTTCATTACATGAGAATTTATGATGGAGATTGAGGATAATGAGCTAGAAATCGCACCTTCCATGGAAAGGACACGATGAAATGGGGACTAAGGCCAGCATCCTCTCTGAGGCAACTTGCACCATAAAACAAGCCACTAGCAGTGGCACACAATGCCTTAACCAGGAGCCTGGGTTTGATAGTATGGGGATTGGTGTGCAAGTAAAGAGAATGTTAGGGAGAAAGTAGCAAAAGCATTAACGAAAAGACCTGAAATGATTTCCCATTCATTTAATATGCATTTGGTAAAACTTGTTTAAACAGCACACAAACATTTTGCTGTGCATTCGAATTTCGAGGACAGTAATTGTTGATGATACTCTGCGTTAATGTATTTGGCAGCAGTTTTTGGCACTGTATCAAATTAATGGAATCAACATTTTTACTTATTTCCATTTCTATTGTTGTAAATTATTAATAAGTCTTTTTGAATTGCATGCAAACAGCACCAGTTATTTCAACCAAAGCTCTCAATTTTATTCAGTCTAATAATACGAGATTTTGATATTCCGACTGCGCATGCCCAGGTCATAGGTCACTCGCTATAAACATTCTCGGCAACTGGGGTGCTGCGTTGTGTGCAGGCTTGCGATTCGTCCGTGGTTTATTAGCCAGCTTATACAGCCAGATTTTTTTTGCTTTTTCTTTATAGCGAGTGACCTTTGACAAATCCCATGATTCCTTGCATTTTTCAGAATACCAAACTCGCTTATTGCAGCCATGCATTAAATGTTACATTTAATTGGAACATTGGACATGGATCTGTGATCCGTGTCCAATATTCAGAGCTATTCTAAATACTCTGCATTATTGAGGGCTCCTCCATGTTTCTGCAAAGTGACAACAATGAAATTAGAAGCAAAAGACAATTCTTGGAATATTTTTAGGGGAAAATCTATTGCCTAGAACAGGTAAATTCATATCGGCAGGGTAACATTTCATCCTTCCACATGATATACTGACATGCACTTCTTCCAGTAGAAACTTATTCCAGGTACTGTCTCATATATCTGCTTCATATTTTCCAGGGAGAACAGCTCACAATTTGTTCTCAAATTAATTCATGTACTTTTGATATGCCTCAAATCAGAAATGACCAAGTCAAGAAGCAAAATAACAATTTCTTATTTCGGGAAGTTAGCTCTTTAATGATTGCAATAGGCTTATTGAATAAGAAGATTGAAGATTGGATGACTTCAAGTGATCTGGGGATATTACCAGTTTGGTGTAGAAGGCTGCTTTGACTTACACTTGCTTTGTGCTGAAATATCATCAGCTTGTTTGAATGCTGCACAGTTGTGTGGATTCACTTTTCTTCATGGGATGAGGTTCACACACTGAGGATTGTGTGGGTATGGATTAGCAGCATTGTGTTTCCTATAATTTGGTACAAAGTATCGAATCATTCAATCTTAATCCTTGCAAGTTAGGAAAAGAATAATGGTGTGGAAAAGTTGGAGGGAGTAAGATTGCAAAGGAATCATTCTACAACAGTAGAGAGTCTTTTAAACCTATGGTTCGGGCAAATGATATATATATTTTGCATATATTTCTTTGCAATAGTGAATATATATCATCTGGACTCCTCAGTAGTGGCAGGAAACAGAAGATCACAATAATGGTGTATAATTTCAGGGCCTGTTCCACGGGCAGGCGATTCCATGCGGCAAGCGCGACCTAACAGGAAGCGGGGGCCGCGTGGGGACTGCACGGAGGTCGCGGGGTAGGTCCCACGTAGATTGCCGGAGCCGTATGGAGTTGGTCCCGACACCGCGCGGGGCTCCGAAAAACCGACACTGTTCAAAAATTCCGCGCGGCAACGGCCTGCCGTCCCGCTGCTGCATCGAGGCTGTGTGCACCGCCTCGACGCCGCGTGCACCGTCTCCGTCAACTCTGGAATTGTTGTGAAGGAAGGAACTGCAGATGCCCATTTACACTGAAGATGGACACACCAAAAATGCTGGAGTAACTCAGTAGATCAGGCAGCTTCTGTGGACAGGTGGTGTTTCGGGTCGAGACACCTTTTTCGGGCTGAAGTCTTCTGCAGTCTTCTATGGTCTGAGGAAGGGTCTCGACCCGAAACATCACCTACCCGTGTTCACCTACATAAAAACAGAAACATCACCTACCCGTGTTCACCTACATAAAAACCGCTTGACCTTCCAATGGACTTCGCTCGAACTGGATGTCCGCGCATCCCCAGCATCCGGTAACGTCGCGCTCGCCGCATGGAATCGCATGCCCGTGGGACAGGCCGTACGGTGATCACTCGGCCTCCGCGCAGCCCCCGCTTCCGGTTAGGTTGCGCTTGCCGCATGGAATCGCATGCCCGTGGGACAGGCCGTACGGTGATCACTCGGCCCTCGCGCAGCTACCGCGCGGCCCCCGCACGGCCCCCGCTTCCGGTTAGGTCACGCTTGCCGCATGGAATCGCCTGCCCGTGGGACAGGCCCTTACCGCCTAGAACACAACAAAGAATTTGGACTCAAATGTGGCATTGTTACTGGCACATTGCTCATGTTATGTTCTCTCCAAAGATACTAGAGGAGCTCCACTAGTATCTTTGGTTCTCTCTGCCCCTCACCATGCTTTTTTCTCAGGATGTATGCAGATAATTTGTACTTGGATGTTGGTAAAATAATATTGAAATATAATGACAACACAAGTACAGATTTGTTAAGCAGTATTTGGTATGTAAACAGTGTTCAGAGTGGGCAGACATTAGGATATAATATATTTTGGTGGTAAACATAGGTTAACTTTATTGTGCTCAAAAGGTAGATACTGGCGAGTTTGGATCCTCAGGAATATTGTGTTCTTCATAAGTATAAGCAGATAGAAAAAGAACTGTGACGTTTTGGATTTTACAAATATTCACAAAAAACAAGAGCTAATAAGAAAGCTTAAAAGAACATTGAAAAGAGTGTAATCTTGGCAACCTGCTCAAGAATGAGTAGGGAAGGCAGGCAGCATTGATTAACCAGGATGATATCAGAAAGGAAAAACATAGTTACAAGTGGAAGGTTGAGATTCTCTGTCTATTTTCCCTGGAACAGAGAATGGTAATGAGAGATTTATAGTGTTTGTTTTAAATTGTGACGGATCTGATGAAGTGAATGGGGAAATGCAATTTCTTGTGGTAGTTGAGTCAGCGCCATGGAATCATCAATTTAAACTTGCATAAGCAGATATTGTTGGAACCTGAATTCCTTTGTCACAACAAATGTTTCTGGCGTGGGCCATTGGATCTTGCAACAATGATAACTTGTATGCGAACAATAGGTTTAAGGTCGAAAAGTAATAAATATAGAACTGGAAATCTTTTTTGACAAAAACAAGGCTTTTATCATCGCAACCAGCAAGGGGGAGAACAGGAGATCAGTGGAAGTGATAAATCTGGATTTTCAATAAACAGACAGATTGGCATTTATGATGTTACCAGCTGCTATACCAGGCACTGCTTGGGTTATTATGCTGGCTGTCATAATGCTTGCATTTATTTCCATGCAATTGGGTTTTATAACACTCCTTGTAAATGGAATAAAATCTAACTTGAATATATAATTATTTTATGAATAATATAATTAAAGGATTAGAATGTTGTAATTTAATTAAAGTTGTCAATAACACAAAATAAATATATACACAAAAATCACATATATTTCTCTAAGTAGCTATGTACTGATGCACAATGTGCCAATTTATTTGGTTTCAACATTGAAGAGCTTCAGCTTACGGTAAGTATCTTTTGAATCTGGTGTAAACATTTTTGTTAAATCTCTAACTCTGGAATATCCAGCATGTTGTTGTCCATGGGAAATGTTCAAGTTAATCCTCATGGCGAAACAAAGTCGAACAGAGATTTGAAGTCACTTGAATTGAAAAGGTTGATGAGAAAAGAAGAAGACATTTTCCCCAATGGTATTACCAGTCATTGTTGTCCCATCAATTACACGTGGTCATACATTTTGAACTGATAATCTTGTGCTGTTGCATGGTATTGGTGGAAACAAATTCCACAGTAACACGAATGGAGCTCCTCCTTTTAGTTCAAGATCATATGATGGCACACCAGGGGTGACAAAGAGTTTATACATTCAACAGAAAAATGTACATCATCATCAATGTCTGTCACAATGTCAATAGATTCATATTTTACAGGAAGCTTTCAAATAAGGTCCTGCGTCACATCTCATGGGTTGCACTGCTTTATTTTCTGATGTTAAAATTGCTCTTTGAGGCAACCATTGGTAATTCAAATAGTGTTGGGTGACATTTGGAAAAACAGCTTGAAACAGATAATGAAGTGATGTAACAATTTGAGCCAAATTTTTCATTGAAAGCATTCCTGTTAGTTCTTCGTGTTTTTAATTCTCTATTTCCTAATTTCAGTAACTTTGACGCAAATTCTCCCACAAACAGATCACCTGTCAAATGTGCTCGTATGTTAGTTCACAAGTGAAATGTTTGAGCACTTTCCCAAATGTATAATGCTTTAATACAGACATTTTACTCATCTAAGCACCCCGTGGAATTACATGTAGCATTTAATGAAAATCTCCAGACAGCACTAAATTACAGTTTCCTTTAATTGATTATTGTGTATAAGATCTTCCAACATTCGAGCTAATGCTTCAGTGGCTGTTTTGTGAGTCACATATACATTCATCTCAGATCATTAGTTTACAATCTTTTAAAAATGTTTTCCTTTGCAATTCCCCAACCAATGTCATATTTTTAAGTCTTCACATTTGCCAAATTTAAAGAGAGTTTAAGAGCCAAATGTACATTTTACTCCTTGTCAAAATGTTGAAGTAATGCTTGATGATGCCATGGTCATAGCAATCATGTTTTGTCTATGAACTTCTTCCAAAAGTGGATTAAGAAGGAAAGTTTTTCGCATTTCACAGAAGCATCTAAAAAAATAATATACAGGTATAAAAGCAAATGGAAAGCAAATAACATGTTAAACTACACCATTTTGCAGTGGAACAAGGATGTGTATTCAAATTATTTAAAACTTTGCCCGAACCATTTATGAAACAATTTCTGGATTATCATCATACTAATGGAAAAAATATAGTTTAGATAGAAAAAGAAGTTGAGCTGGTGGTAAAGGTGAAAGAGAATGTTTCAGCTTTAAGGGCCTGTCCCACTATATGAGTTTACCCAAATGTTTTACATAGAGAATGGTGGGTGCCAGGAATATGCTGCCAGTGGTGGTTGTGGAGGCAGATAAGGTATTTAACAGGCTTTTAGATAGGCACATGTATATGCAGGAATATGGATCACGTGTGCGTAGAGGAAATGAGTTTAACTCAGCATCATGTTTGGCACGGACATGTAGTCTGAAGGGTTCTGTTCCTATGCTCTACTGTTCTATGTTCTAAGATTGAGACCATAGAGTGTTGAGAGAGTTGGTATAAATATGGAATGTATGTGCAGACCTTTGGAAGCTAAATGGCATGATGTAGGTGAAGCATATGGGACTCCTAGGAACAGAAAAAAATAGTAATGGCATGCCCTCAAGACAGATCTGCCATTCAATAAATTATCATTATTGGCCTCAGCTCCACCTTTCCATCTGACCCCAATAATTCTTCATTTACCTTCAACCCAAAATCTATCCTTGAATATATCCAAATGTTCACAATTCTCTGGGTCCTTTTCCCATTATACAGTGCTGTGTAGTTCCTGAATTCTCACCAGAGGAAATCCTCAGTAACTTGCATCTTTATTTTGTAATCTCCCATTCTTTGAATCTCCAGAGAAAGTAAGTCCAATCAGTTGGTCCTACTTCATAAAACAATTCCTTAATTCCAGAAATAAATATAGTGCACAGTATCCAAGGCAAGAATATCCTTCCTTAAGGAACAAAACTGTTTGTAACATCTTGCAATGTTATGGCCATTTTATTTTCGTACTTAATTTCTCTTCAAATTTAGGATGATGATCCATTTGCTTCTGAGGTAATGATGCAGGAAAAGGAAGAGGAATGATTGCTGGAAATAATTTGATTACAACTGAATATAAACAAGTGTAACAAAGTGAAGGCAACTAAATATCAAATTTTGAAGCGATAATTGGATATATATCAGATGAACATGGAGGGAGTATGACCTCCATTACCTCCAGCATAGAGCTGGCAGAGACATGATGGACTAGGTAATAAGCTGACATGGTTCAAGGTATACTGAGGACAGGAGCTGCTGCTGGTATATATCTTCCTAAACCCTTCAACAATTTGAATTATATTGGATTTTCTGAAGGGAATATCCCCTAATGAAACCCGCCAGATTTTTTTGAAAATTGCTTTGATCATCAGCTAAACTTGTTCTTTTTTTCTCTGGTTATATTGTTACTTTTGTTAGTGTAAAAAGGTATTTTATGTAGCAGTTCCCCTGGCATTATGCGAAGCGGTTGCTGGAGCCTATGTCATTCAGTCTATGTTCGAGAGCTAGACAGAGTTTGTCTTGTACTGATAAAAACTGATTGCTTTGACCCATCTATTAATGGTACTTGAACATACGGAGAATGGAGGAGCCCAGATATGATGCGAGTAAGACTAAGGATCCCGGAAACTTGGAGGGTGCTAGGATTGGCGTGAGAGATTAAATTGACTGAATTATTGATCATATCTTTGTAGGTTATTGGGGGTTGTAATCAGTGCCTACTCTAGCTAAGTTCTCAAAATAACGATCTGAGCTGGAAGAAAGTTAGCTGGTCTATAGATCAAAACTGCTGTAAATAGTCAAATTTGAGTGCAGATTCCTCTTCAGTTTGGATGTACAACTAAATGTAATCACTTGGGCTGGTAGGATTGTTAAAATTACTTGTGCTTCTGGTTGCCATGGTGTTAAATGTTCAAAAAATAAATCAATACATCATTAAAGAACTCCTCTGACTATTCGCAGCATTTGAATTGAATGCACTTGAGCCTTCATGGATATAGCCATTTCATTGTAAAAGAGGAAAGAAGTTAATTATTGAGCTATACGGCATAAAATAGGTTCTTCGGCCTAACTCATTGTGCGGGAGGCCACAGACGGAAAGGCCAGAGTGGAGTGAGACAGAATAACTAGAAGTTCAGGGATGTTCCTGCAAACTCATTGCAGGTGCTCCTCAAAGCATTCACCCATTTATGTTTGATTTTTACATGGCTGAGGAGACTACTTCGTGAACACCGAATGCAGTCCACTAGATGGGAAGAGATACAAGTGAATCACTGCTTCATCTGGAAAGACTGGGTCCCTGTCTTGTGGGGAAGGAGGAGGTGAAAGAATGTGTTTTTCATTCTGTGGTTGTATGGGAAAGTGCTGTAAAATGGGGATGGGTGGTGAGGTTGGTAGAGTAGAGTGCAGAACTATGATGGGAATAGACCAACTAAATACTTTGTGCACTCCTTTTGTAGCTGGTGGAAAATGTGAAGGATGATCTGTTGAATGTAAAGGTTGGTTGAGTGGAAGGTGAGGACCAGAGCAGAAGGGGTGAGAGCAGAGGTGTGGGAAACAGGTAAGAAAGGGCTCTGTCCCTAATGGTACAACAGAATCCATAGTTCGCAAGGAAGGAAAATTACCTTGAAGTATCTCAGGAGAAAATCGTATCACTAGAGAAAATGCAATAGAAGCAGAGAAACTAGGAGAATGAAAGTCCATACATAAGGCAGGGTGGGATGAAGAGTATTTATGATTGCTGTGAAAGTGATTGATGTGTAGAATGCACTGCATTATTATCTACTTTAGTGGAGCATTGGGAAGGATGCATGGTAAAGGATGAGAAAAGCCAGACAACGTCAGGAATATAGGTTTATCATAAGTTCAGCGATGAGGTGGCTGGATATTTGCCCTGGCCCAAAGTAAGCCAGCGTGGGTGGAGAGTGTATGGGCTCTATCTCCCAAAATTAATTTAACTTTCTGAAGGGAAAAGTGGTGGGTGATGACTGTAACATGATGGTTACTGTTTCAATCTTTAGAAGGAAATTCTAAAAAATTTCATGAGAGATAGCTTAAATAAACCACACAACCAGAGGTAATTTTGGCATGTGATTTGGTTATTGGTTCAGTGATTGGAGTTATTCAGCTCCTTCTAATTCCTTCTCTTTCACCACAACCCTGCAAGTTTTTTTTTAATAATCTATATTTATAATCTATTCGTTTGAAAGTTAATGTTGAATGTTATGACCTTGTAGCATTTTAGATTCAGCCATTCCATTTCAGGTAAGTTATATTGTGTGAAACAAAATATTGATACACAGCTGATCAAACAGAATGAAATGCTGCTCACAATCCAGAATGGCCTATTGATCTGTGCATTTACAATTGGAAAAGATTTATCATTCAAACCTTTGATGTGCTGTGCATTTTCTGCTTAATATGGAATATATCAGAACCTTTATTGTAATATTAGTTCACTCTGGCTCTTCCCATCGATCTAGAAAATGCATTTTCCTGAAAAACAAATAATTTAAAACTTTCAGCAGCATGTAAATTGGTATATTTGTTATCTTGAACAAGTCTATGAAAATTTAAATAACTTACAGGAAAGACAAAATGGACTGGCTGACGTTAGATTTTCCAATTAAGCACTATTACCTTTGAGACCAATCACCATCTGTTTTATGGACAGAGCTGTCAGTTGTCTCTTGAAATTATTTATTAATTTAACACTGTATGGAGGCCTGTTTTATTTTTCATGGAATAATAATGTATAATTTAGAAGGAAGCTATCCTATTTTATTGGTACTGACTGCATTGAACAGGAACTCAGAGCCCCAGTTATTCATGTCTTTACCATATTCTGCTCTAACTCCATTTACAAGTTTGCAAATGGCACCACTATAGTGGGCCGGATCTCGAGCAATGAGGAGATGCAGTGCAGGAAGAGATAGAGAGCTTGGTAACATGGTGTCAAGACAACAATCTCCCTCAATGTCAGCAAGCCAAAGGAGCTAGTTATTGACTTCAGGAAGTGAGGTGGTGTACATGCCCCAGTCAGCATCAATGGTGCTGAATTAGAGATTGTTGAAAGTTGCAAGTTCCTGGATGTAAATATCACAAGAAATTTGTCATGGACCAATCACTTTGAAGCTACGACTAAGAGAACACATCAACATGCCGTGAATCTGACCAGCTTTTACAGATGCACCATAGAATGCACCACAACTTGGTTTGGCAACAGCTCTGCCCAGGCCCACAAGAAATTGCAGGGTTATGGATGTACCCCAGTTCAATACAATACAATACAATACCATTTTTTGTCATTTGAACCTCATGGTTTCTGCAGTCATACAAACAAGTAAAAAGAACCAAGACACAACACAATTTACACAAACATCCATCACAGCGAATCTCCTCCTCGCTGTGATGGAAGGCAAAGTCTTATCTCTCCCCTGCACTCCCCATTCTCCCCTTCCGATGTCAGAGTCAGAGCCCCCGGCGGGCGATGGAAAATAAGTCCCGCGGCCATTAAAGCCGCGCCGGGCGATGCAAGGCCGCCCTCCGGGTCTGGATGTTGGAGCCCCCGGTAGCGCTAGCAAGTCCCGCGGCCATTAAAGCCGTGCCGGGCGATGTTAGACCCAGCTCCAGCCCCGCAACTCGGGCGGGAGAAGTTACCGTTGCGGAAGCCCCGAAAAGCGGTCTCCCACCAAGGACCCGCGAGCTCCCGATGTTACCGTCCACCAGACCTGCGGCTGGAGCCTCCGAATCTCCGGGGTCGGGTCACAGCCGCGCGTCACCGCAGCTCTCCGCGCTCCGAACTCGTCCAGCTCCACGATGGTGAGTAAGTCCGCAGGCTCCGCGACTGGAGCCCCAGGTCGTTCCGGTTGGAGGCCACTCCACGGTGCTAGGCCCCAACGACAACGGAGACCCGACAGAGAAAGGTTGGGTCCTCCATTAAGTTTCCCCCTCCCCCCCACGCCCCCCACATATACACAGTTAAAAACAATATAAAAAAACACAAACAACTACATTTAACTAGACAAAAATAAAAAAAAGACAGACGGACTGCAGTCGAGCCGCTGCCGTTAGGCACTGCCACTTCCGGGAAACTTGCACGTCAGGCAGAAGATACAAAAGCTTGAAAGCGCACACCACCAGAATCAACAAACAGCTGCTTCTCCATAGTTATTAAACTATTGAATGAAGCTCTCATAAGCTAAGGGTGTATCCTGATCTCCAAACATACCTTGTTGCGGCCTTTTGTTGAATGGGCAAGATAAAGAAATTGGATGGCCTCAATATTAATGAGAACAAAATACATGAGCTCCTTATTGGGAGTGAGAAAGGTACAGAAATTGAAGATGCGTTAAAGGTGAAAGAAGCAACTGAATATTATTTTTGCTTTCTACAATAATCCTGGAATTGAGTTCGAGTCATATGGTCCGAAACATGGCCCCTGGCTCACTGAGTCCACGTTGATCATCAAACAACTCTTTTTTACTGTAATCCTATCCTAACCTATAATATTTCTCCCCACAACCCCAGCAACTCTCCCCAGAGTTCACCACTCACCTACTTGCTTGGGGCTATTTAAGGTGGCCAATTAACCTACCGACCTGGAAGTTAGATTAGATTAGATTAGATTCCTTTATTTGTCATTCAGACCTTTCGGTCTGAACGAAATTTCGTTGCCTGCAGTCATACATATAATAATAAATAACAAAACACACAATAAACACAAATTAACATCCACCACAGTGAGTTCACCAGCCACCTCCTCACTGTGATGGAGGCAAAAGTCTTAAAGTCTCTGTCTCTTCCCTCTTTGTTCTCCCTCTGCGATGAGGCGATCCAAGCTTCTGATGTTGTGACCCCGCCGGGTGATGGTAAGTCAGTCCCGCGGCTGAATCCGTGCTCCACGACGGGCCGGTTCAAACTCCGCGGCCCAGGGTGGCCGAAGCTGCCGCCCTCCAGTCCAGCGGACGCAGCTGTAGTTGCGGGAGCTCCAGAAAAACAGGTCACCCACCTGTGACCTGCGAGCTCCCGATGATGTCGTCCACTGGGCCAGCCGCGGCCGAGCCCTGGATTCAGGTCGCCACCAGTGTCTTTGGTCGCCACCGCCGGAACGCCGGAACGCCACCGCAGCCCCGAAGTCAGCCAGCCTCGCGTTGGTAAGTCCTGGCTCTGCCTCCGGAGCCTCGAGGTCGGTTGCAGTTGGAGGCCGCCAGCTTGGCCATTAGGCCTCAGCGCAGACGGAGGCAGAGAAGGGGGATACGACAAGAAAAAGTCGCATTCCCCCGAAGGAAGAGACAAAAATCATGTTTCACCCCCCCACACCCCACCCACACATACACAACCCAATAAGAATAGAATAGAATAGAATAGAAACTTTATTTGCCACACGACCAGGGTTGGTGGTAATTGGGTTCGGTACATGATGGTACACTGCTTTAGCACATTAACACTAACAACAATAATAATAAAGCACATCACAAATCACAAATCTCACCAACAATACATAGTGCAAAAGAACAGACAAAAACCATAGACAAGACACTGTATACATCAAAGTCAAAAAGTTATTGGAGGGAATTAAGTGTTCTTATTGCTGAGGGGAAGAAACTGTTTTTAAAACGGGTGGATTTTGTAGCAAGTGTCCTAAGGCGCCTCCCTGAAGGGAGAGACTGGAAAAGGTGGTTTGCTGGATGGGAGGGGTCCGAGATAATCTTTGTTGCCCGTTTTGAGGTACGTTGGAGGTAAATGGAATGGATTGAGGGGAGGGGAGAGTTGATGATCCTAGAGGCCTTGGAGACAATGCGCTGTATTCTGTGTAGTGAGTGACTGTCAGTGTTGCCGTACCAGACTGTGATTGAGGAGGTGATGATGCTTTCAATGATGGATTGATAGAAGCGTACCAGGAGGTGTTCGTGGACTCCGAACACGAATAATTTAACTAAAACAGGTCAAAAGAAAACAACAACAAAAAGTAAAAACAGATGGACTGCAGGCGAGCCACAAGTCTTAGGGCCGCCACAAGTCTTAGGGATACTGAAGGAAACCAGAACACCAGAACACCCAGAGGTAACAGTTGCAAACATATGGAGAATGTGGAATCTCTTCGCAGGCAGCACGAGAGGTCAGGATTGAATCAGGATTGCTGAAACTGTAAAGGATCATCCCAACTAATTGTACCACCATGCAGCCTGGAGAGCTGTTGGTGTTGGAATGTAGTCATCAACGTGGTCCCATGAAATCTGGAAAAGTATGTGTTTGTCAGTGATGATTACATCTGCATTCCCAGTGCTGAGGAAGAAAGACGTGGTGCACAAAAATCAGCAGATGAAATTGTAACCGATCTGTTAAGGACAAGAGTTTCAAGGCAGAGGTGAATGTCTGATTACAACAATTGAAGTTTGCAGAAATATTGTGGCAAATGTAGGTTAAAAAGAAAGAAAATGAAAGTTTGATAGCACATTTTCAAATGATATGGAAAAGGTATTTTGAATGTGAATGTAGGAGGTATGATGATGAGGAGGTTTGTGGATGGATGACACAAAGGTGCGTGTGTTGTGGATATGAAAGAAGATTGTCTAAAGCCACAGCAGAAAATATATCAGAAAGAAAGATGCACGTGGCAGATGGAATTTACACCTGACAAATGCAAGGAGAAGTATTTTGGCAAGTCAAACAGGGAGAGGACATGCACAGCAAACGGTTGGGCACCAAGGAATGTTGATGAACAGAAGGATTTTGGTATTCAGGTTCATAGTTCTTGGAAAGGAGCAATATGAGTGGTTGCATGGATGTTGCAACACAACATGCAAACTTTTGTATTCTATGCCCAACATATTCAAAACACTGGTCCAGCCAAACTTGTGATGTTCTGGTCAGCACATCTTTGGAAGGTTGAGGGAGAGAGTACATAGGGGATTCACCATGCAGTTCCCTAGATTGGAGGACTTCAGTCATAGGGAGAGATTAGATAACCTGGGCTTGCTTTCCCTGGAGCAAAGGAGGCCAAGGGGTGACCTGATAACAATATATAAAATGATGAGGAGCATAGATAGAGTAGATAGTCAAAATAGTTTTTGCCCATGGTTGAGGTATCAAAAACAAGAGGATTTAAGCGGAGGTATTTGAGGGGTATGTTTTTTTTTAACATAGAGTGATGCTTAAAATCTGGTGCTAGAGAATTAGTGGAATCAGATACAATAACTACATTTAAGGGACATTTAGACAGATATGTAATAGGCAAGTGGCATAGATGGTAGAGCTGCTGCCTCAGCACCAGAAATCTAGATTCGATCCTGACCTTGGGTGCGGTTTGTGTAGAGTTTGCAAATTCTCCCTGTAACCACGCACGTGTCTTCCGGGTGTTCCGTTTTCCTCCCGTATCCCAAAGATGTGTGGGTTTGTAGGTTAGTTGCCCTCTGTAAATTGCCCCGAGTGTGTAGGAAGTGGATGCGAAAGTGGCATAACATAGAACAAGTGTGAATGGTCAGCGTGGAATTGGAGGGTCGTAGGAACTTTCTTTGCTGTATCTGTAAACTAATACATTTTTCAGGAGGGCAGATGGGATTTGTGTGATATGGATAAGCTGGGTCAAAGCTCCTACTTTTGCATTGAGCAGCTTTATGACTATTCAAAAACACACTGCTGTAAGAATTCAGCAGGTCAAGCAGCATCTGTGAAGTTAACAATGATGGTGCTCGATCTGCTGAATTCTTCCAGCAGTGTTTTTTTTGCTCCCGAGTTCAGCATTACAGTCTCTCATATCTCTATGAGTAGGAATGGAGTAAGGTTGATTACGAGGAATGCAGAGAAAGGTGGAAGATCGTAGTGATAAAGAACCACAAGAGACACTGAATGTCTGCATGGATGGATAAGTTTAAAGAAGACGGAGGAAGCTACCAGCTTGTATCCTAGCACAACAACTGGGAATATAAATTCAAGTGATTAATAAATATAGAACAATAAGCTAGTCTCAGTAACGATGACTGAAGCCACTTGATTGTGGTAAAAACCCATTTGATTCCGCAATGTTCTAATGGATATGAAATTTGCCATTCTTACCTGGCCTGATTCCACACCATGAAAAATGCTGTCTCTTGTCTACCTTCTGAAATGGACTCTGAAGCTAGTCACTCAAGGGTAGTTAGGGAGGGACAATAAATGTCAGCAGTCAATGCCTGACATTATTCTTCAATTACTAGATTTTACTAGACTAAGTACAGACCCATTGGGTCTGCTCCCCCAATGTAATATTCCACCACTCACCCGTTCCCCCAACGCAATCCATTCCCCCAACGCAATATTCCACCACTCGCACATAGCCCCCATCTGCACAGGCGCAGCTCATTTCCCCTCGTCCGCTAGCACTTCCTCCCCCTCCTTTTCACCCTCCATCTTCTTTCCCCTCACCTCCTCCCCTCCCGAATCCCTCCCTCACCTTTCCCTCCCTCTCCATTCCCTTACCCTCCATCACTCCCTCCCTCCCTCCCTCCCTCCCTCCCTCCCTCCCTCCCTCCCTCCATAACTACCCTCCTCTCGCTACCCCCTTCCAATCTCTCTATCTCCCCCAACTCCCCACTCCCCACCTTCCCCTATCCCCCTCACTATCCATCCTCACCTTCCCCACTGCCCTCCTCTCCCTCTAATCCCCACTCCATACCTCCCCAACCCCCCCTCCTCCCTCTATTCCCCCTCTACCCTACTCTCCCTCCCCACCCCCTCCTCTCCCTCAATATCTCCCACTCTCCCTCCTTACCTCGTAGGATTTTTCCCCTCTCCTTCCCAATCCCTCTCTAACCTCTCCCTCTCCTTCCCTTAGTCACTCCCTCCCTCCCTCCCTCCCTCTCTCCCCTCCCTACCCCCCATCCTATCCCTCTATCCCCCACCTCCCCACTCCTCACTCCCTCTATCCCCCCCACTATCCCTCCTCACTTCATCCACTTCCCACCTCT
Organism: Malacoraja senta; assembly: GCA_038087875.1. Lineage (NCBI taxonomy): Eukaryota > Metazoa > Chordata > Chondrichthyes > Rajiformes > Rajidae > Malacoraja > Malacoraja senta. The sequence goes on from CM075989.1 coordinate 14,182,029, forward strand.
CCCTCTATTCCCCACTCCCTACCTCCCCCAATCCCCCCCTCCCCCTGTATTCCCCCTCCTCCCCCACCAGACATGAGACAGGAAAAAACTGAAAAAAGAAGAGATAGATTTCTCTGCAGATTTTTTAATTCGGCAAGGCCTCACCGCTGCCCCATCGTCGCGAGGCCTCACCACCGCGGTGTTGATGCCTCCTGGATCACCGCGTAGAACTGCAGCCGGGGCCTCGTGGGTAGAAGCCTGGGTCGGACGAAGCAGCACCATGGAGGCGCTGGCAGACGCAGCTCCAGCCTACTCCGCTCCTTCAGCCTTATATTTTCATCGCCGGGCAAGAGCTTTATTGATGCTCACTCCGCTACTTCAGCTTTATATTCTCCTTGCCGGGCCCCGCCTGTGATTAACAGCGGACCCAGCCAATCAGTGCGGCGATGGTGCAGGAAGGGGCATCGCCGTCCTGGCGACTGACAGGAGAGACAAATCCGTGCATGCGCGTTTTTAAAGATTTTAAAACTTTAATAACTTTTAAAATTATACCATCGATCGGAACAAAACTTGTTGCTCTTGTAGCACAGGAGAATGGTGAGTAAGATGGCGAAGAATCGTAGCTCTCGCCTACCGTTTTTGTGCAAATAGAAAAAAACGCAAAACAGGAAGAGCACAAGATCAGAGTTTTAGTTATGTATAGATAGAAGATTGCTGTGTTTGTCAGTAAGAAAAAATAAACTGCTGTTATGCTAGATAAAGTAAGAGCAACTTCGGTGAGATATGACAGACACTGTCTGATATAACCTGGGAAAATCTGTAAAATGGCAAAAGAGGTAATAGCAAAAAAGGCCTCATCGTTATTTATCAATATTTTTTAACCAGCTTTGATGGATATTTTTGTACTTGTGTTATTGTCAGAATTGCAATTTGAAACTATTCAAATTAGATTTGGCAAAGTGTCATAGTGCATATAATTAGGAGAACATTTTCCACTGTACGTTGCAAAATTGTAATATTGTACGTTACAATATTCTTATTGTAAAATCGTTTGCCAAATGTAATGCAGTGTTACAGGAAAATCCACCTGAGAACACTATGCTGCCTTTCTTGAAAGAACAGCTGGGTATTGCTATAAATATATAATTTGTGGAACTTAGATTATAATGAAGAAGAAAATGCAATAGTGATTACTAAAAGTAAGTATTACATTCACAAGTTCAATTTGGTTCTGTATCATTTGATGCAATGGAGTTTCCAAATTTGCCTGAGTCCTTTGTGCTTAATTGAATTGAATTGAATTGAATTGAATTATCCTTTATTGTCATTCAGACCTTTTGGTCTGAATGAAATTTTGGCAGTCATACATATAATAATAAATATCAAAAACACACAATAAACACAAATTTAACATCCACCACAGTGAGTTCACCAGGCACCTCCTCACTGTGATGGAAGGCAAAAGTCTTAAAGTCTCTGTCTCTTCCCTCCTTGTTCTCCCTCTGCGCCGAGGCGATCCAGGCTTCAGATGTTGTGACCCCGCCGGGTGATGGTAAGTAAGTCAGTCCCGCGGCTGAATCCAAGCACCGCGAACGGGCCGGTTCAAACTCCGCGGCCCGGGGTGGTCGAAGCTGCCGAAGCTGCCGTCCTCCAGTCCAGCAGACGAAGCTGTTGTTGCGGGAGCTCTGGAAAAACAGGTCACCAACCTGTGACCTACGAGCTCCCGACGATGTCGTCCACTGGGCCCGCGACCGAGTCCACCGGGCCCGCGGCCGAGTTTCCGAAGTCTGGTCGCCGCCGTCTGAAAGCCGGAACGCCGCCCCAGCTCCAAAGTCGAGTCGCCGGAACGTCGGAACACCGCCATAGCTCCGAGTCGCCGCTGCCGCTGGAACGCTGCCACAGCCCCGAGGCCGCCAGCTCCGCCATTAGGCCTCGGCGCAGACGGAGACGGGGGATATGACAAGAAAAGTCGCATCCCTCCCGAAGGAAGAGACCAAAAACATGTTTCTCCCCCCCCCCCCCAGATACACAACCTAATAAACCAAAATTAACTAAAACAGAACAAAAGAACAAAAAAAAAGAAAAAGACAGACGGACTGCAGGCAAGCCGCAGCTGCTAAGGCAGCGCCGCCATCTTGGTTAACAATAGTTAACAATGTTAACAATAGTTAACAATGAAGAACTATGAATACATGGCCATGCAATCTAATTAGCAGTAACTGTATTCAAAGGTCAGAATTATTTTACAATTAAGTTAAATCACCATGAACAAACAGGTCAAAGTAATTTTACTAATTTAAAATGTAAAGATATACAACCAAATTCTTCCACAATAAAAACTCTAATTCCATTAGTTAATTAGTACCAATTTAATATGAGTAGTCGATATCAATTTTATTGATCCTTATTAGCTCAAAGGAATTTTATTACATTCTAATTTCTGTTAAGATTACATTAAGAGTACAATGTACATTTTATGGTCACAACTGCATTTCTCTGTGCTCTTTACCATCTTCCAGAATTAAACTAATTAATAAATTGTTTGCAGCTCATCTTGTGTTTAAAAAAATGGAGTACAACTAGAAGTAAACTACAAAGTAAAATTTGTTTTTAAAATAATATATTATCACTGTGCAGTTTGATCTTCTCGCCACTGGGGGGACACACCAGCTTTTCCTATGTTATGGTCAACAGTTTTATCGGCAAATAAGTAAATAATGTTCATTATTTGTTCTGGAGAAAGTGTGCCCTTCCATTCTAGCCTGGTTTACATCAACCATTAACAGTTAGACACTCCAGCCCTGCACATTGATCTAAAATTGGAGAGCTCATGTGAACTCCCATTATTTCTCTTAGATATATGTGGAAAATTATTAATTTCAATAAAAAATTTTGGAGGATTAATTTAGGATATGCTGGAAATTCTGTCTGTAATGGAGGATAATTATTGGTTTGGTTTCTATTGGACAAATTCAAAAATAATTTTAAAGAATCCATATTGTCTTGTCAAGAGAAGGTTAAAGGAATTGTCAAGTTCAGACTGACGCTTTACTTTTGATGTGAATAAATTATAAAACATAGGGTTAAGAATAGGCTATATGGCCCTTCTCATCTATTCTGATCTTAAGTGGGTGACCTCTCATTGTGAAACTAGCCTCCTAGTTCTAGATTCACTAGGAAGGAAAATGTCCTCTAAGCATTTGTCTTGCCAAGCCTTCTTTGCATCCTGTAGTTCAATAATATAACTTCTCATTCCTTAAAACTACAATGAGTAATTGTCTGACCTGCTCGACCGTTCCCCATCACAGGATTCAATCTGATGAACTTTCTCTGAAGTACCCCCAATATAATGATATCTCTCCATAAACAAAGCCAAAGCTGTCTATATCATTCTGGTCTCACCATCAATTGTAATAATCGGGGTCACCTGGCTTCTCCTCATTTATCTACTGTGTGTACTACTACGAGATTAGTAACAGCTTGAGAAATGACAAACGGATTACGTTGTAGTTAAGTTAGTGACCAATTATTTTCCAAAGTTGTCAAATAAACAGGTTATTAATTAAATGACCATTCTAGAAATGGTGTACTAAATTCAGGTCATGGTTTAGGCAATAGACCCTATTTTTGACCCTATTTTTATGTTGTTTCTGCAGCAAAGACAATTATTATAAGTCACAAACACCCAACTTATGTACAACCTGTACATATGAACAAGCGTTTGGGAAAACAACGGGATGGAATGCTGGCTGCTGCAGGGCTGCAAGCATCTTCTGCCCTGTGGGAACTTGGTTTGAATCAATATCTGAGTGGTCGAGTTAAACACTGGTTGGACTATGTTTTTATATTCAATTATTGCTGGGTCGCACATTTCCGATCTGTGAACGGTATCGGTTACCAACACCCCTCAAGAATGAAAATGTGTTGTCACCCCGGGAGGAGCTGCATGATGTTGACTATAAATATCCAACAGGATCTGACAGTAAATATGCAAAGGTGTCTGATTTGACTACTTCTGATATCCATAAAGCCCAAGTGTTTAAATTGATGTGTATGTTACCAGGAGTCTTCATGTGGAAATCATGGATTTGTTTCACAGTACTTACATTTTTTAAACTCAAAGTTACTAAAGGATAATTATTTATCTATTTGGATAACTGAATAAAGTTAATTGGTTCAAAACTGTTCACCTTGGTCCACTAGATTAAAAAGCGTATGGAGATTCTGTGGAGCAATCTAAGGACATTGTTGAAATACAAATGCCTGACATCAATTGTTAATTTAAATACCTTGAACAATGTTTAAATCTAATGCTGCAGCCAAATGTTGATCACTCACTGCCATTTGGTCACTCTGCATGGTTTTGAGTATTTCCCCCCTCTGGATCTTGTTCATTTATCCAATAATCCATCTCCTGGATGAGGGCAGCCAGGTGATCAGGTGAGTTTCACAACATTTGTTCACAATGTCTCATCAGATCAATTCAAACCAGATAAATTCACATGGCACGAACATTAAGAATGGGTTCCAGGAAAAGTTGTCTATTGATAATAAATTTACAGGGTACTGTACACAGTTGACATTCTTGTTGGCAAAACACATTACAATTATGATGCAGGCAATGTGCCGGATAGGGTACATGCTTGACTGGCTGGGAAAAAACTCACCTTTCTGTTAAAGTTTATGGCTAAACAGAAGGAATAACAAGTCACCAATTTCTACTTCTCTTTTTGGATGCCACCCATGCTGAATCTCTTTAAATAATTCAAAACCAAGCTAAAGTGTTTGGGTCTATAGTGTAGGATAATGCCAAGGCTAAAAAAGTAGAGGAGATGAAATAAGTTGACACTTAATGGTTACATGGCAATGCGCTTGTCTCAATAAGCTAAAATGTGTGGAAGATCAAGAACCAAATGTGGTAATAGGTTTCATTGCTTTGTATCTGAGATTTAGAATCAGAAACCATCAGTCTGTTATAAGGATACAAGGATGAGAAACACCATGCAATATTGGATAGTTGAAAAGAGAAATGTGCTCAGAGGAATATTAATCGACAACTATCAGTCTAAAGGGAAGTATGGATAAGTCATAGGATAAACTATTTTTCCTGGGTCTGGAGTTGATTGGCATGAACATTATTATCGTTCAGATCAGACGTTTGAGGTTCTTTAGTAAATCATGCTTTTTATTCAATTCCTTTTTCACTTCTAAAATAATATACGTTTCCCATTATGATATTCATATTGACAATGTGATTGAAATCTCTCAGTTAAAATACATATTTAATTGTATGCAATTATGGAATATGATATTTTGATCCGGCAGTGGATAGGGTGAATTGCTCTTGCCTTTGTTCTGGTTTCAGATGAGCTTTTTCCTCCTTGGATATTTTGGTTCAAGACATCTAAATCTAACAAGTGTGTACAAAAGGAATGGCTTGCTGACAATCTTATCAATGTTGCTTTCCTTGAGTTGCTCCTGCCTTGGATAATCCAATTCCATGCTTCCTTGAATTCTTCTGTCAGAAGTCTTCTTCTTCTGTCGTGTGTCTTTTAGACCTGCAGCTCCGTTGAGGCGAGCCAGGCCAACGTGTCATCCTCCAGGTCAATCAGACCTCATTCACCATTCGGTGGCCGGTGTTTGGGGCAACTGGTGACTATGTGCTCCACTGTCTGTGTTGGGTCCCCACACTCGCATGAGGCGCTGTCCACGAGGCCCCACCTCTTCATCGCTACTCCATAGTGTCCGATGCCTGTCCTGAAGCGGTTGAGGGTTGTCCACTGCTTTCGGGGCAGGTCCTGGCCAGGGACGTCCATGGGGTCACCGATGTAATGATGTAGCCTAGATGGTTCCGCTGACTTCCACTGGTCTCTCCTTCTCGTCTTGATCCAGGCAGCCTTAGAAGCGTCAGCCGGTGTTGTGCAGAGCAGCTCTTGGGCTTGCGTGGCAAAGGGGTGCCGTGACTTGAGACGCACTCGTCGTGGTGTCTCTGTGACGATCTGATGGAGGAGGTGGGAAGTGAAGTGAAGTGTTTGTAAAGAATGTGTTTCAGGATAATGTGGAATAAGCTTTGATTTTGAAGATCAGATGCAGTGAGGAAATCAACGTGCACTGTTTCTTATTTGGTACTGAAAAACAGCAAGGGAGGAAAGGCCAAAAGATTATGGACCATGAATACTTTAACCAAGACTTTACATGTGCCTCTACCTTCCTGGGCATGAAAAATAGAATTGGAGAAACTCCTAACTGGTTATTTTGATCATCAAACCATCCAGAGGTACTGTCCCTTTGCCTCCACCTCTCTCGCTGCTCCGCCTACTGGCTATCTCCTCTTTACACTCTCAGTCTTGAGGCAAAGTTTTGACCTGAAGCATTGACTGCCCGTTTGCCTTCACTATCCTGCCTGGACCTGCTGTGTTCCTACAGCTACATGTTTTTTGCTTCATATCTCGGCACCCGCAGTCTCTTGTATCTCTATTTTCATCCAGAGATACAGCCTGTCTAGGGTGAGAACCATCTTCAAAATGTACTGCAGAAACTTACCAAGCCTTTTGCAACAATGCTACCCAAACCTCCCACATCATGATGTTCATGGGAAGAAAAGGCTAATGTATCCTGATTTACAAGTAAATTGCTATTTGAATAGATCCATTTACTGGAATCATCTGTTCAACAGCATTGTGGCACTATTTTTGCCTTAAAAAAGGGGAGATTCAGGGAGGTTTCTACCCAGCATCCTCTCAAGGGCAATTAGAAATGGGCAGTAAAATAATTGCTCTGCCTGAAACACCTCAGTTATGGAAATGGCTTGATAGGCATAAATGACAAAGGTTAAAGATGAAAAGGATACAAAGGGATGTCAGATTAGGAGAGAAGAGGAGTGAAATGTAAAGCCAGAGGGAAGATATGAGTGGAAGGGGATGGAGGGTAGAGGAAAGAAGGTGGATAAAAATGAAATGTGGATTTGGGGATGGGAGATTTGGGGAAGGAGGGTAAAGGAGAAGGGTGACTGGGGGCATGGGAAATGGTAAAAAATATGTGTGCACTGGGGTGGGAGAGGTGGCAGGCTGGGTCTTTATTCTTGAGACATAGGAGACAGGGTGTGCTTACAGAGGTGTATAAAATCATGATGGGCATATATAGGGTAAACACACCATTTTCTCTGATTTAGGGAGTCAAGAACTAGAGGACATATGTTTAAGGTGATAGAGGAAAGATTTAATAGGAACCTGAAAGGGAACATTTTCCCCACAGAGAGTAGTACGTATATGGACTGTGCTGCCAGAGAAATAGTTGAAGGCATTTACAATAACAATATTTAAGAGTCATTTGGACTGGTATATGGATATGAATGGTTTAGAGGGATATGGTTCAAGAACAGGCAGATGGGGCTAGCGTAAATTTGCATCTTGGTCGGCATGGAGGAGGTCGTATCAAATTCTTCGTTTTACTCAAATTCCTTCATCAGACCATTAATGATGCACAATAGGAGCTTTACTCAGCTTATGTCTGCTGTGGTTGCTTTTTGGCCAACTGCCAGCATTCCCAAATATATGGCTAGCATTCAGGTGAGACTTTTGCAACATTAACCTGTAATTTAGCATGATGATAATGTGATCTACATTTGGAATTTGGCTGGTAAACATTAATTTGTGTTGTATTGTTTTCCCTTAAGAGATGTTTTTTGGTCATGTTCAATACACTAGAATATAGGTGTATGTTCACTTGAACACATGGCAGTGAAATCAAGGCCTTTGATCCATTATTTTTTAGGTTAGTCATTTAGAGTAAGGTCTAAATAGGCTAAAATAGTTCCAAATTCCTTTTATTTAAATTAGTTTAAAAACATGGATCACTATACACCTATTTTTCATGTGGGATTAGGAAAGGTTTACATTTGTCACTCATCCCTAAATGCCGCAGACACGGTGGTGGTGAATCATCTATTTTCACCATTGTAGTCCATGCTAAAGTGCAAAAATCTGTGTTGATCTTGATATTTATGGTATTGAAAGGTCATTAAATGAAATAAAATGAAAAATAGATATTTATTAACATGTGACAAAGGGAAAAATAACATAACAGAGAAATGTAGGAGAAGACTTAGAAACAGTACACAGTGTTGAATGAATAAAAAATATTCAAGAAAATATTCATCACTGAGGTAGTTGCTCATTTCAGGCGGGCATAAAAAGCCGAGGTACCAAAATAAGGAAACAGAACAATTCTGCACTGAGATCGTTGCTGGTTTCGTTTTGAGCAGTTCTAATTTTCTTCATCTTTATCAGTGTTTGATTGATTGTGCTCCTCACCTTGATAAGCAATAAAAACCATTATGAAGAGAAGCTGGAACCAGTCTGCAGTCTTCTTGGTAAATCCAACTATATAGCTTATTTTTCTTTTTATGGTTGTCCCAGAAATGACAGTGTGTGATTTTGTTACTCAATTACTATGTACTCGTTGTATAAAATTCAAAATCCAGAACATGCAAAAGCTAGACATTTTGTAGTCCACAGAGAAGCTTATCTTAGAGTTGGCATTACCTCTTGGATTTGGGCTGTGATTATTTAGACAAAGTGCTTATTTTTCACCTTCAGAAATGGATGAGATTTATTCTGAGAGCAGACATCGAGGTACACCTAAACAGATGTTATGTTGTTTTAACTTGATAAATCAATCTAATAGTCTATTAACGTGTCCATGTGAGTAAAATAAATGTTTAAGTACACATGCAGGAAGCATGACCAGGTAATGACTCTTATGGGAGAGCTGAGTGTGGTCAATTAGAAGCTCAGTTTAACGTACTTAGTAATAGTAGTAGTATACCATTACGATATACCTGCTAATTTGGTACCTCTGCTGGATGTGTCTTCATTATTTTGGTTGAAGTACATGGCATCTGATGTATTAACTTGTAACTAGCAGGTATAGTTCTTTCTATTGCAATCCAGAACATTTTAAGATAGCCATACTTGTCTTGGAGCAAACAACTTCAAGGCAAGTGAAGATTCATATCAATGGGCGTAATGGAAACCAATGGACATAAGAACAGATGGAAAAGTGAATTTGAGGGAAGCAATCAGCTCAAATTCTGGAATGGTGAAAGGTTCAAGGGTCTGCATGGCCAACACTTATATTCCTTGTGTTTGTGCAAGAGGTGTAGCCTAATCAGTACCAAGGACACATGGGGAATGGGTAGTATTGGCTAATCCAACACTAAACCTGAGCCTGCACCCAATCTCCCTGGAATGGGATAAATAAGATACTGTAATTCTTCACATCCCATCAAAACACAACACACTTTACACTCAATTTTGTACTCTGAAATGTTTCCAATGCTGAAATATATGCAAAATTAATTGCATTTGAGCATGGCCAGATTACACAGATTGCAATAAGATAAATAATCTTGTTGTTGGCCGTTGATGTTGGCTGAAGGATGATTGTTGGTCAAGGTGAGTCGCTTGTTCTTTGAAAAAAGCCTTGGTTTAATTTGGTATCAAAAGACGGCGTCTCCTTTGCCGATTTCAACCCAGTTTCTGCAGCTCAGAAGAGGCTTTAACCAGCAACCTTCTGATTCAGATATGAGAATGTTGCGACTGATGCTATAGTAGAATGGGAATTCCTTGCATGCAGGCTGTGATTTCTCATTTGGAGATTTCTAAATGTAGTGATGGCTTTCTTTATGTGGCTGATTGACAAAAAGGGAGGTGGGGTATATGAAAAGAATCCTCTGCAGGGTCTTCTGGGTCCCAATGGCATTTTTCAAACATATAATTACTCGTTTAGAATGGATACATTATAGTTGTTTTTGATTTATGGAATCAATTCAAAGGAAGCAATTTGAAATGATGTTCCCCACGTGTATCTGATGTCAAAAATTTAATAAAGCAAGTGAACTTCAAATTTCTTTATTGATTAACAACTTTCTGATATGGACAGAATGTGTTTCTCAATACAGCCACACAAAAAAACCTACTGTAGATCATAGAATATTCCATTCCTCAAGAAGTCATGGGACAGTTGACATTGAGGTGAATGCTCTTATGACTGACATTTTCTCAAAATGGCATATTTTAAATTGCTGAGGTTATATCATGACCCAAAGAGTTAAATCTGGAAATTAGGTTTGTAATTAAGAAGTTTTTGTCATCAACTGTTTTGCTTAAAATTGCTTGTTTTCTTGTCACAGCATATTAAAAGTATACATGGTAAAACTTCCATTGTTAGAAGATGGATTTTACTGATATCTGCAAAGCAAAATTCTTGATGAATCTTTGGCCACATTCCGTGTTGAAACTTTATGGAGGTATACATTTCTTAAAGAAATAATGCATTGGATACTCATTTAAAAAAAACACTAATCTTTTTAACCTAATTAATATATAGTTATGTTCAAATGATTATGTGTAAATGGCTATTTCATTGGTGTACATTTTAATTACTTCTTGTTGAATGGCTAATATCATTGGGGGAAAAAATGAAACTATAATCTGCTGTCAATTGATAACTTTAAATGTTTGTCTTTGATGATTAATTAAGACAGATATACTGGGAATAGAGTAGTTTTCAATTTAAGTGTTCTGATATTAAAGTTTAAAAAAATTAAAAATTTAAATTATTCAAACATTCATCCAATCCCTAAACTAAATGATAATTATAAACATTTGCCTATTATGGAAAATGGTTATGTAGTTGTCACAATAGGTCACGTTGAGCTGATAAATGAAAGGTCAGGTACAGCACAACCCTGACAAACAGATTTCCTTACCGAGCCTGAGGAGAGCTTCACACTGTTATCAGTATTGCAGCTAGCAATGCATCTGCTGTCGGCTGTGGGTCTCCTACAGCATTGCATGTGTAAAATCTGTGTGCGGGGTTTGTTTTTTCTTCTGTGGTGAGCTCATTTCACACCATCTCTAAGCAGGAAGACACGTTACTATAGGAGAGAAAGACTGCTGGTCGTACAATTCAGAATGTGGGCAGAAGAGTGCAAAGCAGTGGCACAAAGCAGGCTGCTATGTGAAGTTAAAGCTGATGCACGCGATGATAGGATTGTCAGTCCGTAGTGATTGTTGAAAGCTGTACCAATTCAATAGTTGTCAGGGGCACTGACTTAATCCCATGCTAAAGCTTCATCAAAGCAGCATGAAAGGAAGAGAAAAGGATTGTACTTCAGGTGATGCTTTGGAACCGTATCAATGTAGCAAGTTGTAAAGAATGCAGTTAATGCTGCTTAGGGAAACCACTGGAATTTAGAGAAACAGATAACATTGCAGGGCACCAGTCTGCCTGATTGCACTTGAGTTGAAGCACTGTGGATCGGCTGTGCTGTCTCCTGTACCATTTCCCCTTTTGATTAAGCATGGGAGATCAAATGTGTGGTTTTTGCTCTGTGTTTCTGCACTGAAGGAAAATTCTCATGTGTCCCTTTGTTTGATGGGTAGTTTCTTTAATTGCAAATCTGGAAAAATACAGGTATGTTCTTGCCAATTTATTATGTCTCTGAAATGTGTAAGATATTTAATCTTGTATTTATTTTTTATAATTCATCTTAAATGCTTTAATTAATTTCCCTGACACTCAAGTTAATTCTATTATAGCTATAGCTATTGTTTTGTCTTTTTGTTCCGCTTAAATCAACTGTTATGCAGAAACCATGGATTAATAATGTAAGTAAATCCCATTTGATACCTCAGTGCTGTAAATTCCATGTATATTACAGTTTCACTGCCTGGGGTTTAAGAATGTAGTTCAATGCGTAGCTGAAGAACCTATTATTTCTTTAGTGCAACCATGTTGTTACATTTTTGCTGTGTAATACAGCAATTTTAAGTCATTTCACAAATAGGAATACAAATGTTTTACTCCATCTGTTTTGTTCATCCCCGTATCCTGATTAATCTTTCAGCATGAACAGCTTGCAAAATTGCCACGCCACACAACCTGTTTAAAATGTATACATGTTATTTTTTTCAGTAGTGCTAGCAAGATAGCCAGCAATTGTTCTCACAGTTACTACCTGTTCTTTCAAATTGGTTCTGAAGGCTTCTTGGTTTTATATCTGAAATAATTTTAATTATCATTAACTCTGTCATTCTCAAGCAATTCATTAAATGAGGTTTAACCAATGCAGTGTAAGCTTTACAGAGGAAATTGAATCATAACCCTTGTGACAACCTCAAATCTTTAAGCTAAATAATATATGCACTTCATATTTAAATATCCTGCTATGGAGTTTAGGAACTAAAACCAGAGTTTACATTTAGACTGTTAAATGTTGATTGCATGTGAAATAGTAAGATGATCTAACTTTTAACAAAATGATAAATCTATTACATTACATCATTTCACAGGCACTTTTATCTGGTGATCTCAGAGGCTTCCCTCACTTCAGAGACTTTCCATTGTTTAAAGAGACATTGTCAACTCAGTAAAGAAGTTTTCAGGCAGACCCATGCTACTGTCAGACACAGAAAGGTGGAGTAACTCAGTGGGTCAGGCAGCATCTCTGGAGAAATGGAGTAGGTGACGTTTCGGGTCCAGACCGTTCTTCAGACTCGAAATGTCGCCTTTATTGCTTCAATTGGGATAATGGTCACATATGAAGAAAGCATGGCAAAATGGCTCTTACCCAACCCTTTTAATGGCATTTAGTATATCCCATATGAATAAGAGAGAACAGAGAAAAGACACAAGATAGAAATCAATACATTGGAACACTTGAATTTCAGTGGACCTTGAGCTCCTAGCATTCGTGCTGTGAATTGCACTGGTCTACTGTGGGTACCTAAAACAAAAACAGAAAATTCTGGAAATACAGCAGGTCCAGCTGAATCTGTGGGAAGAGAAGAAAAGACAATGCTTCAGATCAGAGATCCTGAGTTGGGAAGGTGACAAAAGAAACTCGCTTAGCTGTAGCAAGGGTGAAGGAGGTGGATGTCTCTAAAAGCGTAATTATTTACAGTTGATCCCCATGTACACAACAGTTTTGCCACTCCAGAGACATTGCCCACTCTCTCGTCCTGTAGCCCAAATTGATTCTTTAGTCTCCAGTTCTGACACAGTCTCCGACCTGAAACTTTGACTGTGTTTCTCCTCCCACAGATACGGCCTGACCTGCTGAGTGTTTCCTGCATTTTCTATTTTTGTTTTTAATTTACAGCATCTCCAGTTTTTTTTTTTCTTCATATACTGTGTTAGCCTGTTGCTTTACATATGCTAAGACATCCTGCCATGATAATGTGCCTCATAAGAGACAGTTTTTTCAGCTATAATTTGATAAAGGCAATAATAGGGTTGATGATTAAAGTAAGATTTGTTTTTATAAATTACGTTGCTTGCTAAAATTGTACAGAGCTGGCAACACATAACATGCACATTTTCAATGGCTAATGATAATTTAAAAATTAATAATAATGAAATAAAATAAAAGCGGCACATTGGTGTAGCAGTAGAGCTGCTGCCTCACAGCGCCAGAGACGCAGGTGTGTTCCTGACTACGGGTTCTTGCCTGTACGGAGTTTGTACTTTCTCACCATGACCTGCATGGGTTTTCTCCCCGAGATTGGTTTCCTCCCACACTCCAAAGACGTACAGGTTTAGGTTAATTGGCTTGGTGTAATTGTAAGATTGTCCCTAGTGTGTGTAGGGTAGTGCTAATGTGTGGGGATCGCTGGTCGGTGCGGACTCGGTGCACCTAAGGGCCTGTTTCCGCGCTGTATCTCTAAACTAAACTAAACTATACTAAACTAAATAATCAGTTTTTAACTATGCATGAGATTGAAAGTAAGAATCTTGTGCCATATCTTATAATCAGCACATGAAGATAAAAAAAGACTGTAGATGCGAGAAATCTGAAATAAAACGAAAAGTGCTGGAAGATCTCGGCAGATTAGGATGTATCCTGAAAAGAGAAACAGTTATTGTTTCAGATCTGGGATCCTTCATCAGAATGCCATAGCGCTTATAACTCATATTTGTAATTATAAAGTTTAAATTTCCTTGGTGCCAGAAACGTTCATAGCTGGACCTTAAACAAGATTAAATGGAGGCAGGTAAATCAAATTGCAGCTTCATAACACAGAAGAAGTTTGTTTTTCATTTATATGCATTTATGTGTTTAACTCAATGATGGATTATGGCTTTCAACATCAGCAAAATCTTAGCACATACTAGTTTTGCAATAATATTATTTATAAAGTAGTTTAAATTCATTATATACAAAACCTGTCACAGTTGGTACAGTTTAGTTAAATTGCAATGGAAGTTTTTTTTGTATGCAGCTTTTAAAGTGCATTAAAGCAATTTTTAAATGGAATTTACTTATCATAAAAGCAATTTAATCGAATTGGGACTTTTGTTCTAGGCTCCACAGGTATTTTTAAGAAAGGCTGCAATTATTTAAAAAGTGCACGATATAGACATTTTTATATAAAGACAGTTTTTTCTTTTGCAATTGTTTCCTGATTTTATTAAGAACAATGTGAACTGTCCAGTGTTTAAAGTTCTTTAAAAAAGTTTCAACTTTAATGGAATTACCTGATACCCAACCTTGAGTTATGTTCCTGGCTTTAGCCTTGGCCTGCCTCATCAGTAAGACGCAGCACTATGCAGTAGAAGAATCTGTCGATACTGATTCTGTAGTAGAGATGCAGTCTTTAGCTTTGGCTGATCATACAGCAGAATAAACTGCCTTCAAAGAATTCTCCAATTTAGGTATAACTTGCTTCTCGCTGAAGAAATTAGCATTGTTTTGGAAGTTAGAAGAGGAGCGTTTTCCTTAAGGGTCTAATATAAGCATTTAACGGCACATGACCAATTGAATATTAATATCACAATACCAATTGCAATCATGTTGCATTGCCCATTTTCAACATGTCGATTGCACCAGGATCAAACGATTGACACATTTCCTAAACATAAGCATCTGACATACATGTACCTGCACTCAATTGTCAATTGAATAGCTTACTGAAGTGCTACATTTATACAATAAAATCAGCCTATTAGCCTCATTTCCCCCGAATACAATTGCAAATAATGTCATATTCAAACTTGCACTTTCACCGAAGGAAAATTATTTTTTTAATCTGTTTTCCAGTAGTTGCTGGTGTTATTATTCCCTGTTATTTCTACTAAAGTGCCTATGAACAGGTACTATCTGTAATGGTTCATGAAGAGGAGCTGAATTATTTGCTAAAGTTGTGAATATTGAGCTTTTGGTTGTGAATTAACAATGGGTGGAGACTACTAGCTCTTCTGTCAAGGCTTTCTGAGGATTCACAATTAATTGTCATCAGACACCATATCTACATTGAATATTTAACATAATTTGAACGGTTTTAGAAAGCTAGTGGTAATATTTTGTTAAATATATTGCCAAATTTGGCCAAATTCTAAATGTTAATGCCCCTGTCCCACTTAGGAAACCTGAACGGAAACCTCTGGAGAGCAAAGTTTCCGTGAGGTTCCCGGAGGTTCCCGGAGGTTTTGGTCACTCTCCCTAATGGTGGAAAGTGGTTTCCGCGTAGTCTAGGCTTTTTCTATGTTCCTGTGATTATTTTAAAAAAACAAAAAACGGCCTCGACTAAAAATAGGTTGCTGTTTGGTCGAAGCCAGTGGAGTGGGGTTGCTATTTACTTACAGGCAGTCGAAGGCAATCTCCTTCGTTGACCGGCCATTTTGATTGGCTCATTGGAGTTTTCAGCAAAGATCCTGTAGGATCTTTGGTTTTCAGGACCTAGAAGATCCGCCGGATGGTAAAATGCCCGCTAACTTTATTAAACTTCTTAAAACTGCCTCCACTCCTTCTCCCCCCACTTCTCCCCCCTTCTCTCCCCCCTTCTCTCCCCCCTTCCCTCTCCCCTTCTCTCTCACCTTCTCTCTCCCCTTGTCTGTCCTTTTCTCCCCTTCTCTCCCTCCCTCCCGTGCTCTCTAAAGGACTTACCGTGCTCTGTGGCAGCTGTTTACCTTCCTCTTCATCGCACAGACAGCGCTCCTCCGCTGTCCCTGGCCACCACCTTCGCGATGTGTTTGTGTGTGTGTGCTGTCGATAGCAAAGATCCTGTAGGATCTTTGGTTAGTAGATGCAGCTCACGCTTCGGTCGAGGCTTTCCAGGCAAGTGACCAAAACCTCTGGCGACTCATGGAAACCTTGGGTGGGGCGCAAGGTCACCAGAGGTTTCCGTTCAGGTTTCCTAAGTGGGACAGGGGCATAATAGGATTTCTGGTAAAATACTATTATCAGATGAACACGCTATGCTTTATTTTAAGGGAAGCCATTCTCTTACTTTATCACTGTAAGAGATTCTAGGAACACTTCTTTCCTTTTAGTATCAGTCAGTTTACCCTTCCAGTGTAGCGTCTAGCATTAAGAACTGAGGTCATTTAGTTATCGGAGGTGAACATGGTCTCATCTGGAATGTGCGCAAGTCAAATGTTTGGGTTTATTGGACAAAACCTGTAACTCAAAGTTATTTATCAGCCACTAATATACTTTCAGGAAGAATTTAAATCCCCCAAATTCAGATTGAGTGATGGACAAAAGGAAAAATTAAATAAAATGGATTTCTATATTTTTTGTGAGGATTGTGTCTAGAAATGAGTTGCTGGTCAGTAGTGACTTAAGTGGAATGAAATTCAGAGGCAGAGTGCAACATGCTGATGTTAAAATGAGTTGTGTTTTACGTCACTGACTGGAGTTAAATAACTGGGCAATCATGTTAAAATTAATGTTGACATAAATGGGAGAAGTGACAATTACAAAATACACTTAATTAAATTATGGAATGTTTAGTTTTGCAATTTAAAAAGTTCACCTTTATCATCTTGAACTTGATCATCAAAGTGCCTTTTTACTGGGACATTACTGTTTGTTTTAGTATTCGATGAAAACAAAAGCACCAAATCTAACAAGGTTTTTAATACTTTATCCAATTTTGCCCACGTGAGACATTATGCATTTTGTAAGGTAACTAAAAGAGGAAAACCTTGAATTTCCATATGACTGAATACATGGCAAAAACTCCACCAGCCAAAACATATTTATAATTTCCCCTCCCTCCATTCCCTCATTGCTGTGATTGTTCGAAACAGGATGCTGAATAACATACTTTTGTTAATAAATCATCACTTATAAGGCTGACCATAACTTGAATATACTCTCAAATTCAACTCTTTGGCATTATATAATCAATATACAATCAATATCACTCATTAAAATAAAAATTATCTTGCATGATGAGGTACAAAAAATATACTCTTCAAAGTAAACAAAAATGCATAAACATACAGTATCTCCAAATCTTTGTTCACTGCATGGTTTGATTTTAATGAAAAATAACCTTAACTAAATATTGGAGGCTCGCTGTGAATTGGATGAAATCCACAATATTTCTTCCAGTTTAGTAATTTGCCTGGCTGACTAATGCTGGACTAATCCATATAAGCATAGTAGCATCCAGTGTTGTGCAGTGTGCAACTGGCTGGCAGTTTTATTTTATTTTTATTCACACCTTTAAGAATCTCCAAGTGCAAGGCCTGCTTGGATGTGCTTTAAAGTGGATCTGCATGAGCTGGTCCCACGCAGTTGAATTTTGCACTGCAAAGCCATCTGCAGTTGACTCCTTTGTCTATCTCTTCTAAGGTTTCCCAGTTCCTGGACAGGTGTCCAATGCTTAATCTGACCTCACTCCTAACCTTATATCTCCACCTCTCTACACGCCAGGCCCAATTCCGAACCCCCAAGCATGGTATTCATGCAAAACTCCAGGTTCAGCCATGACGAGGTCTTGTGTTATGGTGTTGGGCATTAAGGGAAGGGCTTGGAGTGTCCAAGTGTTGCCCTGTGGCACACACCACCTTGGACTACTAAATTTCCCCGTGCTATTGCCTGCAAACAAAACTTTCATTGATTTGCTGTGAAACTGATTGAATATGATCTCTGAACAAATGCCCATCAGGTACCAGGCCATAGAAACTTAAAGCATTTTACTGATTTTATTTTTGAGGAGAATATTTTTGTAACATTTTATGTAAGACTGTAGTAATGGAGCGATCAGAGGAAATGCCCCATGTGTTGAAAATATGTAATTCTAAGTTAAAATACACAACTAAAATAATAAAAATCACTGAATCGCCTTTTGTGTTATGATATAATTTGCAAGTTGCAGTGGAAGTAAATAATTATTTTTGAATTTCATGAGAGAACTTAACATAATGAATTCTTAATTTCTGCAACAGTATTCTTACATTCAATGAGTCACAATGTTGGCAATAGTTTTAGTAAGTGCAGCCTGTGCATTTGATCTTATGTGGCAAAGGTGGGGAAGATCAATTAATGAAATACCAGTCTGTTCACAGATGATTTCCTAACGCAGAGAAAATTATTTTTTGTATAAATTATATTTCACTTATTTCTGCAAGCTTTTGGAGTTTGTTATTGCAAGATATAGCTAGAAAAATTATTTTGTCAATCATATGTATGTTTATGTATTTGGCTTGTAATACATTGATGGTTTGCTGACATGATATATTGACGCTCACTTTAACAAAAAAATTGATCACATGTGGTTTAATTCTAATGTCTTCTTTTTTTGTAACAGAGGCAGACATGGGATATCCAGCTGGTTCAGTGCTATTGCCCATCCCGCAGGACTTATAGATGCAAAAGCATTATGACTTATTTCTGGCAGTTATCTGCTTAAATATTTAATATCCTATAAATATCATCTACTTGCTGGGATATACGACATATGCTGTTCATGCCACGTGCAAAAATGTTATATGCAAATGTGTAACTCGCTTGATCAAAGTTCCACAGAACTGACTGGAATCGGTAATACCTGTTGCCCCTCCCTATGGTTTCTTCCCTTTTGAAGAATCTGCTCCAAGCTTACATTGCAAAGTTTTACAAAGGAATGTTTGCTAGGAAACAAGCAAATACAACAAGAAAAAGGGAGAGTAATAGTGACCACAAATTACTAAGGCACTCGCAAGCAAATCAGGCTCAAAATAAAAAAAAATCCACAAATTTGAAGACCACTGTCAAACGATTAGCAAAATGCCAATCTGCTCGTAATTTGTCCGTGGATGAAGAGGAAGGAAGGGCAGAGTATTCGCTTTCTCCCACATTGAGTTACAGGGTGGCCATAGCTAATGGACTGGAAAGAAAACGAAGTTCTACCAGTAATGATAAACAGGGTCCAGTGGTCTGGTCAGTTGGTTGTGCTACCTCTGAATCATTGAATGAAGTCAGTATTTCTCAGAAGGTGAAGGAGCAGAAGTCTCACACTATGCCAGTCAGAAGAAATAGGAAAAGTGTCAGTAGCCTTCCTGCGTCAGATGGAAGCTCGGATACGGATCGTACAATACTACGACTAGGTGCGTTACGTAAACTTCGCAAATGGAAGAAAAGTCAAGAGTGTATTTCCTCAGAGACAGAAATGAGTACTTGGAAAAAGTCTCTTGGTTTCAGGAGCAAATCTTTGGACAGAACTGGGCGCTTGCAGCAGAAGAGTGGACTAGAACCAACATTCAGTTCAACTGGCTGCATCAGTCAGACTCACGATGTCATGGAAATGATCTTTAAGGAACTTCAAGGAATAAGTCAAATAGAAACTGAGCTGTGTGAACTGCGTGGGCATGTGAATGCTCTGAAACAGTCCATTGATGAAATTTCCACAAGTGTGGAAGTGGTGCAAACCGAAATTGAGCAGTTACGCTCTGGATTTGTACAGTCCAGAAGAGAAACCAGAGATATCCATGACTATATTAGACAAATTAACTATCAAGGAAACTGTGTAAGCCTAAGATTTATTAATGTACCAGAAGATGTGCACGAGAATACTGAAAATATTATTTATGCAATTATAGAAGACAAGTTAGGGCTTACGGATGCACGAAAAACTGTTCAGATTGAAGTTGCCCATAGGCTGGGGCAGCGGCGAGACTGTATCAGTGCTAAGCCCCGCCCTATTCTTGTGTATTTTGACAATCCACAGAATAGAGATTTAATTCTCAAAAAATGTTATAAATTGAAAGGTTCTGGCATTGGAATTTCCACAGAGATCATTCATGACCCAAATGACAGAAAGGAATTTTCACTTCCACCAAAATCTCAGACCTATGAAAGTATGAATATGAAGTTAACGACGGCTGAAGAGGAGCCGAGAGGCAGTGAGTGGGCATCGTCAGCATCCAGTGACAAAGACCTGGAGGAAGCCCTTCACAGCCACAGTTTTGAAGTTAGTTCAAAAGCAGTTTTTGAGAAAGTACTCATCTCTTCAAAATTAGGTGCAGAATCTCACAATGTTGTTAACGTTGACAGAACTGTTGTTTGTAGCTCGTATTCAAATTCAACGCAGTTATGTACTGCTGACAATTTTCATTCACCTCCACTTGAAGACGCCCAGAAACATACAGAGCCTTACTACAATGAGCTCTCACCCACGTGGCTGCAGAGTGATTGCTGCACAACTAAGCTCAGTCACTCAGAGTCTGATTTTTCTAAGCTCTGTCAGTCAGTATCATACTCTGAAGATTTTTCAGACAATCAGTTCTTTCTCAGAGCAGATGGTGCCTCGGTTGTTTCATCTTCAGAAAAGGATATTTGGTTAAGAGGTAAAGAAGAAGGAGAATCCTCATGGAATAATACCAGTAATCAACCATATGACTATGAAGACCAACATTACATGCGACAAACAGAAACGGAAAAGACAGAAACTGCTGATAGTGGCATGAGCAATGGGTTAATATGTGCATCTGGTGAGAGAAGCCATTACAGTGATTCTCAGTTGTCCTTGCAATGTGACCTCTCGCCATGGAAAGAATGGCAGCATCTGGAGCAAGGCACAGACTCTGGTCTAGGCACTTCACAGCATGTCTTTGCTTCTGAAGTAAATAGCCCATCAGAGCAAAATGTCTTGAGCTACACAACAGATTTTGATGAAAGTTACCAGGCTGCTGGCCAAGACTACGAGGAGGAAATATATGAGGCAACATTTGGCACTTCTGAATGTATTGATTTTGATGGGGAACCTCAAAATCAGTGGGAAAATGCATATAAACCCTATCATGACTCGTATTCTACTGATTATTATCAGTATCAAAACAGATCTCCACTAAGATGTCACAGTCAGAGTGAGCTACCTAATGATAATGACACAGCAGAGACACCTGCTAAATCCTGGCATAGTCACCTAAGTATTGATCTCTCAGATACTGGATTCAGTTTTCAGAAATTTGGATCATCACTTCAACGTGCTAAATCTGCCTTGGAAGTTGTTTGGAATAAAATGGACTCTAGAAGTACCCAGAGTTTGAGTGAAGAAGAAGTAAGAGGCAATTTTATGGATCGTTTTAGGACCTTTTCTCAATCTACAGCAGGTGAATCGAGCACTACTCTTGATTCTGATGTTTATTATGAGCCCTACTATTATAGAGCTGAGGAAGATGAGTCCAGTGAACAAGCAGGAGAAAATGGAATGGATTATGTTGAGGTGATGGAGGAAGTTCTTGCAAAACTGGAAAATAAGACATTTCATAAAGAAAGTAATGAACAGACATTATCACCGGAACCTTTGGAAGAGTTTACTGTTCCAGCCGTAGCTGAAGACAGTGAAGAGGTCTCTTATGATGTCGGCAGTCTTAATGAAGAAAAAGAGCCAATAGCTGAAATCTTAGAAGAGGCAGAAGAGCCTATAGCTAAAATCTTAGAAGAGGCAGAAGAGCCTATAGCTGAAATCTTAGAAGAGGCAGAAGAGCCTATAGCTGAAATTTTAGAAGAGACAGAAAATGATGCTGTTCCAGAAGAATGTTTAGAAAGTCATGAAAATCAGACTGCTCCAGAGGAACCTCCTCCTGAAGCTGCAAAGAAAGTTAGAATAAAACCTACCTTCAGGCAAGCTGCTTTCAAAGCGTATAGACAACAAGTAGCAGGTACGAACAACATATCTATAGAAATAATGTTCGGGTGATGTTTGCTAAACAATATGAGGAAATATAATATCAGAAACAAAATACAATGTGCATGATATTGGCTATTGAATGCAATTCAGATTTGAACTCTCCTCTAGAGGTCTTAATTCAGGTATACTGTAATTTAACTTTAAGTGGAAATCTGACAATTAGGAGTGAAATCATGCACGTATTTATTGTAGTGTGGATTTGATTACAAACTTTTGCTTTTCCTGTAGGCTTTCTTTTCTTTTTATATTCATTTAGTGAAAGTTTTATGTTATTTCATGTCATTATCTTTGTGAAGGATGTAGGCGATAATTGTCACCCTGACTAAAACCAGCTCTTGGGTATGTTCACTTATGTTTGAGGTGACAGTTTCAAATATTTAATTACTCCAGAATTGCAAAAGGAAGTTCACATAAACAAGTGAAGATTCTTACTCATTTATGCATCTAATACTTAATTGTAATTAGGTTTTGAGCAATCAATGATTTGTGGTTGTGAATATTGTTAGTTTTATATACTATTGGATTTTATTTCAGTTTTGCAAATTAAATCTTAACTGATCAGAAATCCAAAGTATACTGATGATACTTGTCATTGTTTGAATAATATCAAGCATGACATATTTATTTTACTTAGTTGACAAGAATGAAGCAAGTGATCCATTATTTGTCCCCGGACCATGTTATTTCTCTATAATGACAATTTCTCATTAGTTTCTTGTTTTGCTTGCCACCGATTTTCCATTTTCCCCCCACTAATTCTCAATTCTTTCCATGTAAGCTGGTAAAGTGCATCCGCAATTGGTTTTGTAATTGTGGACAGAAGCTGGTGGTGAAGGGATGTTTCTTTGGACAGATGTCTGTGACCAGTGCTGGGACCTATCATGTTTGTGATAGGCAATAATAACTTTTATGTCAATCTAGAAGGTATTAATGGTATATCTGAAAATGAATTGAAAACCTATTGTCATAGATGGTAGAGAGGGTATAGTTACAGAACAGCTAGAATGCTGGGCGGAGCGATGGCAGACGGAATTGAATTGAACAGAAGGAGTGTTGACAAATAGAGGGACCTTGGTATAATAGTCCACAAACATTAGAAGTGGCAACACAAGTAGATAGGATTGTGAAGAAGGCATGTGGGATGATTGCCTTCATTAGCTGTGTCATAGTACATCAAGAGTGGGGGTGTAATCTTACAACTTCATAGAGCATTAATTAGACCACACCTGGAGTATTGTGTGCGGTTCTGCTCATCACACTGGAGAGAGGAGGTGATTGTGCTGGAGAGGATGCAGAAATTTGTTTACGATACCGAGAATATTTTTCCCATGGAACAGCAGAGAAAAAGTGTTGGGGCTGCCATCTTCTGCTTCAGTAAGGGAAGCTGGTAGGTGATTGGCTGCAACGCCCCTCGGAGACAGCGTCTGATTGGCCGCCGAGTGACCAGCGCATTATGTGATTGGACGCAACCCCCTTAGAGACAGCGGTTGATTGGCCGTTTTTTTCCCCTTTTCAAAATCATACTGTTCCGATTTTTCACACTTTTTAAACTTAAAAATCGGAACAAATATGATAAAATCGGACTAGTTGGCAGGTATGTAATACCCTCCAATCCAGGGAGCATTCTGGTAAACCACTTCTGCACACTCTCCAAAACCTCCACATCCTTACTGTAATGGGGCAACCAGAACTGCACATAATGCTCCAAATGTGGCTTAATCAAATTCCATAAATCTGCAACATGACTTCCTGACTCTTATACTCAATGTACCAACCGATGAATGCAAGCACACCATATGTCTTCTTTATCACTCTTATCTGCTTTTGTTGCCAGTTCAGAGGGCTCTTGACTTGAACCCAAGATCCTTTTGTACTTTAATGCTGTTACGGGTTTTGCCATTAACTGTATACTTTCTCCTTACATTCGACCTTCTAAAGTGCAACTCCTCACATCTCACGCCTCATTAAGGTCCCTCTGTTTATCACACTCCTTCGGGTCTGACCCTTCTTTGCTCTCTAAAATGCATCACCTTGCATTTGTTGGAAATCAATTCCATCTGTCATTGCACCACCCAGCTGATCTATATTTATATGCTCTCAAGAAGCGTCCAGACAAAGCACTTGAATCACAATGCCAGAGAAGACTTTAAACCTCATCTGGGTAAATGGAATTAGTCTCGAATGGTACAACAGTCAGCATGGGCATGGTGAGCCAAAGGGCCTGTTTCTTTGCTGTAACACCTTATGACTAATTGTTGTCTCTGGTCCACTATTAATGTTCTTTTCCTTTTACTGATCTTTGTTTTCCTGGCCTTATTAAAATTGATAATCGTGATCTCACTTTTGCACTCTATGCGATATAACTTTCTTTGCTACTCCCAAAACTGTGAAGGTCATAGCATTGAATGTCTTCAAGAGAAGATGGGTTTATCCATTCAGTGCTAGGGTAAGCAGTCACAGGTCCAGCATCCCATTGTTTACACCAGTTATTATTCTGATAATAATTATTATTCATTATAATAATTATTATAACTGGTTTGCTGGTTTCCCATTCAATTAGGTGATGTTGAATTTATACCTTAAACCTGTACTTTATTGTTCATTTTTTGGAATGGAGCTCTCGTGGCCAAGGTCAGCATTCATTGACCATCTCCAAATGCCTAGTGAAAGTGGTGATGAGCTTCATTTGACTGTGAACAACCCCTATTGTGATCTTACATTGGAAGCAATGTCATTGATGAAGCAGCTAAATGTTGGTCCCCGAACGTGGACCCACTGCAGACCGAGTCCCTCAAGCAATATCCTGGACCTGGCACAATTGCCATTCAGCAACGTCAACCATCTTCCTCTTATGCGAGGTATGATTCTAACCAATAGAGTTCCCCTATCCAACCTTCCCCTTGACATCTTTGGTCTATTTTCAGAAGACTCCTTGATGCTACACTTGGTGAAAGGAACCAATATAAAGAGCAGTCGTTCTTGACTCTCCAAACAAATTAACCTCTTAGGTCCATGTTTGGACTAATGCTGTGACTAGGTCTAGAAACTAGTGGTCCTGGTGAAACTCAAGATAAGTATCTGTGAGCAACACCTCATTGAAATTACTGTCACTGACATCTTCTGTCATTTTCCTGATGATGAAGAGCAGACTGATTGATCATTAATTAGCTTGATTGGATTTGTCCTTTTAGTGGATGAGACATGCCTGGGCAATTCTCCACGTTGTTGGACAGATGCCAGTGTTGTAACTGTGTGGCTTGGCTTGGCTAGAGGTCACCTTTGATTACAATCTCATTTTTTTAAATGTCAGTTGTTGCATTATCCAGTGTCTTTGGGAGAGAGAATTAATAATTTCTTCTATCTTTTAAATGGAAAATGTGTTTTGTGATTTTGTACATCAATTCAAGGTTATCGACTCAATGTAAGATCCTTTTATGTAATCTTTTGGCCACGTTCCTGACTCTGTTTCTTGGAGTTGGCAAGTTTCCGTACAGAAACTCCTTATTCTTAATGATTAGATGTGATTTTGAACACCACAGTTATCTTGCAAAAATGTTTGGCAATTCTATCATATGGGATGGTCTACTAATCATGATGTTTTAAAGGTGTCCTTTCATGTGTGCTAAAAACAGTCACAGTTCCTACTTACCATTTATGACAGCCTGTAATATTGCAATGTGAAATGGTGCAATTGTATAATGTATTCCGAAAGATGTACACTGTGCTTTCTATGCACCGGCATAGAGAATACATGAGTTGCCCCATGGGGTGAATATAATCCAAGATGGATTTGTATAGTTTTCCTCAGAGAGCAATTAGACATTCTTTTGGAACTTCAAGTAAATATGAAACCGAACTGAATAAGATACTGAATAGCAGTGATTTTAATAAAAAAATATAACAGTTGATAAGGTTTTCTTTGTCACTCATTACACAGTACAATAGAAGAATAAAAATATCACAAATATAGAGATGGCAATATATGTAAATATGTGTATAGTACAATAAACCCTAATTTCAATAGACCCCTTAATTACAGATGTTGGATATAGCGTACGGACCTGCTGACACACCCACGGCCTGCACCATCTCTCCGGCCGCTTGGAGCCCCAGCTTTCAACGCCACCCCTGGCTTGCAAGGTGCACCAGCAAGCCCTTCTTCACCCACTGCACAGTCTGTTGACACGGCTGTTGGTGCAGCTCACATTGGTGGCTCTGGGGATGGTGCTTTCTGCGGGCCACCAAGAGGATATGCTCTGTCACTGTGGGACTCCCTCCCCCCCCCCCCCCCACCTGCTGCTGCTTCTTGCTGTCAGTGGTGGCTCTCTCTGTTCCCACTCAACCGCTGCCTCCTCCCGCCACACTGTCCTCCCCCCCATGCCTTACCACTACTGCTACCTCCTCCTCCTCCCCCGGAGTCACCGACATAGTCCACCTTGGAAGCAGCAGCATGTGAGAGGGGAGGGAGCCCCATGGTGACCGAGCATGTCTTGTCATTGGCAGCAGCCTGAAGAAAGCACTGTCCCAGGGGCATGCAATGTGAGCCTCAACAGCCGGTGGAGAAGTGTTCGCTGGTGCAGACCAGCGCCACCGGCGCCTAGTTTTAAAGTGAAACAACAGAAAGTGCTGGAGTAACTCAGCAGACTGAATCAGTCTGAACAAGGGTCCCGACGTCACCTATCCATGTTCTCCAGCGATGCTGCATGACCCACTGGGTTATTCCAGCACTTTGTGTCATTTTGTGTATATTAATCATCTTCTGCAGTTCTTTAATTCAACTACATACAATGATAATATCTTACTCGGTTATAATGGACAATCGGCAATAACAGACACCATTCCCTCTCCATGGTCTGTTATAACAAGGGTTTACTGGGTATAAATGTACATACTCGTTATAATGGACTACATGATAACTTTTGGCAAGGATAATGTCTAATGATAGAAATACAAATAGGGTGATGCACACTTTTATATGTGGGAATGATTTGGTTGGCAATCGGAATCATTTCTGAGGACGATGCACAAGTCCCGAACCTTCTGGCAGGTTCATGCCCACAGTCTTTCTGACCAGCATAGTGGAGTAACTGCCCCAATCGGCATCAGTGGTGCTGATGTGCAAATGGTTGAGAGCTTCAAGTTCCTTGGTGTTAATATTGCCAATGATCTGTTGTGGACCAACATCATTGATGTGACAGCCAAGAAGGCTCACCACACCTCTGCTTCCTAAGGAGACAGATGGACAGATGTACCGTAGAAAGCATATTGTCGAGTGGCATCATGGTTTGGTTTGTGTCTACCCATGACTACAAGAAATTACAGAGAGTTGTAGATGTAGCCCAGCCCATCCCACAGACCATTATACTACTCCATCTATACATCACACTGCCTTGGAAAAGCAGCCAACATAATCAAAGACTTGTCCCAACTCAATAAGTCCTCCTCCTCCCTGCTATGGTCTGGCAGGTGGTATAGAAGCTTGAAAGCGTGCACCACTACACCCGGAGCGTCTTTCCCTCCATTATCAAACTTCTGAATGGTCCTTCCATATGCTAGGGTACTGTTCAGTTCACCACTACTCCATTGAGGATATTGAATTTTGTCGAAGCAACTGATGGGATGCAATGACGTCCAACTTAGATGGCATTAAATTTAAAGCTGTGTTCTCCTGCAGTTGAACACTTTCAGATTTCAGAAAGTAAAAGTCTGCTTCAGCACTGCTGGTGCCAGAAGCATGCCTCGTGAAACCTTGCACACTCTATATGGGTCTCCATCCATTAAAATAATAGTGACAGCAGAGAACTACAAATTGTTAATTTTACAAGTGCCTGCTGGTTTTGTATAACTAACGTCAAGCCAAACTGAATCTCCAAATCTCCAATTGTACATTGCTACTATGTTTAAACAGTGTGGCAAATTCATTATTTTTGCCAGAATCTGAAGAATCAATAGCAGTTCTTCCCTTGTTTGGCAATCTTACAGATGTAATCCAATGCAAAATCTTGATGATATGAAATATTTGCAGAATTAGAAGTAAGGATTTAGTTTTTCTCCTGTTGGCATCTCCAGCAAGATGCAATATGGCACAATGGGACAAATGGTAGAATGGTTATCAAATTGTTTAGAAATTCCATTTTAATGAAATAATATGCAAACTTCAAAATGACAGTCTGGGCATAACAGTCATATAGAAACAGGAACAGATCTGTCCACTAAACCCTTGAGTGAATTCTGCCATTCATGTGGTAATCTGTACTAGTCTTGATTTCACAACCTTAACATTTGGTTTCACAAAGAAATTCAAAGGAACTTCATCCATCCCAATAAATGGTTCCTAAAATGTTCCTGATTGAGGAGTGGTGCTGATATTTTGCAAAGCCCACTTGTGGCCAAATTCTGATAGAATAGACCTTACACACATTTGATCCATCTGTGCTAAGCAAGCAGAGGTGATCTAGAAGTGGAGCTGTGTTGCAGAGGGGGATAGGTGAGAAGGCAGGGACTGGGTTTGGTAAGGCTGACTAAGCAATGGAAATGGAACACATCAGCTTGGGATTATGTGCCTTTGGATGTTGGGGACAGAGTAGCAGAAATCTGTTAGTGATGGGCTGGAATTAATTCATAAGATCGGGGGATGGAAGGATCTGGCTCAAGTGCTGCATTGTGAATAGGGCAGATGGTGGCACGTGATTAAGCTAAGGTTGGTGGGTAATGTATCATCTTGACAGTGGTAATAATGTGGAGTCGTATGTAAATTGACAAATGCTCAGACTCCAATGCACCAGACAGGTAGTGCATACCTTTAAATGCCACTGGTTTTACTTAGTGTCATTCTTGTATTGAGTGTGCAATTGGTGCATTAAACAATGGATCATTTGAGTGACCGGGTTGTGTTTGAATTGCACAAATAATTTGAAGCCCATAGATTGAGGTCCAGTGACAAGATATGGCGAGGCCAACGACTGCAGGTAAAATTCAAGGCTGAATCTGTGCCTAATCATCTTAAGATGAGGTGCCAAGGATGTTTTGCTGAAAAAAAACCCTGCAGAAGCTGGGAGGCTGATAAGAAAATCTTTGAAGTGCTCAGCAGGTAAAGCTGCACCTATGGGGTGAAAAAACAATTCTGAGACCCTTTAGAAGTGGAAAAGGGAGAAACAAGTGTGTGTTTAAATTGCAGAGGGAGAGTGGTGGGGAGAACAGAGGAATGTCTCTTGTAAGAGTCATACTACATTTCTCAATAATAATAACTTTAGATAAACAAAATGGAAATTATAGACAATAGACAATAGACAATAGGTGCAGGAGTAGGCCATTTGGCCCTTCGAGCAGCACCGCCATTCAATGTGATCATGGCTGATCATCCCCAATCAGTACCCCATTCCTGCCTTCTCCCCATATCCCCTGACCGCTATTTTTAAGAGCCCTATCTAGCTCTCTTGAAAGTATCCAGAGAACCTGTCTCCACCGCCCTCTGAGGCAGAGAATTCCACAGACTCACCACTCTCTGTGAGAAAAAGTGTTTCCTTGTCTCCGTTCTAAATGGCTTACTCCTTATTCTTAAACTGTGGCCCCTGGTTCTGGACTCCCCCAACATCGGGAACATGTTTCCTGCCTCTAGCGTGTCCAAGCCCTTAACAATCTTATATGTTTCAATGCGATATCCTCTCATCCTTCTAAACTACTAAATTGATGATAGAAAAGAAAATTAAAACAAATTAAAACAGAAAAGTACAGCTATGTATGGACATTGTTGATGATGAGTAGGGTAGCCTTGAGCTTTTGGATAATTATGATCATTTAATAAAATGAGTAGAGCAAAAGGCAGATGCTATTTAAACTTGGTATGTGTGAAGTGATGAATTTGGGGGAATTACAGTAAATCTTCCAGTCACCTGGCACTTAATGCTTTGTCCGATTCTCACCTTGTCCTCACTCTCTCCTATGTTGCTCCAACAATGCAGAATGTAGAGTTGAAAAAAAGCACCGCATCTGTGTATGTTGCATCCATCGGAACTCCATGTTGAATTTAACAATTGCAGGTTGCCACCTTTTTCGAATTGAGTCAAACGGCTTGTCATATTCACTATACAACGAGTTACAGGTACAATGAAAAGCTCGCTTGCAGCAGCATCACAGGCACATAGAATCAAGCAATACACAAAAACATAAATTACGTAAATTATACAAGACAGTGAAAATGAAAAAGACAGACATTAGTGCAAAACCACATTTAGAAAACAAGTTCATAATAATGCAAGAGGTGGTCCTTTGTGTTCCATTGCTGAGCTAAAAATTAGGTTTGTTCAGGTTGTTTCAAGAAAGTACCTGTTATTGAACAGTAGTGTGGGACTTCAGACTTTTATGCCTCCTGTCCAATGGTAGCAGTGAGAAGAAGGCTTGGCCTGGATAGTAGGAATGATTGATGTGGCTTGTCTCTGTTTCAGTTTCTTTCTTTCCTTTCTGTCTGCAGCTCCTTTTTTAAAGTTATTTTTGGACCCTATCACAAATGTCCCCACTCTTCTCTCCACCTCTCCCACTCTTTGCAAACTAAAATACACCCACTTTCTCATATCCTCAGCTCTGATCTTGATTGTTTCTCTCCCATTGATACCGTTTGGCGTGCTGAGTGCTGCCAGCATTTTCTGCAGGATGCTTTGGTATTTTCTGGAAATATCAAAGACTCAAAGAAGGTGAAGCTTTTATTGGTGTTTCCAGCCAGTATTTCCTGCTTAATTGATTATATTGATCACTTCTGCAAAGCTCCTTGTTTGCATTTTCACGGAAACATTATGTAGATGTGAGTTTATTGTAGACAGCCTGATGAAAAGTATTGGATTTCTAATTTGGGGGAAAAAATAGAGATGCACTCTTCTATTTGTTCTTAGTATAGTGGCCATTTTAGTAAGACTGCTTTTATTGCCAATCTCCAAATGTGATAATTTCCACAACATTGTAGCTTGCTTGTCAGAGGGCATTCGGAAATAATAATAATAATCAGGGTCTGGCACTGCACGTGGATCGTTGTATTTCAGGGTTGCATTTTTGGACAATCCAAAAGGTGAATTGATTGTTTTGTTGCTAATTTTCAAATGTCCACATTTATTTAATCATCTTTCACATGTTTTGATGCTGAGATTTGACTTCATGGTTGATACCATGATGGGTGATGGGTAGACATGAACCCCAGTCCCAAAAATCAGTGTGTAGAACTGTTCAACACCAATCTACATGATGAAAATGTGGAGGTGTGCTCTGACACTGACTTATTTTTCATTGTTTTCCTTCCTTTCTCAAATCTTACAGTTGGTATTACATCATCTATTTTGTGCGAATAATGAGGCAAAAGTGTGCCTCAGTTCTGATTGTCGGCATTAGTTTATTATTGTCATGTGCTTTGGTATCTGCACAATGTAGCAGACTAGACACAGTGAAAAACTTTGTTTGCGTGCCATCCTGTCAAATCATACTATACATGAGTGCAATGAAACCCAACACATGCACAATATGTAGTGCAAAGAACAAAATACCAGAGTGTAGAGTATAGTGTTATAGCTACAGAGAAAGTGCAGATAGAAAAAAAAGTACCAGGAGGTAAATTGAGAGATCAGAACTTCACCCTTAGCTTATGGAAGGACCGTTCAGAAGTCTGATAACAGTGAGCTGTTCCTAAATCTTGTGGTGCGTGTTTTCAAGTTGTTGTATGTGTTGCCAAATGGGAGAAGAGGGAATGACTGAACTGCAAATATGTGTAACTAGATCACATCGTCGGTAATATAACAGCAATGTTAATGACATCTCAATGTCTTTTATTACTGGGATTGCATTGGAAGAATTTAAGTCTATAATATATCAAAACGTTTTTCTTGAATGTTACTGTATGCCAAATCCAATAAGGGAGTTTGAAATGTTCTCTTTAAACAGCCCCTTAAAATTGAGGATGACTTGGTTGCACCCCAGGTAACTGATAATAAAACATGGGAATTGCAGATTCTGCCACCGTGGGGCAGGAGGGACTGCATTGTATTTAGAGTTGTTTTGCTCCTGCTTTGTTCATGAGGCTTCCGTGATGCATTACCTTGAGGTTCTCGATACCATTCTAAATTCTCCGATGCCATTTTGATCAGTCATCAGCCAGCGATTCCTAGGAATGAATGGGGATGTTGCATTTTGTTCAAGGAAGGCTTTGAGCATATCCTTGAAGCTTTCCACTGTTAGCCTGGTAATCTCCCGTGACAGAGTTCAGAACGGTGCATTGGTTTTGAGGGCATGTGAACGATATGGCCTGCACAATGTAGCAGACTGGGTGTTGGCATGGGGAAGCACACTGATGTTGGTTTGCTTGTTCTTCCAGTGAGGGTTTTTTTCTGTACTGAAATGCTTTACAATCTGATTTAGCAGGCAAATTAATGTTACAGTTGTATTTAACATTTGACATTAATACATTACTATATTTTTGTTGGAGCAATGCCAGTTGTTCAGCATAATTTTGTAGATTATATCAGAATAGTGTATTTTGGTGTTCATGCCAGGGATTGACAGAGGGGTAATTTCATCCCTCTGGATTCATGCCCCTCAACATTCAATTAACAAAGTGTACTTCAGATAAAATTTTCTTCAGATTAAACATAACAGATTCCAGCATGATTCTCATTCCTTGCAGTACATTTCTGGGTTTAAAGGTATCTCCATGAGTTGAGCACAATTTCATGCAAATTATTAAGTATGAAGTCTGGCAGCTCTACATTTCCCAATTTCAGAATAGTTTTGGGAAACATTATTACTGCATCTGCTCTTAAAGGTCTTCAAGGCACGGTGTAGAATAAAGGGCCTGTCCCACTTGGGCGTCATTTGCGCGTCACGCAGGTGGCGTGCGAAGATTTTGTGAATCCCCAAATCCTGGGGCGTCGCGCGTGACCGTGCGTCACTGCCTACGTCACCACGCACCATGCACGCGTAATGCACACCATGTGCGTGTAATGCACGCCATGCGCGCATCACGTGATGCGTAAATGATGTCACGTAAATGACGCGCAAATGACCACCAAGTGGGACAGGCCCTTAAGTCGAGTAAAGGTGTTGTTACGAGAATTGACCTAGTGTTTTATATTTAACTTGTATCTTTAAAAATATAGAGAAGATCGAAGACCTTTTAATAAGGATTTTGATACGTTGGTTCCATGGGGTGAGCCTGCACATATATCCTTCCAAGGTCCCATCAAGAGCTTTTAATATGCTTGTACGCTGCACTCCCTCAATAGCAAGAATATCCTTCCTCGAATTTGGAGACCAAAACTGCACACAATACTCCAGGTGAGGTCTCACTAGGGCCCTGTACAATTGCAGAAGGACCTCTTTGCTCCTATACTCAACTCCTCTTGTTATGAAGGCCAACATGCCATTCACTTTCTTCACTGCCTGCTGTACCTGCATGCTTACTTTCAGTGACTGATGAACAAGGACCCCCCAGATCCCGTTGTAATTCCCCTTTTCCCAATTTGACACCATTTAGATAATAATCTGCCTTCTTGTTTTTGCCACTAAAATGGATAACCTCACATTTATCCACATTAAACTGCATCTGCCCTCTCACCCACCCTGTCCAAGTCACCCTGCATCCTCATAGCATTCTCTTCACAGTTCACACTGCCACCCAGCTTTGTGTCATCTGCAAATTTGCTAATGTTACTTTTTTTAACATGATGTCCTAACTCCTACACTAAATGCATCAATTGATCAGTGCAAGCATGCCATACTCCCTTTTCACCACCCTCTCTACCTGTGTTACCACTTTCAGGGAACTATGTACTTAGTGTTGCCAACTTTCTCACTCCCAAATAAGGGCAAAAGGTGGCGGTGTGTGTATGGTGCAGGCCCGGGATGAAGTGACTGAGGGGGCTGGCAGCTAGCAGATGGTAACGGGGACCTTTTTCAAAAGAGAGAGAGAGAGAGAGAGAGAGAAACAACAACCCTGAATAGGTAAACAAATCCAATATATGAACAATGTATACATATCTTCAGTGTTGTATATGAAATGTAACACCAAATTATAACAAAGCATAATACAGAGCATAATCTGACTACCAGTCAGACATGAAATAACACCAAATAACCCTATCTGTATGTGCCTATAGAGTAGACATATAATCACTGCAAAAGAGTAAAAGAGGGAGGGGGGGGGGGGGTCTCACCAAGTCTACTTTTTCCATGGATATTTCTCGCTGGTCTTGACTGATTGAAGCAGTCCTTTGTCCTTTTGCACAGCCAGAGAGAAGTCCTTACATGACAAATCACAGTTCACAGATATTTGAAGTTCATTTTTGATCAGCTCTGTGCTGCATCAGTTTCTTGAGTCTGACCATTTGATGGTCATCAGAGAGAAGATCCTTTCTGCAAAAGGCCTGGCATACAGAGGACAAATGAGACAATCCTGAACATGTTGATCAAGTTGGCTTTCCCTATGGGTGGAAATCCCGGGAGGGGGGGCGCAGCATCCCTCCCATGTTTTGAGAGGTGGGGGACAATTCCCCCCCCCCCCCACCACATGTTTTGTAATCCGGATTTTGAAATTCGGTGAAAGAAAATCTATTAAAATCTCTGCTTTCCGCGAGACAGTGGGGGTGTCACTGTTAAGCGCTTGTTAATTGTCTCTATTAACATCGTATTAACACGATGTGTCACCAATTGTGTTTTGACCTTCCAGTATTACTGAAGGTATTCATGGAGAATTTCTTAAAGCTGTCTGATGCAGGTACAATTACCATTTGAACTAATTGGATGTATTGGTGGATGGGAAAGATTTAAACGGGTATCGGATTTATACGGGTCGGGTCATTATGGGCTCTGGTCGAACGGGTTTCCTGGCTGGCTTGCAGGTAAGTCCCTCATTCGGTCACACGTTATTTAGTATTTTTTTCCATCTCTCTCTCTCTCTCTCTCTCTCTCTCTCTCTCTCTCTCTCTCTGCCCCCTCCAAGGTTGGTTCTTCTGCTTGCCTTTATTTGCTTCAGTTTTATTTGTTTAAGTGTTATTTATCACATTGTAGCTTTTGAAAGATTCAAGCAGGTATCAGACGTTTTCTAAAGGCTGAATCGGCCCGTTTGCGGGGCCTTTCATCGCCCAGCGTGGCTTAAAATCAACTGCTGCGTCGAGGCGATCGAGGCTCCCGATGCCGGCCGATTTTAAGCTGCGAACGGGCCGATTCAAGCCCCACAATTCGGGGTCGGTGAAGCTGGAGTTCGGCGTCGGTCAACATCCAGGTCAGCTTCCGATGTTACCGTCCACAGGGCCCACGGCTGAAGCCTCCGAAACCTCGCCTGTGTGTGTGTGTGTGTGTGTGTGTGCGCATGCGCTTGCGTGCGGCCACCAAGAAATTGTGTCCCCCCTCCCCCCCCATGTTTTGATAGCGATTTCCGCCCCTGGAATTTGGAAAACTGCCACCCACTTCTCACTGGTGGATTTTGTGGAATCCTGTCTGGCTTTCCGTATTTCCTCCCGGCTAGCACAAAACATATTGACTGTCTCTGTCATGTTGAGGGCAGCCACCATCTGCTCCAGGTCAGTGAAGGAGAGCAATCAAACCACATGTCATTGTATGTAATGACAGAGTCATAGAACTTCACAAAGTCCTGTTGCTGCTTGGACCTTTGTGCTCTGTCCATCAGCTGCTTGGTCTGGTATCCAAAGAAGCTGTCCTGTTTCCGCTGAAGCATCTTCATTTTGAACTTTCGGACTTCCTCGTATACATCTGTGATGCAGAGCTTTGTTTCCTCCAGGTTTTTTACGAGTTGGTCAAAAACACACCCCACGTTATGGAAAAAGCACACATAAATTTCAGT
Source organism: Malacoraja senta (assembly GCA_038087875.1). Classification (NCBI taxonomy): domain Eukaryota; kingdom Metazoa; phylum Chordata; class Chondrichthyes; order Rajiformes; family Rajidae; genus Malacoraja; species Malacoraja senta. The sequence continues at coordinate 14,217,810 of CM075989.1, forward strand.
AGTTCCAGTTTTTTCTTCATCCTCAAAAATCGTCTTCAATGCCACAGGACAAGTCTCAAGGGACCTGAAGTATGACGTAAGAGCTGGCCAGCTTTGCAGGAAACGTTCGACAGCTGGATGAAGAGAGAGCGATCGTGTGCAAACATGACGCAGAATTTCACGCAACTCCATGTCAACAAAGGCAAAAAATGAATGCAGTTCCTCTCTCCAGTTCATACTTCTCCAGACAGCTCATCAGAACTTGATGTATGCCATTTGCAGTTTTATCACTCTCTTCATAAAAGTCAAGTAACTTACACTGCACTCCAAAAGTATCTCATGCACACTGGAAACATTTTTCTATCTTTTTTTTTTTTAAGCATCAGTGGCAACTGAGAATTACGCGGGCTCCGCGGACTCACCTTCTTTGGTCGGGGACAGAACATCCATAATATCCCGCACAGTCTTTGGTCCTAAAACATTCATTGTAATCATGTCAGCTTTCGTTCTTCCCAAGTGTATCTTCTTCACAACATTTGAGCTCAGCAAGACAGTCAGTGCTGTTGTAGTTGAGTCCGTGTTTAACCGTATAGAACACATATGAGGCTTCACGCCGCGATTTTGTCATTTTCCGCACTAGATTTCACGAAGAATGCACCAATATTGCTTGCACCTTTATACGTGTGGCCTTCTTGTGCACTTCTGGGGAAACATGCTGAGTTAGGTCATTCTCACCTCCATGTCCAATTGAGAATTCCCGACGGCATAAAGTACAGGAGGCCTTCATCGAGTCACCGCTGATGGGCTTAACCCACGTCTTTTTTGCTTCCCATTGCTTGTTATAGCTGCACAGTCATTTCTTTATTGCAGGTTTATCCATATTTGCACATGCCAAACCGACCGAACACCAGACATTACTGAAACTTTTTGTTTTGGCAGGAATTGGCAAAATATAGCATACAACTGATGTGCATAAGGGGGCTGTGATAGGATGACAGGTGAATTACTTGCACGTGACAAAGGAAATTACCTTATTGCAAAGGAAATTATGGAAGTGTTGCTGCAGCGGGCCATGGTTCTGCTGAGACCACATAGAGTCACAGATTGATACAGCATGGAACAGGCCCTTCAGCCCAACTTGCCCATACTGGCTAACATGTCCCAGCTACACAAGTCCCACCTGCCTGCGTTTGGCCCATATCTCTCCAAACCTGTCCTATCCATGTACCTGTCTTAACTGTTTCTTACGTAAACATTGTGATAGTCCCTGCCTCAACTACCTCCTCTGGCAGCTCATTCCATACCTCATTCCACCACACTTTGTGTGAATAAGTTACCACTCAGATTCCCATTAAATCTTTTCCCCTTCACCTTAAACCTATGTCCTCTGGTCCTCGATCCCCCGACTCTGGGCAAGAGACTGTGCATCTATCCGATCTATTCCTCTCATGATTTTATACACCTCTATAAGATCACCCCTCATCCTCCTGCGCTCCAAGGAATGGAGTCCCAGCCCACTCAACCTCTCCCTAAGCTCAGAAATTCGAGTCCTGGCTACATCGTCTCTGTACCCTTTCCAGCTTGACAACATCTTTCCTATAACATCGTGCCCAGAACTAAACACTATACTCTAAACCTACAGTACTGTATATGTTTTTGTCGTCTATTGGGAGCAGTTCACAGAAGGTTTACATCTGATTTATGGATTGAGGGAGTTGTCTTGTAAGGAAAGATCGATTAGGTGAGTCCTGTACTCATTGCAGTAGAATGAGAGGTGATCTAATTGAAACATCAAATTCAGAGCAGGCTTGGCAAGATGGATGTTGAGGGGATGTTTCTCCTTGGGAAGGACTCTAGAGTTAAGGAGCATAGTTTAAAATATGGAGTTACTCATTTACAACCAAGATGATGAAAAGCAGTTCATTTGAGTGCCAATGTTTTTGAAGCATGCTTGCCCAAATGCCATGGAGGCCAAGCTATTGAATATATTCAAGCCCTGCTTGTTTAGATGTCGTGGGGAATTGAGAGTTATAGTGGAGACGAGGCCAAGACCAGATGAGCATGATTTTAATGGATGACAGAGCAGGCCTGCGATGCCACATTGCTGATTCCTGCACCTATTTTTGTGGTTTTAATTCTTAAACACTGCTTTGATCTTGGATATTAACTGAATCAATTACGACCAGGATTATGTTGTTTGTTTATTAATTAAATATGCACTATAAAAATGTTATTTGTGCAGTTTTTCCTCAAAGAATCTTCAGTGAAGTTAAACAAATGCCAGGCATGTGGCCATTAACTGAATAAGTGTTGTATTTCTCCAACATGGAGACATGGAGGCTTTGGAGATTCTCTAAGGACAGATTGCACAAACTTGGATTGTTTTCTCAGGAGTGTTGAAATTTGAGGGCAGACCTGATAGCAGTATATAAAATAAAGAGAGTTATAGATAGGGTAGACAGTCAAAACTTTTTCCCCAGGGTGAAAATGCCTGGGTCAAAGGGAGAAAATTCAAAGGAGATATTTGGGGCAAGTATTTTACAGGAAGGGAGTGGTAGGTGCCTGGATTGTGCTGCCAGGAGTAGTGGTGGAAATAGATACAATGCTGTTGTTTAAGAGGCTTTTGAATAGGCGCATGAATATTGCTATATTTAAGAGGGAGCTAGATGTGGCCCTTGTGGCTAAAGGGATCAGAGGGTATGGAGAGAAGGCAGGTACGGGATACTGAGTTGGATGATCAGCCATGATCATATTGAATGGCGGTGCAGGCTCGAAGGGCCGAATGGCCTACTCCTGCACCTAATTTCTATGTTTCTATGTTTCTAATATGCAGGAATGGAGGGATGTGGATGTGCAGGAAGAGATTCGTTTAATTTGGCATCATATTCAACAAAGACATTGTGGGCTGAAGGGCCTGCCCGTGTGTTATACTGTTCTATCTTTATGTTCTATGTGCAAACAAACTGGGGTAGCTCTTTCAGTGGTACATCTGTAGATCCATTTGAAGGATATTGTATGCTATCTTTCTCTGTCATCCATATATTTAATATGGTACATTGTGCAACCGACTTTGGCATGACAGAATGACGGTATCATTAAGGACACGGGTAGCAATATTAATTAAGGGTAGGTGGCTAAACAACATTAGCGAGGTGAGGAAATTTCACTTGAGACCCTTCTTTCCAAAGTGGGCTGCATTAGTTAATCATAATGGAAATGCCACTCTTGACATTCGGACAGCAGCAGATTCTCTCCTCGTCCTGCATAATTCTTCCATCAGTTCAGATATTTTTACCCATCCTCTGATGAACTTTGGGTTCATAAATAGTAATGGCATTAAGATTCAGCAGGCATGAGGCAGGTAATGGATCATTCTTCATGAATGTTAAATCAATATCTTCTTTATTTTATGCCCTTTATCTGTGTTGCATCAAGATTTATTAAATTATGAGAGGCCTAGATATGATGAGTAGGAAGGACCTTGAGCAGAGAAATAAACACCAATGTCAAGTTATGGTATTTGGCAGAAAGATTAAAATGATAAAGATATTTAGGTATTGTTTAAGAAGGAACTGCAGATGCTGGAAAATCTAAGGTAGACAAAAATGCTGGAGAAACTCAGCGGGTGCAGCAGCATCTATGGAGCGAAGGAAATAGGCAACGTTTCGGGCCAAAACCCTAAGGGTTTCAGCACGAAACGTTGCCTATTTCCTTCGCTCCAGAGATGCTGCTGCACCCGCTGAGTTTCTCCAGCATTTTTGTCTACCTAAGATATTTAGGTAACCAGTTGGTAAGGGGTTGAATCTTTTTGAAAAGGTGAATCGGGGCAGAAATACTCAGCACATTTTAGAAGTAACCAGAACAATGTGTCACAACCTGTAAAGCTAAGGCCAAGAACTGGGAAGTGGTGTGAGTCTGGATAGTTATTTTTTAGCCAAAGAGGTCTTGGAGTGGATATCTTCCTCTTGTGCCATAAAACTTTGAGTGCCTTCAGTAATCATGACTTGCAGATTCATAGATAGTTATGCAATTAAAAAAAAGGACCTCATGCCCATTTCTCCTCCAGTCTTTCCCCAACCCATTTTAACTTGGCTACATTCCCATTAATAACCCCCCTCCAGATTCTATCGTCCACCTGCTAGGGGCAACTTGCAGCAGCCAAAATTAACCTAGCAACCTGAATGGCACTAGAATGCGGGAACAATTAGGAGCACTCGGAAGAAGCTATGTGGTCATGGAGAGAATATGCAAAATCTGCATAGACAGAACAGAAGGTCAGGACTGAATCTGGGCCACTGGAGCTGTGAGGCAGCGGCTCGACCACAACGTCCCCACACCTTCAATGGCATCACGCCTTCCCAATTGTAAGGTATCTTTACAAATATAAAACTTCTACTTGCATTGCATCTTTAACCCAGAGAGTTGTGAATTTGTGGAATTCTCTGCCTCAGAAGGCAGTGGAGGGCGATTCACCTGATGCATTCAAAATAGAGTTCGATAGAGCTCTTAGGGCTAGCGGAATCGAGGGATATGGGGAGAAGGCAGGAACGGGGTACTGATTGAGGATGATCAGCCATGATCACATTGAATGGCCGTGCTGGCATGAAGGGCCAAATGGCCTACTCCTGCACCTATTATCTATGTATCTATGTAACCTTGGTAAAATGGTCCAAGGCAATTCATAGGGGGATTATAGGGAAAAAAATGTCATTCAGCAAAATAAGACAATAAAAGGAGAAATTAAATGTTTGAAGGAATGCCTTACAGAAAGGCGGACAGTGGTAAATATTTAGGAAGAAAGTAGGTACTTGATAGCCACGGCTATGACTACCAATGATTGTAACTTTAATTACTGATTCTTTGGGTCTGGAGATAACTGAGGATTTGATGTAGCTTTCAGCATAGGAAAGAGGACTGTGTGGCAGGGAGGGTAGGAGAATGCCAGGGGAGGAGATAGCAGTGAGCTAGACTAGGGAATTTTCAGTATTGACAAGGGAATGAGATGATCTTTTTGTCTGATGTTGCAGGAGGGTGATTACAAATGGGCTCAGAGCAGGACAGGTTCTTTGAAGAACCAGAGGTAATAGTGGGAAGAGAAAGCCTTGTAAGTGATTGTCTGGCAATGGCTGGACTAATAAGAATGGAACAGGCTGTGTGTGCAGTCCTCTCAACTGGACAGTGATGAAGAGGTGTTTTGGTGTGCAATGTGTTCAAAGGCTGCAGATGAGGATTGATAATGCACATTTATCAGTCATTTAACACATGACGAGGGGAAGTGGAAGAAAACACAAAAGAAAAGGTGTGAGTTTTGTGTTAAGGCAGCTGAGATCATTTTAATCTAGCAGGAAGAACAAGGGAGGAAAGTGCATAGACATTTGATCTAATGTTATCACCATTAGTGACAGAAAGGTCCTTGCATGTGGCATTCCAGTTGAGGAGAGAGAAAGGGGAATTAAATGGTTTGTGGGAGAGAAAAGAAGCCAAGCATCACCTGTAATAGTGGTGGGCAGGTCCTCGGGTATGAGCGAGGGCAGTAGTAATTTAACCAGGTTTCATGGGTCAAGAGTTTTCTGTTATTTGTTGATCTTTTCAACACTTGGATGAAATTGCATGATGAGCAACAGTCATATGTCACTGAGGTCTGTTTGAGTTCATTGGATTCAAATGATTTGATGACTTGATTTCTGCTGGTACCGAAGCTCTTTATCCTCATGCACAGCCTATCCTTGGACCTCAAGATGGATAGGATAAATATTGTTTCAGTTACATTTTCATTGCAGTGTGCGTAATTCTACTACATACAGTATACAAGTATGTAGTATAGTGACAATATGTATCTGCTGGCAAATATAAGCATGACCTTTCTTCCTAACTCAGGTTGTCATTTATAAGCTGGCTGGGAACGGCAGAGCCACAACATATTAAATATGGGGAGGAGCTTCCGAAATGTCATCTGTCGCGCAGTTTTAACATTGTAACACACACACAGAAGAGGCAGAGGCAGAAGACTGACTGATGATTTAAAATTTCAATCTTCTTCCCCTCCTTCAACAAACTCTAGTTCTACCCCTGAAAGAAACAGTGGCATCATCTTCTGAAATGCTGATTAGCATTTGGACACATACATACTGGGACATTAGAATAATAATTTCCTTTCTCGAGCCATCCAGACAGCAATTGCAGTGTCATACAGAGATCCAATATGTTCAATTTGTTAATCTTCACATCATGAAATGTTGCCTTTGAGCTTGTGTAGCTGCTGTGCAAGTTGCTTGTGGACCTTCAACATTATAATTGCATTTAAGTAGCTCATCTTATTTGTATGCATAAAGTGGGACTTCAAAGTTGTAAAGCATTAAGTTGCTAATATTTTAAAAGGAGCTATTGACTTTTAGAAGAGGACCACTCCAAGGAATGCAGTGAAGTTGTAAGAAAAACCAACGCTTAATATGTGGATTTCAAACATGTTGGACACCGCACATCTTGAAGAAACGCGATTCCTCCTAATAGATAAATCAGACCAATTCTTAACGAGTTGGTCTCCATTTATCGACTTTTTGGAAGCATATGGTGCAACAAAATCGTAGAAACCAACTGTTTCAGGACTGGGTGAAGGATGGTCAAGAATATAAATAACGATCTCCTTAATTTCCTACTCTCTACTCTTTCTCTTTCTCTCTCCTTTTCTTTTCTTCACTTTCCCTCTTTCCCCCCTTTTTCCTTTTCACACACCATATATCACATGTTTTTCTATCTTTTATTATCTATTCTCTCTTTCTCTCTTTCATTATTTAAAAAAAAAAAGAAGCTGTACATAAAATGTAACCTGTCAATATATATTAGGCACCTTGGTGCCACATTACTCTACTTACTTCTAATAAAATAAAATAAATAAAAATAAAAATTAGCAAAAGTGGAACTGTTTTGCAATGTATGTCAGAATGTTTCAGGGCCGATTTCAATCTCCTATACCCTGCTATCTGCACGGTGGGTGCTCAGTTAGCAGCGCAAGTGAAATATTTACTGTTCTCACTCAGCCCCTGCATCTGGCATTTTAACTCCCATGCTTGGTAAAATCTGACGTAGTTGGTGCATTGTTGTTACTGTCATGGTTAGCATTTTGTAAATTGATGGGATTTTAGCCGATGATCGTGCAAGGTTAGACTTGGGAAAACAAAGATAAGTAGAAATTAAATCAGAGAAAGCTGAAGATGATTTTCTTCAGTTCCCCTTGGGAGACAGGAATTGACTAGCTCTTCAGGTGACACGGGGTGTCGTTAGTAGAGCCGCTGCCTCACAGCACGAGACCTGCGTTCAATCCTGATCTCAGGCATTGCCTGTGTGGAATTTGCACATTCTCTGGGTATTAGAGTTTCCTCCCACATCTCAAAGACATCTGGGTTGGTAGATTAATTAGCCACTGTAAATTACTGCTAATGTTTACATGAGTGATGGCATCAGGAGGGAGTTGAAGCAAAATGGGGAGAATGGATGTACGGTCAGGACACACTCAGCGGGTCAAAGAATCACATTCCATGCATCTCTATGACTCTGATTCCATGACTTTTTGGACCACTTTGACATCATGGTCTCCTGCAGGTAACTTTGACCATTATGGTCCAGAATCTAAATATGGGTTGGACAGAAGATGATTGGGCAGCATCAAACAATTGGAAAGCAGATGCCGGACCATTGAGTTCCTCCAGCAGTTTGGTTTCTGTTTGGGATTCCAGCATCTGCAGTTTCTTGTGTTTCCAACACATTCTTTGCTTTGTTGAATTCATTTTTGTTCCCCTGTAACTGCTTTCTTTATTTTCTTTCCATTTTGCTCTCTTCTTTGGCCATGTGCAACTGATCTACATTAGCCTGGAGAATGACAAATGTACAACCTTTAAATTTTTCATTCTTGCTTTCGTACATCTTCGTGGCTCCCACTTCCTCCAGCCTTCAAGTCTCTGAAGTCTGAGCATTCTGGCTTTCTCTATTAGTGTGTACCTTTGATTTTCATCACAGCACTATATGCTGTCATGTCTTCAGCTGCCTATAGCTTAAGTTCTGGCATTCTGCCTTGAAACACCTCTCCTCTTCCCTCTGTCCACTCTCTCTTTCGTTCTAGCTCCTTTGGTTCCATCCTTAAAACTTTGGTGTCACATGTTCCATTAATGCCTGTGAAGTACCTTGAACATCTATAACAGTGTCTGCAATGCCGTAGTGAATGTGTCTCCATGGTTTTCCAGAATTTTGTAAGTAGTTTAGAGAACTTTGAAGCTGGTCAGTGCTGTACATGCAATGAAACTAGGTTGCCTCTATTGCCTAAATATTGTTAGCATTTACAAAAAATGTCATGCACGTTTAATGTTAGACAAAATTCCATATTTTTGAATACTGGGATTATATTAAAGACCTTGTGATTTTCTACGCAGTTTATCTATTTGTGGAAGTCATAAAAATACAAGTCAATCCTATTTCCTCATTCATTCCTGACAGAATCTGCAGCATGCCATCTGGTCCAGGTGCTATTTAATTCCTAAGATTCTTACTGACACATGGTTTCATGACGTCTACATATGTTACAATAAAGCAAGCCAAAAAAAAGGACCTATAATTAGTCCACTCCCTTCATTGGAAATAGCTCAAGATTTCTATTGTTTGTAGATGTAACCTTGCTTCTTGATGTAACATGCTTTACAATGTTATGTTGATATTTGAGTTGCAGTCATTGTGATGATGAGGGCAGCAAGCTTGCACTTTGTGCATAATAAGATGCCACAGACAGCAGATGGGTGGATTATGAATTGAGCTGTTTTTCTTGCCATTGGAAGGGTGGAAATATTCAAGCCATCCAACGATTGCTCACCTTTGCAACAGACAATATTGTCCTTAATATTGCATCTCTCCTTCCGTGATTCACATATTGCTTTGACTTTTGGACTCTTTTTCATGACATACCTTCTGGCTGTTGACAAAATTACAGCAGGTTTTCCATTCTTTTAACTTTCCATGAACCTTTCTTCCTTCACTTGGTGCTCATTGGTTGCCAAACACTATTTTCTTGCCCTTATCATTGTTAACTTCTGCAGCCTTCCTTCTGCTGCCCGATCTATCCTCGACAGCTGTTATATCTTTCTGCAGCAGCTTAGACATGCTTGCTTGTTGCATGAACAGCTTAGTTTGGTATGAAGGATACAATTAAAGAAGCAATTACTGAATGTTTCTACATATGGAATTATCTGGCCAACAGTTTGATTCTGTTCTTATTTACAGCCAGCCTCTTAGCTTCTTTTCTACCCTGTAGGTTCCTAATTTTCACTTTACAACACCACTATCATTCTGAGGCTTGGAGACAGTTTGGAGTAGTTGTATACTCAAACTAATAAATACTATGACAGAAAATGTGTGTTGCCACTCAAGCTATATCATTACCTGGGGTGCTCATCTAGAATGGCACAAAAATATTATCATTTCAGCTATGATCTGTATTGACAGACGAATGGGTCATAAACACTCATAGTTGATTTGAAATAGCTTTTCCTTTGCTGAACACTCCAGTTATTGCTGCCAGGTTCATTATTTTAGATTTCTGTTTCTTTAGACTGTATGTACTTGATTCTTTGCTTCAGGTATTGTCATAAGGCTGCAGAATCCTTTACGAGATTATGTTACCAGGCCGATAATACCAGAGGCCTTGATTAATGATCAGATGGGTTGCTGGAGAATTTAAATTGACATATTTCAAAATATAGCCCAGCAAACCACTCAAATACAGCTGGGTAATAAATACGGGACTTGCCAGTAATGGCCACATTTCACGAATGAACAAAAATATAATGACCTCACCGAATCACCCAAATTTATGCCTTTCTTTCAACACCAAATACATTGACTCGAGTGTGGAGGCTGATGGGCTAAAACAAGAGTAATTTATTCAGAAACAGGTTGGCAATCAGTTCAACTTGACAAGCTGTTCCTTTATAAAATTCTGTAATGTTTAAGGATCCTGCTGAACACATGATTTATAACTGGGTCAGCAGTGGTTTGAGGGACAATTTTAAACTTTTGGAGTTTAGGATCAGAATGACCTCGAATATGAGCTGTGTATAAAGTCTGAGATACATTCCGTTCTTCTGACATTGAATTGTGTCTTTAAGCAGTGTTTAAAATGTGGTCAAACTCCCTCCTCACCTTTGTTAGACTAAATAATAGAGTGGCATGACCATATGTGCAGATATAGGACTGGAATGTTTTGACGTGAAGTCATTCGTTCATAGAGGAATCTCATTCATTTGGAACTGCTTTTCCTGAATATTTGTGTAATAAATAGGGAAAACAGAAGAGAGATTTAAAAGGCACTTTTTATTTGCTGTCAGGGAGATGATAACAGTATTGATGTTCTCTCAATGAATACAAATGTTATGTATTAACTTGTTGAGTGAACTATGTAAATATGAACGGCGTTTGCCATTGTGAGGATAATTGCTCTGCAATGTGGGTGTCATTGTAACACTTATGTCAAACAAAAGTTACTCAATAAAATCATTGTAAAATCTGAAGTTTGTTTGGATATACAAATGCATGATTCCTCGTGGAATAAACAGGTATTCAAAGACCAGTTTCCTAGAAAAGACAACGTTAATTGGACTCTAACCTCTGATGCCTGATCATGCCCATTCCTAGTTCTCCTCCTTCTACAACATCCTTCCATCCACTGCTGTAAATCAAGAGCCCATTTCATACTAATATTGTCTGGATTTACTCATTGCCCATCACAATTAGCTTCACTTTATCTCCTGCAGATTTTATTTTTCTGTAATAAGGGCGATGCGGTGGTTGAACTGGCAGCAGATCTGATTTCAGAGATGCAGGTAAACAACAATGCTGGAGAAACTCAGTGGGCGAGGCAGCATCTATGGAGTGAAGGAAATAGGTGACTTTTCGGGTCGAGACCCTTCTTCAGACTATTGTGGTGGGGGGGGGGGGGGGTGGGAAGAAGAAAGGAAGAGGCGGAGACTGTGGGCTGAGGGAGAGCTGGGAAGGGGAGGAGAAATCAGGGACTACCTAAAATTGGAGAAGTCAATGTTCATCCAGCTGGGGTGTAAACTGCCCAAGCGAAATATGAGGTGCTGCTCCTTCAATTTACGGTAGGCCTCATTCTGGCCTTGGAGGAGGCCCAGGACAGAAAGGTCGGATTCGGAATGGAGGGGGAGTTGAAGTGCTGAGCCACCAGGAGATCAGGTTGGTTATTGCGAACCGAGTGGAGGTGTTGGGCGAAGCGATCGTCAAGCCTACGCTTGGTCTCACCGATGTAGAGCAGCTGACACCTAGAGCAGCGGATGCAATAGATGAGGTTGGAGGAGGTGCAGGTGAACATCTGCCGCACCTGGAAAGACGGCTTGGGTCCTTGAATGGAGTCAAGGGGAGAGGTAAAGCGACAAATGTAGCATTTCCTGCGGTTGCAAGGGAAAGTGCCAGGAGAGGGGGTGGTTTGGGTGGGAAGGGACGAATTGACCAGGGAGTTATGGAGGGAGCGGTCTCTGCGGAAAGCAGACAGGTGAGGAGATGGGAAGATGTGGCCAGTGGTGGGATCCTGTTGGATCTTTGGAAAATTTCAGAGATGCAGGTTCATTCATGACCTCTGGTCGTGTTCCAGTTTCCTCCCATATCTCAAAGGCATGCAGTTTGATAGGTTAATTGGCCACTGCTAAATGTTTTGAGTGTGTGGTAGATTCAAGGCAGGGGGGAGAATAAAAGGGGATTTGTGTAGGATAGTGTAAATAAATGGGTGAATGATGGCAGCACGGCCTCACATTAAGCCTGATTTGACCAGATGCAAAAACAGCAGGTTTGATGTTGAAAAATATTTAGATTTTGAAGACATTTATTGACTAATTTACACCCATGAATATTGTAATTAGTTCTGAATACATTTTATAAATTTCTGATTTTTTTTGTAAGTGATCTGGACATTGTGAAGAAGTTGTTAACAGATATATTTTTACAATTGCATCTGATTATCGCAATGAATAGTTTATATCATGAAGAGAATATGATAATAACCCTGCTACACGATCTGTTGTACTAGTTCAATGAGGTATTTTATATGCGATTATGCAAAATATCTTGGGTATAATTCTAAGAATTGCTTTGGAAAACTAGCTCAATTTCAAATGCTCATTTGTTTAGAACTTTTGGCATTATTAGTTTCAGTTAGTGGGTAACTGTAATTGAAGTAGTCTCCTTGATGCTTAGCCATAATTATTTGAAAAATTCACTTTTGGAGTGGAACAGATCAAGGGTGGCACAATGGCGCAGTGGTATAGTTGCTGCCTTACATTACCAGGGACCTAGGTTCGATTCTGACTATGGGTGTTGTCCGTGTGGAGCTTGTACGTTCTCCCTGTGACCGCCTGGGTTTTCTCCGGTTACTTCCCACACTCCAAAGACGTGCAGGTTTGTGGGTTAATCCTCTGTGGTAAGTTGTAAAATTGTCCCTAGCATGTCGGAAAGTGTTAGTGTATGGGGTGATCGCTGGTCAGTGCAGACTCGGTGGGCCGAAGGGCTTGTTTCCGCTCTGTTTCTCTGAAGTTTAAAGATCAAGGCCATGGAGCATTGGTATAAACCTGGAAAGATTAAAATGTAGAAAGGGTAAATGATAAACATCTGCATTTGGCAGGTAAGTACATTCAGGATGTGATGACTCAGCAGATTTATGATGTGAGGAACTCGCAGACGAAAAGCATCTGGGTTTCTTCAGTCAATGAACATCCGGTCTTAAGCTTCACGAATGGCTCAACAGTCCTCTTGATTCTTGGTTGTTTACAGACTTGATCAAGATTAAGACAGACACTCATTTGGAGTTAAATCCCCAGGGCCAGATAGGCTGCATCCCAGAGTACTTAAGGAAGTAGCCCCAGAAATAGTGGATGCATTAGTGATAATTTTTCAAAACTCTTTAGATTCTGGAGTAGTTCCTGAGGATTGGAGGGTAGCTAATGTAACCCCACTTTTTGAAAAGGGAGGGAGAGAGAAAACAGGGAATTACAGACCAGTTAGTCTAACGTCGGTAGTGGGGAAACTGCTAGAATCAGTTATTAAAGATGGGATAGCAGCACATTTGGAAAGTGGTGAAATCATTGGATAAAGTCAGCATGGATTTATGAAAGGTAAATCATGTCTGACGAATCTTATAGAATTTTTTGAGGATGTAACTAGTAGAGTGGATAAGGGAGAACCAGTGGATGTGTTATATCTGGACTTTCAGAAGGCTTTCGACAAGGTCCCACATAAGAGATTAGTATACAAACTTAAAGCACACGGTATTGGGGTTTCAGTATTGATGTGGATAGAGAACTGGCTGGCAGACAGGAAGCAAAGAGTAGGAGTAAACTGGTCCTTTTCACAATGGCAGGCAGTGACTAGTGGGGTACCGCAAATCTCAGTGCTGGGACCCCAGCTATTTACGATGTATATTAATGATTTGGACGAGGGAATTGAATGCAACATCTCCAAGTTTGCGGATGACACGAAGCTGGGGGGCAGTGTTAGCTGTGAGGAGGATGCTCGGAGGCTGCAAGGTGACTTGGATAGGCTGGGTGAGTGGGCAAATGCATGGCAGATGCAGTATAATGTGGATAAATGTGAGGTTATCCACTTTGGTGGCAAAAACAGGAAAGTAGACTATTATCTGAATGGTGGCCGATTAGGAAAAGGAGAGATGCAACAAGACCTGGGTGTCATGGTACACCAGTCATTAAAAGTAGGCATGCAGGTGCAGCAGGCAGTGAAGAAGGCGAATGGTATGTTAGCATTCATAGCAAAAGGATTTGAGTATAGGAGCAGGGAGGTTCTACTGCAGTTGTACAGGGTCTTGGTGAGACCACACCTGGAGTATTGCGTACAGTTTTGGTCTCCTAATCTGAGGAAAGACATTCTTGCCATAGAGGGAGTACAGAGAAGGTTCACCAGACTGATTCCTGGGATGTCAGGACTTTCATATGAAGAAAGACTGGATAGACTCGGTTTGTACTCGCTAGAATTTAGAAGATTGAGGGGGGATCTTATAGAAACGTACAAAATTCTTAAGTGGTTGGACAGGCTAGATGCAGGAAGATTGTTCCCGATGTTGGGGAAGTCCAGAACAAGGGGTCACAGTTTAAGGATAAGGGGGAAATCTTTTAGGACCGAGATGAGGAAAACATTTTTCACACAGAGAGTGGTGTATCTCTGGAATTCTCTGCCACAGAAGGTAGTTGAGACGAGTTCATTGGCTATATTTAAGAGGGAGTTAGATGTGGCCCTTGTGGCTAAAGGGATCGGGGGGTATGGAGAGAAAGCAGGTACAGGATACTGAGTTGGATGATCAGCCATGATCATATTGAATGGCGGTGCAGGCTCGAAGGGCCGAATGGCCTACTCCTGCACCTATTTTCTATGTTTCTATGTTTCTATGTAAAAGAGGTACATCTCTTCTGAAAGCATTCTTCTCTTTGGAACAGGATGGCATTGCCAGGAGACTTAATACATTTTATTTAAATGATGAAGGAAATAGATAGGGTATATTGTCAAACACCAGAGGGTAGAGAAAGAAGGTGATTGTTAAAGAACCAAAAGTGAGATGAAGCAAAATATTACTACCTAGTAAGTAATTGAAGTTTGGAATGCAATGCGATGAATAATGAGGCAGATTCAAAATGGAGCTGGATGGTATTTGTGAAAGAGAAATAATTTGCAGAGGTTTGGGGGAGTGAGGGGGAAGGTAGCGGTGTAATTGAATTGCTACTGAAACTATTAGTGAGACCATGCTTGGAGTATTGTGTGCAGTTCTGGTTGCCCTGTTATAGGAAAACTATGATTAGGCTGGAAAAGATGCAGTAAAGATTCACAAGGATGTTATTGGTATTGGATGGCTTGAATTATAAGGAAAGACTGGATTGACTGGGACTTTTTTACCTGGAACATAGGAGGCTCAGGGTGACCGCAGAGATATAAAAATCATGAATGGTGCTGATAAGGTGGATAGTTACCGTCTTTTCCCAAGGTACAGGAGTCTAAAACTGGAGGGCATAGATTTAAGGTGAGAGGGGAATGAGTTAAAAGATTTTCATATATGGAACTAGCTGCCAGAGGAAGCTGAAGAGGTGGGTACAATTACAATGTGTAAAAGACATTTAGACAAGTAAATGGATAAAAGGTTTAGAGGGAAATGTGGCAAATGCAGACATTTTGGTCTGTGTGGAGGAGTTGGGGCGAAGGGCATGATTCTCTGCACGGTTCTATAACCCTATGAATAGAGTAAATCTGGACTTGATGGATCAATTTGTCTCCTTTCAAACTGTAACCGATGCGATTCTGAAAACAATATTTAATTAAGACAGACACAAAAAGTTGGAGTAACTCAAAGGGTCAGGCAGAACCCCTGGAGAAAAGGAATAGGTGATGTTTCAGGTCGAGACCCTTCTTCAGACTGGGACAGTAACTAATTGACTATTACTTAGTTCCTGTCCATACAAATAGATGGATTCTCTACATCTACAAATTAGCTACATCTTCACACGACAGTGGCAGAGCACAGATGGGAAATGCTGGGGAATAGTGGGCAGGAAGTTCAGAACTTCCACAGATGTGCACTCATACGTGGGAATGCTGAACATTGGCACCTGGGTAGAGGAATAACAGAAGTTCTGTGCAGAGCCACAGTACATCCTTGCAACTTTAGAGAGGGATCTTGAAATAATAACCTTCTGATTGTAAAACAGTTTTTTAATGTTATTATATATAATGTTGACACATATAAATAAATGAAAATCCTGTGAATATCTCAGAATGCACCCAGTATGCTAATTATATAAAACATCATAAATCGTTTACAGAAGAGTAATATTTCAATGGTTGTGAAGTAACAAGTAATTTGGTTTATTTATTTTCATTATATGTAATGTTATGTTGAATTATTGAAGATTAATTGAGTTTTAATGTGAGTTGTCACAAGTCCTGAGAGGTTTTGCAGACATTGTGAATATAAAAATCGAACAATTTAACAAAAATTGAATATTGGGCAACATACAACGGATTTGTGTATTTTACTTTGTAAAGTTGTCATAAATATGAACATCAAAACTGTTGCATTGGAATATCAGCTGCCACATAGAAATTTATAAAGAGATATGAAGTACTCAGTGAAATGATTGCACATATGCACAAATTTACACATTGATTGCATGAGGTAACAATTGGCCAGATTCATAATTAGAATCTAAAGCTAACCATAAATATCCATGCACATCTTAAGGATTATGTTGTTCAGAAAATTATTTATGAATACCTTGCTTGATCTACTTCATTTCTAATTGGTTTCTGCTACCACAATATATTATAGAATTTGAAATGACAAATAAAACCATTTGAAATAGATGCAAGATTAGGCTATTTGATTCCCGCTTTGCCATTTATGGTTGATCTATTACCACAAGTTTATTTTACTGCACTAATCCAATATCCCTCGAAATATTAAATTTACTCACTTGAGTATACACAACAACTGGGCTTCCACAGCCCCATTGGGAAGAGACTTACAAAGATTCAAGAACCTCGTGGGTGAAGAAATGTATTCTCATCTCAGTCATAAATAGCCAATTCTTTATTCAAAGACAGTGGTTTTTGGTTCTAGACACTGCACGCAGGAGGCACATCAACTCCATATCAACCATGTTAAGCTCTAACAATTTTGTATATTTGTGAGAGATCACCTCTCATGCCAAATTGGAAAATTATCATGGATTTATATTCATCATACCTGGCCTCCCCAGGTAACGATAGGATTCTGTTCCTGAGAACCTTTATAATCCCAAGCAGTTTGCAAATTGAAAATGTGGCACTAAACAACATATTTAAGTAAAAACATAGGCCACCCAAGGGCAAGTTGTAGTTAAACCAGGGCACTTAACAGAACCATTCAGATTTCCCATCAAGATATAATGATATTGCTGGAAACGGAGTTCCCGTGTGGCAGAAGATGTCGACAACCCCACAGCAAGTAGCAAATCCATCCCGTTGGTCTGTCAAATGCTCGTTTGTATATACGGGCTGATCATAAGTCAGGCGTTCATCAGCTGGGGAGGACCTATATCAGTAAAGAGTCAAAAATAGTGAAATGGATCAAATTCATTTTTAGCAAAAGGATCTGCTTTATTACATCAGCTGTGGCATTTGTTTGTGAGTAGGATTACACTTGCAACATTTCTTGGTTTATCTTATAAAAATTTCAATTTAAGCACCAGGTGACATTTCACGGAGTATGATCAGTGAAAATTTTCAATTTCTGAATATTTTTACCTTTGTGTCCCAAAGGAAAATCCAAGAGGCGGTTGTGCTGTAAGCTGCTAAATTCCAATTGTAATATAGGGGATACAGTATATAATGATCTCATCTTGTCACTGTTTAAGTTTCAACATGTGTATTGTCTGTTAATTTTCTGTTTTCTAAAGACTCTAATAAGCACATTGAATAAATAAGTTATATATATCACCATCTGGCATTGTACAATTAGTATTTCTAATTGACATTATCAGTGCTGACAACTTGACTTTGCAAGAATGAGAATCATATGTGGAAAACCCAACAATGTCAAAGCCCTGTCCCACGGTACGAGTTCATTCCAAGAGCTCTCCTGAGTTTAAAAAAAAATCAAACACGTGGTAAGCACGGAGAATGTACGTAGCGGGTACGTCGAAGCTCGGGGACGTCTCTTAGCGCTAACGGCAGGTACTCGGGAAGACTTGTGACGATATTTCAACATGATGGTAAATGTCCACGAGAGCCCCGAGTACCGACGAGTGGCCATTACCATAAATCTCCGAGTTCGAATCAGGGCAAACTCGGGAGAACTCTTGGAATGAACTCGTACCGTGGGACAGGGCTTTAACTCCTTCCTACATGATCTAGTTTATTATCATCTCTACCACTCATGATACAACTTCCTGAAAATGTCAATAAAGGAATTTCCTCACAGCCAAAAATAATTGTATTGTACTTCAGAATTTGCAACTTTGTTATAACTTGCAGCACCCAATGTCTGGCATTGAAGGACATGTACTTAACGCTCAATTCCTCAATGCACAATTTTTATGACATAACCTTGTTGCAGAATCCATTAGACAATACTTAATTTACAACTGCTTTATAATTGCAAACCTTGCAAGACAGTAATTTGAGTGAGGTGTACAAATTGAATCATGGATAAAAAACTATCACTTGCACCAGAAATAAATGGTAAAAACAAGGAACTGCAGATGTAGGTTTGCAAGAAAAAAAAAGACACAAACTGCTGGAGTAACTCAGCAGATCAAGCAGCATCCCTGGAGAACATGGAAGGATAATAAATGGTGCCAGGACAGTCATTCTTTGGATGTTGTGTAGTGTTGAATGTTTGGGACTGAACTACCCTCATATTATAATATATAACATATATCATATATAAGATGTTTATTGGCAGGACACTGTAGTTCAGGCCATATTGTGAGCACTGTACATTTGATTACTGATGGCCTTAGTGTGTACTGATGGTAATGCACAGCATAGTCTCCAGATCTTATTAATGCACACATCCAACATGTAGTTTCTGGAGCCTTTCCCTCCCTTGTGTAAAGATCATTTCTGAATGATTTCAATGAATGCACGCTCTCAGACCGAGATGAGTGTACCGAGATACAGATTCAACCCAGAGTTGTATGTCATGGTGACAAATATCGCACGGCTTTGTCATTAATAATGTGACAGAAAGTAACCAACTTCTAGATTTGTACGAAAACTTGGTTTAAATGGTATATTGCAACATGTTTTCTTTTAAATATAAAAAATAATAATTATAATAGTCATTTCATGCCAATAGCAGTTATTTATGAAGGATATAATAGACGTATATATTTTTTTCACCATTTTTATAATATTTGGAGCTGTTTTCCATCGGTTTAAGTTTGATTAATTTAGCCTCCATTCAAAAAGTTAATAAAACAGGTTCATGATTCTGGTAACTGGAATATTTATTCATTCCATTTATTTTATATGAATGGACAAGCAAATTATATTAATTTAAAATATCTTATGTCTAATATATTATGTCCTCTTTTCCTTGGTTCTTTTTCAGATAACAATTCTGTGGATCAACAGGTTCTAACTTGATGTGTTTCATCTTCCATGAAATATCATTTGAATTTTGTTGCATTTTTATGTGGTTCTGTAGTAAAGATGTTCATTTCACATCCTACTGTGTCGCATGGAACCCACCTTTACAAATTCAATTTCTCTTGTCTCCATATGTTCAATATACGATGCATTTGTAAACAGGGCATTTATTGCTGAAATTAAGTTTTCACAAACATATACTTCATTATGTGTTTCATGTTAAAGCAACAGGAAAGGATGTGTAATTTCTCCTAAAAATTGCATATTCATTGTTTAGAACATAACCATGCTTATAGTTACTTATTTGTTCTTTATTAAAGGCTCATCTCACAAGCAAAGATGTTTTTGATGCATCTAACCTTTCCAATCTCAAGACTCCAGGAGGGTGAGTAGAAACTACACTCAATGTGTTTGTAACATTGATCTCACATAAGAATTTTTGTTGTTGATTAACAAAAAGTTATTGTATCGACATCTTGAATCATTTACTTGGACAATACAATTATTAAACGCACAATAAATTACTGGTAAGATCAGACAACACTGATGGAGAGTGAATGCTAAATCTGTAAACGGAATTATATTGGAGGTGTTCTGGAAGTGGGAGTCGGCATCATGAAAAGGTTTCATGTAATTTAGTTCTATATTGGTGCAAGTTGTTTTCATATTTTAGTTATCCCAGCATGAAGCATCTTTGTACAGATTAGTTCAATTAAAAAACCTGGACATATGGTCTACAATTCTACGGGCTGGTGAGCTTTAAATCAGTGGGAGAGAATCTGTTGGAGAAGATTCTGAGGGGCATTATTCATGTTCACTTGGAAAGATGGACTGATGAGAAGTCAGTGAGGTTTTTTTGCAGGGGGAGATTATGCCTCACAAAACTGATTGTTTTTTGAGAAAATCCAGAAAGATAGACATGGTTTACATAGACTTCAGTAAAGCTTTTGACAAGATGGTTGGCTGGTCCTGCAGATTAAGACACAAGGGATCCAAAAATGGCTTGGTGATAGGAGGCAGAGGGTAGTGGAGTGTTTTTCTGACTGGAAGTCTATAGCAGGTCGTGATCAGTGCTGGGACCTTTGTTGTTTGTCATATATATAAATGCCCGAGAAGAGACTGTAGGTGGTCTGTTTTACAAGTTTGAAAAAGACTGGAAATTTGGTGGAGGGATGAATAGCATTGTCTAAAGATACTGTAGGACACAGAAAAGCTGAATATTGGGAAGAGTGGTGATAGATGAAATTTAATCCTGACAAATCTGAGGTAATCTACTTTGAGAAGTTGAATTCTGTTAGGACGTATAGACTAAATGGCAGGAACCCGAAGAGCATAGATGTACAATGAGAAGGTAGACAAAAGTGCTGGAGAAACTCAGCGGGTGCAGCAGCATCTATGGAGCGAAGGAAATGTGCAACGTTTCGGGCCGAAACACTTCTTCAGACTGATGTAGGGTGGGGAGGGCGGGGAGAAGAAAGAAGAAAGGAAGAGGAGGAGCCAGAGGGCTGAGGGAGAGCTGAGAAGCGGAGGAGACAGCAAGGGCTACTGGAAATTAGAGAAGTCAATGTTCATGCCGCTAGGGATGAGATCTTGGCGTGCACATTGATAACTGCCTGGAAATGAAAATGGAGACAGGTGGATGGGGGTAGTGAAGAAGGCATTTGGCATGCTTGTCTTCCTAGGCTAAACATTAAGGACATTGTCCTGAGCTCTTATTTTTGGGATTCGTATGGCCTTGGAACCATGTGGGATTCCTCCAAATGCTCTGGTTCCCTCTCACAGCCCAAAGACATGCAGGTTGGTACGTGAATTTGTCACTGAAAATTGCCTCCAGTGCACAGTTGAATGGTAGAATCTTGGGATGGTGAAAAGATTGTGGGGAGGAAAAATAGTGGAATTAATGTAAATAGGCACGACAATCTGTGTGGACTCGAGAGCTGAAGGGCCTGTTTCTGTACTATATCTCTCCATGACTCGATCTGCTTCAACCCACTCTTACCTAATATACATTGGTTCCCTGACAATCTGACATTTAAATGAATGGATCTTTCTTCTCCACACAAAGTTCCATCCTGATCTTCCCTGCTCCTAACCTCAGGTGAGTGCTCCCTTGAGTCCTCCCCAGGCTACAACTAAAGGTTAGCTGCAGGGATTTTCTGTGGACAATTTTCTGAGCCCAGCTCCAAGTGCAGAGTGATGATGGCACATTTTCAAATATTGGGTAATTTTTTTATGCATCAGGGTGCACTGGAATTTCTAGGCATTAATATTTGAGTCCAACAATCTTTTGGCAGAGTGAACTTAGACCTAGAACTATTCTCTAGAAATAGATCATTTGGAGATTAATTATAAACCTTAAGTGGTGGAATGCATTTGTTCCTTGTAGGCTTTAGGCCAGTTGGACAGAACATTATAAGACTGTTTCATAAAGTGTAGATATATTTTGTATATCATTTACAAAGATATAAATTAATTTGTTGATGACAACTTATGTTAATTTCAAAATAACAATATTGGTTTGAGTTTTCTCTTATTCAAAGCTTGTCAGTCTCAGAGTTATGATAATAGACTTTCAGGTCAGAAATGTCACCTGCAGGTGTGGTGCGGGGTTGAAAACGCCATTTCATATTGTGGCTGCCTTTGGAGAGATTCCTGCCTGCAGGTAATCTGACTGACAGCAGAAGCCATTTATCTGGGTATTTCATTAGACAGAAGCCTGCAAGCAGGTGGTTGCATTGCAGAGGTGGCAGAAAGCATTGTTGGGGTAATGGAAGGTTAAAACACCTGATGTCCCGTTTCAGATTAAGGGCTGAATGATGCAATGGCTTTCCTGGTCAACTTTATCCAATGGGAAGGGTGACCAAGTGGTGGATGAAGGTTGTCCATATGGTGCTATCAGTCATGTGTACGTTTGATGGGCTGTCTGCTGCGCGTGAAGCATTTATCAGCATTAGGCCTGTATCCCTTTGCACACTTCCCAGTCAAGTATCAATCAAAGAGCCTATTTTTAAATTTAATTTTCGATTGTAATTTTTTTGCTTCTACCACCTTCAGGTAACCATCACATGTTTGAAAACCTTACCCCTCAGATCTCACAGAACATAGAACAATACACTACAAGAAGAACAGATCCTTTGGCCCGCTATGTCTGTGCTAAACATGATAGTAAATTATACTCATCTCCACTACCTGCATATGATCCATGTCCTTCCATTCCCTGCATACTCATGTGCCTGTTTAAAAGCTTCTTTAACACCACTATCGTATCTGCTTCCAACATTACCTCGGGAAACCCTTCCCAGGCATCAACCATTCTCTGTGTAAAAAAACAACTTTCCTCACATGTCTTTAAATCTTCAAGGGGCTGTCCCACTGCGGCAACCTAATCTGCGAGTTCAGAAGAGTTTGCCCTCGACACATACTCGCAGCACGGTCGACACAAGGTCCTAGGAGGTCTTTGTAACTCTCCTTCATGCTCGCGAGTAGTCCCCGCGTACTCGAGGCCTCAGGTAGGTCGCGGCATATTTTTCAACATGCTGAAAATGCCCGCGAGTAAATAAAGGTCGCCGTGGTAAAAATCTTTTTTTTTTTAACTCGTAGGTTTAGTCGAGGTAGGTCGTAATAGGTTGGCATGTTATTCGTAGGTAATCGAGGGTAGTCAAAGGTAATCAAAGGTAGTCATAGATAGTCTTCAACATAGTCAAAGGGAGATCGAAGGAGGTCATCTTCACTATTTGGTGTCCAATTTTCCTGAAGCTAGTCGAAGCTAGTCTTCAACATAGTCGAAGGAGGTCTTCAACATGACACTTTTTCAAACTCTCCTAAACTCATCTAAACTTGCCAATTAGGTTGCCGCAGTGGGACAGCCACTTCACTCTCTCACCTAAAAGCTATGCCACCCAGACATTTCCACTCTGAGAAATAGGTTCTAACTATTTACCCTATCTCTGCCTCTCATAATTTTTAAAATTTCTATCAGGTCTCTCCTCAATTTCCAATTTTCCAGAGGAAACAATCCAAGTTTATCCAATGGCTGAGACTCTAGTTTTTTCCCGATATGTGAGTTTACTTGTCATTGGTATAACCATTAATTTAAATGGTTAGAAAATTAGACGTGGATACATCCAATCTGCTTGAATTTCCTCCATTCCAGCAACATCGGTAATTATGTAAATCTAAACACAAAAGAAAAATATATCTGACCCCAGATCTATGCTTCAATCATTAACAATCCAGGTCATTTTTCAAATTTACTGCTTATGTGAAGTTTCAGATTATTAACAGTCTCTCATATTTTTATTTGAGAAAAACCCTATGTACCTTGTAGATAAGCTCTCAGCATCACTTTGATTTATTCAACATTTCATCCTATAATATGTTCTTCTCTTCCTCAAATTTGAAATCACTTATCTTGTTTTTTACTTTGAACTTTCCACTTCCCTGCTTCTTCCGATGCTATTGCATGCAGTCACTGCATTGTTTGGATGATTATTGCACTGATAAAAATCAATGTCCTGACCTGATTTGGACCATTTGCTTACCAGCTGGCGTGACACTGGTGAAACAGGTGAAGTCAGCAAGTGATTGGGTTCAGCCCAGAATAAGTAAAAATAAAACTACCTGGCTTAGACTAGTGTTGGAGAATTAAATGAGGAATACAAAGCCAGAACAAGGAATAGGAATTTTGCATCAAAATTTATATTTAAATACATTTTCAATATGTTCAACACAGCATCTGTTCAGTATTATCTGTGCTTGTGCAGATGAATAGATAACTCCTGAAAGATTTAAACTACTCATGAGTGGAGGCATAATTGATATTTTGATGAAGATCCTTGATTGTCCATTTTCTTCTATAAATGCCGCCTAACTCAGAGGTCCAATAGCAACTCTTGATTGTTTAACCCACGAGGGACATAATGATTTAATTCAAGCAGTAATGATTTTTATTAATGAATGCTTGAACGCAAGTTTTTTTTCCAGTAGTTTACATTGATAAGAGAACTGTGACAGTATTGCATTAGAGTGTAACCCCAATCTGTAGGGAGCCTCACTGATCTGGTCCTGCGTTAAAAATTCAGGTGAATTGAATTGGTTTGGTTTGTCAATCTCTGTCAGACTTTGAATCTTTCTGTGTAAACAATGCAGGTAACAAGGGCACTGGCTGAAAGGTGTTCCTAGAACTGACAACTTGGGAGAACTGGATTAATGATGGCACAGGCAGAGTTACTAATTCAAGTAGTCTGGCATCAATAGTGAACTTCAACTACTCACAGCTTCAGGCTAATGAACCCAGCTAAAAAGATCTGTTTAATCATCCATAGATTAAACAACTATTGTTATTGCTCTAAACAGTAAGATCTAATTCTGCTTTGGACAAAGGTGCAATGCAATGCAAAAATAACCTTCAACATTTTTACTATTCCATCCATAAATTTCACAATTATTATTACACAAAGCTTCTGCATGTTCAGTGTCTAGCTGTCTTATGAAGAAATATGTTATCAATGTTATGTAATTGAATTTTAATATGCTCTGAGAGGTTGTGGGTTTGTAATGGTGCTGAGAGATACAAAATACAATTAATCCAAAGATACTATTGTGAAACATACTTATTAATGTTTTAAATTGAATGTCTTCATATAAACATTACATTCCGTTAATGATAAATATGGGAGATGAAAATGCTCTAGCTATTTTGAGTAATTTAGTGGTTTCTCTTTTATTTTAGGAAAAGTTATTGTTTTGTTTTTCTTTTTAGCCACGCTCTTTGCTCATAATTCAGATGTTCCTCAACCTTGCAGGTCTAAATTAATGCCATTTATTTTTAGATCAACAGGAGTATTTTTGCTGCCTAGTGAAATATGTTAGGTTTCATTTTGCTAGGAGCATTCAGTTCCAGACCTTGTCACAGCCTTAGAAAAAGGACTAACTACTAGTGGTGAGTTGAGGAGCCTTTCAACTATCTAGAGTTATTCACCATAGAAGCAGGCACTGGAGTCCACTGTGCCCATGCTGACCGTCAAGCACTCATCAACATAAATCCCATATATCAGCACTTGGTCTGTAGCCTTTGATGCATTTGCAACTCGTGCTTTCCCAGCTCAATTTGAAACATAATGAGATTACTAGCTTACCCCACCTTCTCAAGCAGTATGTTCCAAATTAAAACCACCCTCTGGATGAAAAAACATCCATAGATCACCTTTAACGCTTTTACTCCTCACCTTAAACCAAGGCGTCTCTGGTTTTAGATGTCTCCAGTATCCTCATAATTTTATACACCTCTGTTAGGTTCCTCCCTCAAGGAAAACAGGCCTAGCCAATCTAGTCTCTCCTCGATGAATGAAATGTTCTCTCCAGATCACACTTGGCGAATCCTCTCTGCACTCTATCTGGTGCAATCCTCTTAGCTGCTTTGATAATATTTTACAAATTTTGAGAAGTCCATGCAGTATGTGCCTTTAACAAGAAAGACTTAAAATTGAATTTTCTTCAGAGCATTTAGAAATAAATAATGAATCTTTTTGTTGAATGAAATAGCATTGCTTTTCACTAAGCATCAGTACCTATAGAGATCAGAATGGTAGCAGATTCTGCACTGTGCAGAAATAGCTATGCTTATGTCTAGTAATAGTATAACTGGCCTGACATCACTTGGCTAGAAAGTGAACTAAGGTGAAAAAGGGCCAATGGAAGAATTGCAAAAGCTAAACACTGCAGATGTTGCAAACCTGAAATAAATCCTGGGCAAGCTGGAAACACTCAGCAGGTAGGGCTGCATCTATGGGGATATGATCAGAGTTATCCTTTCAGGTTAATGACCTTCCATTAAGTCCTTTTCTGATGCCAAATCACTGATCTGTACCATTAACTCTGTTTTGCTCTCCACCGATGCTGCTTGACCTGCTGAAGGAATCAAGGGATATGGGGAAAAAGCCGGAACGGGGTACTGACTTTGGATGATCAGCCATGATCATATTGAATAGCGGTGCTGGCCCAAAGGGCCAAATGGCCTCTCCTGCACCTGTTTTCTATGTTTCTATGTGTCTATGCTGAGTATTTGCTACAATTGCTGGGACTTGGTTATCTTCCTTAGGACGCAGGTGTCAGGGGAAGCTGACCGTCTGTTTGCGTGGAAGGCTCTGGCTGCCAGGGGATGAAACTGAACATTCAGCATGCATGAAACTACACCTTGGCCCAATACAGAATAATAGACAGAGCAAGAAAAGAGCAAACATATTTCTAGCTATACTCTAACAGTTCTGTTATCACATAACATTTTCTATTGAAATGAAATGGTACCAGAAAAGAATTTACGTTAACGTTAGCAGATTTCCAAATGTGTGGTCCAAACTTTTCTCCAGAAAGGGACTTTGATTCGAGGTTCCTGTTGTGGTATTTGATGCTGATGGCGTTACAATGAGTACTCATCCTTTCAGTTATTTATATACAACATTTTAAAGTATCCACGTTAAGACCTATCCATCAAGGGGAGTGAAGCTGAATATTTTACTTGTACAATAATACCAGCGGCCAAGGTACAATATGTACCCTGTTTGCCAGATTTATACGGTAAATATTGTTCTCATTCCTGTCAAATGCATATTACCTGTAGGCACTCAGTGCTCAAAGTTAAATGAACAGAACATCGAATACAAAAATATTACCATATGTGACATTTGTTACAGATGACATGATTGAACTAGAGAGGCAGAGATCTGTCCCTTGGGTACATTATATTCTATAATCTTAAGATGTCACAGTGTGCTCTAGTGACTGCACTTACTTGGATGTTTGTTGATCGACTTCTGAGAAGTACAATATGCGATACCAAAAATTACTGTATTTTTAATAGATTTTGTTTCATGAGTTGTAACAAAACAGTTTAATTCACAGTTTTGTTTTCTGTAGCTGGAACATGTGTTGAAAGAAAGGGATACGTTTAGTTCGCACTAACCAACCTGATCTCCCGGTGGCTCAGCACTTCAACTCCCCGTCCCATTCCGAATCTGACCTTTCTGTCCTGGGCCTCCTCCATTGCCAGAGTGAGGCCCAGCGCAAATTGGAGGAACAGCACCTCATATTTCGCTTGGGTAGTTTACACCCCAGTG
The DNA here is from genome assembly GCA_038087875.1 of Malacoraja senta. Taxonomy (NCBI): domain Eukaryota; kingdom Metazoa; phylum Chordata; class Chondrichthyes; order Rajiformes; family Rajidae; genus Malacoraja; species Malacoraja senta. Next base: position 14,245,079 of record CM075989.1, read on the forward strand.
GTATGAACATTGACTTCTCTAATTTCAGATAGTCCTTGCTTTCTCCCTCCTTCCCCTCCCCCTTCCCAGCTCTCTCACAGCCTACTGTCTCCGCCTCTTCCTTTCTTTTTCCTGCCCCCCCCCCGACACCAGTCTGAAGAAGGGTCTCGACACGAAACATCGCCTATTCCTTCTCTCCATAGATGCTGCCTCACACGCTGAGTTTCTCCAGCATTTTTGTCTACCTTCGATTTTTCCAGCATGTGCAGTTCTTTCTTAAACAATACATTTATAGGGCTACATTCACCTTCCTTACAGGGAATTTCAAAGGACTTTACAGCCAATGTTTCATATAATACAATACACTGCTGTGATAGAGATTTAAACTCTACTGTGGGGCTGTTACTATATGGTATTGCATTTTGGAAGTGGAATAGAAATTTCAGCCATTACTATACAGCATTTTGTAGCCACTAACTGGATTAATTCAGTCTTAAAATGTAGGAAGAATGTAGAATGTGGTCAGGAAAGGACTTCTGTGGTCCACTGATATATTATGTTATTTCTGTATGGTGTAGTGTAACTGTATTCTACTGTAATCTACTTTATTCTAAACTACTCATTTTGCACAACTCCATGACTCCATAACAGGCTATTTCAAGCAGTAGTTCATTTGAGAACCTTCACCTGTTAGAATTCTTCCAGTTTAATTGGGTGAAATTAGATTTCAATGAAAGCTTTCTTCAATAGATTCTGCACCTCAGTATTAAAGTAAACCTTTAAAATTGAGTCAGTTATATTAGAAAGACTACAGTCAGCAGATGATAAAGAACTGATTTAAGTCAAGTTTTTAAGAAACTTCTGTGGGTAAGCATAAATAGGTGATGTTACAAAGGTTAGTTTTGAAACTGGCTGCTCTGCAACTGTTGAACAGGTGGTCTAAACACAGATATTTTAAGTAGAAACTATTTGGTGATTTTAAGATGTCATTAACCTCACTAAAATCATTGCAGCGAACATCTAACAGGCACGTTATTCAGATGGGCTGGTGAATATGTGACTAGCTGCCAGCGAAGGTGGCAGAGGCAAATACAATTACAGTGGTTTAACTGCATTTGGACAAATACTTCAACAATATCATGGGACATCGGGGGAGAATTAGGCCATTCAGCCCATCGAGTTTGCTCTGCCATTCGATCATGGCTGATCTATTTTTTGCTATTAACCTCATTATCCTGCCTTAACCCCATAACCTTTGACACCCTTACTAATCAAGAACTTATCAATCTCCGCTTTAAAAATACCCAATCACTTGCCCTCCACCGCAATGAATTCCACAGATTCACCACCATCTGGCTAAAGAAGTTTCATCTCATCTCTATTATAAAGATACTTCCTTTTATTCTGAGGTTATGCCCTCTAGTCCTAGATTATCCCTCTACTGGAAGCATGCTCTCCACATTCACTCTATCTAGGCTTTTCATTATTTGGTAGGTTCCAATGAAATCCGCCCTCATCCTTCTAAACTTCTTAGCGCGTACAGGCACAGAGCCATCAAATGCTCCTCATACGTTAACGATTTATCCCCGGGATAATTCTTGTAAACCTCCTTTGGACCCTCTTCAATGCCAGCACATCCTTCCTCAGATATGGGACCCAAACTGCTCACAATATTCCAAATGTGAGCTTGCCAGCTCTGTAAAAAGCCTCAGTATTACATATTTTCTTTTATTTTGTAGTCCTCTCAAAATGAATGCTTACATTTTGCATTTGCCTTGTTAGGAAAGGTGTAGAGAGAGAGAAGCTGAATATGATCAAATGGGATTAGCATAGTTAGATATCACGGTTAGCATGGACAAGGTGGGCCAAAAGCCCATTTCTGTGCTGTATGATTCCATAACTCAAGATGATCAGTAAGACTTTGTTATGTTGTGTAAGCATGGTTCTCCAAATCAAATTATGTCTCCAATTCAAATTATGGGTGGAAGCAGCAATTAAAAAGAAAATGGGGGAGCAGTTGTTCTCAGTTACTTTATGTGAATATGAACTATAGCAAAAGCAACACTTTGTACCCTACTTTCATTGACGTTGTTCTATAAATGTGTCCAGAAAATAAGTTAATTTGGTTCAATTCAGCACCAAAGAGTTGTAATTTAGGAGAAGAATGTTTGTGTTGGTTTGCCAACCAAGATACTGATTTTACGCGTCTGACCAATAGGTTTGTAGGGATATAAATGTAGAGAAGTGCAAACAAATTGGTACTGGGGTGCAATTTTTCACTGGGCTACGGGAAAGCAAACAACATCAAGCTTGTTTAAATGTCATGCTGTTCTCAATGGCGAGACTCTCACAAAATACTCAACCAAGAAATTACATGACATTAGGTATGCTATAATATTTCCCTAAAAATGATTATAAAGCAAAGTTAAAGGCTTACTGTGAGGTACATGAAGCCCAAGAATTCTCTTCCAGATACCCCTTGCATTTGATGTGTTATTGTGGAGAGGTGCATAGATATATACAGTGATATATGATAGGAATGCAATGCATGACTTGGCAGGTCCTGTGTGATTTTTATCCAAGGTTCTGAGCAGTACGGGCCAATTATGTAGGAGTAAACCTGTCATATTAATATTTAAACACCAACTTCAAGTGGGTTCTCTTTAAATAACTTACTTGTCCCACATGGAAGTGATCTCTCAAGACCCGTAACCCTGGCCAGGTGGAAACTCATTACCCTCACCCCACTCCCTTGAGACTCTGAAACCACTCATTAATCTAAAACCTGTTCTTTCCCACCAACAACCTTTCACCTCCTCCAGGATTATAGGTGCGACTAAGGTTGTCCAAAGAGTCAGCAGGACATAGGTGAGCTAGAAACATGGGCAGAGTGACAGCATATGGAATTTAGTCTGGACTCATTGAGGCGTTGGGACATCATGTTGCAGCTGTACAAAAATTTGGTTCGACCACACTTAGGAATTGTGTACAGTTCTGGTCATCTGGAAGGAGGTGATGGTAATGGTAATAGAGAGAGTGCAGAAGAGACACCCCAAAATGTTTAGTGGAATGGAGGATTGACATTATAAATTCCATCTGCCATCATTCTGACCAACTTTGTTGCTAGGTTTATTCTCAGGCACCTGAAAACTGATGTTATAGAGGTTATATAACTATGAGGGACATTGGAACGAATGATAGTCAGAATCTTTCTTCCACAGCAAGGGAATCTAGAACTAAAGGACACATGTTTAAGGTAAAAGGGGCAAGATTTAAAGAATATCTGAGGGGTAGTTTTCTCACACAGAAGGTGGTAGCAGTATGAACAAGCTGTCAGAGGTGGTGGTAGAGGCTGATACAATTACAATGTTTAAAAGGCAAATACTTGGATAGGTAAAGCATAGAAGAATACAAGGTTAATGCAGGCAAATGGGATGATGAAGGTAGGTGGGCATCACGATTCATTTGTGCATTGTATATTTCTATGATAATTACAACTTTAGAAGCCTGTAATAATTTAAAATAAACTTTGCTCATATCCAGAATGGTACTATCTCCACAATCCCCACTGCATTCACTGGGATCATGGGTTCTATATTAGATGGCATAACACTAGTTACACCAGAGTTTACTTATGAATTAGAACTAGAATTAACACAGTGATGAAAAGTATAATGGCAGCAAAGGCCAACAGTTTCCTAGATCCTTAAGAATTCTACCCCTGGGTTTTTAAGGTTAGTGGAAATATTGCTGATGTTTGAGCCATAATCATATAATTTCCTTTCAATTCGTGAACTCTTTTATATTGGAAAAGGTCTCGTCTGACAAATAATATTAGACCTTTGTAAAAATGGCTAAAAGTGTCTACAGGCATATGTCAATGCATGTTAAATCTACCGACATCCACAAAGCAATTCATCAAACCCCCCAAAACTGACTTTTAATTGAAGGTGAAGGTCACAGACTTCAAGTCAAATTATTGACTTATTTTGCAAAGATGCTGAGTGGCAAGAGTCAGAGAAAAGGGAAAATGAAAGTTACCTCGATGATGCCTCATGGATTGCAGTTGCAGTTAATTTCCATCATTGTAAGCAGCTGGTAGGATAGAAAGCCACCTGGCCAAGTTTACCAATAACACAAAGGAAGATGGCATTGTCAGCAGTGAGGAACACATTAAACAACAAGGTGATCACAGCGTGACAAATGGATGTCAGTGGGCATCAATGTGACGTTTAAAATTTTGGATCGAAAAGAAAGGGAAATTTACTTCTAAATAATGAAAATCTAAAACCAGTAATAAAACATCAAAATTGTCAAATCTAGTTAATAAACTATCCAGAGATGCTGCCCGTCTCGCTGAGTTACTCCAACATTTTGTGTTTATCTCTAGTTAATAACATGCTGGCTTTTCTATCCAAAGTGTCTGTGATGAAACTACTTTACAAGAATACAAAGCTCTAGTTATGCACATACTGTGAATAATTATGGGGTCTACCATTTGAGCAATGTTTGTGCTTTGATGACGCTGAAATACATTTACCAGATTGGTTGCTGGACTTCAAACCTTAAATTATTAAAGAAGGATTACATGCACCATAGTTCCATTGTCATAATTTCAAAGACTATGAGGTGATTTCATAAGCATTCCCCCTGTGGGAAGGAACTATTGTAGACGGTGAAGCTGGTGATGTTGTTGAAGAGTCTACTACTTGGAGCTGTGGTTTTAAAATGTAGTCAGGCCTTTTCATATTGGATTTTAGACATGGGTGCTGAGAATTTGGAACTCTTTACTGCAAAATCATAACTATTGCGAAGTAAATTATTAATTGTGAAATTGAGTTTGTTAATCTTTTGTTAACCATAGATATCAACGAAAATGGAGCAAAAGCAAATATGCAGAGTTAGATCACATAATTCTTTTATGACTTTGTGGAAAGTTCAATTTACTTTCCTAATCTAGATCATGAAAACAAAAATGTATTGTTCTATACATTCTGGATTGTTCCGTCACCCTGGTCATGAGTTCACGTCCTATTCCAAAAACATGATCGCAAACTCTAGGCTGACATTACAGTGCATCATAGATATAGTAACACAGATAGATGCTTATTTCAGCATCAAGCTATGGCCTTCTCTGCATTCTTGGTTATGATGCCGTTCCACTGTACGAGTTAATTCAAGAGTTCTCCCACGTTTCCTCTGATTCGAACTGGGAGAATTACGGTAATAGCCGCTCGTAGGTACTCGGGGCTCTCCTGGACATTTTTCAACATGTTGTGTCTATCCTTGGGGTTCATTTTTCAACATGTTGAAAAATCTTTACGGGTCTTCCCGAGCATACCGCGTTTCCCGAGTACCTGCCGTTAGCGTTACGAGCCGCTAAGAGACGTCCCGAGCTCCGACGTGCCCGCTACGTAAATTCTACGTGCTTTCACGAGTTTGATTTTTTTAAAACTCGGGTGAGCTCTTGCGTGAACTCGTACAGTGGACAGGCCCATTAGAATCAAAAGAACCTAAGGCACTATTCCTACAAACTAGTGAGTCTTTCTTGTTGTTCTAAACAAAGTTTAGTCCTATCTACCATCATATAAAGGGAATAGATTATTTCACCAAATTTATTTTGCTGCTTGCAGTGAGTTTTCTGTGAACAATTGGCTGCCATTTCAAAATGTATTCTATTGATTGGTTATAAAGTACTTTAGCACATCCATGATAGCTTTTGCTAATCCAAACAGCACAACTTCAATGTTAATCTTTGTTTTCATTTTTCCTCTTGGAGACAACCAAATTAATAGAGAGATCACATTTGTCATATATATTCTTGACGTGTATAATTACCAATTCCTCAATGGTCTCCCTTTGTCTGTCTGTCTTCTCTATAAATGCGTGAGTGAGAAAACATGTTAATCATCCCGACCAATACATCATGCTCTGTGGGATATCTGCGTGAGGTAAACGGGATTGTGGTGGCTAAAGAGGTGAGGAATCTCAAGATGTTTAAAAACATGTTGGGGTTCATGTTTGTGTAGGAAGGAAATGTAGATGCTGGTTTACATTGAAGATAGACAAAAACTGCCGGAGTAATTCACTGGGTCAGACAGCATCTCTGGAGAAAAGGAATAGGTGACGTTTTGGGTCGAGATCCTTTTTCAGACTTGAGTCTGCATTTTGTGTCTATCCTTGAAGTTCATGTTGGTTTGCTCAGTTCCAGTTTTGGTGCTTTCAGTAGCAGTTTCAAAAGACCTGCCAGCTAATTGTGTTAAAACTTGCAGGATCTCTGTTATTGCAATTAATTTTCTGCTGTGGAATCTTGGCCAACTCGGCCTTAACAATAAATGTAATTATGTCACAATTACCATAATGCTGTCATTTTATACTTTTTTTTTGTGAGATGATAGTCGTATAAAGTGGTCTATAGTAAATAAACTCCTTGGCACACAGTTAGTATTTATGATCTATGCAAAATCATAAATAGCCCAGTTGAGAGTGTTTACTACTTTTCAGATCAATGCATTTGGTTGTAGGACATATGCATTCAAAGAGAGAATTTAGTCTTTGGAATTATTAGAACTGTAAGTGTGTGCAACGTCTAAATTGATTTTTTTTGGATTTTACAATGTTAATTTTCAGTCTTGGTCATTGAAATAAAGTGCAATTTATAGTAAAATTAAATGAATATTGTCATGTTGCTGTCATGTTATTTCCTTTACTGGAAGTTTGTATAAAGAATTACCCCCAGCGAAGGATAGAAATAGGGTACGGGTGATCGCTGATCAGTGCTTCGGCAGGGCCTGTTTCCACACTGTATTTCTGAAACTAAACTAAAATAATTCTTACAACACGAGTGGGTGCTTAGAGCAATGGTATTTATTGCCGAACATTTCTACTATGAAATATAATGCAAATATACATAGATTAAAAGTGAAATAATGTTCAATTTTGAAAACTCCAGGGTAATCCTGTAAGGAAGTTAAAGAGCTACATTGCCCATGGGGAATGGTATGTTGCAATAATTTGAATTGAAATTATAACGACTGCGTAATGCAGCTAATCTTTGGGCAGTTTTGTCAATAAATGTTTAAACAGACAAACTTGTATTTGTTAGTTATTTCAGTTGCTTTGAGGAATTAGTTTAATTGCAGCATGATCCCAAATGGCATTAGCTTAAGGGATTGATGCAATGTAGTTCCAGCAATGGATTTCTGGAGGGATATGTAATTGAGCGTAAACCATTGCTCAACAGCAGTAAATATTGTGTAAACTGGGCTAGTCACCACTTTGCATGGATCTTAAAACAATTTTGAGCAGTGTCTCTCTCAACCGCATTACGATAGCAATTGTTTCTAAAGCAGTGCTCATAAGTTACAGAGTCATGGCATTTAATTTCTTTTCTTTCACTTTCAGAGACTGGATGTAATTTTTTATCATTGCAGTCGATAATTCAAACTGATCATGAAAATTGCCGGTGTTGTTACGATGTTTTCAAAAAGTCTAGAAGCAGTGATGTTCCTATTCTAATTGGTTATTTAAATGTTTTTCCATTCATATTTGTTCTTGGTGTTCAATTCAAGGGGATTGCACATAGACCTTGACCTGAAATAATGCCGAACATCTTTTGGCTCCATAAATGCCGCTTGACTTGCTGAATTCTTCCAGCATTCTGTTTTTGTTACTACATGTAACATATTGATTCTTGTCATCCAAAGAGCTGGAATGCTGATCTCTAGGGAAGATCTAACCAGAGTGGCTGGGAAATATTAGATTTGGTCAATTCATAAACGTATAAACCTAAAATGAGTAATGGTCACCATGATCATAAAATCTGATCCACTCATGTTATCCAGGGAAGGAAATCTGCCAGCCTTAACCAATCTATACGCATGTGGCTTCAAAACCACAGCAATGTTGTTAACTCCTCACTGCTCTCTGCTTTCTCAAATGGCCCAGCAAGACATTCATGGTCAATTAGGAAATTATAACCTTGCCAGTAAAGTATATGTGCTAAGAATTAAATAAACTGAGTAATCAAAATGTAATTTAACAAGGAAATGTGAGATTATTCAATTTGGATCTGAGAAACATATCATAGGTGCATTAACAACATTTAAAATAAATTTGGACCGGTACATGAAAGGAAAAGTTACAGAGATATGGGCAAACTGAGGGAAATGGAAAGGTCTGTTTCTTTGCTATATGACTCTGCAACTCTAATATTTTCTAAATAGTGGCAATCGAGGAGGTGCAGTGGAATAATTATGTTTGTGTTAATATCCATAAATATTAACAGTTAATTAATCATAAAATGTTGGCCTTTATTTCAAGGAGGTTGAATTTTTAAATGTCAAGAAGTGTTGGTTAAATTGTACAGAGCAGTGGTCAAACCCCGTTTGAACTGATACATTCAGGCACAGGATCTGAATCTCAGGAAAGGTGCATTAGCTATGGAAGGAGTACAACAAGCATTCCACAGAATGATGTCTGAGTTTGAAGATGTGAATGATAAGAAAAGACTGAATAAACATGTTGCATTCTACATAGTTTGAAAAATAATTGTGACCGAGTAAAAGTGTGCAAAATGATTGAGGAGAAACAAATTTGTTTCCATAAAATGTGAAGGAAATTCAAATTCTGCTCCTCTAAAGTGGCATTAGATGGGGATTTGCACAGGTTGATGCGGAGAGGCTGTTTGCAGGTAAAGGGATGTTTGACAAGTGAGTGGATTTTAAAAGTGAGGTAGAGGGAGTTCAGGGACAGCTTAGAGTGAAGGGCAAGGTTGGCAGGATTAGGAAACCCTGGCTGACGAGGACTATTGATGCTCAGGCCAGGAAAAATAAGCATGCATATGTCAGGTTGAGGCAGCTGGGATCAAGTGTGTCCCTTGAGGAGTATAAGGCATACAGAAGTACACTTAAAATATAGGAGTGCAAAAAAGGGGCCATGCGATACCCCTGGCAGATAAGGCATAGGAGAATCCAAAAGGACTCTGTAACTATATTAAGAAAGGGTAAGAAAAGGATTGGGGGAGAATTGGTCCCCTGAGTAGTAATCTATGTGTGGAACCGCGGGAGACGAGTGGATCCATAAATTAATACTGCTCACCTGTGTTTACTGTGGCAAAGGATGCGTAAACTAGAGCGATCAGGGAAGAGAGCAGCTATCTCCTGAAGCCTAACGACATTGTTAGTAATTGTTATATGGTTATATTGGTCTGAGTGCAGGTAGATGGGACTAGGTGAGAGTAAGTGTTCGGCATGGACTAGAAGGGCCGAGATGGCATGTTTCCGTGCTGTAATTGTTATATGGTTATATGAAATGGTAAAGGAGAAGATGTTGGAGATCCTGAAGCACATAAAGATGGATTGAAAGTCCAGTGCCTGACCGGGTGTATCCTAGGAATTTGTGTGAAGTGAAATTGCTGGTGCCCTGGCAAGAAATTTTTATATCTTTGATTCCCACATTTGAGGTGCTGAAGGATGGCTAATTGATAAGGGAAGGATAGCGGATGTTGGCTGCATGGACTTTGACAAGGCCACAACAGTAAGTTGCTCCGGATGGGCCTGTTCCACTTAGGTGACTTTTTAGGCGACTGCTGGAGACTATGCAGTTGCCACATGGTCACCACATGTTCGGGGGTGGTTGCCGGGAAGTCGCCTTCATGGTCGCGAGGAGTTTCCGCATTCTGGGAACTGGTCGCAGCCTCATTATGGTCGCCGCGAATTTTTCAACATGTTGAAAAATTAGTGGCGACTAGAATGAAGCCGCCATGGAGAGTAGCGAGAATTCTCGTGCCGTAGGTGTGTCACCAGGAGGTCCCAGTGGGTTGCCAGGTGGTCGAAAGTTCTCGAAGGTTCTCATAGGTTGTAGCCGGTGCTGACAGGTGAATTTCATTGGCTCATTGGGGAAAAAAAACATAAGCAGTAGTTTTCAGAAGCAAGGATACCGACCGGTAATGTTAAATGTCCTCCGAGCTTCACAGCTGTGTATCTCTGACTTTTTAAAAGTTGTCTCCACTCCCTCTCCCTCCTTCTCCCCCCTTCTATCCCCTTCTCTCCCCTCTCCACCCTTCTCCCCCCTCACCCCCCCTTCTCCCCCCTCTACCCCCCTCTCCCCCTCCCTCTTTTAAAGGACTTACCGTACACTGTGCTTACAGTGCCAACCTTCCTGTTCATCGCAGTGTGTATCTGTATCACCTTGGCTTTGCACCGTGGGAATGTCACTCAGACAGCGCTCCCCCCGTTAGCCCTGTCCCCCGCCTGCATAACGGGCTGGTGAAGGAAGCGATGTGTGTGTGTGTTTCACTGACAGTCGCCGTTCCAGTTGCTGGTTTTTCAGGCGACTGCCGGCAACTTGACAGTCACCAGCAGTCGCCTGAAAAATCGTCTAAGTGGGACAGGCCCATTAGAGTACATGAGATCCAATGTGAGATAGCGAATTGGGTACAAAATTGGTTTTATGGTAGGGGGCAAAGCAAGGTAATGGGGGGTTGCTTTTCAGATTGCACAACTGTAAACAGTGTGTGCCGCGGGGATCTAAGGTTCCAACAGGACATAAAACAACTGAGAAAATGGACTGGAGAGTGGCAGATGAAATTTAACTTAGATAAGTGGGCTGATGGTAGGGTCTTTGGAGTGTTATTGAATACATGGAGTGTAGGAGTTGGGAATTCACGGCACAATTGTATAACTTGTTGGTTAGGTCATACTCGAGTAGTGTATGGTGTTCTAGTCAACACACAATGGGAAGGAAGTTATTAGCCCCTAGAGGATGCAGAAAGGATTCATGGGAATGCTGCCGGGCCTGGGGGCTTAAGTTATTAGGATATTGGATAGGCTCGGACTGTTTCCCTGCAGTGATGGAGGCTGATTGGTGACCATACAGATGTTACAAAATTATGAATGGCATTGATTGGTAAATAGCCACATTCTTTTTCCAAAGATTGGAGAGTCCAAAACTGGAGTGCATAGTTTAAAAGTATGAGGAAAAAGTTTAAAGGGAACCCAAACGGCAAGTTTTTCAAATGAATGAGTGTGTGGAATGAGTTGCCAGAGCAAGGGGATAAATCATAATGTTTAAAAGACAATTGGACAGGTATGTGGATTGGAAAGGTTTGGGGATTTATGGGCCAATTGCAGGCATATGGGACTAGTGTGGATAGGCATTTTGGTTGGCATGGATGAGTTGGGCCAAGGGACCTGTTTCTGTGCTGTCTATCTATGAATCTCTGAAAGGTTGCATGGTGAATGTATTAGAATTTCAATATATGTATGCAGTAGATGTTTTTGATTCAGGATGAGGTTCAGGGCACTTGAAGAGCAAAGCTGACAAGCTTCCAATGCCCTGCTGCTTTGTTCCTCTCCCTCTATGGTTCTTCAAGGGTTTTAATAATGTGTATAATTCTACTCAATGGTGTAAAGTAACTTTACATCATTGCTTTCATCTCACAATAAGAAACATTAAAACATAAACATTGATTGTTTTTAATACCTTCTGCTGTATCACTCAATACAATGTGCTGGCATCAAATCATCCAAACACCAGAAATTCTCTCTTTGATGTCTGATTCCTGACTCTTTTATTTAGATATGAAACGTTTAAAAAAATTCAGAATGGGTTATTTACGTTAACTAGGAGCCGCGAACCTGTCATATATCTTTTTTGTTTTTGTTTAAGAAGCAATGCACAGTCGTACATCTTCCATTTTTAATTTAACAAGAAAGAAATAGAACGAGAGAAAAAGAGCGAGAAAGAGAGAGAGTGAAAGAGAAATAAATAGTGAATGTGTAAACCCCTAGACTACCATAGTGCAGTCCAGGAGTGAATGAGTAAAAGCCTATAGAAGAATAAGAAGACAAAAACCCAAAATAGAGAAAAAGATAAAAGGGACCTTTACATGTTGATATACCTGCTTCGTTTCTCACCACACCCATCACCTTGTCCGTGAATCGGTTTACTTCCAGAGTTGTGTTGCACCATACTATACTTGTAATGAATCAATGAAAGGAGACCATATCTTTAAAAATTGCTCTGATTTTCCTGCTAAGACGAGTCTCATATCTTCAAGATGTAGCGTCTCAGACATGCTTGTGATCCACATTTAAAATGGGGGTGGATGCATTTTTCCGAAATTTTGTTTTTAATTTCCAACTAATGTGAAATGAAATTGAAGATTTTTTAGATATCACAAAATAGGTTGAAGTTCGTATATTTTATAAAATTGATGGATAAGCTGGCCTCTCAAGTCTTTGCCTCAATCCCATGGTGAGGACTCCCCTCTACCCAGCCCACACCCACATACAATCAATGATTCTAAGGAAAAAATGTAGAAGGGAAATAAGGGAAGTACATTATCTGAGAAACTCCACTCCAATTCCCTCATACATTAGTACAGCACAGGAAATCATAAGAGCCACTTATTCCTTATCGGTTAATGAATTTACACATTATATGATGTAGCATCTGCCCCAATGATAAACTTAATCCTAAATTGCTAATTGGAATTCTTTATAATTTTCATAATTCCAATTATCTATAATTGAATGAATGAATACTTTATTGTCGCATGTGACAAGTCACAGTGAAATTCTTTCCTTGCATACATACGCAAGATATACCCAAAACACAAAAAAATGCAAAATGGTTTAAAGAAAATACTGGCCAAAACAGTTACACATGAAATTTAGTAAGCCACAATCTAATTTCAGCAGATGGAAAAGAGGGCGGCATATACACTTAAGATGAAAGAAAGCTTGGCAGCTGATTTATTTGAAGACATAATGTGTAGGCGATTCATCACGGCATTCAATTGCCACTGGCAAGATACTTAGTCAAAACAGTAGAGTACACGTGAGAAGATGTTTTGATCAACTATATCTAACAAGAGAGAGTTAGATTTAGCTCTTCAGGCTAAAGGAATCAAGGGATATGGGGAAAAAGCTGGAACGGGGTATTGATTTTGGATGATCAGCCATGATCATATTGAATGGCGGTGCTGGCTCGAAGGGCCGAATGACCTACTCCTGCACCTATTTTCTATGTTTCTATGTTTCTATTATGCATGTCAGCAACAGCTTGAGTATTTTGTAACATCCAGTGAGAGTTAACGAGACGTTGGAGATATCAAACACTGGAAATGATGACAAAGCGTGGTGAGGATCATCCGCATGTTGGGCCTTGAGTTAGTAGGAAAGATTGGATAGATTTCTGCTTTACAACTGGAAAGGGAATTTTCTCTTGAGGTGACTCTGCAGAGTTGCAAATATTATGAAACACTATAAAGAAGTGTCTTGATCTGAAACATCATCTATCCATGTTCTCCAGAGATGCTGCCTGTCCTGCTGAATTACTCCAGAACATTGTGTCCTTTTGTGAAAATCTAGAAATGGACTTTCTGTCTCTCTCTGTAATTCTGACTTTGCAGTATGACAGTGATCCAATTTTAGCTTGTAACTTAGATTCGTCCCACCTGAGGAAACTAATGTCATGTTTGTGGTAAGATCGTCAAGGAAGTTTCAGACTAGTATATTAAACTGTGGGGATAAAAGTTGGGCGGATGGAATTTAATCCAGAACGAAGCCAATATTATGGCTCGTCAAATACGGGCAGAGCATATACACAAATGGCAAGGATCTAAGGCATGTTGAGGTACAGAGAGCTATTGGGGTACAAGTTTGTGATTCCCTGAAAATGGTGAAGCAGGTGGATAGGGTAGGATAAGCATTTGACATGCTTGCCTTCTAGGTTGGGCCATTGAGTACAAGAGTTGGGACATCCTTTTTATCCAAAGATGCTGCCTGACCCATAAAGTTATTCCAGTACTTTATGTCTATAGTTGGGACATCATGTTGTAGATTTACTCCACTTGAAGTATTGTGTACAAGTCTGTTTGCCACACCAAGGAAGATTGTGGTAACACTATAAAGAGGTTACCTCGAATGGTGGGGTTTGGTTACAAGAATGGATAGTCTAGATTGTTCTCTCTGAATTAGGAGACTGAGGAATTACTTTATAAAGGTTTAGAAAATTATGAAAAGGCATACATATGATAGTTAGAGTCTTTCTCAAGGCAAGGCATGTTTAAGACTTGAGGTATAGATTTAACATGAAATGGGTGATCTGAGGAGCAGGTTTTTCATATAGAAGGTGGTGGTGGTATGTAACAAACCTCCAGAGATGGTGGTAGAAGCAGATACAGTTACTGCACTTTAAAGAACAGGTACCTGGAGAGTGTAGACAAATGGGATTAGCATAGATAAGCATCACAGTCAATATAGATGGGGAGGGCCAAAAGGACCTGTTTCTGTTCTGTACAATATTAGGACTATTTGTATGAAACATAAAGAAGCAACTTTTACATAATTGTAAAAAGAAAATATAATGGTAGATAAGAATTCCACTTCAATCTTATAAAACATGTTGGCACTGTTATGTAATCATTTGCATTACTAAATCATATTGATTACTTTAGGGCTGGAAGTGTGCTGTACGGCATTGACAGCATGCCAGATCTACGTCGGAAGAAGACTGTGCCCATCGTTCGAGATGTGGTGAGTTCGAATTTGATTTATAGTAAGGCATTAATTGAAATATATATTTTATTCTGGAGAATCCATGCGTCTGAGATGAAAATCTTCCATACTCAGGGAGGACATTATATTTAACATGTAGTTGCATTTCCTACCTTTATGTTTGGGCAGAGATGTGTTTGGATTAGTTGTGTCTGGTACTGATCACGTTAAAACTGTCTAAGCTCCAGATTGTGTCCAGAGCACTTGTTGAGGCTGGTGTAGCCATTTGCACTCTTTGCTGTATTAGTGAGGGGTTTGGTGTGTGCGCAATGAATGTCCACCAGATGTATGCAGACAGAGAGATCGCAAAGTGAATGAAGATTGCATCCCGACTGATTATGAGTTGGTTGATGGTTGGTTTCTTCAGGTGGTGACTTGTTATAGTTGTTTGAAGTTGCGGAGATTCAATGTAAGGAGGTGACGAGACTGGTGCCGAAGGGCCTTTTGTGAATTTTGGGTTCCTGGTTAAACATTACTCCAAGATTTGGATGCGTCAAAAGCGATTCTACTTTCAAAATACCTTATTATAGTGGGCATCCCTGACCCGTCAGCAAGCTGAGCACTGCTCGGAGCTTTGTGTTTTGACTGAGTGTTTGGTGCATCTTCCAGAAGTAAGATGGGTTTTCTACTTTTCACTGCTCCACCAAAGCCTCCAGTCCAATACATGTAGATTGCAGTGTTAAAGAAGGAACTGCAGATGCTGGAAAATCGAAGGTACACAAAAATGCTGGAGAAACTCAGCGGGTGCAGCAGCATCTATGGAGCGAAGGAAATAGGTAACGTTTCGGGCCGAAACCCTTCTTCAGACTGATAGGGGGTGGGGAGAAGAAAGGAAAAAAGGAAAAGGCGGAGGAGGAGCCCGAGGGCTGGGGGAGGGGAGGAGACAACCAGATGGCTGATGAAGGGGAGGGGACAGCCAGGGCTAGAAGAATTGGGAGAATTCAACGTTCAGGCCACCAGGATGTAGACTGCCCAAGCGGAATATGAGGTGCATTTCCTCCAATTTACGGTGTTGCTCGCTGTGGCCATGGAGGAGACCCAGGACAGAGAGGTCAGATACGGAATGGGAGGGGGAGTTGAAGTGCTGAGCCACCGGGAGTTCAGGTTGGTTATTGCGGACCGACCGGAGGTGTTCGGCGAAACGATCGCCAAGCCTCCGCTTGGTCTCACCGATGTAGATCAGCTGGCATCTAGAGCAGCGAATGCAATAGATGAGGTTGGAGGAGATGCAGGTGAACCTCTGTCGCACCTGGAACGACTGCTTGGGTCCTTGAGTGGAGGGGGGAAGTGAAGGGACAAGTGTTGCATCTCTTGCGGTTGCAAGGGAAAGTACCAGGGGAGGGGGTGGTATGGGAGGGAAGGGAAGAATTGACAAGGGAGTTACGGAGGGAGCGGTCTTTGCGGAAGGCAGACATAGGGGGAGATGGGAAGATGTGGCGAGTGGTGGGGTCACGTTGGAGGTGGCGAAACTGACGGAGGATCACTTGTTGTATGTGACGGCTGGTGGGGTGAAAGGTGAGGACTAGGGGGACTCTGCCTTTGTTGTGAGTGGGGGGATGGGGAGAGAGAGCAGTGTTGCGGGGTATGGCAGAGACCCTGGTGCGAGCCTCATCTATGGTGGAGGAGGGGAACCCCCGTTCCCTGAAGAATGAGGACATTTCAGATGCCCTGGTGTGGAACGCCTCATCCTGGGAGCAGATGCGGCGTAGACGGAGGAATTGGGAGTGGGGGATGGAGTCCTTACAGGAAGCAGGGTGGGAAGAAGTATAGTCCAGCTAGATTGCAGATCACCATCTCTTGTGTTATACCATTCTTCATTGTTTCCCAGGGTTTAGAAGGATGAGGGGGGGAATCTCATCCAAATAATGAAAGGCCTGGATAGAGCGGATGTGGAGAAGATGTTTCCACTAGTGGGAGAGTCTAGGACCAGAGGTCATAGCCTCGGAATTAAAGGACGTTCCTTTAGGAAGGAGATGAGGAGGAATTTCTTTGGTCAGATGATGGTGAATCTGTGGAATTCATTGCCACAGAAGGCTGTGGAGGCCGTCAATGGATATTTGAAAGACAGAGATAGATAGATTCTTGATTAGTACAGGTGTCAGGGGTAATGGAGCGAAGGAAGGAGAATGGGGTTTAAAAGGGAAAGATAAATCAGCCATGGTTGAAAGGTGGAGTAGACGATGGGCTGAATGGCCTAATTCTGCTCCTATCACTTATGAACATGATTGTCAGCTAGTTACTGGTGCAAGCACAGTGCATGTTCCCTTTAAGTGGTACAGGTCTAGTTAGCTGACCGCCATCATTATAATTATGAGACATCACTCTGTTTGTATGTTTGAGCCAGTATCTTTCAGTAACCAGTTCCTGGAAGGATATGAGTGAGGATGCTGCTGATTAACTTGGACTTTAGTTCGTTTCTCTGCCGAGGTCTAGGAGAAATAATATACTCATTGTGAATAGTGCATTAGTGATTTTCTAGAATGTATAGAATATTTTGATTATTTAATGACTGACATAGAAATTCATTTAGATAAGAACTTTATTGCAAATGATCTGTGTGGCTGTTACATTTGTTTTAAAAGGTCCTTAAAATATGATTGATTTTAATTTTGCAACTGATAGTAGTGAAATTAACAAGTCAATTATTTTCTTCCTATGCTGCTTGGATAAACAGGCTATGGTATGTGCTTTCAAAATATTTAAATTATGTGAATGCTCTATTTTGTAAAATTCTGCAGGACAAGGATTTATACCAATGAATGAAATAAAAATCATGAGAAACTTGGCTCGCTTCAACATTTGTGAATATTTAACCATTGAAATATGGCCATGTGTAGGAAGGAACTGCTTCCGACATTTGACTTCTTCAGAAGAAGGGTCTCGACCTGAAACATCACACATTCCTTCTCTCCAGGGATGCTGCCTGTCCCGCAGAGTTACTCCAGCATGTTTTGTCTCTCTTTGGTTTAAACTAGCATCTGCATATATCTTTAAAACATGGCCATAGTATTGCTGGCTCTCCATTGTCAACAATGACTTTGCATTAAAGCGGGCAACTGAAGATGGATAAGGATAGCTCATTCATTAAGTTGAACTATGTGCAATTCACACTTTAGTGCACTGGTCTCCCTTTTGGCGAAAATAAGACAAGGTGACTGCTTCATACACATACATGGGTTGTGACTGAATGGTTGGAATTAAAGATGCTTTAAAGGTAGTGATTTATTTTATTGAGGAGAAACTGGTGACTAAATAAAGCAGGCATGGCCATACTGATATTTAATTGCTTAAATACTCACAAAACTATTAGATTATGATTTAATTAGGCAAGTTCCAAATTATCTCAATTCATTAGCATAACTTTGACTATCATCATAGAGTCACTGTGTTGTACAGCAAGGAAAGTGGACCAAGCACTGATCCACTTAACACACCACTGGTCACAGGCCTCCAATCTGAAAAACAACCTTCATCCCCCTCCTTTCACCAAGCCAATTTTGTATACAATTTACGAATTCACCCTGGATCCCTTGTGTCCTAATCTTCTGGACCAGCCGACTATGCAGGATCTTGTCAAATGCCTTGCTGTAGTCCATGTGGACTAGAGATGTAAATAGACTGGAAATAAATGACAAATGAGAGTAGTTGTTTGGTTTCTAAACACAGCCACCTCGTCAATTCAGTGCGATATTTTGTCTGTTCTCTAGACATTTTCTGAAGATATAACTTCATCTTGTGTAACAATCCAGAATCTTCTCAACTGAGCTTCCAAAGCTTATTTTCAGACAAATTATGGCTTGCAATTACACACAGTAGAATTAGGCTAATTTTGTTCAAAGTTAAATATGATAGGTTTTGACAAGTAATGAAAATACATCAATTTGGTTTTCCCATTTTGGCATGGTCTCCATTAATATTAGGTTTTATATTCGGATGAAAGCTTCCTGTTTACCATTTTTCCCAGTACACTTTATTAAAATATAGTACAGACGTGCAAGATTTGTCAACCACATTGGTAGCTAGAGGATAATATTGTCATATAAATCCCTCTAGGGTATTAACTAAAATAATTTCTGAACTGCTCCCCACAATATATGGTACATTAAATTGCTGAGTAAACAACAATGCCTTTACATTTGTCAATAAACCTTGCAAATGTCTGAAAATCCGAATCCTAATTGTTGCAACAACCAAGCAGTGAAAGTGTATATTATTGGTTTTCTCTGAGGATCACTGCCTATTTCAGCATTATTTTTTTGTGTGCTTACTTAATAACACTTAAGTCAAAACACAAGGACTGATTTATAATCTAAGATTCTGTAGATCATTGAAATAACCATATTTTTATTTCACTTATAGAATATTGGTGTCAATCTCAAAACAAGTATTTGTTGCCCATTCCAAATTGACCTAGAAATGTATAGGTAGGAACAAACTGCAGATGCTGGTTTAAATCGAAGATAGACACAAAATGCTGGAGTAACTCAGCGGGACAGGCAGCATCTCTGGAGTGAATGAATGGATGATGTTTCGGGTCGAGACCCTTCTTAAGTATGTAATTTTGTGTACAGAACAGTGTTACTCAACCTTGAGATGAGAGTTGCCCTCCTTCTGCAGGGTTTTATCATGGCTGTCTGCACAGTTAGTTCAAGCAATTCCAGTATCTCACTACTGGCCAAGTTGAGGCGAAGCACTGTTCTAATAATGACATTTACCTGTTGTATGGACATTGGAATATTTCTGTAAATTTCATTTTGCCTTTCTTTCCTGGAGAGCAACAAATAGTCCTGAACCCAGCTTAATCAATATTTGAAAGGCACAGAAATAGGCCTGAAATACAGCTTCAAAACTCTAGTAATGCACCAGTACCTCTTATGAGAAGCACTGGCCAAGAAGAGAATCTGATTCAATTGATAGAATCAACCGATTCTCAATATTTTTCATCAGTATTTGTGGCCCCATCCAATACTACCGACAGGATTGTTTTTAGGAATGACAAAAATGTTAACACATGGATTTCTTATTACACCATTTATGAATATAAATGTCTTCCCTTTGCTTATGGTGAACATTTTAACTCCTCTCAACAGACCCTTGCTGCGAGAAAAGCGGGCATTTCTTTTGCCATGACCACGAGAACCTCGGTAAACAATCAAGAATTGGTAAGTGTGTTTCTTTAACAATTACACGGCTGGTAAGCTTTTTCAGTTGATGAATAACTCTTTTGTAGTGAGAATTTTGGGGAAGTCACGAAAAACATGTTTGAACGCATTGCTCACTAGTAAGATGTAGTTCTTCCATAGTTACACCTAATCGGTTACATGTAGAAGTTGAAGGTCTGTTTCCATTAAAAATGCCTATTTGTAACAGAAAGAAAAACAGTTCCAGATGCTCATGACCATAGGAGTTTTGAGCTGAAACCTGCATATTCTTTAGCACTCGATGGCAAATTGATTTTTTCTCTTGGTTCAATTTTTTCTAATCTTTCTGCTCATTCAACCAGAGGTTGTATTGTAGAAGCTGTTATCATCAGTTTAACCATTTTCAAATAAATTATCAGTTAAAAGTCATGTTAATAAATATACTCAAACTAATTTTTTAAATTATCCACGTCATTTTCATCAGGCATTTTCAAAGTCCTGGCCACCAATTTAAAGGTCACCGAGTAATAAAAGAGAATAATCATTTTGAAAAACTGGTATTGAGAAGAAATAACATGAAATATAATTTGCATTTATGAATAGGAAGGATTTAGAGGACTATGGGCCAAATACAGGCAAATAGGACTAGCCCAATATGCCAATTTGGACTGCATTGCAAGCTGGGCCGAATAGCTCTGTGACAACTGGTGAATAAGCCCAGGGTTTGCATTCCTTCAATTGATGGTTATATCACAAGAGAGCTTAAAATATGTTCTTGAGAAGAAAATAAAATCTGATAGGATGCAGGAGCTGTGGAAAATTATCAGTTTAATTAAATGGTATCAAATATTGAAATCCTGTGAAATTATAAAGTATTTTAATTAACTGAATTTAACGGATTTAATTCAAATGTAAAACTTTGAGAAGTAATTTGGGAAGAACTATTAAATAAAATGGATATACTTTATTTGATGTCCTCGTGTCATATCGTACATTCTGCAATGGGCTTGATTCGAGGTTAAGAAATCAGTGAGTATGTATATTCTACTCCAATTTTGCTAATCTACCCAAGTAGATAAAGCCCCTCATCTCTGGAATTATTCTAATATGTGTGCTTTACACTTGCTCTAAAGAGGCGGTGCATTGGTGCAGTGGGTAGTGCTGCTGCCGCCTGATAGCTACTGTGCTGCCCGGGGCTGATCTTGACTTTGGGCACTCTCTGTGCAAAGTTTACACATTGTCCCTGTGACCATGTAAATTCCCCCCCCCCCCCCCGGGTACACTTGAAAACCCTTCATCAGTTCTGAGAAAGAGAAAAAGTATTTCCGCTGTCTGGTTAGCATGCAACAAAAGCTTTTCACTGCACCTCGGTACATGTAACAATAAACGAAACTGAACTGGAAAAGCAAAAAAATGACACATGTCAGGCAACATCCCTGGAGTAGATGGATAGGTGACGTTTCGGGTTGGGACCCTCATTCAGACCTGAAGCATCACCTATCCATGTTCTCTTGGGATGCTGCCTTCCACCTCCAGTTCCTACAAGAGAAAAAGCAAGTTAGTCCAAGTAGCAGCAGCGGTAGGGTTGGGCAGACTTTAGCAACAGTTCCTTCCGAGTCTCTCCATCCATGTGCTTGTCTAAATCCCTCTTAAACGCTGCTGTTGTATCTACTTCAATCTCCGCATCTCCACCCCTGACAGCACGCCCAGGCACCCATCACTCTCTGTGTGGGGAAAAAAATGTCTCACTCTTTAACTTTTCCTCTGTCACCTTCCACAGTTCCCTCCTTGTTGATCTTTATATATTATAGTAAGAAAGGATTTTAATGTTTTCTCTCGTTAATCAATTGCAAAAATGGAGGCATACGTGTCCGATTATAATTTGGTTGGAACCCGTCCTTGAGCTCGCAAAGGGATACCTCCCTCAGCATGCGTAGGGATATGGGCACAAACCCAAAATCCTAATCATCCCACTCCGATAAGGAAGCTTGTTTTCCTTTCAGCTGCGAGTTCACTGTGTTCTGTGTGAAAGTTGTTAGTTGCATTTCATACTCCAACTTCTACCTTCATCCTGTTTCTCGTAACTATCTAGATGCCTCTCTTCACTCTCATGTCCTCTATGATCCCATATAATGTTAATATATTCATAAGTATTTAATACTACAAAGAAAGTTAATAAAGAATATGTCTACATTTTGACACTTTTTTATCATCGTCTTATCACTATAAAAATTTTCGGTTCTTGCGTTTCCTTCTCGAGGGTTCCGTCTGAGTGATGGAGTTTACATCTGGTGGCATGTATCTAATTGGGTTTTTCTTTTACTTTTACTGCCGTTGGCATTGTTAGCAGCACCAAATATGGTCTTTTCCACCTAGAAGAGAAAGAATCTTTGTTCATTGCTCGCACTTAAACCTGATCTCCTGGTTTAAATGGATGCATATTTCCTTTTGCCGGAGGGACCTGTGCCTGCTTAACTTTCTCATAGATTTTACTAACTGTTTCACACATGGCTTGAGCATATTTTTCATATTCCATATTTCATCATTCCATATCTGGGCTACCGTCTCAGGAGTCATCGGGGATCGGGTTCCTGTTGTCATAGGTCGCCCCATCAATATCTCGTGAGGTGTTAGGCCCGTGTTTCTATTTTTCTGATTTCTCAGGGCATACATCACTTCGGGCATGGCGTCTGGCCACAACAACCTATTTTGCTGGCATACTTTGGCCAAAGTAGCTTTTATTTCCCCATTTACTCTTTTTTACCATCCCTGAGCACTGTGGTTGATATGGTATGTGTAATTTTACTGGAACCCAAGAGCCTTCGACAAGTTATGAACTAATTTACTGGTGAAATGAGTGCCTCTGTCACTGTTTATTCCCATGGGTATCCCGGATCTAGGTATTATTTCTTTCATTAAAATATTGACTACCGTCCTTGCATCATCCCTCCTAGTGGGGTATGCTTCCACCCATCTGGAGAATATATCAACTATGACCAGAATGTACTTAAAACCCTTTGCTGCGGACATATGTACAAAATCAATTTGCAAATTCTCAAAAGGCATTTCGGGTTGTGATAGGTGATCAGATTTTGCAGGTGTCTTCCCTCTATTATTTTGTTGACACACCAGACATGTTCTTGCAAGTTTATCAATTATGACTGTTATACCTGGTGCATACCCTTGTTGGGACAATGCATGTGCCGTCCCCTCTTTTTCCATATGAGCCTGTCCATGGGACAAAAATTGGCTCCTGGGACAAACTACCTGACCATCAGGGTGAACCCAGACAATGGGGTCTTGATAACATCCTGCTTTGCTCAGGGAATTATTTTCCTGGGGTGATGCTCGGCTCTGGGCACCCTGTAACTGGGTTACATCAATGCTAACCAGGAGCTTTCTTTGTGCTGCAGACTTAATTTTAACCGCTTGTAATTGCGGGGTTTGCCCGAGGGCAACCTGTTTGGCTACATAATCAGCTGATCTGTTTCCCTTTGATACATCATCATCTGATATGCCCTCTAATATTTGATATTTCCATCATGGGAATAGGTTCTGACTGTCTATAAGTCAGACTCTCATAATTTTGTATATCACAAACAATAGAGGTCCCACTCTGATCCCTGCAGAACACTACTGGTTACAGACCTTCATGTTTGAATCTACCAGTCTACCAAAACACCGTGGATCTTCTGGCTCAACCTACCTTTGGAGGAATGAAATGTTCAATTTTGATGTTACACATGACACTTTAATTATTGTTACATATTATTAAACAATTGTCCTATTTCTAATTGGGAGAATTAACTTGAAGTAATTTATGGGCCTGTCCCACTTAGGCGATTTTTTTGGGCGACTATAGGCGACTGCCGCAAAATTGTCAACATGTTGAAAATTTTTCAGCGACAGTTGAGACAATTTTTGCTGTCGTAGGTTGTCGTAAGTGCTGTCATAGGGACTGGTTTTAATGCCAATAAAACTATTCCCTGGCAGTTGCCTATAGAGTCGCCTAAGTGGGACAGGCCCATTATTGATACATAACACATACAAAGAATGGCTAGGTCACAATTACTGAGGTCCACAGAGAGAATGCCTTAACAATGACCTTGTAGCGTTCGATTAATAGCTTGAAGCTCACAATTGGAAATCAGTGTATAATTCACAAATGCAAACCTTAGGAACACAAAGGTAAAACATGCAGTGAATGTCATCAACTTGTAATTGGTTAAGGATTTTAAAACAATGCTTAAGTTTACTAATTTCAGGTATTTCCCAACCATATTTTCAACAGAAGTTACATGTTTACAAGAAAACATTACAGGCCTTAATCTACCCAATATCGTCAACTACACCGCACAATTTTGAGGTGTGGACAGCAACTACTCCAACCTACTGCTATGAATGTGAGGGGCTGCTCTGGGGCATCGCAAGGCAAGGCATGAAATGTATTGAGTGTGGTGTCAAATGCCATGAAAAGTGTCAAGACCTTCTCAATGCCGACTGTTTGCAACGTAAGTATTTTTGCTGACAAAATATTCTGTATTGCATTTGAGAAAGAGAGATCTGTTTACTGGCAGGGATCTTGCAATCAGATTCTATTGACATTTGATGAAAACTTAGTTATTGCATTAAAATAAAAAAAGCTGCAGATGCTAGAAATCTGAAATAAACAGAAAATACTGGAAACACTCAGCAGGTCAGGAAGTGTCTGTGGACGGGAAACTGAATTAACATGTTAGGTCAGAGCTTTCATCAGAACTGTTCTGATGAAGATTGTGTTAGCAGAAGTAGAAGAGCTTGAGCAGACTGTGCATGGTGGCCTCCAGAAGAGACTTTGCAGGAACCTGCAGAAAAACATTCATTTCAAGATTTGAGCGACCTGACAAGGACCTAGAAATTGGTTGGATACTCTAAACAGTTGATGTGTGGCAGGCTAATCAACAGGTGGTAGGCCCAGGGTCTCAAAGGACCATTCCTTTTCATTGTGGTGCTTGCAAAATAAATTCAGTCATTCCTGGTCAGGTTTAGGGACTTCGGGGAGAACGGCTCAGGGGGGGGTTCAGGGATCTGGTCAGTGCTGATCAGAGTAGTCAGGACAAGAACTGGGGAGGAGGTCAGGATGAGAGATGAAATGGTGGTACTGGTGGTTGGAATGCTAGAAAAAGGTTTGGTAATAAAGTCACGGTAGAGGTGCGATTGGTAAAAGTTGGAAGTGGCTCCAATTGACAGGAGAGGCAACAGATCATTGCCATGAGGTGGCTTGAATTAGTGCAAACTCTAAAATCCTCTTCGATCCAAACAACCATGTTTCAATGCAACCATACGGCCACAACACAGGATTGTTTCCATGTCCACCCTGTTTCTCAAACCCATCAACATTGAATTCACATTTGCTCCTTGTCAGGTTCTTGCCCCTATTCCTTTATGACATCTTGTCAGTCTCTCCATCCATTTGATTTAAAATAATGCTCAGATATCGAGTGCATCGACAGAAGAACATTTTGATGACTATGAAAGGTTTAGAAAATAGTTGGAAAAATGCTTATGGATCATAAATTTGCTTGGAGAAAATTCTGAGGTTGTTTTTGTGGTGTTTTTTATCACATTTATTTGAGATGCTATTTTCAAAATATGAGAAAATCTAAACTGAGATTGGCATCTTGACTGGACCTAATCTTATCATTTACAAAGATGTCAGGAATCAATCTTGTGCAGTAAATGCTTAGTATATATTCAACAATCCCAGCAGCTAAAAAGATCTTGGTCTACACTCAGGCGTAACACTTTCCTTGTGCTAGCGTTTATAACTTCCCCCCAAAAAAAGTATTCAGCAGAGGGTATTTGTTTTTCTCTCAGTGTACAATCTCGGTGCATCCAGTTCAGATGCAGAGGAAATAAACTGATTGAACAGTTTGTGCCACCTGTGCATATCTTCATATCCTTTCGATGTTGTTTGTTTCACCTTCACAAATCTCGCTCATTTAAAATTCTAAATAACTACTCGCTTTGATATTTACAATTTCAGGAGCAGCCGAGAAAAGCTCAAAGCATGGTGCAGAGGATAAAACGCAAAACATCATTGCAGCCATGAAGGAAAGAATGAAAGTCAGAGAGCAAAACAAGCCTGAGATTTTTGAGTTGATCCAAGCACAATTTGAAGTGTCCAAAGAAGACTATGCACGGCACTTGAAGGCAGCAAAACAGAGTGTGTTGGAGGGGACGTCCAAGTGGTCAGCAAAGATCAAAATAACAGGTCAGGCCTCCCTGAGCACGTGTTTCCTAACAATTCAAATGCAATATCTGGGGTAAAGACTTCATTAAAAAAAAAAAAAAAATCAGATTCACTTTGGTTCACTATTAATTTTTATTATAGAAAATGATAAGCAACTGCCAAGGTGTTACTGCCATGACAATGACCATACACAGTATTGACCTGACACAGTATTGACCATGCACAGCAACGACCATGCACAGTATCGAACAGCAATGGCACCGACCAGCCGCGATGCTGACCAGACCTGGCACCATCTGGCACATTCCACAGATGATCACATCACCACGTTGCCTACCTTCTCAGAATGCGGGTCACTGTTTTATTAAATTATATTATAACAATGCCGGTCACTGGTTGTTTGCGCACTTTGAAAGCTTTCTACAACATTGTTAAAGTGAAATGGATGAATATGTAAATTCAATATATTGTTGACATTTATAGTCGCATTGGTGGAAAAAAAGTAGACTTTTGGGTTCAAACTCCTATCAGATTGAATTATTGCTCATTTTTTATCAGTTATCCAGAATATTTGCAGGTATTTTTGTACTTGACGTGTTAAATAAAACACTCCATTGATAATTAAATAACAGCTTTGTAGCAATACTTTCACTAGCAGGACTGCAGCAGTTGCGTAGCTGGTAAAGCTGCTGCCCCATAGCATCAGAGACTCAGGTTCAATCCTGATGTCAGATGCTGCCAGAGTTTGTATATTCTACATTGTGACTGCATGGGTTTCGTTCCTGGTTTATCCTTCAGCATTCTGGGACCTCATTGATCAAGGACAAAGGACAAAGATCACTGTCTAGGCCATATCCATCTCCTTCCTTGGCTCTTTCGATAACCCAGACTAAGATCCCACCTGGCCTTGGGAACTTAACCATCTTAATGTTCTTTAAAAGACTCAACACTTCCTCCTTCTTGATATCAACATGCCTGAGAATATCAGCATATCTCTCCTTAATCTCATTATCCTTCCCCCTGATGAAGACAGATGCAATGTACTTCATATAGAATCTCTCCCACTCCTCTCGCTCCAGGCATAAATAATCTCCTTTGGCCTTGAGTGGTCCCACATACCCCCTAACTAGTCTCTTGTTTTTAACGTTTAAAATGCCTTCCCATTTGCCTTACTCGTCAAAAACATTTCATTGCCACCTTTTCCCCTCTGATTCCCTATTTCCTTTGTGTTCCTCAAGAGCCCTGATGATATCAGCTCCCTGAATCTTTTTCTTCTTCCTTTTACTTTTTGACAGCACTCTCATCACCCAAGGTTCCTGAACCTTGCCATCCTTGTCTTTCTTCTTCACAGGACCATGTTGGTCCTGAGTTCTGACTTTAAGTGACTCCGTCAGATGTGGACATATCCAATAACAGCCGCTCCCAATCTGCTCACCCTGCTCCTGGACTAATCGTAAAATTCAGCATCTTTTACGTTTAACCTCAGTGCTTCCTATTGATAGTATTTCCATGAAGGATCTGACATACAATCCATGAGTATTTTGCTTTATCCATTTATAACTGGTTTCTCTTCAGCCTGACCTATTCTCTCTATATCCATTTTATTGACCTTTCCATACAATCAATTCAGCAAATTCATTCCAGGAGATGTTGTTTAGGCTGAGTAATCGGCTTGCCTATTATTTCCATCTTTTTACCTGGCCAAGAAATGAGTTAACTCCAAGGGCATTGAGAAGGGAAATCAGCAGGAAAATAAACTTCCCAGCAAAAAAGAAAAGATCATGCCTGCTGTTGGATAAATGCTTGGTGCATTTTCAAAGATCCCATCCAACCTGTGATTGATGATGCTGGTGGAAAACAAAAGTTATGGCTTACCAACCTATACCATAATTCTGGAACTCTAAATACTGTAGATAGAACAAAGTGTCAGGAATTGAATGCTATGTATAGGCACCATTATATTCCATGTTGATCTTCTCTGATCAAGGAAGGAAGTCGACCCCATTGCAGTAAGCTTTTCTCTAATTCATTTTTGAATGGGAGTGCTGGACCAAGGAACATATCCTACCATTCATATAAACTTTGTGCTGGTAATGGCGAGCAGTATAAAAGATGCTCATGTACAATTAGTCATATTTATGTTTTACGTAGCTGATTGAAGATATTCATTAAATATTCCAAACTTTCTTTGTGCAACAGTGCTCTGTGCTCAGGGTTTACAAGCAAAAGATAAGACTGGCTCGAGTGACCCTTACGTCACAGTGCAAGTGGGTAAAACCAAAAGGAGGACCAAAACCATTTTTGGGAATCTCAACCCCAGCTGGGATGAAACATTTCATTTGTAAGTACTGGATTATAAATTGGTGTTTGCTGTGCATTATCACATTTTAATGGGTTAACCTCACAGTCTGCTTCTGCGCAGGATTTTCTGAATACTGTATACAACATATTTGATAAATTTGATATACATATTTTTATAATCATCTAATTTTTTTTACGAGTTACGAGTTAAAAAGTAAGATCTGACTAAAGTGAAAGCAGTATTCACTGTCATGTTATTAAAACAATAATTTTCAAACATTTTCTACATGATTAAAAAAAAAATCAAAATGAAAGTAAGGGTATTGATGTAAACAAATTGCAAAACTGCATGTTTTTACTGGGCAAGAATTTGGTCCTTCGCCTGAATTATGCACATAAACAATTGCTCACTGGAGCTCCAGAACTGCCGCTGAGTCCGAAACAATTCTTGTTTCTAAACTGTGAAGTGTGTGTGATATATATATATATATATATATATATATATATATATATATATATATATACATATAAATAAATGGTGAGCTACCTTCATCGCACAGAGGTTCCACAGTGCTGGTACAATCGGCGTTTCAAGGATTTGACTCAAAAACAGCGACAGACCTAGCTTTTATTCTGAATGTGGGTGCTTTCTGCACGTTCTCCCTGTGACCGCTTGAGTTTTCTCCGGGTTTCCTCCCACATTCCAAACACATGCAGGTTTTGTGATAAATTGGCTCCTGTAAATTGCCCTCATGTGTAGGATGTGAAACCGGGATAACATCGAACTAGTGAATGGGTGATAGCTGGTCGGCACGGACTCTGTGGGCCGAAGTGCCTGTTTCCACGCTGCATGTCTAAACTAAAACTATAGGGGAACATAATGTATTTCCAAGCTAGTATATTTCGTCAACTGGGGTTGGTGGCATTCCCATTCACTTGTTGCCCTTACCTTTCTTGATGATAGAGACATCAGGTTTGAGATGTGCTTGAAGATACCTGGAGCTATTTGAGTACACTTTGTAATTAGTGCACTCTCCAGCAACAGTGTGCATCAGTGGCGGAGGGACTGCATGCTTGAGGTGGTGGATGGAGTGCCAGTCAAGCAGGCTGCCCACATTTGTTTCTTTCTAGAGTGCAACCTTCTATGCGGCTGCATATAATGCACTGTGGGCTTTCCAATGTGTGGCCAGAGGCCAGTGAGGATGTCCTTGAAACTGCAGGCAAACTGGGATTAGTAGCAAGGGTAAATCTGAGCAGAGAAGGGTTAGCAGACAATTGCAGTCGTTTTACAGATGCAGGGGGAGCGGTATTGCACTTTTCAAACCTGTAAATATGTTCCTGCCTTCACACAAAAATTAAACACTTAATTGGGCACCAGTGTTCCTTATAAACATTGTCACCTTGGCCAAATGGAAAGAATGTCCATACATGTTGCAACCATTTGTATTGAGAAATTGCATAAAAATTCTGTGATTGAAACTGCAAGCATCATTTAGGTTATTTATTGCCTGTCCTTTGATGCCAGTGGAACAAGTAAGGTGGAGCTGTCATGTTTCAGTAGCAGATTAACAGTATCATGGCCATTTGTGCTTTTGGAGTAGTCGATGCTCTCAATTCTCCCGTTATTCTGTCCATGGCAGCTGCCTGGTACCAGACAGGTTGGCTGTCTGTGGTCTGGTGCCATAACATTCAGCTGTCTTTCTTGCCTTTCTCCCGGACCACATTTGAGGTTTATGACTCAATATCCTCTCCATCTAATGTCCAGCTTCATTGCTTCATCCATCTGCAGCTCTGCTGCTCAGACCTTCTGTGGTTTGTAATTTGAGAATTCTCGTGCAATCTTGGCCAACCTCCTTAAACATGACCAACCAACATGAGGGGGAGAATTTAAAGGAGACAAGGAGGTTACGTTTTTTACACTAAAAATGGCATGCTCTGCCAAGGGTAATGGTGGAAGCAGATTATGATAGTGGTGTTTAAGAAGCCTATAGATAATCACGGGCATATGCAGTTAATGAAGGACACAAATCATGTGCAGTCAGAAGGGATTAGTTTACCTTGGCATCAAGTATGGCATAGATATCGTAGGCCAAAGGGCCTGACCCTGCGCTGTGCTGTTCTATGTTCTATAACCAACAACCACAAGACTGTCTCACTTCTCTTTTGAAGGACTCCTTAAAATACACATCATCTCCATATGGAAAAGTGTCACCTTTTCTTTGCTGAGGTTCCTTGAAGTTCTTGCCACTTCAGAGGCACTATATGATTATCAGGTCAATCAAAAGCAGAAAATACTGGAAACACCTGGCAGGTTGGCAGCATCTGTGGAAGGAGAAAAGGTTAAGTTCATAAGTCATAGGAGCAGAATTAGTCCATTTGGCCCATCAAGTCTACTCCACCATTCTATCATGGTTGATCTATCACTCCCTATCAATCTCATTCTCCCGCCTTCTCCCCATAACCTCTGCCATCCTTACTAATCAAGAATCTGTCAGTCTCGGCCTTAAAAATATGCATTGACTTGGCCTCCACAGCCATCTGTGGCAATGAATTCTACAGATTCACCACCCTCTGACTAAAGGAATTCCTCCTCATCTTTCTAAAGGTACATCCTTTTATTCTGAGGCTATGGGCACTGGTCCTAGACTCTGTCACTTGTGGAAACATCCTTTCCACATTCACTCTATCCAGGCCTTTCACTGTTCGTTAACGCACGGATCTCTTCATCCGAAATATCAGCTTGTATATTCATATTGAGCCTGCTTTTCCTTTGTCTGGAAACAGTTGTGCATTGCATTGTTATATTTGGCATTTGATTCTTTTTTTCAACTTTTTGTTTAGTACACCTTCAAAGCGTCTTTTGTTCTTGGAAGAATGGATACCTTCCTCTGTTTCTCTGACCAAGTATATATTCACTGTAGATTTATCAAACTGCTCTCTGAACTGAATTGAGTTAAATCCTCAGCTTTTATGTTTTTTTTATATCTGTGCCAAAATCTTTTACTGAGCAACAAGCTCTGATGACTAAATCTGCCCATTTTCTTGTCTCAGCATGGAAACTCTTATTTTCTATCTGGAAAATTACAGCAATTCCATTTTTAAGCCACATGAATATCAACATGTCTAAAGAATCCAATCGCTTTACATCAAGATTAGAAATAAAATGTGATGCTTGATTATCATTAGGTCTAAGATGTTACTGCATCATTTGCTATGGAGCTGGTCACTATTAGTTTGAAAATTACTTCAGACACTTAAGCAGAGAAATCAAAAGCATTCTTTATAACTTTCTCCTTTATTTATTATCTTGGTCTTTCTAGCTAATCTATATTCAAACCTTAGAAGTGTCATAATTCCCCAATTCAAAGTAAAATTGGCTCTAATCTTGTCCTATCTTGCTTGATTCACATACTTATAATGTAAGGTACAATAAAATGGGGTTTCTTTATTATATTCTGCCATAAATTCGATAATGTCTGTGGTGTGATTGATAGCAATGACAACAATCGTTGGAATCAGTATATTTGAAGCTTTTCACATTTGAGATTATCGATGTAGGTCAGTTGAAGATGTTAGTCTGGGATGTGCATATGTTTGTGCATTCGTGGAATCAGTGATTGTAATTCCTCACCTAGATCTCTGTTTAGCTGCTGTTCCATGTGTAATCATAAAACAGCTTAAGCACAGCACAGCTAAGTGCAGCTGAAAAACATTGTAACATCACTTTCACCAGATATAAAAATCATATGATTTCTTAAGTCAACTACAGACCACAACATAGGTCATTTATGTACAAAGGATGAATATCAGAACCCTTTCCTCTTTCTAGAACCCAATTTTCCCTAAAATCAATTCACAGAAGCCAGCAAAGAAAGAATAAGTTGCTTCAAAGTTCCACGGAGAATAGTGAATTTGTGTTCAATATATTCTTCGGTCTGTTTCCGGTGCCGAGTGTTTATTTTCTGTTGATTAGTACTGCCACAAATGCAGTGTAGTCATGCTGTAGTTCCAAGTGTGCTTCCAGAGTTTGATTCTGTTGACCTCAGCGCGTTCAGACATCAGCAAGAGAAGTGATGGAGCTGGATGGAGCAGAAATGCTGCAGGTCCGAGTAACTGCCATTTGGACTGGCATCCCCAGGGTCATTATTCGAGAGGGTGAGCTCTCTCAGGTGTTGTCGGTGACATCGCAGGCAGGGCCGGCCTTAAGCAGATTGGACCAATTGCTCCCAATTGGGCCCCGCGCCTAAGGGGGCCCCGCGCCAGAGTAATCTACTCTCAGCTCAGGTAGATCTACCCCAGGTAGAGGGGGGAGAGAGGGATGGAGAGAGAGTAGAGACGGTCCAGGGGCAGCGCTCCCGCCCCTCCAGTCGCCGTGCTTCACGCACACAGCCCCGGCTCCCCCCCCTCTCTCTCCCCGGGAAGACGCGGTAAACAATACAGGGAGGGCCGGGCCGGGGGTTGGAGCAACGTATACAAACCTTGGCCTCAGCTCACACCCGTCCGCCCGGACCCCGGCATCCGCTCCCGCCCCCGGCCCTCTCCCTCCCTTCTCTCCTCCCCTTCTATCCCTCCCTTCCCTTCTTCCCTCCCTCCCTTCTCTCCTTCCATCCCTCCTTCCTCTCTCTCTTTTCCCTTCGCTCCTTCCCTCCCTTCTTTCTCTCCATCCTCTCTCTCTTTTCCCTTCTCTCCTTCCATCCCTCCTTCCTCTCTCTCTTTTCCCTTCGCTCCTTCCCTCCCTCCCTTCTTACTCTCCTTCCCCCTCCTTCCCCCTCCCTTCTTTCTCTACTTCCCTCACTCCCTTCTCTCCATCCTCCCTTCTCTCCCTCCCTCCCTTCTCTCCCTCCCTCCCTTCTCTCCCTCCCTCCCTTCTCTCCTTCCCTCCCACACACATCACGCACAGACAACTAACACACACACACACAACTAAGTTAGGATGGGGTAGAAGCCCAAAGGGTAGGATGGGGCTGAAGCCCAAAATTTAATGCCTGGATTGGTTTTTCACCAATAGTTATTGGTTTTCCAGGATCTAGTTAATTTTTTTTTCTTTTTTCATTTCACAATCACTAAAACAACTGGTATTGTCACTGTGTACTTTTCAGAGGTGATCTACACATTTTGTTTGTTACTTGTAGGCTTACATGTATGCAATTTTATATAAAAATGTAGCTTAGATCTGTTTGGTCCATTAACTCGCAGGCACTTTTTAAGCGCACATTTTGATTACTTTCCATTCTACCATCGAGACATAAAGTCTATAATAGACTTTATTTGTATTTCTATGATTCTACAGACCTTGGCTGGGAACCTGGGGCTCACCAAAATTGTTCCCAATTGGGCCCCGCACCTCCTAAGGCCGGCCCTGATTGCAGGAACTTTAAAATGGGACCTGAGAATCATGAGCCTTCCCATTTGGGAGAAGGCTCTGTGTGTGACGATGGGTGCGTCCTAATATGGGCCAGTTCTTGGCTATTAAGCTTCAAGCGGAGGCTCTCAAGGGGGAGATATTGAGTTATTTAATACAATTCATGAAACATGGAAAAGTAAGTCGTACAAGTAGGACAAGTAGATCTGTGGTTGGATTAATTTAAGGCAGCATCAGAACATTAATGTCTAGAAACTCTGCACCAAACAGCATCGTTCAACATGCTGACTATTCCATTGGAAGTAGAGTCCAACACTGTGATGCTAATTTATTGTCTTTAGCGCAACCATGTGAAGATTACATTTTAAGCTGATTCCAGGCAGAGCAGTGGAGGTTTGAAGAAAATGTTTCATGTAAAAAACATACAATGTCCAATGAATTTTTATGGTCTTTCTGGGCAGGTTGGCCAATTTAGTCTGAATATGTTTCCTGGTTTTGATAGAAGATTTCCCTTTTGGAGAGTGTTCCAATTATACACAGATCAAAGTCCAATTGAGATTTGACATTGTTGATAATAACAGGTTAGCCAACTAAAAATACACAGCCAAGGCTGGAAGTAGCAGCCAGTGAACTTATCACTGAAATCTTCTGTCAGCCATCCAGATACATTCCCGAGTGTTTTAATTGGTTGTGCTGTGCAAGTGTACATCTCTGGAGAGAGGAGAGAACAA
Source organism: Malacoraja senta (assembly GCA_038087875.1). NCBI lineage: Eukaryota > Metazoa > Chordata > Chondrichthyes > Rajiformes > Rajidae > Malacoraja > Malacoraja senta. Next base: position 14,279,389 of record CM075989.1, read on the forward strand.
AGCACCATCAATCCTGGCCTGGCAAAACTAAATACCTTACTGAATTTATTCAAGATATGAACGATTTCTTATTTAGTATTCAGAAAAAAAATCATGCTTTTTCATCTTTGGCAAAGCACGAAAAGATACTGATCCACAGTTTGCTATTTACCATTCTGAAATGTCACTTTACTGAGTTTATAACAAAGGTTAATCTGAGAGGTTTATTTTATTTTATATATGATTCCCAAAGAGTGCCTTGGTACTTGGTAAAATTGGTAAAATGTTATTAAAATTGATGAAATTAATGTAAGTGAAACGGCAAGTGCAAGGGCTTGGAAATGTTTAAGTGTACATATGTGCAATACATTGGGACTTGCTCACACCACTGGGGTAAAATTCCAACTCACAAGATCCAAGCTATCATGAGATTTAGCAAATTCAGCATGCTCAAAGGCTAGCCTTGCAGGATAAGTTGAAGATAAGTGATAAATTTCAGGAGTGGTCAGTGAATGGTTTAAGTGACATTTGGAAGAGTGGAAAATATCCAAGGCAACAGCGGGGTTGTGTTTAGCTCAGGGGGATGGTCAAGGGCTTGTGCTGGGGTCTGAGGGAGATTTGTTGTGCTGGGTATATACAGTGCCCTCCATAATGTTTGGGACAAAGTCCCATCATTTATTTATTTGCCTCTGTGCTCCACAATTTGAGATTTGTAATAGAAAAAATCACGTGAGGTTAAAGTGCACATGTCAGATTTTAATAAAGGCCATTTTTATACATTTTGGTTTCACCATGTAGAAATTACAGCAGTGTTTATACATAGTCCCCCCATTTCAGGGCACCATAATGTTTGGGACACAGCAATGTAATGTAAATAAAAGTAGTCATGTTTAGTATATTGTTGCATATCCTTTGCATGCAATGACCGCTTGAAGTCTGAGATTAGATACATAGATACATAGAAAATAGGTGCAGGAGTAGGCCATTCGGCCCTTCGAGCCTGCACCGCCATTCAATATGATCATGGCTGATCATCCAACTCAGTATCCCATACCTGCCTTCTCTCCATACCCCCTGATCCCTTTAGCCACAAGGGCCACATCTAACTCCCTCTTAAATATAGCCAATGAACTGGCCTCAACTACCCTCTGTGGCAGAGAGTTCCAGAGATTCACCACTCTCTGTGTGAAAAAGTTTTTCCTCATCTCGGTCTTAAAGGTTTTCCCCCTTATCCTTAAGCTGTGACCCCTTGTCCTGGACTTCCCCAACATCGGGAACAATCTTCCTGCATCTAGCCTGTCCAACCCCATAATAATTTTGTACGTTTCTATAAGATCCCCTCTCAATCTCCTAAATTCTAGCGAGTATAAGCCAAGTCTATCCAGTCTTTCTTCATATGAAAGTCCTGACATCCCAGGAATCAGTCTGGTGAACCTTCTCTGCACTCCCTCTATGGCTATAATGTCCTTCCTCAGATTTGGAGACCAAAACTGTACGCAATACTCCAGGTGTGGTCTCACCAAGACCCTGTACAACTGCAGTAGAACCTCCCTGCTCCTATACTCAAATCCTCTTGCTATGAAGGCCAACATACCATTCGCTTTCTTCACTGCCTGCTGCACCTGCATGCCTACTTTCAATGACTGGTGTACCATGACATCCAGGTCTCGCTGCATCTCCCCATTTCCTAATCGGCCACCATTTAGATAATAGTCTGCCTTCCCGTTTTTGCCACCAAAGTGGATAACCTCACATTTATCCACATTATACTGCATCTGCCAAACATTTGCCCACTCACCTAGCCTATCCAAGTCACCTTGCAGTCTCCTAGCATCCTCCTCACAGCTAACACTGCCCCCCAGCTTAGTGTCATCCGCAAACTTGGAGATGTTGCTTTCAATTCCCTCGTCCAGATCATTAATATAAATTGTAGATAGCTGGGGTCCCAGCACTGAGCCTTGCGGTACCCCACTAGTCACTGCCTGCCATTGTGAAAAGGACCCGTTTACTCCTACTCTTTGCTTCCTGTTTGCCAGCCAGTTCTCTATCCACATCAATACTGAACCCCCAATACCGTGTGATTTAAGTTTGTATCCTAATCTCTTGTGTGGTACCTTGTCGAAAGCCTTCTGAAAGTCCAGATACAACACATCCACTGGTTCTCCCCTATCCACTCTACTAGTTACATCCTCGAAAAATTCTATAAGATTCGTCAGACACGATTTACCTTTCGTAAATCCATGCTGACTTTGTCCAATGATTTCACCACTTTCCAAATGTGCTGCTATCCCATCTTTAATAAGTGACTCTAGCAGTTTCCCCACTACCGATGTTAGACTAACTGGTCTGTAATTCCCCGTTTTCTCTCTCCCTCCCTTCTTAAAAAGTGGGGTTACGTTTGCTACCCTCCAATCCTCAGGAACTACTCCAGAATCTAAAGAGTTTTGAAAAATTATCACTAATGCATCCACTATTTCTGGAGCTACTTCCTTAAGTACTCTGGGATGCAGCCTATCTGGCCCTGGTGATTTATCGGCCTTTAATCCATTCAATTTACCCAACACCACTTCCCGACTAACCTGGATTTCACTCAGTTCCTCCATCTCCTTTGACCTGCGGCCCCCTGCTATTTCCGGCAGATTATTTATGTCTTCCTTAGTGAAGACGGAACCAAAGTAGTTATTCAATTGGTCCGCCATATCCTTGGACATCACCAGTTGCTGGGTGTATTGATGGTTGGTCCACATGATGTGTTCCCAGAGTTTGACTCTATCACCTGCATTTCCTCAGGCAGCTCTGCCTTTACTTCTTTAGCATAGTCTTTGTGTTGTGAAGGCCCACTTTTGCACGTGGTGGGTTTTTATTCTTGAGTTCCATAACTACATGCCATTTATCTGCTTATTTCCTGCCACATGCCGCTTGTTGGATTTAGATCTTCAGGACTTGATTTGCTGGAAATTTCAGATCTTTCTCGTACCTGTCTTTTTTTTTCTTTCACTCTCTCTTGTTTTTCTTTCTCTCTCTTTTTCTCCTGTCTGTCTGTCTGTCTGTCTGTCTGACTGTCTGTCTGTCTGTCTGTCTGTCTGGACGGTCGAGTCCGTCTCCCCCACCAATCCCACTCTCCTGTCTCGTTTGCAAAGCTGTTTTGAAATTATTTGTAAAATTAAGTTATTTAGGGACATGTGTGAAATTTGGAACAGGCTGAGTGCTTGCAACTTGCTGGTTTTTTTGGTGTGAAATTCTGGAATTAGAGGCAATTTGAAACAAAAATGCTCAAGAAAAAAGACAGGCCGTGGCGGTGATGCACCAGAAACTGATCCTCTTCTCAGTTCAAAGGCTGTTTGAGAGACAGAAATTTATTGAAATTAGTATTTGCAGATTAGCACATTTAAAAAAGAAATTAGAAGCGGTACATTTCCTCGCATAATGTACTTGAATTAATGGTGAAATTATTTGCGAACATTCTTGTGCTTCATATTTTATGCTTATATTGTAAAATATAGATTTTTCTCATTTTTGAGCTTTGAAAGATGTTTTTAGGAAGATATTTATTCAGGAAGGGAATGGGCAGAGAAGTGGATGAGGAAAGTGTATCATTTTATTTAATCATGGAGCAGGCTTGAGGGGCTGAATGGCCTGCTTCTGTTCCTAATTCTTTACGACTTAAGATTTAGTGCAGTCTTAACAAGTACCTTACATTCTTAGCCATAACTTGGGGATTAGCTCAGTTAAATATTGCTGACCATTTAAAAAGCATGGTGTAGCCTTTAATGGTGCCATTCTGCACGTTTGTGCAGTGACTGATATTTTGAGTGTCTAATGCCTGCTGCAGTACGTGCGTCAGATGTAAACCTTCCTCAGTCCGAGGAAGGTTTAGCGATTTGGCACACTGGATTACAATTGAAATGAGATGGAAGAGAATTAAAACTGAGGTAGTGAGCAAGGATTTATTTTATATGATTTTTGGGACCTCCCGGCAACTACATAAGCCTCTGCCACCAATCGGTTAGATCATGACTGATCAGTTCAGCTCACTTTCCCAACTTTCCCAGACCAGCAGAGGAGGACAAAGGGCTTAATTAGGAAAGGAAAAATAGATTATGAAAGAAAACTGGCAGGGAACATAACAAACTGACTGCAAAAGTTTTTATAGATATGTGAAAAGAAAGAGATTAGTTAAAACAAATGTAGGTCCCTTGCAGTCAGAAACAGGTGAGTTGATCATGGGGAACAAGGATATGGCGGACCAATTGAATAACTACTTTGGTTCCGTCTTCACTAAGGAAGACATAAATAATCTGCCGGAAATAGCAGGGGACCGCGGGTCAAAGGAGTTGGAGGAATTGAGTGAAATCCAGGTTAGTCGGGAAGTGGTGTTGGGTAAATTGAATGGATTAAAGGCCGATAAATCCCCAGAGCCAGGTAGGCTGCATCCCAGAGTACTTAAGGAAGTAGCTCCAGAAATAGTGGATGCATTAGTAATAATCTTTCAAAACTCTTTAGATTCTGGAGTAGTTCCTGAGGATTGGCGGGTAGCAAACGTAACCCCACTTTTTAAGAAGGGAGGGAGAGAGAAAACGGGGAATTACAGACCAGTTAGTCTAACATCGTTAGTGGGGAAACTGCTAGAGTCAGTTATTAAAGATGGGATAGCAGCACATTTGGAAAGTGGTGAAATCATTGGACAAAGTCAGCATGGATTTACGAAAGGTAAATCATGTCTGACGAATCTTATAGAATTTTTCGAGGATGTAACTAGTAGCGTGGATAGGGGAGAACCAGTGGATGTGGTGTATCTGGACTTCCAGAAGGCTTTCGACAAGGTCCCACATAAGAGATTCGTATACAAACTTAAAGCACATGGCATTGGGGGTTCAGTATTGATGTGGATAGAGAACTGGCTGGCAAACAGGAAGCAAAGAGTAGGAGTAACCGGGTCCTTTTCACAATGGCAGGCAGTGACTGGTGGGGTACCGCAAGGCTCAGTGCTGGGACTCCAGCTATTTACAATATATATTAATGATCTGGATGAGGGAATTGAAGGCAATATCTCCAAGTTTGCAGATGACACTAAGCTGGGGGGCAGTGTTAGCTGTGAGGAGGATGCTAGGAGACTGCAAGGTGACTTGGATTGGCTGGGTGAGTGGGCAAATGTTTGGCAGATGCAGTATAATGTGGATAAATGTGAGGTTATCCATTTTGGTGGCAAAAACAGGAAAGCAGACTATTATCTAAATGGTGGCCGACTAGGGAAAGGGGAGATGCAGCGAGACCTGGGTGTCATGGTACACCAGTTATTGAAAGTAGGCATGCAGGTGCAGCAGGCAGTGAAGAAAGCGAATGGTATGTTAGCTTTCATAGCAAAAGGATTTGAGTATAGGAGCAGGGAGGTTCTACTGCAGTTGTACAGGGTCTTGGTGAGACCACACCTGGAGTATTGCGTACAGTTTTGGTCTCCAAATCTGAGGAAGGACATTATTGCCATAGAGGGAGTGCAGAGAAGGTTCACCAGACTGATTCCTGGGATGTCAGGACTGTCTTACGAAGAAAGACTGGATAGACTTGGTTTATACTCTCTAGAATTTAGGAGATTGAGAGGGGATCTTATAGAAACTTACAAAATTCTTAAGGGGTTGGACAGGCTAGATGCAGGAAGATTGCTCCCGATGTTGGGGAAGTCCAGGACAAGGGGTCACAGCTTAAGGATAAGGGGGAAATCCTTTAAAACCGAGATGAGAAGAACTTTTTTCACACAGAGCCGTGAATCTCTGGAACTCTCTGCCACAGAGGGTAGTCGAGGCCAGTTCATTGGCTATATTTAAGAGGGAGTTAGATGTGGCCCTTGTGGCTAAAGGGATCAGAGGGTATGGAGAGAAGGCAGGTACGGGATACTGAGTTGGATGATCAGCCATGATCATATTGAATGGCGGTGCAGGCTCGAAGGGCCGAATGGCCTACTCCTGCACCTAATTTCTATGTTTCTATATGTTTTGATCCAGAAACCTGGCTTGTCTCATTAAAATGGCTTTTCACTAGCTTCCTCATCAGATCCCCCTCTATAATTTTAAACACTTTCATCAATTCACAACCCCCCACTGCCCCCTTTTCTCGAAGCTCTTCAAGTCTGTTTTTGGGGGAAACGTTAACTTTTCTATGTGGGGGAGGGGGGTAGGGTAAGGGGGAAACTCTTTCCCAGTCGCTTCCTGGTGGGGACGCAACTATTTCTCCAAGTCGCGTCCTCGCCCCCCTCCTCGCGGCCTACCACCTGGATTGGAGCGGCCTTTCCTGCCGGGGGCCGGGAACCGGACCAGAGCTGCAACAGCGGCGGCGCAGCGCTGAATTCACCGCGGAGCGGGCGATGCCGACCTGGATCGCCATTTGGAGCTCCGGAGCGTTGGGCTGCTGCTCCAACATCGTGGAGCTGTGGTTTGAGAGAGTTTCCAGCGCGGCCGGTGCTGAACAACATCGTGGAGTCCTGGGGCCCTTTACCGAGGGCCGCCAGCATTGAATCTCCGCCCAGCATGGCCTGCGGACTTTGGGAGCCGCGGACTCCGGTAGGAGGTGGCCGACTCTGATGTCCAGGCCGCTGAGGTCCCCCAGCCCCGACGTCGGACTTACATCACCCCGGCGAGCGGGCCTGAACATCGGGCCGCCCGTAGCGGCGACTGCGGTGGGCTCGGGGAGGCCCCGAACACGGGTGAACATTGGGGAACATTAGAGGAAGATGACTGACTTTGGTGCCTTCCCTCACAGTGACTAACTTTGATTCTGCTGTGTAGGGATGTTTTATGTTGAACTCTATCGTGTGTTGTGTTCTTTATTTTTATTGTATGGCTGTATGGTGACCACACATTTCACTGTGCCAACTGGCACATGTGACAAATAAATGTATCTTGAATCTTGAATCTTGAGCTCTTGAAATATGACCTAAGTTTATGCACCTTATCATTATTTAACTCGTATCCTCCAAAAACCAATATATTCTCGTCCAGAGTCAGTCACCATATTCCATATGGGATCTGATCAATGCCTCATGCAAAAGAAACATCTCCTCACTTTTGAATTCAACTCCCTTGAGATAAGCCCATCAGCCCATCAATTATTTGCAGCCATCATTTGATGCGAATGACTGGATGAGCTGGTCCTGCCTCCAACTGTTCCTCTGCCCATTAAATCTCCAACACTAATTTGCCTGTTGCACGTCCACTTTGCCTTTTAAATTAATTTCACTTAGTGTTTTTAGTGCATTTAGTGTTTCTGGCCAAGGATGGTTTTCCAGGCAAGCCATTTCTCGGGAAAATGAGAATCTACAAAACCCATAAGGCCAAACAAAATGTAATTATCACTGCTATCAGTTAAAATGTCACTTAGTCATCATTGCATTTGTCCTAAATTTTCCGTGACCTTTAGTGGAATGGTGGTTGGTAAATATCCTCATTACACATGGCTCCAACCTCCACTGTTGATGATCTCCAAGCACGTATCTCTGGCGGCTTCTTTAACTCCGATTTGAAAGACCCGAAACACCCAATGACCCCAGGTTACGTCACTGATGATGTGTTCAGGAGCATCTAGAGATGTATTTGTATCAATCCGGACTCTGGCCCATTATTATCTTCCTATCAATGTTAATGGCATTATCACAGAAACATGCCCTTGTACATGATTGAAAAAGGCAACTGGTCCCATTCCTTGGATCTTTTCATGAATATTTTTATAAATATGTTATAAACTTGTTCATTCTTTCCTATTAAAATATATATATAGCTTCCTGCCTTAAAAATAAAATGTGTTAATTTATATTAAGTGTTTTTCAGTAGGTCCCATTATAGTACGTGTTTATCTTTATCATGGTGATAGTACGAGTCCACAATTTTCATATAATCTCAGCGTCAGTCTAAATTACTTTAACAAATTTGCATTGTTGAATTGGCAAATTTGCATTGAATCATTTTTGGAAAAATGTTGTTGCTGTTGGTTTCAGGGGCACTATCCAAAGATTACAATGCCTGTTTTGTGTAGTTTATATATGCAAAGTCTGCATTTCATTTTGTGAACTGAATTATATAAGACAGATAATGAATATACCCTACTTCAAATTCAAAATACAGCCAATGCTGGAAATCTAAAATAAGAACTGAAAATGTTGGAAATGATTAGTAGATCAGGCATCATCTATGGAGAGAAAAGTAAAATGGAGAAACAAAGATATTAACTCTCTGTACAGACATCAGAAGAAAAATAAGCGAGCTCATTTAGAAAGCTAATCAAATCATCCAAAGTGTTCAATAATACTCTTGTGCAATGATTTCATCATTTTTTCATTTGAAAAGATTGATAATGATTTTAAAATTGTAGGGAAACCAATAGTGATTTTATTGAGCCTCAATATTCAATAACCTACTTGAAAAAGATTACATTTAGTATCAACTGAAAATGTTTTTGCCATAGTCGATAAACCTTGTTTCTCAGCGTTGCATATGAATGTTTAATAGAGGCAATACCATTTTCCAGAGAGTTATGAAAGTGACTATAATAGAATAAAAGTGAAAGTGGCCTCTATAGCTGCATGTTGGAATAATATCAATAAACTTCTTGGTAAACCAAGTAAACAAGTTGAACTACTTTAATTAGCTTGGGATTTGCTACAACTACTTCTAATTATAAGTAGAATAAAATTTTAAGTGCAACTTTCTTCATGGACTTAACACCATACTCAATCTTGAGTTGCAAGCTGACTATTAGTCTTCCTTTTTCTGTACAGCCGCATCCAGCCTGTTTCTTCGAGTTCATTACTCCTTTTCCAATTCATTAATCCTTTTAATAATAAAACCATTTATTGTGGGAATATGAGAAAGAAGCAGAGTGTGCATGTTTATTTCGACCGAAATCAACTTTATTTATGATTAATTAGTTTAAAAATTATATCTTCAGCCTCTCCATGGCTCATGATGAGCTAGAACATTAATGAAACAAAATAAATTCCGGTCCTGCAGAACCACAAAGTCGAACAACTTCCCAAACATAGTCTATGCCAGCGGCAACAATTCTCCTGACATCTCATTTGTCTCAGTCTCAAGTAATTGTTAAAGAAAAATTGCAATGATGGAAGAAAAATGTTTTCCAGGTGGCAGTATGCAGCTAAACACATTATGCAAAAGGTTGTTAATTGAAGTTAATTCCTCTCATATAAATTTAATTCATAATCTGATGAATTGTTTCTGAATGGTGCTCAGTCAATAAGACAAAATTCCTAAATTAAATAAGAAAAAGTGATTTATTAAATGGTGATCATTGCTGAACTGTGCTTTTTATCTACTATCTTTTTAATTTATGTACAGTGAGTGCCATAATTCCACTGATAGAATAAAGGTTAGAGTCTGGGATGAAGATGATGACATCAAGTCTCGAGTTAAACAGCATTTCAAAAAAGAATCAGACGACTTTCTTGGACAAACAATTATTGAAGTCCGAACACTGAGCAGTGAGATGGATGTCTGGTATAACTTAGGTATGTGGTTATTTATTGCTGGCTATTTCTGGGATACATCATTGCATCTGTTTGATCTGTGGCTGGAGTGTAATATGTACAAGGTTGTTGAAATTTGTGTCCTCTTCAAATTTTTTTTAAATTCATGTGATTGGGGTTGTGGGAATTCGCTGGTGACACCAACATCTAATTGTTCTTCACTGAGTGCCTAAGGTGTTTCATTGTCAGATAATCGTGACCACAACTGCATACAGTATTTCAAATGTGGTATCACCAATGACACTGTACAGCTGCAACGTGATGTCCCAACTTTGTAGTAAATACCCTTCCCATTGAAGATAAGCATGCCAAATGCCTCCTTCACCACCCTGCCTTTCTTCACTCAAGCCTGAAAATTCTTGGTGAAGAAAAGACAGAGTGGATAAGAAGGTCCTCTTGGACTAAGCATTGACTTGGTGACTGTTGCAACATACACTTACGCTTGTGCTGCCAAGGCCTGTTGGATCTCCTGGATGCTAACTATTTTAACCCCCATTCCCATTCCCATACTAACCTTTCTGTCCTGGGCCTCCTCCATTGCCAGAATGAGGCACATGCTAACTCGAGGAATAGCACCTCACAGTCCACTTGGGTAGCTTACAACCTAATGGTATGAACATTGAATTTTCCAATTTTAGGTAACTAACTAACCCCTCTTCCCCATTTATCCCCCTCTCTTCCCAGTGCCCCTTTATCTGGATGTGCACCCATGTTTCCCTCTATACTGCCCCTCCTTTTCCCTGACCCTTTCCACCTATGTCCCGACCCCTGGCTTCACATCTTCTCTCCTTATCTCACACTTTAGCTTTCCTTTCTTATCTGGCCTTTGTCCCTACGTTGGCTAACAAAAACCCTCTCATCTGTATGCAACAATCATTTGCCAGGCTTTGTTCCATCACCATCTCTCTGCCAGCTTTCTCTCCCCTCCTACATTCACTCTGAAGAAGGGACCCGACACAAATCGTCTCCTACCCATGGCCTTAGAGATGCTGTCTGACCTGCTGAGTTACTCCAGCACTTTGTGTCTTAATGTCTGATGTTAGTATGGATGAGTTAGGCTGAAGGGCCTGTTTCCATGCTGTACAACTCTCTATACACCAACCCACTTTGTTCAGTTTAATGATTTCATATTCGTACATTTGGGCAGATAAGTCCAAGTTGGAATTGACATAGGTAGATGATTGCACGCTGAAATATTCTTAATCCTTGGGTTTATAATTAGATGTACTTTTCCTAAGGATGCATTTAGAAAAAACTTGACGTTTTTTTCTCCTTGATATCTGGCCATATTGTTTCTGCACAGCAACCCTAGTATATGCTCTGATTTTGTTTTTGAAACCGATTGTGTATTTTTTTTCTAATTCAGCCACATTTTTTGTGGTGTTTTGTAATTATTCCTTCCCTTCGTATCAAGCTCAGTGTGATTTGTCAATCCTGCTCAGTCCTTACAGGGTCCCACATTCTCTGGAAGGACATAATGCCTTAAATTCTACTTGCGATTTATTCCTGGCATTACACAACAACACATAATTAATTATTTGATCAAATGTTTCTTTTACAAAACAGAAAAAAATAGAGCATCTTCCTACTCTCCACGAGGAGTGCCTATAATATGTTATATACCATAAATTGGCACCGTGTTAAAAGCTACAATTTTATTTTAGTTCAGATGGATTTATAAACTGTTTTAATCTATTGGTTTTGAATATCTTCTGAACCATCCATCAGATTACAATCTTTTAATTCACTTCCAGAATTGTTTGTTAGGTTTGAATTTTCAATTTAGGTTGGTAATGCAGTCAGAATTTCATTATATCCATATAAATGTTTCAGCATGGCCATGGCAGTAAACTATAACTTAATTTGTTTTTGCTTGTTCACCCTCAGCATACTTTTTTTTTTCATCCCACCATGTAAACCTCTGGAAACATATCGACAATTTGCAGCTGGCAAATGTCTGTCACAATGAAATGAATATTAAACTCCAGGTGACTTACAAATGTTACATGAAAATCAAATTGGAAAAACGTTCAAAACTTTCAAATAAAATTGAAGATGGCTGAAATAAAGTTAATCATTTCATCAAATGCAAATTAAGGCACATTTCCACATGGGCCTATTTCTTTTTTCTTTTCAAATTTCAAATGTACTGATCATGTTTTCAAAACTCGAAACAATGTTGTTAATGTAAAATAGAATCAGAAAATGTTGGAAATTCTCAGCAGGTTAAGTAGTATACAGAGAGAAAGAAGCAGAATATTTATCTCAGGTTGACGTTTTCTCACCTGAACTGGAAAATGTGAATGTTTTTAGGATGTGGAGAGCCAGTGGTAAAAAGATAAATATTAAATGATAAAAGTAGGTTGTGAAAGAAATTTCAGGATATATTGAGACAAAATAAAGAAATAAAAATTAGTTTGGGAGTTCATTACCAATCTGTTGATGATTTGAAGAGCCATATGATCCATCTGACCCAAATGGGAGTTCCGTAATCAATTTATGCAATAATTTAAGTCGGACTTCCAAAGTGACATGTGACAGAATATTTTTTTTACATTCAGTGCTAAAACGAAATAATGAACGATAAATTCAGCTGATCTCTGTTTTGCTAAGCAGAATGAAAACGCCCTTAAATTTAAACTGTATTACGAATTTAGCTGCTACAACATCCCAATGTTTCTAATTCCATTTACCTGATACCTGCACATGGATACTATCTGTGGTGACTGTGAATGAGACCAGGGCTATAGATGTGAAGGGGTTTTATTTAGCAGACATTCAGGAGTAGACCCGGTGGAAGATTCTCTCCTGGGAGAGGCTCCCAGTAGAGTCTCCCTCAACTTGATTTTTTTTGTTCTTTGAAGAACAAAGATAGCAGCAGGTGGTTGAATACAATTTCACAAGTCACAATTGCGCAGCTTGCTTCAGAATTTTGAGTGCAGACAAAAGGTTCCATTGAATGGGAGCACATCATAACTAACAAGAAACTTCTGAAAGTTTAAGCACCTTTGCTAAGACAAAATTATTCACATGGATGGTTTTAAATCTTCTCAGGACCTCAGATGCTCAAAATTAGTGCAGCCAGGGCTGAGCCACTAGATACACAAAGTACCCCCAACTGTTGAGCAAAAACAAACTGGCAGTGGAACTGAATGGGTCAGGCAACTTCTGTGGAAGGTAATGGACAGATGATGTTTTATGTTGTGACCATTCTTCAGACTGATGGAGTAGAGGGAGGATAAGGTGAGGAGAAGGAGTGGAGCAAGCGCTGGCAAGCGATAAGTTGGCAGAAAACTCAGATGGGTAGGAGAAGTAGGATTCTGATAAATCTCCTCTGCGCCCTTTCTAAAGCCTCCACGTCCTTTCTGTAATGGGGTGACCAAATGTGGCTTAACTAAAGTCCTATAAAGCTGCATCATTACCTCCTGATCCTTAAAATGCCTCAGCCAATGAAGACAAGCATGCAATACCTTTTGTGTGGGAAAGAACTGCAGATGCTGGTTTAAATCGAAGGTAGACACAAAATGCTAGAGTAACTCAGCGGGACAGGCAGCATGCAATATACTTTATTTACCACTCTTCTTGTGTTGCCACTTTCAGGGAGTTATGGGCTTGGACCCCAAGATCCCTCTATACATCAATGCTGTTAAGGGACATGTCATTAATTGTTTATTTTCCCCTTAGCTTCAACCTCCCAAAGTGCAACACCTTCACCCTTGCTCAGATTAAATCCAACAGATTAAGCCATTTTCACCGGCCTCCTCTGTGGCCGATTCATCTCCCGTTGTATACTTTGACAGCCATCCTCACAGTCCGCAACCCCAGTACCTTAGTGCCATCTGCAAACTTACTAACAATGTGGTTAATTAGGGCAAAGCCATAGATGTTGCCTATAGACTTCAGAAAGGCATTTGGAGCATGGCAAGATGCTCTGGCAGGTTAGATTGCATGGGATCCAGGGAAGCAACCGTCTGGATAGAGAATTGGCTTCATTGAAGGAAGCAGAGGGTGATGATGGAAGATTATTTTTTTGACTGGAGGCAATTGATTAGTGGTGTACCTCAAGGATCGGATCTGGGCCCATTGCTGTTTGTGGGTTATACCATTGATTTGGATGAGATTGTTGATGGCATGATTAGTAATTTTGTAGATGGTGCTAAAGTGGGTGAAGATGGTTATCAAAAATTACAGCACGAACTTGATCAGGGGCAAATGAGCTGAGGAATGGTTGATTAATCTTAATGCAGATAAGTGTGAGGTGTTGCATTTTGGCAAGGTAATCCATGGCAGGGCCTTGTGGAAAGTTGTAGAGCAGAGGGATCCAGGAGCGCAGCTACATACTGCAATGAAAGTGGTATTACAGGATGTTCGGGTGGTCAAGAAGGCTTTTAGTCTTCAGACTAGTGGGTCTCGAGAAGGTCATCCTTCTCGAGACCCGAAACATCATCCATTCCTTCTCTCTAGAGATGCTGCCTGTCCTGCTGAATTACTTCAGCATTTTGTGTCTATCTCCAGTTTAAGCCAGCATCTGCAGTTCCTTCCTACACAAATGCAACTTGGATGAAGTTTGGTCCAAGAGATACTCCCTGTTTTTTTTCCTGAAGGACAAGACAGCCACTAACTCTGGTCAGATATGTTAAAAGGGGCAAATTTTGCTTTTTATAGTTGATTTACATGAAAGACAGAAGCAATTAGTTCAAATTTGGAGGAAAATGTATGTAATCATATTAATTCAATGTGACAATACTGTTTTGTATTGCTGTGGCTAACTAACTTGAATACCAAGTAGTTTTTAGGTTTTAATATTCAGTGGCTGATTGAAATATTAAGAGTTATCACTATGTAGAGTGAAATGTCATCGCCCGCAATAAATGTTGAAGATCCATCAATTCCCAACTACGGTTTCGTGTTAAGTAACTTTCGAATTTGAAATAAACAGAATGACAAATCACCCTTTAAAAGTAATTATGATTTCCCTAAGGGTCTAACATGTGGTATTACCAATGAGAATGCTAAGTATGTTCCTCACAAGTTTACGATCAATCAACAAAATTACAAACAAATTGATTATTACTGCTGCCCCTGATCTATCAAAGAGCAGTTCATGTCTTCAATCTTTGCCATGTCATCGATTGATTCTGTGTTTAATGAGGACATATGACTTCAATTCATCCTGTGAATGATAGTTTGGGAACAATAATTGTCACCAATAATTTTACAGAAGGAATTAGCCTCACACAATAGCAGATTAACAGATAGGCTAGGCCCACATCTCTTTAGATGCATATATTTTTACCTCGTAATATTTGGATTCAGTCAGAAGCAGATTGTGATGAGCATTTCCTATAACTGCACAAACTTTAATTAAGATGAGTATTTGTGTGTCTTGATGAGTTTGCGAGAGTTTCCCAACTGGATCCCATATTTACCATGTCTTAGTATTGGGAAGCTGAAGAGTGAAATTGTATTACTTATCTGAGGAGTTAATGTAAAGGACTAACTAAGTTATCCAGAGTAGTAAGGACCAGGTTACAGTAATGAAAAGATTTGTAAGTTATTCCAGACTTGTAAAGAAGATCAAATCTTATGGAACCATCACCTTTCCCGTGCGTGCTGCCCTTACAAGTCTCCACCCTCCCCTTGGCACCAATCCTTATATGGAGGCCATTCCTCTGCTACCTTCTTACTGTGAAGATGTAGTTATGAGTCGTAGCTAAGTGGAAACCAGGATCTGTCTGGGACATTATGGAGAGAGATGGAGATTGGCGTCACCATTGTGAGTGAAGGAATGTAACTGAGCCAGGGCTCATTGATGAAGAAGACGGAAACTACAAAGAATATCTACTCGAGTGAAACCGGAGGAGTAAATGGAATACAACTGAGAGCAGTATTTGTAAGATAAACCTCATGACTGCAGACCAACTATGGTACTCCTCTAAGTCACAGAGAAGCAAACCTACATGACACGAGTTCGCTTCTGTGTGAGCATCTCACTCAATTCTTGGAGCTCAAATTAAGTTTGTGTTAATTAGGTCAAATCATGCATTGTAAACCATTGGAGCCCAGATGCCTGTGTGTCTGCCCTATACACATGGAACTCAGAACAAATTTAATGTTCCACAAGAACTGTGCAGTAATGAGATGAAATTCCTCTAGTGTATGCATAAAACTGTTGCGCTGCAGGAAAGAAAATGTTTACAGCTACAGCAACCACAACTTGTAGTTACATGATGCCTTAATTATAATGATATGTCCCAATGGGGATTGATGCCATCTGATCACAAGGTGGAATGACTAAAATCATGGATGTGCCCAGGGATCTTGGAGAATTGTAAGGCCATCCTGAACAAGGCTGTTCCAGGATGAGAAATTTAAGACCAAATCGTAGGGGTTTGAAGGTCAGTGAATGGAGGAGCATGGATGACAGACTTGATGCGAATTAGGAGAAACAAAAGATGGAATTAACTTAAGGTTGTGATGGATGATGAGAGGGCTTAAAATGAGTTCACTGTCACTCACACGTTTCGTAAATATTATGTTTTTCAATTGTTTAGTTAACATTATCTTCTGCTTTCGAGCAGAATTACCAAGAGGTAAGAATTTGAAACTTTGATTCAAACAGGCTGGATAAGATTTCTGAAAAAGAGGAGAAATGAGCGGGAAGCAGAAACTTATTTCAGCTACAACTGCAAGGAATCATCTTGCCTGAAATAGAAGTATGATTTAATCAAACATTGACATGTTACTGAAGTCAATCATCAATGATATTGTTGGAATAGAGCCATTGATAAAGTGCATTTTGCAGTTAGAAGTGGTGGTCAGTCTAGAATTATGGAGACTGAATCGTTGATGATGTTTAAAGAGGAGATATATAATTTTTTAAATCATGGAATTGAGTGCTACGAGGAACTGTCATAGAGGAGGACTTGAGTCTGGGGCAGATCAGCCACGATCGTAAGGAATGGCGGGGCAGGTTTCAGGGGCAGAGAGGCTTACTTATAATCTCTTGTTTTCATTTCTCAAATGTATAAGAACTGGGGTGGAAAATTTGTTACCACTGCACCTGGCATAATTTAATTGAACTGCACCTCTGCAAAATTCAATTTATGACAACTTTAGCTATGCATAATGCAAACTGATAATGTGACAGTGAGGAAAATTGGGATCTGAGGGAAAAGGGCAAGCAATTTTGTAACTATTTAACTAATACGAATGATGGATTGGGAAATAAGCAAGAAAAGGGTTAAGAAGAAAGACAACTTAATTAATTGATAAAGTTGACAACAAAGTGGTAATACAAGTAGACAGAATGGTAAAGAAGGTGTATGGTATGTTTGCTTCCATCAACCTAGGCATGAAGTATAAGAATTAGTAAGTAACGTAGCAGCTTTATGAAACATTGGTGAGACTGTATTTCAAGTAATTGTGTACAGTTCTGGGCGCACCATTAGATAAGATGTGGAGGCTTTGGAGAGGATGCAGAAGAGATTTACCAGAATGCTGCTTGGATTAGAGGCTATGATCTATAAGGAAAGGTTAGACAAACTTGGATGTTTTCTCTGGAGTGTCAGAGACTGAGGGGAAACCTGATAGAATTATATCAAATTCTAAGATGGATAGATAAGGTTGATGGTCAGAACCTTTTTTTCCAGGGTGGAAGTGTCAAAGACTAGAGGGCATAGTTTTAGGTCAGTGGGGGGGGGAATTTAAAGGATATGTACGGGACAAGTATTTTACACAGAAAGTGGTGGATGCCTGGAAAGTGTTGCCAGGGTTAGTGGTGGGAGCAGATACATTAGTAGCATTTAAAACGCATATGGATATGCATGGAATGATGGAATATGGATCACGTGAAGGTAAGAAAGATTAGTTTAACTTGACATCATGTTGGGCATATACATTGTGGGAGGAATAGTCCGCACCTGTGCTATACTATTCTAAGTTTATGTGCAGAAAGATTGTGTCCATGAATTGCTAAATAAACTCTTTCCAATCAGTTAGAGTTAATGCACTGTCATGTGAGTAACTTGTAAACGCTGGAATTTAACTTGCTGCAATGCCATCCTAGATATGGAGAAACAGAAGCTGTGGTTCCTATTAAACAGTAAACCTAGCACTATTTTTGTTGGGAATGAATGGTCCAGTGGCACAGCAGACAGTGCTCCTGCCTCTCTGTTCCAGCGACCCAGGTTTGATCCTGATTTCTGGTGCTGGCTGTGCAAAGTTCTTACATTTTCCATGGAGCTGTGTTGAATTGCACCAATGTCTCAAGGATGTGATGGTTGATAGGTTTGTTGGCCGCTATATATTGCCCCCTCCTCTATGTGTGTCGTAGGAGAATCAGAGAGGAGTTAATGGGCATATTGGGGAGAATAGTTTGTGAGTCATTGGTCTGAGAGCCAGAATAATCTCAGTGATCCATGTGCCATTTTTTCTGTACTGTAAGGAAATATAAAATAAGAAATGTAATTTGCATTTCCAGATTTTCTTTCTCACTTTTTATTTCTCTGAATTTATTCTCCCTTACCATGTGTTTTTTTCACAACTCTTCACACTACATAACAATCTATTATATTTTTTAATTTATTTAAATACATTTCTAGTTTATATAATGAGAATCATGAAACAATGTTTTAGTTTGAAGAGTCAATTTACAGCATTGGTAACGGTGATTATCTGTGATTGGAAGAAGGCTCTGAGCAACCTCTTCCACTTCACTAATAATGTACTGAGCTATTGCATGTTATTTATAAATCATAACTGTCCAAATAAGCACTCAGATAATTAGTTCCATTGTAAAATAGAAAAAAATTAAACAACTATATCTTTTCCACAGAGAAGAGAACGGACAAATCTGCTGTTTCTGGAGCAATTAGAATGAAAATCGCTGTTGAAATTAAAGGAGAAGAGAAAGTGGCCCCGTATCATGTGCAGTACACATGCTTACATGAGGTGAGGGAACAGAGTAAATATGTGCATTTATATAACATTGCATGAGGCCATCTTGGATATTGACATTGAGTCAGAGAGTGGCCAAGGATGGATGTATGTGAGCAATGCTGTTGAATGGGGATCAAATCTGGAGGTAGGCTGGCTGAAAACAGACAAGTGCCACAAGTGATCATGATGATCAATTTTAGTCCTCAGTCTTTTGGTCAGGGTTGTGGAGAGGCTGCTTTGGGATGGATTACAGCAAGGATGTGGAGGCATTGCAATGGGTGCAGAAGAGGTTTACCAGAATTCTGTTTGGATTAGGGGCTACTAACTATAAAGAGCAATTGGGCAAACTTGGATTGTTTTCTCTGGAGCATAAGAAGCTAATGGGAGACCTGATAGAAGTTTATAAAATTATGGAAGGCACAGATGGGGTAAACAAACAGATTCATTTTCCCAGGGTGGAAATGTCAAAGACTAGAGAGCACAGCTTTAAAGTGAGAGGGGGGGGGGGGGGGGGAGTTTAAAGGAGATGTGTGCAGCAAGTTTTATACACAGAAAGTTGTGATTTTACACAGAAAGTACGTGCTCCAAGCATGGTGGTGGAGGCAAATATGATCATGCCATTTAAGGGGCTCCTAGATAGACATGTGGATAAGCAGGGAATGAAAGGATGTGGAGCATGTGCAGGCAAAGATGATTAGTTTAACTTGGTATTATGTTCCGCACAGACATTATGGACTGAAGGACCTGTTGCTGTGCTGTCTATTATAATTAGTGTGAGTGGGGGTTTGGGGGAAAGAAAAATTAATGGTGAGGATGAAGAAAATGTTCATCTGTGACTATAAAAAAGAACAAATGTCAGAAGAAGTGAAATAGAATAGAAGGAAAAAGCACTGCTTACCTTCATGGGGTGTGGCTTTGTTCCCAAATATACCCTGCGACATTTGTTCCCTGAACCACTTGGTCTAATTTACCTTGCAACACTCTAAAGCACCAAGTTCCTGGGAGTACACATCACAGATGATCAGACATGGTCCACCAACACCATCTCCCTAGTCAAGAAAGCACAGCAACGCCTCCACTTCCTTCGACGGATGAGGAGAGCCGACCTCCCCCCTTCTGCCCTCACAACTTTTTACAGGGGTGCCATTGAGAGCATTCTTACCAGCAGTCTCTCAGTCTGGTATGGCAGTTGCTCTGCTGCTGACCAGAAGGCCCTACAGAGAGTGGTGAGGACAGCGGAGAAGATCACTAGATCACCCCAACCAGCAATCCAGGACTTATACCCATCTCGCTGTCGCAAGAGAGCAACCAATATCATCAAAGACACCACCCACCCAGCACACAAACTGTTCACCCTCCTACCATCCGGCAAGCGCTACCGCAGCATGCGGAGCAAAACCACAAGATTCAAAAACAGCTTTTTCCCTCAGGCCATCAGACTACTCAACACACTCAAGAAAATACCATGAACATTACACAAACAAAGACCAACTGACTGTCAAATTAACTTTAACCCAATGTCTGCAGTATGCTATTTGCACTTTTCTATATTGCACCTTTTATTAATGAATATTTTATATAATGTATATGTCCATTGTCTATTTTTATTGGTATATTGTCTGTCTGTGTTATAAATATTACGTGCACATTGGAGTATGGGGAAACGCAATTTCAATCCTCTGTGTAACTACTTGTTGCATTATTTGAATTGACAATAAAGTTATTATTACTATTACTATTACTAGAAGAAGTCTACTATTGGGAATGGCATTATCCAACACTCAATCGATGCAGAAATCATATCGGGTGTGGATTGGTGAATCACAGCTGGAAATGCCCAGTTGGATTTCTGGAGTGGAGTCTTGGCCCAGAAATGGTCTAACTCATGTTCTTTGCTGGAAATAATCAATCTTCAAAAATTCTCAAAAAGCTCTGAAAAGAAAGTCAATACGATACACCTGAATTTCTAGACTAGTAACATAAACTGTATTGAATCTACCTTTTATCAAAAATGTTCAATTTTTGAGCTATTTAACCACTGAATTATTATCCGCCTGTTGTGTTTGAATTTGTGGTTGACTATGTCACTTGTATTTTGATCCATTTTCTGTAAAACAATTTGACACAAGAGAATTTGTAATACCTTGCATCTTCTTGATGTAGCTTTGTTTCCCTTTAATATTCACAGATTAATATTTTCTTTATGCTGCTTTAAAATGGGAATATAATTTGAATAAAATGAATAGTTTTTATAGACTATCTTCAAAATGGGAATATGCAGATTTAACACAACTGTTATTGCCTTCAGAACCTGTTCAATTATTTGACTGAAACAAAGTATAGCGGTGTTGTAAAAATCCCACAAGTGAAAGGAGATGAAGCATGGAAAGTGTACTTTGAAGATTACGCTCAAGAAATTGTGGATGAATTTGCAATGCGTTATGGAGTTGAATCAATTTATCAGGCCATGACGTGAGTAACTATTTGTGATTTTTTTCTTTTTGACTTACCCAAAATCAGTTTTGGCTATAAAGAACCATTTTGTCAAGCAAGTGTTGCAGTTATTATTGGATTAATTATCCCGATGAAGAATTCATATCATATAATTTACATTGACAATTTGAATTTGGATTTAAATATTCAGAATTAAATGCTGGTGCCAATATAAATGACCATGATGTGCCAGATTGTTGCACAGTTATCTGGTATATCAGTATCCTTTCATGATGGGAGCAACCTATCCTCACCTGGTTGGGGCTACACGTGGCATCAGTCCCTTCCTATCATGGTTACTTCTCAGTTCCCAAGAGAGGGTGTTGTGTGCAGGGTTGGTAAGTTCAATGGTCGCTGTAAATTGCCCTGAGTGTGCAGGTGGCTGTTAGACTCTGGGGGCAGGTGATGAGAATGTAGAGAGAATAACACAAACTTGCATTTATTGCTACAACCCAGACCTCAGCTAAATGAGTGGGACTGTGTGTTAACTGAGTGGGAGTGTCGCTGGGGGCTGGATGTGGAATCACAATGGAGACAGCGCTGAGCAGGCAGTGGTGACAGGACTGGCCGCAGGGCTGAGCAACATGCTGACACTGCCCTGGGCACGGTGACCACACTGCCCCGGGCATGGTGACCACACTGCCCCGGGCACGGTGACCACACTGTCCCGGGCACGGTGACCACACTGTCCCGGGCACGGTGACCACACTGTCCCGGGCACGGTGACCACACTGTCCCGGGCACGGTGACCACACTGCCCTGGGCACGGTGACCACACTGCCCCGGGCACGGTGATGACACTGCCCCTGGCACGGTGACCACACTGCCCTGGGCACGGTGACCACACTGCCCCGGGCACGGTGATGACACTGCCCCTGGCACGGTGACCACACTGCCCTGGGCACGGTGACCACACTGCCCCGGGCACGGTGACCACACTGCCCCAGGCACGGTGACCACACTGCCCCGGGCACGGTGACCACACTGCCCCGGGCACGGTGATGACACTGCCCTGGGTACGGTGACCACACTGCCCTGGGCACGGTGACCACACTGCCCCGGGCACGGTGATGACACTGCCCCGGGCACGGTGACCACACTGCCCCGGGCACGGTGACCACACTGCCCTGGGCACGGTGACCACACTGCCCTGGGCACGGTGACCACACTGCCCCGGGCACGGTGACCACACTGCCCCGGGCACGGTGACCACACTGCCCCGGGCACGGTGACCACACTGCCCTGGGCACGGTGACCACACTGCCCTGGGCACGGTGATGACACTGCCCTGGGCACATTTTCTTTTTAACCAAAAATAATTTTATTCAATTATTTACAAAAATTAGATGTACAATACAAAACAATACAAACAAACCCACCACCATAATACAAAGTAAAACAAATATTCTTAAATACTAAATATTAAATAACTATTTCACACTCCTTGTTAAGGATACATTCCACCCCCCCGCGGTGCCCAACGGTCCCGGAAATCCCACAGGGGGCCCCTGGACAGCACGCAGTCCTTTTCTAAAACCACCCAAGCGCGGACGTAACCCTGGAAAAGGGGCAGGCAGCCAGCTCTGTCAGAGCCTGTTCTGCCTTGCGCCGTGACTCGCGGATGGCCAGCTTGGCCAGACCCAGGAGCAAGCCAACCAGGACATCTTCAGCCCTACCCTCTCCCCTACGCACAGGGTGACCAAAGATGATGATGGTGGGTGTGAAGTGCAGCCAGAAGGCAAGGAGCAGCCCCATTAGATATTGGAACAGGGGCTGCAGCCTCACACACTCCATATGCACGTTGAACACAGACTCTTCCAGCCCGCAAAAGTGGCAGGAGGCTAGCGAGTCTGAACCGAGGGAGAAACAGGTTACAAGGGACTCCTTGGTGCAGTACCCTGCACTCCAGCTCCCCGATGTAGTGGGGGAGAATCCCTGCATAAAGGGACCCCCACTGGGGTGCCCTCTCATGACCAAAAGGCAACATCGACCGCCACTTTGTGTCCGGACAGTGGACGAGGGCGAGGAAGTGCGGGGTGTGGAGGAGGATCCCGTACAGAACACTCCTCCTTGCGTCTCGGAGGGAGATGGAGGGAGTCAAGGAAAGGCGGCTCAGGTTGTGTGGGACCGGCTCCTGAGAAGGATTTCGGCGCCTGGGTCCGACTGAGCGAGGGTTTGCTCAGCCACAAATACTCCACACGTTCGAGTCTCCCCGACACCTGGGGCGGGACAAGGACCTGCCGCTCTCACGACCAGGCCGCTGCCCCTGGCACGGTGACGACACTGCGCCGGGCACGGTGACACTGCCCCGAGCAAGGTGGCACCGCCCTGGGCTAATCTAGTTTGGAGTGGAAGATTAGTTGCTGCAGGGTGCTGTTGTGGAAGTCGGGCAGGCGCTGGGCTACTGGTTGCAGGTGGCTGGCACTATCATCAGCCACAGCACTGTCCAGTCCTTGACCTGTGATGAGCATCACTGCTGCAGCCAGCCTGTCTCCGTTTGCAGGGCAGCAGGTGAGAAATGCTTGTGAATTGATTTTAAATGTCAATAAATATCCTAAAAGATCAAAAATGCCAGATCCAGTTTCAAATCAATGAATGTATAGACTAACGTTTAAAATTCTTTTCAATGTGAAAGTATCATGTAAAATTACTGTAAAGGCAAGGTGCTTGTGGAAGTTGTAGCTTCAGCTATTGTTTTTGATTTAGAGAAGTTAATTTAGAATTTATTGTTGGTTGAGCTTTTTCCTGTCCAGTTTTCTTGTTTTTCTCATTCAAAGTGTTTATATGTCGTCAATGTTACCTCCTCCCGAATGTAGATATAAACCATCTTGTGGGAATATATTTTGAACTAGAAAGCAGGAATGGAAGGGCTGTAAAGAAACATTTCGTGGGAATATCCCAATCTATTAATTGTTTCCTCATATTCAGCCCCAGTGCTGAAGATTTACTTTCACCCCTTGGTGAAGACCTGACCTTCACACCTGTCTATCTCCACATGTGGGAACTGGTCATGAAAGGTAGTGTCAGAGGTTGTGAGAGATGAGTAATGGAATGGACATGTAAAATTTCAGTGTATCGTTGTTGTGTTTAAATAAGCAGTTTGACCCGTTGTATAGGATTTAAGTGGATATAATAATATTTTCTAGCTTCGTTAGGAATATTCCAGAACAATGGAACTCTGTTTAATTTTCAGTGTCAGTCCTCTAGAATTCATTCATGGCATGGTGGTGAGGGAGTTGCCAGGGTTACAGCTACCATTTGCTACCTATTGCACAGCTAATTTATTTAATTGGTTCTGCAGGTGGCTGGTGGGAATGTAGAGAAAGGTGAAAGAAATTGTCCAGATATTTTTTTAAAGCAATAGTTATTTTAAAACCAGGGGGAGAGAGAGGCAGGTGGAAAACTTAAAAAATGGGAATGTCTTTTAAAATTCATTGCACCAGTGAAAATGGACATAGAGTCATAGAGTCATACAGTGTGGAAACAGGTCCTTCAGCCTAAGTTGCCCACAACGGCCAACAATGTCCCAACTATACTAGTCCCACTTGCCTGTGCTTGGTCCATACCCTCCAAACCTGTCCTATCCATGTACCTGTCTAACTGTCTCTTAAACGATGGGATAGTCCCAGCCTCAAATATCTCCTCTGGCAGCTTGTTCCAGACACCCACCACCCTTCGTGTGAAAAAGTTACCCCTCGGATTCCTATTAAATCTTTTCCCCTTCACCTTGAACCTATGCCCTCTGGTTCTTGATTCCCCTACTCTGGGCAAAAGACTCTGTGCATCTACCTGATCTATTCCTCTCATGATTTTTTATACCTCTATAAGATCCCTTCTCATCCTCCTGCTCTCCATGGAACATCCTCATAAATCTTTTCTGAACCCTTTCAAGTTTGACAATATCTTTCCTATAAAATGGTGCCAAGAACTTAACACAATATTCTAAATGCGGTCTCACCAACGTCTTATACAACTGCAAAATGACCTCCCAACTTCTATACTCAAGACTGATGAAGGCCAAAATGCCAAAAGCCTTTTTGACCACCTTATCTACCTGCGACTCGACCTTCAAGGAACCATGCACCTGTACTCCAAGATCCCTCTGCTCTAAAACACTACCCAGAGGCCTACCATTTACTGTGTAGGTCCTGCCCTTGTTCGACGTCCCAAAATGCAACACCTCACACTTCTCTGCATTACATTTTTTCAACCATTCCTCTGTCCACCTGGCCAATCGATCCAGATCCTGCTGCATGCTTTCACAATCATCTTCACTATCTGCAAAACCTCTCACTTTTGTATCATCAGCAAACTTGCTAATGTTGCCCTGTAAGTTTTTTTCCAAATCATTGATGTAGATGACAAACAGTAACAGGCCCAGCACTGAACCCTGAGGCACACCACTAGCCACAGACCTCCAGTCCGAGAAGCAACCTTCCACCATCACCCTCTCCTTCCTTCCATGGAGCCAATTTGCTATCCATTCAGCTATCTCTCCTTGGATCCCATGCGTTCTAACCTTCCAGAGCAGCCTACCTTGCAGAACCTTGTCGAATGCCTAACATCTAGAGCTCTGCCCTCATCGACCTTTTTGGTCTCGTCTTCAAAAAAATCAATCAGATTTGTGAGACATGACCTCCCATGTACAAAACCATGCTGACTAACCCTAATCAGACCTTGCCCATCCAAATGCCTGTATAACTTATCCTTCAGAATACTCGCTAGTAACTTTCCAACTACAGATGTTAAGCTCACCGGCCTATAGTTCACAGCATTTTCCCTGCAGCCCTTCTTAAAAAGAGGCACAACATTTGCCACCCTCCAGTTTTCCGGCACTTCTCCTGTATTTAAGGACGACTCGTAAATTTCAACTAGGGCTCCCGCAATTTCCTATCTAGTTTCCCGCAATGTCCTCGGATATATCTGATCAGGCCCTGGAGATTTGTCTACTTTCATACATGACAGTACCTTCAGTACTTCTTCGACGGTAACATTGACTGCTCTCAAGACACTGCCATTAACTGCCCCAAGTTCCTCCGTCCTACTGCCTTTTTCCTCGGTAAATACAAAGGAGAAATACTCATTGACATAATCCAGGAAGTTTCAATACATCGCCTCAGGCTCTCAACTGCTCTCCTTTCTTGCATTACAAGAATATTATCTATAACTGATGTATAACACTCAAAAAAGTGTATTTAGAGGTAATATTGTGTTTGATCCAGTCCGCTCCTGGTTTCTGTCCTGCTGTGCTATTTAAGGGCCTGTCCCACCCACATGTCACGGGGTGTCACCAGGGGGCAGGTCGCCAGGGTGTCGCCTGTATGGTCGTGAAAGGTCTCCTAGTCACCCAAAGAGTCGTAGCGTCTTTCTGGTCGCTGCTGAATTTTCAACATTGAAAATTTTCGGTGACCTATGACGGGTGCCGGCAGTCACCAAAAAAGTCGCATAAGTGGGTCGGGCCCTTTACTCTTTGTAGTCCCAGGGGTCAGGTTGACCCCTAGACTGCTGAAGTTGCCTCATGAACAGGACTGGACCCCAAATGCTGACCCGGCTTCAAGCCAGAGGCTCTGCCCCTGCATCAGCCTCTTTGCCTTTTGGAGCTTGTGCTGAAATAGGCCATTCAAACAGATTTAAGAGTTTTATCATAATTGGAGATAACGGGAGCTCGCGGGTCCGGGTGGGAGACCGCTTTTCGGAGCACCCGCAACGCAACTTCTCCAGCCCGTGTCGCGGGGTTGGAACGACCCGGAGCGGGGCCATACATCGCCCAGCGCGGCTTTAATGGACGCGGGACATTCCAGCGCCCGCCGGGGACTCCAACGTTGTGACATTTGGGCCTGGAGCAGGGCCGTACATTGCCCGGCGCTGCCTTAAATGGCCGTGGGACTTACCATCGCCTGCCTGGGGCTTCGACATCGGGAGAGAAATGGTGCAGGGGAGACAAAAGACTTTGCCTTCCATCACAGTGAGGAGGAGATTCACTGTGATGGATGTTTGTGTAAATTGAATTGTTTGTGTGTCTTGTAGGAATTGTTTTGTTTGTATGGCTGTGGAAACGGAGTTTCGTTTGAGCCTCACTGAGGTTCAAATGACATGGAATAAATATTGTATTGTATTGTATTGTATTTAAAAGCTTAAGAAATAGATTAAGATATTTGAGAATTTTAAGGTGAGTGGGGAAAGATTTAATAGGATCCCGAGGGGTAAATTTTTCACACAAAGGGTGGTCGGTGTATGGAACGAGCTGCCGGTGGAGGTAGTTGAGGCAGGTACTATCCCAATGTTTAAGAACCATTAAGACAGGTACATGGATAGGACAGGTTAAGAAGATGTGGAGCAAACACAGGGAGGTGGGACTGGTGTTGAGGCATATTGGTCGATGTAGGCAAATTGGGCTGTGCCTGTTTCCACATTGTATGATTCTGACTAATTATTAAAATAATAAGAAGGAATTATTTAATACTCCAATTATGGCAACTAATTAAGAACATCAAGATTGAGTAAATTAAGGAATAGAAGTGAAGATACCTTTAGTTTAGTTTTAGTTTAGAGATACAGCGTGGAAACAGGCCCTTCGGCCCACCGAGTCCGCACCGACCAGCAATCCCCGCACATTAACACGATCCTACTACTAGGGACACCTTCACCAAGCCAATTAACCTACATACCTGTACTCCTTTGGAGTATTTCTGCACTTCTGTCTTTCTGCACTTCCCTTTTCATTTCGAGGTGACAAGGATTACCTGCAGTATCAGCAGTTTCTCCTTCCACAGAGTCTGCCAGACCTACAGAGTATTTTCAGCATTTTCTGTTTTTATTTCAAATGAACAAGCTTGTGTTATTACTGCCAGCCTGGGCTGCCATAAAGGTGAAGGTCCCGATGTGAAATGCATCTGGAGCCTCAGCTCAGCACAATGAGGTATCCAGTAGTGGAGTCACTACTTCCTCAGGTCAGATTCTGACACCTGCTCTTCAGTGCACACCTGGAAGGAGAATGAGAACCTCGTGTCGTGGTGTCGAGACAACAACTTTCTCTCAATGTCACCAAGACAAAGGAGATAGTGAACGACTTCAGGAAGCGTAGCCCAGTTTGCATTGACGGCGCCGAAGTAGAGATGGTTGAAAACTTCAAATTCCTAGGAGTAAATATCACCACAACTTCTTCTGGACCAACCATATTGAAGCAATGACAAAGAAAGCACACCAATTACTCTACTTCCTAAGAATGTTCCCGTCAACCATCACCAACTTCTACAGATGTGCTGTAGATAGCATTTTATCGGGATGCATCAAAGCTTGATTTGGGAACAGCTCCATCCAGGACCGCAAAAAATTGCAGCAAATTCTGGACACAGCCCAGACCATCACACAAACCAACCTCCATTCCATTAACATAATTTATACCTCATGCTGCCTCGGCAAGGCCAGCAGCATAGTCAAAGGCGTGTCGTACCCTGGCTACTCCCTGTTCTCCCCTCTCCCATCGGGCATAAGGTATAGAAGAATAAAAACGCACATCTCCAGATTCAGGGACAGTTTCTTCCCAGGCAACTGAACCATCCTACCGCAACCAGAGAGTAGTCCTGAACTACTATCTACCTCATTGGGGACCCTCAGACCATCTTTGATCAGACTTTACTGGCTTTACCTTGCACTAAACGTTATTCCATTATAATGTATCTGTACACTGAGATTGGCTCGATTGTAATCATGTATTGTCTCCGCTGGCTGGTTAGCAAGCAAAAAATGTTTTTCATTGTACCTCGGTACATGTGACAATTAACTGAATGAACTGAACTAAATCTGGGTATTGCAAATAGCTCAGGGTTCTTTATGTTACCTCTGGGTAGCAAGCGTGATAATTCATGATAAAATCACTAGAATATTTTTTTAAATCTTTAGACTGGGTTGTGCTAACCGACTCTAAAGATTAAAAAAAATTATTGTGATTTATCATGATTTTTCTCCATTAAAGTATCAGTTTTTGACCTTGACCATAAATAACATTGCCTATGAAATTAGAACAAGTAGGATTGTTCCTGTCAGTGTGAGTTTATTATTGGCTGCTTAAATTGGAATTGGCATTTGTTTATTGATTTATTGTTGCATGCACATTGTTACAGTGAAGAACTAAAAATACTCGATTACAATCAAAACCAAACACCAGGATGTGCAAATAAACCAGAATGCAGAATAATGTATTGTAGCTAAAGAGAAAATTCTGTTGAAATATGTGTGACTATTGCAATGAGGTAGATTGGTGGGTTAGGAATACATGAGGTAGATTGGTGGGTTTGGAGGTCTGTTCAGGAGTGTGATAATAGTGAGAAAATAGCTGTCCTTGATTCTGATGATGCATTCCCTCAAGCGTTTGTGTCTTCTGTCCAAAGAGAGTGGGGGGAAAAAAGAAATGATCAGGGTGTGAGTGACCCTTGATTTTATTAGCTGCTTTCCCGAGGCAGTCTGATAACGATAGTCAGTAGAGGCAGGCTGGTTTGCATGTTGTACAGGGCTGTGTTCACAACAATCTGTAATATCTTGTGGTCTTGGGTGGAACATTTGATAAGCCAGTCGTACAGTCGCTCTCTGATGAAGTAGAGCCGCTGGCGTGCTTTCTCGGCTGTAGCATCAATATGTTTGGACCAAATTGTTGATGATATTTACACCCAGGGACTTGAAGCTCTCGATGCATGTTATTAATAGAATCTATTGTACTCAGCAGATTGGGTAATGTGGCAATGTGTGCATTTACAGGTGGGCTCTCTGGGCAGTTTATGACATCCATCAACTTACTCGACCACACTCACTCCAAGCATTGCCACGTGCTAATCACACTAGAAAAACTGCTGTACAACCTGAGCATCTTATAGGAGGAGTCTTTAATTACTTTTTTGTTGTGAAAGGAAGTATATTGTTGTTGAGTTGATAAAGTAAATCCTTCTGCCTCAGCATAGAGAGCTGCAGCTGAGCGGGAATGTCCAACATCTCTATTGCTGACAAAAATGGGAGATTTGATGCATGTTTGAATGGGCCCCCAGGATGATAGGGAGGAAGATTGAGACTGGAGAGTCCAAAATGCTAACAAGAGGCCAAAGATTCTGAGAGGATGCATGATGTCCTGTGTAAGGAGAAAGGCTTTCAGAGATATGGCCTCTCCAGGGAGGTGTGGACAGTGTGCTGCTGCATCCTTCAAGATTTGTAGACTTGAAACTGTGCAGAAGCTGTTGCTTGAATTAAAGAGTATTACCTTATGAGGAGAGATTGGGCAAACTTGTATTGTTCCTAAGTTAACCAGCTGCCACAAAGTATTCTTAATGTTAAACATTGGTGTGAAATATTTTGCTGCAAAACATAATTATTTTTGAGCAAGGAGCAATGGGAATTTAATGATGCATGCATGAGTCACATTTATAGATATCCAAGGGTTATGATATATCTTAATTGATTAGCTGTGAATGCCTGGAAGGCACAATTATTGCAATATAGCATGCTGAAAATGTGGAAACTAAGAAATGTTATTCACATTAACAGTGGTTAGGAATAAAGAAAAGTATCAAGTCAGAGAATTTTTTGTTTTTGAGTAATTGAGATGTTTAGTACAATGTAAAAGATGTAATTTAGTACCCTGAAAAAGTATGAGCTTAATTTAAAATAATGTATATGTTCATTTTAAATTGCATTGCAAACAAGGATTATTCATATCTCACCTAATGTGTTAAATTTGATGAAGAAATTGCATTTGACAGTTTTTAAAATGTTTTGCTGCTCTTAGTTAAGCAGCATTTTCTCATACAATCACAAACTGCCAATAACTTGTACAATATTGTGTTAATACCTCAACACAGTCCATTGAGTGAGTGTGGAGGACTGTGTCTCCCCTGACTGGCATGAATCAGCTCAATGGGGGGACTGCCAACTATCAGTTGTTCACTCATTCCATACATCATGACATGCTAAAAACCAGTCACCAGCACACCTGATCTATCTCTGCCTCCTCCCCTGGGCTCTCCGTTCACCCCTGCAACACAATCCTGACTCATCAGGAAAGATATTTAGCATCAGCGGCTTCAGCTTTATCCCTGGGCTGCTGACAAACAGCCGAAAAATCGTATCTATTTGAAAGGGGTTGAAAGTGTTTGGAAAATGCTTTAAATTATTTGTTAGTATTTAAATTTTTTAATGACATTTTCAGAGTTTAATTGAAAAAGTATTTACGTTTAATTTTGAAAACCCTTTGTCAGCTGATCCCGTAAAACTTCACCTGATGCACAAAATGTTGATCTTCATATACTTGGCTATTCATCCTCGATGAACTCAATGAACTTTCCATTGTTCCAATATATTGTCATTAGTTTTGCCCATCTAGATATTCTGTTTATGTGAATACCAACAATAAATTGTGGTGCAGGATAATATAAAAGTAAGGGGAAAAAAAGAGACACAAAGTGCTGGTTGGTCAAAGATGCAGTTGGTCAGACTGCATCTCTGGAGACCATGGATAGATGACATTTTAGGCTGGGTCCTTCTGCAGATTCAAGAATGGTTCTGACCAGAAATGTCACCTATCCATGTTCTTCAGAGATGCTGTCTGATTTGCTGAGTTACACCAGCACTTTGTGTATTTTAAACCGCATCTGCAGTTCCTTGTCTCCCCATAAAAGCAGAGAAGTCATGCTTCAGGTGCATAAAATGTTGGATATAGTATTGTGTACAGTTCTGGTCACCAGACTCAAGGAGAGTATGGAGGCTTTGGAGAGGGTGCAGTCGAGGTTTTACCAGGGGGTTGCCTAGATTGGAGAGTATTAGCAATAAGGAGAAGTTGGACCAACTTGGCGTTTTCTCTGGAGTATCGGAGGCTCGGGGGCAACCTGATAGAAATGTATAAATTTAATACTCATAAATAGGGCATATAGTCAATTGACAAATGCTATAATGGGCATTACTTAAAGGAGATTTACAAGGCAAGTTCTTTACACAGAGATTAACAGATGCCTGCAAGCTCTGCCAGGGAACTTGCAGATATGATCACAATGTTTAAAACAGACACGTGGACAGACAGAGAGCAAGGGAAATGGACTATGTGAAGGCAGATGGGATTGTGACTGGCAGAGGCATGGTGGGTGAGTGGTCTGTTACAATGCTGTCCTGTTCTATGTTCTAAGGAGGGATATTCAAATCCCAGCTTGTTTATTCAAGTCACTTGGCTAATGTCTTGCTGAAGTGCAGAACAGGTATGAGTATGACCATGGCCTTTTAGACCATGTGATATTATAATCTTGCAATTCAATTATGGATTACCAGCAGTGTTTGGTATCATTGATCCACAGACTTCATTTGAATCTCAATGTGACACATGGAACATAAATTCAAGTGATTAAATCAATCAAAATTAATTGAAGCTAGGCTCAGCACTGGTAACAATGAAAGCAATGGTTTTTTTTGTAAAAATCCACCTGTCCCGAATGTACTTCATTGAATGAAATCAGCCATTCTTATCCTTATCCTGGCCTTTATTTGAGTTCAGATGCAGCAATATGTGTAACTTGTATCTTTTACTTGATTTATGAACTGTAAAGGTTAGACAACCAGTTGTCAGCAACTTCTCCATTCCACAAAGGTGTAAATAAAATTGATGAAGAGAAGATTGAGAACATCTTTGGGCATTTCTGAACCAAATTTGGGATTCTACAGTTAAACAGAAACAGCTGAGTCAACAAAGTCACCATGATAATAATCAGAAAGAATGTAGTTTCAAGTACAATAACTACATTATCCCAGCAAGCAGGTCAAGCTTGCACATAAGGGCACAAACCTTTGCACTGGTGTGGAGAACCATGAAAAAAGTGGTTTAAAACATTAGAAATCTTCACTTAGATCAAATACTAGAGATAAACTAAGACTGGAATATTCAGTTTGCCAACTCACAACCTCAATAAGTTGATGGTTACATGTTTTATAAATTTGTTGTGCCTCAGTACATATGTGAAGTTATTACAAAATTGTTTCAGAATAAGCACTGAACATTACAGATGGAGAGCTGGGAAACGGGAACAACCTAAATGGTTTGATTTTTTGGTGATGTCCCATGCTGTAAATGTTGCTGCATGCGGATGGTTCATCTGTAGACATCTTGCACTAGCAATGTAGTAATTATTGGTCTGAGACAGATTGTGTATCTTTCATCTTCATCTTTCATCCATGACATTGTGGCAGACAATATTATAGTAATAAGGTATTCTGTTTTAAATTAAATGATAGCACACTTGCTTCTGAAACAATAGTTTGATGCTCATACTGCACCTGTTCTTGAGTACAGAATTCACACTGACATAACACTTCTGTATTGTCAGGGATGTTCTCTGATGATAGAAGATATTTAAACATTTGTCCACCTGTAGAAAACCAGAACATTTTGAAAAGCAGCAGAGGAATGCTCCAGCTCAATTGCCTCGTAATCAACACCACCGTTTGGATGTTTTGCTCTCTTAATTACTGTTTTACAATTTGGGCCTGCATGCAACAGTAAAACGGTCTCCCCACAAAACCACAGTCACAAAACTACAATTTTAATTTATTCGCTGTACCTTAAGGATTTCCCAAGGATGTAAAAGGTGCTATTTAAACCCCTTGTTCTTTCTTGCAATAATAATGCAATAGAGATATTAAAACCCCATAAAAATTGTAAACATGTCCGCGAATGTTAAATATTGGTGATTCCATTTCTTTGGGGCTTCTCTCAATCATCTGTCTTGCCTAAGCAGAAAACAGCTGAAATCCTGAAGAAGTGATGAATTATTTCATTCTGCTAATGAAGCAATAGATCATTCTTTGTAGAAGCTTTTAACCTGTACTCTTGACACAATTGCATCAGTATTAACACTGGCATAACTGAAACCAGTCACCGGGAGAGGTTCAAGCCTGCATAGAACATTATCACATTACTACTTTTTAAATTGTTTGTTTATTAACTGGTGGTCCTGGTATGTGTGTCTAAAAAGCCACATTGACTGTTGTTTTAATCTAATAGATACTGGTTCAAACTAGGTCAAACCGATATTTAATCATTAATCTTAATTGTTGAAAGGCTCCATAGGCAAAGAATTACAATCAGTAGGCCAGACCAATTTCATGGGCCAAGCTAAATTAAAATCCCAGTAGCCAGCTCTCCACTGCAGTGGCCATCAGAAACATATGTGATAGGCAGTTAAAATAGTATCAGAGCCATTCAGAGCAAAATGGGCCAGATATATTAATAAGACATTAGCTTGTGTAAAAAAACAGCAGTTTTCAAATAGCCACGAGACCATGAGTTAAGGCAAATGTGCAGCAGAAAGGATTCAAGTTATCTCTTAAGTCCTATCTTTGGCGTAAAGTAATGTTCTTAGGAGGGACTGGGAAATCAATAGCTTCCTTTATCTGGATGAACAATTTGGAGAAAGGCTTGGAATTCTTCCTCTCATTTTAAAGTAATAGATGAACTTTGAGGAAATTCCCAATAATGATGGAGCCCTTGGTCTCATTCGCTCCAGGGTAAACAATTCCAACCGATCCAATCTCTCTCCTAACTGAAGCCCTCCAGTCTGGGTATCATTCTGGTGAATCTCCACTGCACTCTCAGTGTAACCACATACTTACGTGTGCAGTGACGTGAACTGCACACAATATTTCAAGTAGTTTTTAACGAGTATTCTATAAAGTTGCAAAATAATGCCTTAACTTTTATATTCTGTGTCTTGAGCTAAGAAGGCAGACATGCTATATGCCTTCTTCGCCACCCTGTCTACCTGTTTTTTATTTCTGATTTATGTTGGTACGATATAATCACATACCTCAAGTTGACAGGCAAGATATAAATAGGGCCATGAAGAAATATGGTCTGTAATCCCTTTTAACTCTAATGTTTTCTTTCTTGTAGGCATTTCTCCTGCCTGTCATCCAAATATATGTGCCCGGGGGTTCCAGCAGTAATGAGCACTTTGTTGGCCAATATTAATGCCTATTTTGCGCACACCACAGCAACGACAAATGTTTCAGCCTCGGATCGATTTGCTGCCTCAAACTTTGGAGTAAGTCCAATGTGGGTCATGATTATGAGCTGAAACACCTTTGGGTGCAGAGAATCCAGCCAATATATCGGGTGTAGCATTGGTATGAGAAATACTCCAAGGAGACCTGAACTGAGTTGCGATCCATCTATTTCCCCTTTTCATATCCCATTGCTTATTTCCTACAACATAGGAGGAAGTTATTTTTCCCATTGAGTTTCAGTCAGTTCTCTGAGAAACCGCGTCAATCCTGCTCTCTAACTACTTTTCCCCACCTGGCCATCAAACCTGCTCCACCTCTCTATGATACACCTGCCACATTCCTTTACTGCAGGGGTTCCCAACCTCGTGCCGGTTTACTTCTGGCAACCTTAATAGCACATAACAATGTTATTTCACTTATTTATGAACAACTAATGCTGAACAGATACTGGTATACCAGAACCAAACACAGTCAGTCAATGAGAAAAAATGTACAAATCCAGAGTCAACAAATTTACCCCCTGGGTAGGTGAAATTTACCCCCTGGTGGTAAATTGATCCCAGGTTGGGAACCCTTGCTTTACTGGGAGTGATTTACATTAGCCATTTATCCTTGCAGCAAACACATCTTTGGGCTATGGGAAGAAACTAGACCATCCAGAGGATAGCCACACAGTCACAGGGAAAGTATGCAAACTCGAGACACACAGCACCAGAGGTCAGCATCGAACCTGGTCCTCAGATCGGTGCAGCAGTAGGTCTGCATGCTGCACCACAATGCTGCTCTCTGCCTTGTGTGAAATTTGTTCTTCTGGAAAGTTGTTTGGACGGGTCTGAAATAAAATTATTATCTACAGCAACTCTAGTTTGCCCCACATTTAGGGTTTGGAATTGCACTTGCAATCACCCCAACATCACTTGCACAGGAAATAGATTCTGGCTATAAACCAGCAACACAAGAGTGGATTTGTCATTTTTCTATTTTTAAAACTTATCATTTATTAACTTCATGGGAACTGACTTTTGGTCTGTTAATTGCCTGCACTGCCTCTTTAAGAATATTTTGCTAACTTGCCACATTTAATATTTAATGTCTCAGTTCAGTTTTAGAGAAACACAAAAATAAAGCCTTGAGTTGTAGCGCTTGGCACACTTGTTTAATTTGGGGAAAGCACAGAGCAGGAAGAGGCCATTTAGCCTCTTCAGTGTTTTATGTTGAGCTCTGAGCTCCATGGATGGGTAAATACAAGAGCTTCAGCTTAGTTTAAAGGTACATGTTCTTGCGCGAGGAACGTACAAATAAGGGAATTAGGTATTTTCATACATGTCCAATTTCCTAATTTGAAAGTCCTTATTCGTCAAATTTTATAGGAGAAAATGAAAAAGTTAAGATTTATGTGGATTTTTAAAAGCAAGGAATGATCTGAGGTAGTCCACATGGCTTTGTGTGGGGGAAATCCTGCTTCACTAATTTGATTGAGTTTTTTGAGGAGGTAATGAAAAATATTGATTAAAGCAGGGCAGTGGATGTTGTCTTTAAGACATTTGACAAGGTCCCACATGTTAGGCTGGTCCAGACGATTGGGACACTTGGAATTCCAATGTGCAAACTGGATTCAAAATTGTTTTGGTGATAGGAAGCAGAGGGTTGTGGTGGAGGGTCATTCTTCTGATTGGAAGCCAGAGACCAGTGAAGTACAGTGATCTTTCCTAGGAGCCTTGTCGTTTATGATGTATGTTAATAAGTTGGATGTGAATGTAGAAGATAGGATTAGTCATTTTATAGATGCCATGAATGTTGGTAGTGTTGTGGATAGCAGGGAAGATTGTCCAAGGCTGCAGCAGGATATGGATCAGGTTGAAAATTGGCCAAGCACTGCCAGATGTAATTTAATCCCAACCAGTGCAAGGTGATGCATTTTGAGAGGTTAATAATGGACATATATAGTAAATGGTAGGGCGCGAAAGGGTGTTGATTAACAGAGTGTCCTTGGGATTCAAGTCCTCAGTTCCCTGAAAGTGGCAACAAAGGCGAAAGGACTGAAAAAGGCATACGACTTGCTTGTCTTCATAGTCACAAAAATAAAATAGAGGTGAGATAGCACATTAAATATTGTATGCAGTTCTGTTTGCCACAATATAGGAAGAATGTTATTGCACAGGAGAGTGTGATTCTATAACATTACATCCTAATTATCGCACTCAGATAAAGGAAAACATGCCATATGTGTTCTTTGCCATCCTAGAATTTAGGAGATTGAGAGGGGATCTTATAGAAACGTACAAGATTCTTATGGGGTTGGACAGGCTAGATGCAGAAAGATTGTTCCCGATGTTGGGGAAGTCCAGGACAAGGGGTCACAGCTTAAGGATAAGGGGGAAATCCTTTAGGACCGAGATGAGGAAAAACTTTTTCACACAGAGAGTGGTGAATCTCTGGAACTCTCTGCCACAGAGGGTAGTTGAGGCCAGTTCATTGGCTATATTTAAGAAGGAATTAGATGTGGCCCTTGTGGCTAAAGGGATCAGGGGGTATGGAGAGAAGGCAGGTACGGGATACTGAGTTGGATGATCAGCCATGATCGTATTGAATGGCGGTGCAGGCTCGAAGGGCTGAATGGCCTACTCCTGCACCTATTTTCTATGTATCTATGTATCTATGTATCTATCTGTGTTGCGACTTTCAGGGAATGATGTACATGTACCCCAAGGTCTCTATGCAGCGACGCTCCACAGGGCCCTGTCATTCACTGTGTATAACCTGTCCAGGTTTAACTTCCCAAAATACATCACTTTGCACTTGTCTTGGTCAAATTCCATCTGCTATTCCCTTGCCCAATTTCCTAGTTGATCTATATCATGTTGTAAGCTTGAACTGCCTTCTTCGCTGACCACCATACCACTAATTTTGATGTCATCCACAAATTTATTAATCATTCCACCAACATTCTCATCCAACTAGTCAATATACATGCCAAACAACAAAGGACCCAGCACTAATTCCTCTGGCAATTCACTGGTTCAAGCCTTCAGTCTAAGAAACATAGGCGAGCATAGAACAGTGCAGCATTGGAACAGGCCCTTTGGCTCACAATATCTGTGCCGAATATGATGCCAAGATAATCTAATTTCATTATCCTGCACTGGATCCATATTCCTCAATTCTCGGCATATCCATATGCCTTTCTAAATCTTCTTTTACACTACTAACATACAGTGGCTTGCAAAAGTATTCATACCCCTTGAACCTTTCCACATTTTGTCACGTTACAACCACAAACGTAAATGTATTTTATTGGGATTTTATGTGATAGACCAACACAAAGTGGCGCATAATTGTGAAGTGGAAGGAAAATGATACATGGTTTTCAAATTTTTTTACAAATAAAAAACTGAAAAGTGTGGCGTGCAAAAGTATTCAGCCCCCTTTACTCTGATACCCCTAAATAAAATCCAGTGCAACCAATTGCCTTCAGAAGTCACCTAATTAGTAAATAGAGTCCACTTGTGTGTAATCTAATCTCAGTATAAATACAGCTGTTCTGTGAAGGCCTCAGAGGTTTGTTAGAGAACATTAGTGAACAAACAGCATCATGAAGCCCAAGGAACACACCAGACAGGTCAGGGATAAAGTTGTGGAGAAGTTTAAAGCAGGGTTAGGTTATAAACAAATATCCCAAGCTTTGAACATCTCACGGAGCACTGTTCAATCCATCATCCGAAAATGGAAAGAGTATGGCACAACTGCAAACCTACCAAGACATGGCCGTCCACCTAAACTGACAGGCCGGGCAAGGAGAGCATTGATCAGAGAAGCAGCCAAGAGGCCCATGGTAACTCTGGAGGAGCTGCAGAGATCCACAGCTCAGGTGGGAGAATCTGTCCACAGGACAACTATTAGTCGTGCACTCCACAAATCGGGCCTTTATGGAAGAGTGGCAAGAAGAAAGCCATTGTTGAAAAAAAGCCATAAGAAGTCCCGTTTGCAGTTTGCCACAAGCCATGTGGGGGACACAGCAAACAGGGAAGCTGGTCAGAGTTGATGGGAAGATGGATGGAGCCAAATACAGGGCAATCTTGGAAGAAAACCTGTTAGAGTCTGCAAAAGACTTGAGACTGGGGTGGAGGTTCACCTTCCAGCAGGACAACGACCCTAAACATACAGCCAGAGCTACAATGGAATGGTTTAGATCAAAGCATATTCATGTGTTAGAATGGCCCCGTCAAAGTCCAGACCTGAATCCAATTGAGAATCTCTGGCAAGACTTGAAAATTGCTGTTCACAGACGATCTCCATCCAATCTGACTGAGCTTGAGCTATTTTGCAAAGAAGAATGGGCAAAAATTTCAGTCTCTAGATGTGCAAAGCTGGTAGAGACATACCCCAAAAGACTTGCAGCTGTAATTGCAGCGAAAGGTGGTTCTACAAAGTATTAACTCAGGGGGGCTGAATACTTTTGCACGCGACACTTTTCAGTTTTTTATTTGTAAACAAATTTGAAAACCATGTATCATTTTCCTTCCACTTCACAATTATGCACCACTTTGTGTTGGTCTATCACATAAAATCCCAATAAAATACATTTACGTTTGTGGTTGTAACGTGACAAAATGTGAAAAAGTTCAAGGGGTATGAAAACTTTTGCAAGCCACTGTATATGTCTTCACCACCACCCCAGGCAGCAAGTTGCAGGCAGGTCTCTTTAAAATTTGCCCCTCTCATCTTAAAGCTATACCCTCTAGTCTTTGACATTTCCACCCTGAGAAAAGGTTCTGACTGTCTTGCTGTGCCTCTCATAACATTATATACCACTATCAGGTCTCACCTCACCTTCAGCATTGCAGAGAAAACAATCAAAGTCTGTCCAATCTCTCATAGCTAATATCCTGTAATCCAGGCAGCATTCTGGTAAAACTCTTCTGTGCCCTCTCCAAAGCCTCCACATCCTCCTTTTAATGGG
Source organism: Malacoraja senta (assembly GCA_038087875.1). NCBI lineage: Eukaryota > Metazoa > Chordata > Chondrichthyes > Rajiformes > Rajidae > Malacoraja > Malacoraja senta. The sequence continues at coordinate 14,319,318 of CM075989.1, forward strand.
GTGACCTGAACTGCATGCAATGCTCTAATTAAAGTCTTCCAGAGCTGCATCAAGTTGGCTGTCTTATCCTGGATCCCAAGAGTGGCATTGATACATGAGTAAGCTGGATATATCAATGTCAACCTCTGCAGCCATTGAATGATGAGGTGACTGCTTCCCCGACATTGATCTCCACAGAAGGAAATACACCACCAGTTAGTGGAATAATAACACCATTTGCTGGCACGCCAACCAAAACAATTTGAAATATCACCCATCTGTTACAATGCTTAAAGTTACTATTGATTTGCAAGAGATATGCACAATTCCCAGAAACATGTAATGCAAAAAGAGGTGTTTTTATAACTGCAGATAAGTGAAATGCCTCAGTAGGCAGTCAAATCCAATCATTGCCTATTCATCAACTAAATAGAAACTAAGTAAGAGAAAGCCTAATAATGATGCGGAAGATGAGTTTTGTTTTAATATTTGAGAATTTGTCGTAAAGTTTTATGGTAAGTTTCTTTGTTATCCAAAGCACATTAAATATATCATTTTTTTAAAGTACAGTTCTAAATTGAATTTGGAAATCAATTAACAGTTAAAATAACTATAAATTTGAGTAGAATGTCTCAGCAAAAGTATTTGGAGGTTACCTGCAACATCAATCTTTGGTTAGACAGATTTCCTAAATTTCAAAATGAATTCTTATTCCTTGAAGGTAATAACCAGCAGAAAATTGACTAAAACTGTTGGAACAAGTGGCACCTACTACATACATAATATCACAAGGAAGTGGCAGGCCTGCACTTGCTGTCTATAGAGTCTGTGGATGCACATGATTTCACTCTAAATATTTATAACTGAAAATCACAGCAGTTTTTCCTCAGTACAGGAACTTGTGTTTTATTTGTTTTACAGAGAGAAAAGTTTATAAAACTCCTGGATCAGTTGCACAACTCTCTGAGGATTGACCTTTCTAAATATAGGGTAAGTGTGAACAAAATTGCAAAATAATCTGTTCAAAAGCTGGTAAATAATAAACCAATACCAATGGTTATACAGTATGTTACTGAATACTGAAAATACATTTGTTTTCCTTTAGTTTCAATTTCTTGCCACCAAAGCATTTCTTCTTCCTTTGAGTTTATAGTCAACCTTTGGGTACTGGGGAGGAGTAGTAGCGGAGCTGTGGCATTCGATACCAACACTGTATTGATTTTCCTTTGCTGGATACTTTCAAGAGAGAGCTAGACAGGGCTCTTAAAGATAGCAGAGTCAGGGGATATGGGGAGAAGGCTGGAACGGGGTACTGATTGGGGATGATCAGCCATGATCACATTGAATGGCGGTGCTGGCTTGAAGGGGCGAATGGCCTACTCCTGCACCTATTGTCTATTGTCTATTGATCCAGACCATCCAAACATGTTGATTCCATGATTATTTATTTACACCTCATGCTTTAGCGGAAGTTGGCTGTCAGTTCATATTCATTGTAAGGAAAACTGTGTTGTGAAAAAGTTATTACTGAGCATTGCGCCCTACTTGGATTGCCATTTGTGAAATTTAGGTCGATATAGGTATGTCTCACCTGGATCCAGGTGAAAGTCAAGAGGCATGATTGACAATGTGGATATGGCCAGAACCAGGGGCCGGAAACAAGGTATAGATTTGTTCACAGAATGGCCTCCTTTGCCAAATGAATACAATGAGTCTGAATAGGTTGGTTCCGGCCTGTGTTGTGCAAGAACTGACTGCAAGAGACTTTATTAAATAACATATGTGAAATATTCCATGGCTGACTAGATGGTAACTATTGAGTTGCATGTTGGTATTTGGAACTCTACCAAGTGAATCAGACAACCTAGAATAGGATTAATTCTAAACTTGGCAAGTGTTTGAATATTTGTAACCTGAAAAGTTCTCCAGAGCTTGGAAGGGGCATAGATTAATGGTTGATGGCAGGAATTATATTTAACGAGGCGTTCTATTTATTCTCAGGACCTGGGTGTCACAAGCAACAATAGTATTTATTTCCTGAACCAAAATCTGATTGAACAACTGCTGAGTTGTTTGCTTGATATAAGATTGGAGTTACTAATATTGGCAGTTGTTCACTTATGAATCATTTGATCTTTTATGACAATGTAATTACAGTACAATCACATCTCATGGAACCAATTTTCATATTTTATTTTGCATAAACATGTAGTCATGTCAATTCGTGTATTATTAATCAAGGCTTCCAGATTCCCATTGACACCATTTAATATCTGCTCTAATGTATCTGCGGTACGATATTTATATTTTGATTGTGGGAAAAAAATTGAGGTGAAGTTGTTGTCTTTTATAATTTTATATTTCTTTTTATCCTATTTTATTCCCATTGGTCATGAGTGGAATGTAATTTTATTGTAAGGTCTTAATTATATTAATATAGTATATAGTAGTATACCATATGGTAGAATCAAATTCACCATGTGATAAAATGGCAGCTACCATCAGATTTACAAAATAGAGGGGTAATGTACATCCCGATTCCCAGTTTTAAAGAACCAAGTTTGCAGCCAGTAGCTACGTACCATCAACCACACACCAACCCTAACCAGTTGCTGTCTCTAGCCCAGCGTTTCTCAACCTTTTTACCCTTGCGGAACCCTTGAAATAATTTTCATGTTTCAGGGAACCCCAATATAAATATTTATTATAGAACTTTATTAATCTCTTTCTTTCTCTTTTATAGACTTCTTTCTCTTTCATAGTTCATAAGGCAATTATATTTTTCTGATAACTGGTTTAAACAAAAAATAACTTACGTTTTTCTCAAGTTTATTGACAATGCAAAAAAAAACTGAAATCAAACTGCTTGTTCAAAACTGAAGCAAATAAAGGCAAACAGAAGTACTAACCTTGGAGGAGAGAGAGAGAGAAATAGAAAGAGAGAAAACAACACACTTATACATTTCATAAACTAACAAAAACATACATCAATATACTTTTGATAACAAACTAACAAAAATAAACATAAACATACTTAATTTTTTTTAATTCATGTAACATCCCTAAATGATGGGTAAAAATTACTAAATAACATGGGTGAATGAGGGACTGTACCTGCATGCCAGAAAGCACGTGTTCGACCGCCGGAGCCCTTAATGACCGCCGACCACAACTTCCGCTGCACCGACCTTCTTGTCGATAACTGTACCGACCTTCTCGACCACAAACGCGGGCTCCGTCGATCCAGGCTCCGGCCACGTGTTCCGTTGATGCAGGCTCCGGCTGCGGTTTCTGCTATCACTGCTACCCGGTTTCTTTGCGGCCTCCTGGAAGTTGTCTTACCTAGCAACCTGCATATTCTGTATCTTAGCATCGGAATCAAAAAGGCCTCGTTATTCTGGGCGGAATCAGCCCTTTTGGCCCAAAATGTCCAAGCCGACTAAGGTGCCTATTTGTAATCGTCCTATTTGCCTGCATCTGTCCGATACCCATTTAAAAGGCCTGTCCCACTTAGGTGACTTCTTTGGCGCGTGCAGGAGACTCTGCGCTCGCCACAAGATCGCCACATGGTCACAGGTGGTCTCCTTCATGGTCGGGAGGAGTTCCCGCATTCTGGGAACTAGTCGCGGCCTCAGTGTGGTCTCGGAAACATTTTCAACATGTAGAAAAATTTTCTGCGACCAAACATTGGTCGCCATGGAGAAAATCGATACTTTTGTAGTCGTAGGTCTAGTCATAGTGGGGTCGTAGGTAATCGTGGGTAGTCTTAGTTAATCGCCTTTGCTGACCGGTCATTTTCAGTGGCTCATTGAGAAAAAAAAGGTATGTAAACAGCAGCACATGATGCGCTGTCATTCCAGTGCACGGTCTTTGCGCAATTTTGCTTTCAGTGGATCAGACGGTGTGAGACATGGCTCCGAGGAGAAGGCTTCAGCGCAGGGGCAGAGCACAACCCTCAACACCATCCACCAGGCTGTTATCAACATTTGTTTGTTTATAAGACTTTTGCATGTGTCAGTACCAATATAGGAAATCTGTGACTTTTAACCTCAAATTGATGTATGAATATCATTCTTTTTCAGAGTAGTCCCTCATGTCATCACTTATATCGCATATTTCATTTCTCATATATTTAGATCATTGAAACACACACAAATGCAAGGAAGGAATGCACTGTATTTAAAGTTTGCCTTTTCACATTTATTTTGATGAAGAAAACAGACACAAGCACTTCAAATGCACTGTATTTAAAAGGATTTTATTTTTATACATCTTGATAAATCTAACACTAAAACAAGCAATACACTAAATTGTTTGAAAAATATAACGTCATTTTTTTTAGGTGATCTTACGACTATAGAGTTGTAGCCAGTCATAGTAGCAATGTTACAAAATTTTGAGATTTTAAAAATAGTTTGTAATTTATCCCATCAGATAAAGCATAAAAAGAAGTTTAATTTGACACCTAATTTACTTTCATATCTTCAGTATTAAAAAGGTTATGGCCATTTTCATACTCGGAAATTAGCATCTTGTTCCCTATTGCTTTTCCATTGACTTAACACAAAAGCTATGATCGAGGACAGTCAAAAGCCCATAACTTTCTTAAAAATTAAGAGAACTGAAAGAAATTTTCAGTTATTATAGTTTGAAGCATTCTGAAACAAATATGAAACAATTTTACTTAGATGACATGAAATTAAAGCATATAATTAGTTAGTTACCTAATTGTAGCTAATTACAAAATTCAATTACTAGATCTAAACATTTATCAATTTCTTAAGAATAGATTAACATTTTTAAATAGCCTAAGTGTCCAAATAACATTCACACAAGAATTCACAATATAACATAATTTTTAAATCTCATTGTCATGGATTTACAGGCCAAATGGAAGGAATTTAATGTTTAATACCTGTAAATTAATGGCCATTTAAATCATCTTGCGAGTTGGGTTTTCTGGAACGCGATCATTTGGAACGTTGATTTGCGGTGAATTTAAACCCGTATCGACATGAAAAATTCTGCCGTTAGTTCAGGGAAAAGAATTACCGTTTCGCATTAAAAAATGTGAATTAAAGGCTTCTTAAGAAGCACTTTTATACAAAAAAATAAACTGCTTTCGTTTACCTGTCCCGTGTGTGAAATCCGTCCCCGTTGTTGGCGTTGACGGCTTCAGAAGCTGATTTTAAAATGACTCCAGCGCTGACATTGTCGATCGAATAAAAATAAAAAATACACAAAATGCCGTCGGAACGATTTTTCAGCATACGCTTGCACTCCAACGAAATATTAACCAGGACAAGGTAGGAGAAACTCGCGTTTTAACCCCGCCCCCCCCTCAAAGGCGCCAAAATCGCGCACAGGGCCTGTGGCAGAATTACAGCGCCGCTGAAGGTAAGTATTGTAACATACCTAGTCGTAGCTTGTCGTAGCTTGCTTTCTGTGATCATGGGTGTAGTCGTCTGCAAGTCGAAGGTGGTCGTCTTCAGTCCCCACTATTGGGTCGCCAATTGTCATGAGTGCATCGGCGATTAAGTTGTAGATAGTCGTAGCTTGTCTTCTACATAGTCGTAGGATGTCTGCTACACATTCACTTTTCGGCGATTCAACAAGACTATGACAGTCGCCTGCACTCGCAAAAGAAGTCGCCTGTGAGACAGGCCCTTAATGTCTTTCCCATCCACCGATACATCCAAAGTTCAAATGGTAATTGTACCCACATCAGACAGTTTAAAGAAATTGTATTACATTTTCTCAGTAACTGGATATGACCAAAGCATTTGTAGCTGCAGCATTCCATATTTTTGATTTGACAAAAGAGCAGACAAATCAGCAAGAAGTGCTATTCTCCCGTTAATTTTATTCAAAGGAACGCGTCAGTAATACTTGAAGGTCAAAATACAATTAAATTTACTGAGGAATGCATATCGATGTATTGGTGACGCATGTATCAACGTAAGCGTTATCAGTGGCAGTTAACAAATTGTTTTCGTCTCAGAGGAATCACGTGATAAACGACTCCAATCGTTCTGCAGTACTCATTAAACCCGAGAGCTTTTTAAAAATATAAAATTCCAAGGTGGTTCTGTTCCGTGTATTGTATGAGGAATGGATGAGCGCCTTGCTACCGTTTATCATTACCAAAGGATGACATAAGCCCTGTTGACATCACGAGATTTCGCTAACACAAAAATGACTCAAAAAGGCATTTACCTATGATTAGCATATCTTTACTACTAGACTAAGTGGGACCCATTGGGTCCCAGCTTCACACGGGAGGGCTGGTTCCCCAACACAATATTCCACCTCTCAACCAATTCCAAGATTGCTGGCCAGTGTGGGGGGGGGGGGGCTTTCTGGGGTGCTAGCATGGGTGTTGTGGGCCAAAGGGACTGGTTTCCAGAGGGATAGTATGGACATTGTGGGCCGAATGGATTCTTGGGCAGGCAGCTCAGTCACTCAGGCCTGGCAGCTCAGTAACTCAAGCCTGGCAGGCTGGCAGCTCAGAAACTGCCATAAATCCTGCCGAAAACAGGTGAGAGACTGTGAGAGAGAAGGGGAGAGGGTGGACAATCAATTTTAGACATTTTCATCTTTTACAGTTACAAAAGGCACACAGTTGCAAAAGGCACAGTTGCAAAAGGCACACGGTTGTTAAAGGTACACATTTCAAAAGCCACACAGTTGCAAAAGGCACAGTTAGAAATAAGTTAGAAATAAACAAAAAACAGTGTGGATCACATAAACAGCTTTGATGGAAGAGAAGAGCAGCCATCAGCCACTGACTGATTGAGTGAGTCTGCTCAGTGCTATCAGGCCTGCTGAGCTCAACGCAGCTCTGATTATTGTGGCTGGCTCGTGTGAGAGTTGTTCATAAGTCTGGCGATCGTAACCCAGAGAGGACCTGTATCCTTTTATACCCTGGGGATGTCTGAAAGCACTTCACAGCCAATGTGTTTATGAAGCTTAACCCTATTGCACAGTTAACTTGTTTATCTACATGTAGGATCTGTAATGAAGGCTCATTAATACCTTTTTTCGCACACATTTAAGGTGCATTTTTTAAAAGAATGTAACTTTTGCCTGCATTTCAAAGCTGTAAAGCCAAATATCATTTTCCTAGGATAATTTCCCAGCAAGTAATCCAGAAAGACTGCAAGACCTGAAGTCTACAGTGGACCTTTTGACCAGCATTACCTTTTTTCGAATGAAGGTAGGCACTTATATCACATATAGGACTGTTATATGGAATGTGGTTCATTAGTAAAAATGACCATATTCTTTTTTTTTCATGGGGGGCAACATTTTTTTGTTTTATTCTATCTTATATGGATGTTTCAATACTTATAATTTGACCCTGCACAAGTTTGCTGTGGTGGTTTGACCCTGTTAAAAGTGTTGACTGCAACAATGGATTGCTGTGGAGTTTAATGCACCATATAGTGCCATTTACAGACGGTCATTTTTTTCATACAGATCCAATCCTCTTATCTAATCCCCTTATCTTTTCTGAAAGAAAAATACAAGGGGCAAGCCATTTAGAACGGAGACTAGGAAACGCTTTTTCTCACAGAGAGTGGTGATTCTGTGGAATTCTCTGCCTCAGAGGGCGGTGGAGGTCAGTTCTCCGGATACTTTCAAGAGAGAGCTGGATAGGGTTCTTAAAGATAGCGGAGTCAGGGGATATGGGGAGAAGGCAGGAACGGGGTACTGATTGGGGATGATCAGCCATGATCACATTGATGGCGGTGCTGGCTCGAAAGTCCAGATGGCCTACTCCTGCACCTATTGTCTATTGAAATTAATATGTTGGTTAATTTTAATTGCAGAACATATTTTATTAATACAGAATCTTTGGGTTAATGTTCTGGATAAGTTATAGGCTATCTGAACCTGGATGGCATAAACTAGCTGTCTCAATGCAGTTGATCATTGCATCACACATGGTAACATGCTAAATGTGGGCAACTTTAATCCCCAAAACAATGGAGAGGAAGGAATGAAGGATTGGCACTGTTGTGAAACTGAGGGTAGAGATTAGAAACCAGAACAAAGACAGTGAACTGGAACAGTTTTTCTTTATCCAACACCGTGGTACTGATAATCTGTCCATTTCCAGGATTAATGGGGGTGAGATATGGACAGGTAGACCCCTTTGACCCCAGTTACTTCATTTCCACATTAGCAGGCTGAGGGGCTTTATATTGACCTTCCATTTAGTTTAAACCTTGACCAGTTGGTTCTCCAGGACTTGGGAATCTTGGCCACCAAAGGGAGAATCATCGATATATGAGATGTACCTTTCCTGTTATCTACTTGATCCAGTTTTCCTGCCATGCCTATTCCAGCATCTATCTCACCCTCCAGTTCCCATTGTTCACTGATCTCCAGGGCATGGACGAAAGGAGAGGACAGAATGAAAAGGCGAAAAATGTGCCATGATTTAATACCTCTTTCGAAAAAACTGTTCGGAAAGAAAACTGCCTGTGGGAATATGTTGGTTTAATGGAATACCTAGTATGAGAATGAACTGTTATCCTTGTGAGCAGTTATTTAACATTTGGAATGTATTATTCATGCCAATGGTAATACAACAGCCAGTAAAATGAATATGAAGTAGAGCTCCGGACAAATGAAAATTCTGCAGTGCTTATCAGAACCAATAAATTGTATTCCTTTCCCTTTTGACTTAGAATTCAACTTGGAACTTCTTCCTCAGAGTAAAAAACTGCCCCCCACAGCTCCTTCCAACTTTCTCTCTCTAACCTTAAGGGCCTGTCCCACTTGGGCGACCTAATCCGCGAGTTCTGGCGAGTGTGCCCTCGACTCATACTCGCAGCATGGTCGACACGGGGTTGTAGGAGGTCTTCGTAACTCTCCTTCATGCTCGAGAGTGGTCTCCGCTTACTCGAGGCCTTAGCTAGGTCGCGGCGTTTTTTTCAATATGTTAAAAAATCCCCTAGAGTAAAATAATGTTGTCATGGAAAAAATCGATACTTTTTTTACTCATAGGTTTAGTCGTAGTAGGTCGCCATGTTAGTCGTAGGTAATCGAGTGTAGTCAAAGGTAGTCGAAGGTAGTCGTAGTCGAAGGGAGATCGAAGGAGGTCGTCTTCATTCTCCAATTTTCCTGAAGTTAGTCGTGGCTAATCGTAGCTAGTCGAAGCTGGTCTTCAACATAGAGGCAAGGGGCACAGGCAGGGACTAGAGAGTACCCCGGTGGCTGTACACCTTGACAATAAGTACTCCTGTTTGAGCACTGTTGGGGTGGACAGCCTACCTGGGGGTAGCGACAGCGGCCGGGCCTCCGGTATAGAGACCGGTCCTGTTGCTCAGAAGGGTAAGGAAAAGAAGAGGAGGGCAATATTAATAGGGGACTCTATAGTTAGGGGGTCAGACAGGCGATTCTGTGGACGCAGTCGGGAGACCCGGATGGTAGTTTGCCTCCCTGGTGCCAGGGTCTGTGATGTGTCCCAACGTGTCCAAGACATCCTGAAAGGGCAGGGAGAGGAGCCCGAGGTCGTGATACATATAGGTACCAATGACATAGGTAAAAAAAGAGAAGAGGTCCTGAAAGGAGAATTTAGGGAGTTAGGAGGGGAGTTAAAGAGAAGGACAGCAAAGGTAACAATCTCGGGATTACTGCCTGTACCACGCGACAGTGAGAGTAGGAATGGAGCGAGGTGGAGGATAAATGCGTGGCTGAAGGACTGGTGCAGAAGGCAGGGATTCAAATTTCTGGATCATTGGGACTTCTTTTGTGGAAGGTTCGACCTGTACAAAAAGGATGGGTTGCACTTGAACCTGAGGGGGACCGATATCCTGGCGGGGAGATCTGCAAAGGCTACTGGGGAGACTTTAAACTAGAATGGTTGGGGGGAGGGACTCAAATAGAGAATGCTATTAGACAGTGTGTGAGGCAGGAGGCAGAGAAGGAAAGCACTCAGACCCAACATGTAGGGGGGAAAGAAGAAAACAATAATAAACAGAGAATAAGAGGTGGTGGGGTTCTTAAATGGGTGAGCAGAGAAACAGAGGGGTGTAAAATGCGGGCGGAAGCAATAGGTAGCAAGGTGAAAGGTAAAAGTGGCAGGCAGACAAATCCAGGACAAAAATCAAAAAGAGCCACTTTTCAACATAATTGTATAAGGGGTAAGAGCGTTGTAAAAACAAGTCTGAAGGCTTTGTGTCTCAATGCAAGGAGCATTCGTAATAAGGTGGATGAGTTGAACGTGCAGATAGCAATTAATGATTATGATATAGTTGGGATCACGGAGACATGGCTCCAAGGTGACCAAGGCTGGGAGCTGAACATCCAGGGATATTCAATATTCAGGAGGGATAGAGAGAAAGGAAAAGGAGGTGGGGTGGCGTTGCTGGTTAGAGAGGAGATTAACGCAGTGGAAAGGAAGGACATTAGCTTGGAGGATGTGGAATCGGTATGGGTAGAGCTGCGAAACACTAAGGGGCAGAAAACGCTGGTGGGCGTTGTGTACAGGCCACCTAGCAGTAGTAGTGAAGTTGGGGATGGCATCAAACAGGAAATTAGAAATGCGTGCAACAAAGGCAAAACAGTTATAATGGGTGACTTCAATCTACATATAGATTGGGTGAATCAAATTGGCAGGGGTGCTGAGGAAGAGGATTTCTTGGAATGTATGAGGGATAGTTATCTAAACCAACATGTAGAGGAACCAACGAGAGAGCAGGCTATTCTAGACTGGGTATTGAGTAATGAGGAAGGGTTAGTTAGCAGACTCGTTGTGCGTGCCCCCTTGGGCAAGAGTGATCATAATATGGTTGAGTTCTTCATTAGGATGGAGAGTGACATTGTTAATTCAGAAACAACGGTTCTGAACTTAAAGAAAGGTAACTTTGAGGGTATGAGACATGAATTGGCCAAGATTGACTGGCAATTAGTTCTAAAAGGGTTGACGGTGGATATGCAATGGAAGGCATTTAAAGACTGCATGGATGAACTACAAAAATTGTTCATCCCAGTTTGGCAAAAGAATAAATCAAGGAAGGTAGTGCATCCGTGGATAACAAGGGAAATCAGGGATAGTATCAAAGCAAAAGATGATGCGTACAAATTAGCCAGAAAAAGCAGCATACCAGAGGACTGGGAGAAATTCAGAGACCAGCAGAGGAGGACAAAGGGCTTAATTAGGAAAGGGAAAATAGATTATGAAAGGAAACTGGCAGGGAACATAAAAACTGACTGCAAAAGTTTTTATAGATATGTGAAGAGAAAGAGATTAGTTAAATCAAATGTAGGTCCCTTGCAGTCAGAAACAGGTGAATTGATCATGGGGAACAAGGATATGGCAGACCAATTGAATAACTACTTTGGTTCCGTCTTCAATAAGGAAGACATAAATAATCTGCCGGAAATAGCAGGGGGCCGCGGGTCAAAGGAGATGGAGGAACTGAGTGAAATCCAGGTTAGTCGGGAAGTGGTGTTGGGTAAATTGAATGGATTAAAGGCCGATAAATCACCAGGGCCAGATAGGCTGCATCCCAGAGTACTTAAGGAAGTAGCTCCAGAAATAGTGGATGCATTAGTGATAATTTTTCAAAACTCTTTAGATTCTGGAGTAGTTCCTGAGGATTGGAGGGTAGCAAACGTAACCCCACTTTTTAAGAAGGGAGGGAGAGAGAAAACGGGGAATTACAGACCAGTTAGTCTAACATCGGTAGTGGGGAAACTGCTAGAGTCAGTTATTAAAGATGGGATAGCAGCACATTTGGAAAGTGGTGAAATCATTGGACAAAGTCAGCATGGATTTACGAAAGGTAAATCGTGTCTGACGAATCTTATAGAATTTTTCGAGGATGTAACTAGTAGAGTGGATAGGGGAGAACCAGTGGATGTGTTGTATCTGGACTTTCAGAAGGCTTTCGACAAGGTACCACATAAGAGATTAGGATACAAACTTAAATCACACGGTATTGGGGGTTCAGTATTGATGTGGATAGAGAACTGGCTGGCAAACAGGAAGCAAAGAGTAGGAGTAAACGGGTCCTTTTCACAATGGCAGGCAGTGACTAGTGGGGTACCACAAGGCTCAGTGCTGGGACCCCAGCTATTTACAATTTATATTAATGATCTGGACGAGGGAATTGAAAGCAACATCTCCAAGTTTGCGGATGACACTAAGCTGGGGGGCAGTGTTAGCTGTGAGGAGGATGCTAGGAGACTGCAAGGTGACTTGGATAGGCTGGGTGAGTGGGCAAATGTTTGGCAGATGCAGTATAATGTGGATAAATGTGAGGTTATCCACTTTGGTAGCAAAAACGGGAAGGCAGACTATTATCTAAATGGTGGCCGATTAGGAAATGGGGAGATGCAGCGAGACCTGGGTGTCATGGTACACCAGTCATTGAAAGTAGGCATGCAGGTGCAGCAGGCAGTGAAGAAAGCGAATGGTATGTTGGCCTTCATAGCAAGAGGATTTGAGTATAGGAGCAGTGAGGTTCTACTGCAGTTGTACAGGGTCTTGGTGAGACCACACCTGGAGTATTGCGTACAGTTTTGGTCTCCAAATCTGAGGAAGGACATTATAGCCATAGAGGGAGTGCAGAGAAGGTTCACCAGACTGATTCCTGGGATGTCAGGACTTTCATATGAAGAAAGACTGGATAGACTTGGCTTATACTCGCTAGAATTTAGGAGATTGAGAGGGGATCTTATAGAAACGTACAAGATTCTTATGGGGTTGGACAGGCTAGATGCAGGAAGATTGTTCCCGATGTTGGGGAAGTCCAGGACAAGGGGTCACAGCTTAAGGATAAGGGGAAAATCCTTTAAGACCGAGATGAGGAAAAACTTTTTCACACAGAGAGTGGTGAATCTCTGGAACTCTCTGCCACAGAGGGTAGTTGAGGCCAGTTCATTGGCTATATTTAAGAGGGAATTAGATGTGGCCCTTGTGGCTAAAGGGATCAGGGGGTATGGAGAGAAGGCAGGTACGGGATACTGAGTTGGATGATCAGCCATGATCGTATTGAATGGCGGTGCAGGCTCGAAGGGCCGAATGGCCTACTCCTGCACCTAATTTCTATGTATCTATGCATCTATGAAGGGGGTCTTCTACATAGTCGAAGGAGGTCTTCAACATGTCTTTTTTTCAAACTCTTCTAAACTCGCAAATTAGGTCGCACAAGTGGGACAGCCCCTTTAACGCTAATCCTTCTAGACTTTTGACATTTCCATCCTGGGAAAACGTTTTGGAGCCTATCTAAAACTTTTCATACTTCTATTTTTTTCTACTACCTTTGTCCAAATCGCAGCAATTTTATTTATTTTCTTCCCCATCCTGGCCTGTGTTGGCAACATGCTGGGCACCGTGCTATGAGGCATTATGTGCTACAATGTGCTTGAATCAAGTTATGTCAAGTTATGTTAAGTCCTGACCTATCAATAATGTATTTATTACTGCAGTATAGTACAGTTCATAATATCTCTGCCTGAACCCAGCGTACACTTCCAGCAGTTTGATTGAGCTGGTCAGGAACAGCAGCTCTATTTAACATGGCTCTTGCTGGTTCAATTAACTTAGCAAGATTTGAGGATGAAAGCTGTAGTGCTGCTTAGGCATGTTGCAAAATTGTTGTACTGAGCTAAAGGAGAAAATAATTCTTGAGTGTCATGTGACATATCCCTCGTGACTTAGTTTGAAAGTAAAGTGGCATTGGAATTTTGTGCTCACAAATCCTTTACTTTACCACAGATTATGACTTTGTGCATGTGACATTACCACTGTTAATTTTTTTGCTTATTTGTATGATCTTTGTGGCAAAATTGTTGCTCAATTTGTGGCTCAATAAATATTAACAATTTCAGGTTCAAGAACTGCAAAGCCCCCCCAGAGCGAGTTCTGTCGTGAAAGATTGTGTGAAAGCCTGCCTGGACTCCACCTACAGATACATTTTTGACAATTGCTTTGACTTGTATAACCAGTTGCTGGATCAGGTAATAGATTTTGCTCTTTATATGTAAGTTTCCATGATTAACAATTTACTAGAGTATCCAAGAAATGTGAAGAAAATATTTCATAGTAATAATACAATGCAGTAGTCAAAATTACATCTGTATTAAATGTGTATTTATTTGCAAAAGTTTAACATCTCATTATTAGGAAACATTTCATCATGAGCAACATTTTAATGAAGATATTCATTGAATAAATATTTAAACATTTTTCATCACTTCCAGCTAGTGGAAAGATTCACTGATTAGCTACAAGTTGGCTGCTCATTATAATATCAGTTAAATATAGATGACTTTGCTATTGCAGAAAACTAGCATTGAGCTGTTATTTCCCCTCACAATAAGGTACTTTCACTTCAAAACCAAATCCAAGATAAAATAAAGTATCGGTGATAATTTAGACTCATACTTGAAGAAAAAAGACAGCCACATGGAATTATCATGATAATGTGGCTATGCAATGTACTTGGCAATGCAATTTCCTCTTTTGGTTGCGTTTCATTTTAAAGTTTGTATGTATAGTTTAGATTTAGTTTAGAAGTTAAAGTTGCCGACTTAACTTCCTCAAGTTATGTCGGCAACCATGAATGAAATCTTGCTGAATGGCCACCATGATGAGGCAATCGTATTTAGATAAATAAACCTTTCCTGTTGGTAGTGCACAGACAAGGAGTTTAGTTTATGATCATGTGTACCGAGGTACAGTGAAAAGCTTTTGTTGGATGCTAGCCAGTCAGCGGAAAGACAATACATTGATATGAACAGTGGGATAGTAAAGTACACAGAATTTAAAAATACATCAGTGACTAAAAAGTCAGCCCAAAAACTTCACAAGCAAACAAGATGGACAAAGGAACAGCAAGTAACATGGGGAGGTGGGATGATAAATAATAATAACACTGGCAAAAATTGCTGTATTTTGAACAAAGGTAAGCAAGGGATCGTGTGGAATAGCTGCTAGGTGTTGGGGAGTCATTGGAGTAGGAGATAGAGTACCAGATGATCAACAGAGAAGTGGCATTTGCGTGTTAAACAGTTAATGTAAATGTGTCATTATATTTGTGATGAGGAATGGGAGATGGTGATATTGTACTATAAGTCGAACAATAGGAGAAAGCTGGTCATCTGGAAGGTCTCAGTCACCTGCTCACCAATAAGCACAAACTCAATTTCCCATTTGTCAAAGGCTGATTCCTCCTTGGATGGTCAGCAGCAGGTTGAAAATGAGAGCCATCGCAAGAAGTCAAATTGAAACAACAGCTGAATCTTCATAAATTCCATCCAAGTGCTTCTTGTGTCAATACAAATGGCCAGCTTGCCTTGGATCTCAAGACTCTATCCTTTTGGACTAACCTTTCTTGCGGCACCTTGACAAGATCATTGCAGGAGTCAATATCAACTACATCTATCACAAGCGTCTCATCAATATATTTAGTTACCTGTTCAAAAAAACTTCTTAAATTAGTCAGACAGGATCTCCTATCATAGACATTTCAGAAGGTCCTGCAGGGAAAGCTGATCCATAGAAAGGCGAGCTGGCTAATTAGAGCCAAATTTGGCTTGGTGATAAGAGGCAGAGGATGTGGCAGAGGATTCTTTTCTGCTTAGAGTTCTGTGACCAATGGTGTACCACAGAGATCAATGGTGAAACCCTTGTTTGCGATAGATATTAATGACTTGGATGTGAATGTAGGAGGTATGATTAGTGAGTTTGCAGATGACATGAAAGTTGGTAGTGCTGTTCATAGCAAGGAAGGTTGTGTAAGGCTGCCGCAGGAAATGGATCAGATAGAAAGTTGGCCAAACTATTGGCGGATGGAAATTAATCCCATTAAGTGCAAGGTGGCATTAATTTTTGTGAAAATAATATCATATTTATATAATAGTATTCTTAATAGAGAATTGCCATCAACAGAGGCAATTAGAGAAGACTGGGAAAAAGAATTAATGACAACAATTTCTAAAGAAACATGGGAGAGGTATTTGATATATATACATAAATGTTCGAATAACGCCAGACATAATTTAATTCAATTTAAAATATTACATAGATTATATTATTCAAAAGTTAGGTTGAATAAATTTTATCCAAATATTTCTCCCATCTGTGATAAATGTCTTTCTCAAAATGCCAATATCACACATTCTTTCGTTTCTTGCACAAAACTTCATGGATTTTGGTGTGATATATTTGATATATTTACTAGTTTATTTAAGATAAAAATGGAACCTAATATGGAAACGATTATCTTCGGAGTAATAGGAGACGGAAACAAATTAAATATATCCCAAATTTCATTTTTTAATTATGGTTTAATAACAGCAAAAAAACTCATACTTAAATTTTGGAAAAATGCTACTATACCAACACTCAAAATGTGGATTGGTAATATGTTGGAAACTGCCCACTTGGAAGAAATGAGACTCCTCCTAATAGATAAACAAGACCAATTCTTAAGGAGTTGGTCTTCATTTATTGACCTTGTGGATTCATGTGGTGCAATAGTATTGTAAAATTAAAACATTCTGGGTTTGGGCGAAAAATGATTAAGAATATAAAAAAGCATCGACTTGTGGCAAGGGAGAATCTCCTTTCTGCTTCACTTTCTTACATATTTCTTTTCTTTATCTCACACTCACTAGACTTTTCTTTACTCTTCACTACTTCTTTCTTTCTCATTTCTTTCTAAAAAAAAAAAAAAAAAGGAAGTTGTACATAGAATGTTTTAATAATTCTGGGAACCTGTAAAAAGGTACCATCAAAATGTAATGTACTTCTAATAAATAAAATATTTTTTTTTAAAAGAAAAAAAAAAGTGCAAGGTGGCAGATTTTGGGAAGTTAAATAAAGGAAGGATATTGACAGTAAATGGAAGGGAGCTAAAGGGGCTGTCCCACTTGGGCGACCTAATTGGTGAGTTTAGAAGAGTTTGAAAAAATGACATCTTGAAGACCTCCTTCGACTATGTAGAAGACCTCCTTCGACTATGTTGAAGACTAGCTACGACTAGCTATGACTAACTTTGGGAAAATTGGACACCGAATAGTGAAGAGTAAAGGGCCTGTCCCACTTAGGAGACCTAAACAGCAACCTCTGGTGACCTTGCCAGCCACCCAAAAAAAAATCAAGGTCGAGGTGACCTGCAACCTCCTACCACCTCCTATGCATATGTTGAAAACCTTCCTCGACTATGAAGAAAACGTCCTTCGACCTACAGCGACCTCCTTCGACTATCTTGAAAACTGGTTGCGACCATGCACGTTTTACTCGAGGATGGTCTCTGTTAAATTGGTCCGCGATTGAACAACACCCCCTTTGACCTCAAACAACCAAACTGAAAACCAACAACGACCAGCGTCGACTGGTTACAGCTCAGATGGTCACATGATAAAATGATGTCATGAATGTATATTTTTCTTACAATAAAAGCCTCCCAGGTTTTTTAAAAAATCATTCTGAACCATGCGAGCAGGGAAGGAACTAGTTAGTGGATGTTGCAAAAAGTACATCTACTACTGTCAGCAGCAGCCCTTTTGCTTCATCAGCCTTTCAAGAGGAAGCACAAGAAGAGGTGTCAGTGGGTGAAGCCCCTCTTGCAAAGAAGATTGAGGCTTGGACAGTATGGTAACCTGATGAATGTGCTGCAAGAGGAGGATTTGTCTGCATTTAAAATTTTTACTCTTTTGCTGCCTTCAAATGTGGCAATGAAGGATGGGGTGGTGGTTAGGGGCATTGACTACCTCCCTGTTCTCCTCTTCTAGGGGTCGCTCATGCAGGGCATGTCCTCCTGCCACTCCTCCTACCGGGTGTGCAACACATGCATGGCTGGCTTTTTGGAGGGTTGTGCCCTACCCCTGCGAGTCTGCCTTTTGGGAGCCATCACTTGTTCAAGTTTCCTCTGCTAAAAGAACTCTCCAACTATGATTGAGCACGCCCAGGAGTGACAGAGGTCACATGCTTATGTTTACATTGACCTTTTTTTCCACCCTTCGACTACCTTCGAGCTTCCTTGACTACCTTCGACTAGCATCACAACTGGCTTTGACTAGACCTGCGACTAAAAAATTATCGATTTTTAAAACGGCAACCTATTTTTAGTCAAGGCTGGTTTTAATCACGATGAAAAAATAGCAGCAACCTAGATGAAGCCTCGACCATGCGGAAACCACTTTCGACCATTAGCGAGAGTGACCAAAACCTCCTGTGACCTCGTGAAAACCTTGAGTGGCAGGCAAGGTCACCAGAGGTTGCTGTTTAGGTCTCCTAAGTGGGACAGGCCCTTAAAGACGATCTCCTTCGACCTCCCTTCGACTATGATGAAGACTATCTCGACTACCCTCGACTACCTTCGACTACCCTTGATTACCTACAACTAACATGACGACCTACTACGACTAAACCTATGAGTAAAAAAAGTATAGATTTTTTCCATGGCAACCTTTTTTTACTCGCCGGCATTTTTTAACATATTGAAAAAAACGCCGCGACCTAGCTGAGGCCTCGAGTACGCGCAGACCACTCTCGAGCATGAAGGAGAGTTACGAAGACCTCCTATGACCTCGTGTCGACCATGCTGCGAGTATGAGTCGAGGGCAAACTCGCCAGTTCCAAGAGTTTGGCCTGATGATGCTGGAGATCCAGATGATTGTTCTATGTCGTGTTTTGCATGAATCCAGATGCATTAGTCTGTTTGTTTAATAAGATTTTGCTAGATTGCAGAGTTCAAATAGAATATCATTACTATATGATCAGCAACAAGCAAGTTCCAGAAAAAAATAAATTCACTTTAATACTAACAATGAAAAATGAGTAGAATTCTAACACTAGCACTTATAATTTTCAAACTTTATTCTTGAATAGAAGCCAATTAAACTGATTTAAGTATCAGGATAAATCATACCACTAATTTTTGATTCGTGGCAGCAACCTATCTACCACTTATTTATTGTATTTTTGTGCAAATTAGATAGTTTGCATTTCTCTGCTGTATGTAAACAGAGTAATAATATGCCTTCACATCCCAGAGGACAATATTTATTCCAATTGAGACTGAACAGTGATGCCATGGAAACCTTCAAATTGATTCAGTAAGAGAGCAACCAGATGGACCAGGATTAATTCCAGATGAGGGGATCTCAAGGTTGATACTTGGAAGACCAACTGGCAATCATCAGACTAACTGAAATATGGTAGTGTGAATTAGAAGAGATCAGAGAATGACTGTGCAGCTTGTTTAAATGTCACTGTTTACCTACGAACTGGAAATTGGTGACAGCCCAAAGAAAAGGTCTGAAACAGTGTTCATTTTCCAGATCTAAAACAACATTACAAGATATACTGAGCTTCGTAGCACATTATGTAACACTGTTGTTTATACTGTTCTCAATTACAATTCAAAATCTTTATGAAGTATTGTGTCAAAGTACCACCTTTCCTAAGTGGAAGTCTTATTAAACCTTGCCATTGACAATATAATGTCTCCACATGTTGGAGCTCCTCCCTGTATCTCAAATAAAGTTAGGCATAGACGCAGCTCAACACATTGAGTCTGATTAAGCTCACTGGACCTAGATGTTGCACAATGCCCACAGTCGCTCTTGCAGCTCCAAGCACCTCCCAGCTCTGCTCTGACATCTTGATACAACCCCTGGGCCTTGCTGTGCGGTGGAGGGCTGCCATTGATAAATTGGCTACAGAGAGAATATGCTGAGGCCCCACATTCTTCACCACCACCAAAAAAAACCTGGAGTTGCTGTTATAGTCATACAATGCAGAAGCAGGCACTTTGGCCCAACTTGTCCATGCCACCAAGATGCCCCATCCAAGCTAGTCCCATCTGCATGCGTTTGACCCATATCTCCCTAAACCTTTCCTATCCATGTACCAGTCCAAATGTCTTTGAAATGTTGTTCTAGTCCCAGCCTAGGGTTGCCAACTTTCTCACTCCCAAATAAGGGACAAAAGGTCAAAATAAGGGACAAATTCCCGACAGCAATTCGTTGACCGACTTGGGTGCTGGACTGCACACAAAACCCAGCCGGCAGGCCAGCTGAGGGGTTCTGGCACGGGCACCGGACTTTGTGCGCGACGTTGCGCCCAAAGTCCGGCACCCCATCCAACTTTATGAACCGATGGTTGGCCATGAGAAGGATGGGTGGTGGTGTCGGCGGTAAGCGAAGGTCCGAAGGACGGACAGCTGGTCAGGCTGCCGACTGACGGGGCCAGTGCAGAGCTGCTGCACTCCATGGGCTGCACTACGTCGGGACGGGTGAGGCGGGGCCGGACGCGACGCTCCGACCCAACAGTCCTCTTATCCCGAGTAGTAGCAGTCAAATACAGGACAAGGGTGGTCACGTATGGGACAAACCAATTTAGCCCAATATACGGGATGTCCCGGCTAATACGGGACAGTTGGCAAACTTATCCCTGCCTCAACTCCTTCTGTGGCAGCTCATTCCATATACTTACCATCCTCTGTGCGATGAAGCTGCCCCTCAGGTTCCTATTAAATCCTTCCCCTTTCACCTTAAACCTATGTCCGGGTAAAAGACTCTGTGTGTTCATTCTATCTATTCCCCTCATGATTTTATACACCTCTATAGGATCATTCCTCAGCTTCCTGCACTCCAAGGAATAAAGCCCTAGCCCTCCCAACCTCTCCCTATAGCTCAGGCCCTCGAGTCCTGACATCATCCTCGTAAATCTTCTGTGCACTATTTCCAGCTTATTATCCTTGTTATAACAAGGTGACCAAAACTGAACACAATATTCCAAAGGTGGTGGCAACAGTAGTGCAGCGGCAGAGTTGCTGCCTTACAGCGACAGCGACCCAGGTTCGATCCTGACCACCGGTGCTGTCTGTATGGAGTTTGTACATTCTCCTTGTGACCACATGGGTTTTCTCCAGGTGCTCTGGTTTTCTCCCATGCTCCCAAAATGTACAGGTTTGTCAGATAATCGGCTTCTGTAAATTGTCCTCAGTGTATAGGATAGTGTACGGGCTGATCGCTGGTCGGCATGGACTTAGTGGGCTGAAGGGCCTGTGTCCATACTGTAACTCTAAAGACTAAAGTAAAGTCTAAAGACTTCAGCAACGTGTTGTAGGACTGTAACTTGTCATCTCAATTTCAATACTCAATACATGGACTGATGAAGGCCAATGTAGCATTCTTGACCATCCTGTCAACCTGTGATACCACGTTCAGGGAACCATATACCTGTACTTCTAGATCCTTGTACTCAACAACACTTTCCAGGATCCTACAATCACTGTGAAGGCCCTGCCCTAGTTTGACCTCCCAAAATGCAACACTCACACTTATCTGTATTAAACTCCATTAGCCATTCCTCAGCCCACCTGCCCAACTGATCAAGATGCTGCTGTAATTTTTGATAACCATCTTCACTTTCTACGATACCACCCACTTTAGTGTCATCAGCAAACTTATTAATCATGCCATGTACATTCTCATGCAAATTGTTAATATACACTGAAGACAGTTCTAATTATGATTATTGAGAGTCGTAGAGTCATAGAACTATATAGCACTGAAACAGGCCCTGCAATCCACCTTGTCCATGCCAACCAAGTTTGCATTCTGGGCTAATTCTATTAGCCCACATGTGGCCGACATCCCTCTCAACCCTACCTAGCCATATATCTGTCCAAAGGTCTTTCAAAAGTTGTAATTGTATCCATTTCCTCCGGCAGCTAATTCCAGATACGGCCTACCTCCGAATGAAAAAGATTGCCCCCAAAGACACCTCTTAAATCTTTCCCCTCTCATGTTAAATTCACCTCTAGTTTTGAAGAAAACCTCTAATCTGCAGAAGGATCCTGACTTGAAACATCACCTATCCATTTTTGACAGAGATGCTGCCTGCCCCACTGAATTACTCCAACATTTTGTGTCTATCTCTAGTTTTGGAATGTTCTCTTTAGAGCTTGATGTGATTCTTGATGTACCTTCAGTATTTTGAATTCTTGAAATAAGTATTAATTTCAAGCAAGGCTCAACTGCAATGTATTTCAGTCGAATATTACCTAGGAAGAACAATATTTTAAAGTAGTTTGAGCACTTTGTATTCATGTTACCTACGAAATATAAAGTGCTCCCTGAATTAGATCTTTCAGTCTGATTTGACTGCAATATCACACGCTCATTAATCCTGCATCACAAGTAAACAAGCCATTGCTGAAGGAAGTCATTTAGTTGAAGACGTATGCAAGATAAAATGTCAATTGCATAAGAAGCCTCTACACCTCTGTGACATGTCATGAATAATTGTATCCTAAATGTTCAAGGGGAAAAGATTTAATAGGAATCTGAGGGGTAACCTTTTCACACAAAGGGTGGTGTGTGTATGGAACAAGCTGCCAGAGGAAGTAGTTGAGGTAGGGATTATCTCAACATTTAAGAAACAGTTAGACAGGTACATGGATAGGACAGGTTTGGAGGGATATGGACCAAACGCGGGCTGGTGGGATTGGAGTAGCTGGAGCTGGGACACATTGGCCGGTGTGGGCAGGTTGGCCGAAGGACCTGCTTCCACACTGTATCACTCTATTACTCTATGACTCTAAATGCAAATTAATTATTCTTCAGTGATCTAAAGTTAACCTAAAGTTAGTTTTTAGGTTATAGTTTGATAAATTTCATGTCAATTTATGTCTTAATTCTATCCAGTTAGTACATAAACCCTTTCTCTAGTTTGCCCAGTTTAAAGAGAATACCAGGCATTAACAGTGTGTAACATATATTTAGTCAAATAATTTAGTTTTAGGTTCTGCAGAATAGTACCAGCCTCCATGCATATGTCTTTGGTATGATATTTTAGTGTTGATTTTAGCAAGTCATGTTTGCAATGGGAATCACTTCCATTAGAATAACACTAAATATTCTGGTAGCAAACAAGTACTCCTGGGTCAACTCATATACATTATTAAGAGATATCAGTGGAAATCTGTGTTCAGAGCATAGACCAGTGTGGGAGTGAAATTTTGATGGAATGAAACATCAAAATCTGAACATTTTCAGCGAGGCTGAATAATGTGTCAGTTCACCGTCATCCTTTACAGCAGCTGCTGAGACTAAGCAGTTAGTAATGTGCTCGTGTGAGACTGTGCTTACAGATTATCAGGCCAGCCCTATGATGCATGCTGGGAGAAGGCTTCCTTGTAACAAATACCACTGTCTTACATTGTTTGATGATCTCGATGCATATGAACACTCTTCGTCCAGCCATTGTCAGATAATTGTATCAAAACCCCACACATATAGGTGGAGCAATGGTGCAGCTGCTAGAGTCACTGCCATAGAGCTCCAGTGGCCCAGGTTCAATGCTGACCTCTGCTGTCGGTGTGCCCCTGTGTCCACATGCAGTTCCTCTGGGTCCTCCAGTTTCCCCCAAAATCCCAAAGATGTGTGGGTTGTTTGTTTAATTGGCCACTATAAATTGTCCCCACTGGTGTAGGTAAATGGTAGAATATGGTGTGGGTGGGGGGAGGGGGGGGTGGGGGGAGTTAATGGGAATGTGAGGAGAATAAAATAGAATGAGTCTAATGTTAATGTAAGTAGTTAGCTGATGGTTAGCACAAAGTGATTTCCTTGCTGTATGACTGATTTGATAGGTGAAGTTTGGGCAGGTTCAGCCCAAAAAACATTTCTTCCCATTGATCGCTGTATTTGGAGGAAATCAAAAAGTGCAGATGATGTAAATCTGAAATAAAAACACAAAATACTGAGAACACTCAGCAGATAAGACAGCATCTGTGGTAGGAGAAACAGAGTTTATGTTACAAGTTGAAGGCACTTTGTCAGAAGTGATGTTTAAGAAGGAACTGCAGATGCTGGAAAATCGAAGGTAGCAAAAATGCTGGAGAAACTCAGCGGGAGTGATAGCCACTTATCCAATGATACAGATATGGCTGCCAAAAGCTGGTCGCGTTTCTTGTCAGCTATTACATTTTTCCAATAAGCGTGGATCATGCCAAGTAATTCACTTGATTGGAGTAGGCTGGAGTTGCCCACATATATATCGGAATGTAGACCTCCAATTTTTTATTGTTACTGACAAGATTCATAAATGAGCAGCCACTGTGCTGGATGTCCACAGAATATTGAGGGAGAGAGGATTGATGTGTCTCCGCTGTATTATAAGCACCATGGTTTGTCATGGATCAATCAAATAAGCAATGAGGTAACTTATTTCCCTGTCCTTTTGACTATAGAAAAATACTCAATATTCAACTTGGGGCAAGCAGGGAGAAGGGCCTCTCAAAGTCATCCTTCTGGGCTGAGCCATTAAATGAGGGTGTGAGCAACCCTCCAAAAGCTGGCTCATTTGACCACAGTGCTGACCCAGTTAAAAATTATTGAAAAATAAATCATGCATGGAGTTCTCCCTTGGTTTTCATTGTTTACTAATGTCATTAATCCAGTATACCTCATCTGCAGGTGAAAAATCAGCTGTACAAGCAAATGCAAAGGAGGGAAATATATTATGAAATAAAACCATGCTGATGCAAAAGCATAGAGTGTTTACTAACTGTAGCAACTAGATACAAAGGTTACTCCTACACAATCTTTTCCCTCCAGCCATTTGTGCTTTCCCCTTTAGCATCAACAGCCGGAGGTGCACTAATGGCACTGGCAATCAGCTGCCATGAATTTGAGGAAATCTCAGCAAGTTTAGACTGACACATTTTTATACATATGAAAAGTGTCAATTGACTTGACAACTTAAGATGGAGCCTGAAACATGGCGGCTCTTGGGTTTTGACTCCGTGGGGTCTACTGTCTAAAACTCTTGCACTTAGTATGAATGTGCCTAATATATAGTAGGATGCAAAAAAATTGTACTTAGATATCCGTGACAATAAAGTGGCATTGAACAATTAATGGTTGCTTCTACTGAATATTTTACTCCACATTTCACCCTTTTTACCCATTGACTATTGTGACCATTCTGCATTTGGTGTGTTGAAAGTTATGTATATCATTTGAAGATTGCTATTAATCGATAATATTCATTTGATCTGTAATATATTTACATAATATTACACTTTGTTTTTGAACATGGAACTTTTGTCTCTACAGAGTAAAAAACAAGACATTACTCGTGAAGAACAGGGTCCCAGCAATAAAAATCTGGAATTCTGGCCTAAGCTCATTACTTTGATGGTTTCTTGTGTAGAAGAGGACAAGGCAGCCTATGCTTCTATCCTCAACCAGTAAGTAAAGTTATACATTTTAGCTTCAGTTCTGATGTCGTCCTTGTGCTAAATGTGAAGATGATTTTTGAAACATAATTAAACCTTAGATCTTGCTGTCAATAAAAATAGAGAAACTCCAAGGCAAAGGATTACAATCATTTTTTCAATGATAATCTCATATTTTTATTAAACATTTACAATTGTGTTGCAATAAATGAACAAGACTGGGAAAAAATTTAAACCTTTCTGCTGTGGGAGGGGGGTGGTGCAGGAAGGACTTGTTGAACAGAAATATTTGGCAGCTTTTTGAAATCATGATTTTACCATGTGGAGATCTGTTAAATTTTATTAAAGAGATAACATTTTCACTGCTTCTGTCTGACAGAAATTATAGGTGGACATTTTTCATATGTTGACACTTTTGTGTTTGAAGATTCTTCAGTATGGCTGTACAAACTTTGGGAATGTAGCCTTAGACAAAAAACGAGCGTTAATAATCTGCAAAAGCAGGAAGAGTGAGTACTGATCGGATTGTGTCAGGATCCAAAATATCCAACCCTCTGTTCCAAAATGAAATTTGCATAATTACACATTACTGTCATAATTTATTAAATAGAGATTTCTGGCCAACAAGCCACAAATTTACTTTGACAGTTAATGTTTATTTATGACCATAAATTGTTGCTGCTGCCAATAAATTTGCAACAATAGTATTTATGCTCTAAATAGGAAATTTATAATCTGTTTGAAGGCAATTCTTGGCTTGATCCACCATGTGTCAATAAAATTACCCCCCCAGTCTATCTGTGTTAAAGACCATCCATTACATAGGACTCAAATCTTCCAATAGATTAATCTTTCACTAAATGCATTAAAATATGCTACCATAAAGTGCAGGGGAGTTTCGACATACTGGTGATGTAAAATTCAGGTATAAAGTCATGTGCAAACCAAATGTGACCATATTTAGTTCATTTTGCATTATCCAGCTGGGTACTACCAGGTCTGGGTCTCGCATTTCAGTTTTCTATTCAGATATGCATTAAATTGCTTATTTGCCCAGGCTCTTAGACCATTTGGAGCAAATTAGACAACTTATGCTCGGGTTGTCTCTTGTTGGTTATTCCCTGGACAACCGGGTATTTACAGTTTACTGTGTCCCATAGCTACCTTTTATCTTTTATTGTCCTTCCCACTATCCAAGATCCCAGTTAGTACACCCAGCAAACTCCACACTGACCCTCACCCGAATGACCCAGGCCCAATCCCCCACCCAACTATTTCCTCACTAACTCTCTGATTGATCCGAGCCTCATCCACCACACGTCCTTGGTGGGCAGTCTGACCCAAGTCCAATCTAGGCCTACAATTGCTATCCCTCTCTTTCCCAGGATGCAGTATTGGCCTGAACACTCTTCATCCCCCAAATTAAGTATTGGCTGTAAAATGCCATCCAAATCCTAGAGTGCTGTGAAGTTCACAGAGGTAGGCTCAATGACCTGCTGTTGCTTTCATTATTACCATCTAGAATACCTAGGCAAGTACACTGGTATCTCTAAATACCTGTACTAAAGAACAGGTTTTCCATTCTAAAGAACTGAATAGATCAAGACTCCAAACAAAATACGGTCTGTGTTTGCTAACTGCATATCTCTCCAAGTGCAGTCCAGATGAAAACAAGTGGGGCAGACAAATTGAGGCAATTAAATTATTTAACCTAGCATTAATATTACATAATATAGTACTAGTGAATGGTGCTTGGAATATTTACATTTCCAATCTCTGCTATTTGAGTGATAGATTAACCTATTGAGTTTAACCAAAGTAAATTCTTCCACTAGAGTGGAACTTTCGCAGACATGTTGAGCATGTTACAATACTATGGTAAAATTGATGTGGCATTTATTATTTGGTGAATCTACGATGTCTGCAGAGTAAAGCTGAGGATGTCTTTCAAGCAATTTGCTGAATTTTTAATTATTCATTGCTGTGTGAAAATGTTACGTCACGATCTTTGCCAGGCTTAGCCCCGGCATGCTCAGCCACTTTGGGCCATCATTTTGTCCAAAACCATTAGTTGTAGTGGTTATCAATCTTGAGATTTATTTGAAAACCAGTTGATCTGTCAACATGGATTTTCTTTCAGGCGGCTCGTTCTATGACCTTTAAGTAACAATATTCAATTGCTTAACTTAAACTTAATAGGACTTGAAAAATGGCTTTTCTGTTCAAAGGTGAGATTAAATACTGTCTGCAAATTTCAGCCAATCTAAATAATCTTTACAGTTTTTCTGTGTTTGCCCAGAGTAGAAATATTCATGTTCATCGGGTATCCTGAAGTTCAACTGACTTTTACTGTAATGTAAATGTAAGATCTGAGCTTCTATTGTGCTAGTGAACAAGTTATATATTCACTGAAAGTCCATGCAATTAAAATCACCTAATAGGTAAATTGAGGATATTGAGATGCTACAGCTCTTATTATTTCCAAACCTGCATGCAGTATTTTGTCGGGTTCTAAGATTCACAAACTACACTGGATTTTATACATATTTAAATTGTTCACTAGTTGTTCCAACTCCTTGGTCACAAAATAGTATTTCAATAAATTACACATTTCTTTGTCCATGCTCTTGCCTTAGACCTTCATCTCATTTTATAACCCTCTTAAATTGGAATCATTTCTGCATTTCTGAAACATTCTTCTGGCAAAGTACAACTCCATCTTCGGTTCCAAAAAATTGAATAGTTTTAATGAAGGCACAATTTCCAACATGCAGATTTTGTCCATTAAAAAAATGATTTGGGCTTCAGAGGATGTGATTAGAGAATCAACAGCCATCTGTGGCATTACCCCCACCAAAGCACATATGCAGAATTAATATATGTGTAGAGCAACCAGATGCTGCTTCTGAAAATTTATGGATGCTTTGAGAGTCAAGTTTCTGGGAGTGTGGAAAATTCATTAACTATGTCAATATAGATATAGCCAATTCAAACAGGTATAATAGATTCACTGGCTTCCAGCTACTTCCTTGTGATTCCCTCTTATCAAGTTAAAATAAAGAAGGGTCTCGACCCGAAACGTCACTTTCTCTCCAGAGATGCTGCCTGTCACGCTGAGTTACTCCAGCATTTTGTGTCTATCTTCGATTTAAACCAGCATCTGCAGTTCTTTCCGACACAGAAAATGAAGAATGATGGATCACTGGAATTGTTGAATTGTTGATTACTTCAGAAAGCACACATAAGACACAATATTATCTTACCAAAAGTATGAGATTAAATTCTGGAAGATTAATTTATTTTACTAATAAAATTAGTCACATTTCTGAAGAAGATGAGTAAATGCTTTTCCTTTAATCAACTTTTCTTTTTAATCACTCATCAATATCCTGAAACAGATCTCATTTCTATTCCATTAAGAACAAAAGACCTTGACATTTTAAATCATCTACTGGCAAATGGAAAAGTTAATTTATTATGTAATCTCAAAAGAAATTTACTTAAAAATGTAACTGTTTAATATCTAATTTTGGGGTCCTTTGTCACAAAGAAATTTCACCCAGTAAAGTTTTGAATTAAATTGGTTGACTTTATGTTGCTTTGACAATGCCAGGTCTCCCACAGTAGGTTTGGACTTTAAATGAGAACAATTCAATCACAGCAAAGTAAAATGGAGTGGGAGAATAGATGAGATTACTCAAATCTCTGGGCAGGTTTCATCAGAATTTGAAAATAGACATAAAATAAGATATGTTTAAGAAGGAACAGCAGATGCTGGAAAATCGAAGGTAGACAAAATTTTTGGAGAAACTCAGCTGGTACGGCAGCATCTATGGAGCGAAGGAAACAGGCAACGTTTCGGGCCGAAACCCTTCTTCAGACTGATGTAGGGTGGGGGGGGGGAGGGGGAAGAAGAAAGGAAGAGGAGCCAGAGGGCTGAGGGAGAGCTGAGAAGGGGAGGAGACAGTGAGGGCTACCAGAAATTGGAGAAGTCAATGTTCATGCCGCTGGGGTGTAAACTGACCAAACGAAATATGGGGTGCTGCTCCTCCAATTTCCGGTGGTCCTCACTCTGGCCATGGAGGAGGCCTAAGACAGAAAGGTCGGATTCCGAAAGGGAGGGGGAGTTGAAGTGCTGAGCCACCGGGAGATCAGGTTGGTTATTGCAGACCGAGCGGAGGTGTTCGGCGCAGCGAGTGCCAAGCCTACGCTTGGTCTCACCGATGTAGATCAGCTGACATCTAGAGCAGCGGATGCAATAGATGAGGTGGGAGGAGGTGCAGGTGAATCTCTGTCGCACCTGGAACGACTGCTTGGGTCCTTGAATGGAGTCAAGGGGGGAGGTAAAGCGACAAGTGTAGCATTTCTTGCGGTTGCAAGGGAAAGTGCCCGGGGAGGGGGTGTTACGGGTGGGAAGGGACGAATTGACCATGGAGTTACGGAGGGAGCGGTCTTTGCGAAGATGTGGCAAGTGGTGGGCTCTGGCGAAAATGACGGAGGATTATTTGTTGTATGTGACGGCTAATAGGGTGGAAGGTGAGGACTAGGGGGACTCTGCCCTTGTTACGAGTGGGGGGATGGGGAGAGAGAGCAGTGTTACGGGGTATGGAAGAAACCCTGGTGAGAGCCTCATCTATAGTAGGGGAGGGGAACCCCCATTCCCTGAAGAATGAGGACATCTCAGGTGCCCTGGGAGCAGATGCGGCATAGACGGAGGAATTGGGAGTAAGGGATGGAGTCCTTACAGGAAGCAGGGTGGGAAGAAGTATAGTCTAGATGACGAGACGTACCAGGGCCCCATCCCCGACCTCTACCTCCGCTACATCGACGACTGCATTGGTGCTACCTCCTGCACCCACACACAACTCACTGACTTCATCCATTTCACCACTAACTTCTATTCGGCACTCAAATACACCTGGACCATTTCCGACACTTCCCTACCATTTCTTGACCTCACTATCTCCATCGCAGGTGATAGACTTCTGACCGACATCCACTATAAACCCACTGACTCTCACGGCTATCTAGACTACACTTCTTCCCACCCTGCTTCCTGTAAGGACTCCATCCCCTACTCCCAATTCCTCCGTCTACTGCTGGTGAACAATGGAGAATAATACCAGTGAATGTCAAAGGAAGCTGATGAAACTTCCACATGGTTAATGCCAGGCACAGCAGTGAACTCCACTTAGTCCAAATGATGACAATGGCGACAAATTTATATTTTTGAATTCATTGATTTGAAAATTATATTTATTTCAGTTAGTTTGGTTTAGCGATACAACGCAGAATTTGCGCCGACCAGCAATCCCCATACACGAGCAATGTTTATCAAAGTCAGTTAACCTACAAACGTGTCTGTCTTTGGAGTGTGGGAGGGAACTGGAGCACTGGGGAAAACCCACATGGTCACAGGGAGAATGTACAATCCTGTACTGACAGCACCTGGAGTCAGGATCGAACCCAGATCTCTGGTGCTGTAAGGCAGCAAGTCTACCGTTTCAGTAAAACCACCACACACCCCACACCCCCATTTTCATCACTTCCATTTAATTTTTTTTTAAATGTTTGATTTTTACCAGTTTGCATGCTATTTTCTCAAATTCATTTCTCAAAGTCATAACATTCAGCAACATTGAATACTTTTGACAAGTTTGGAACTGATTAAACCAGAAGCTATGGCTTACTTGAGATGTTTTGGATATTATGTGGGTTTGTAGGCATCTGCAAAATAAAAATGTGGACCCACCCACCACGAGGACCTCATCAGGGATTCAGCCAGCTTGGAAGTACAAATTGATAATGGCAGATCCGTAAAAGAAAGTTGAATCTTGTCACCTAGATCCACTGCGGGCCTAGACACATCACTGCATAGCAGTTGGAATTCCAGTACATGATCTGCTCTCATTCTCATCTACTCCCGTTCAAGAACACATGTTATATCTACACTGTGAATCAAAAACAAAATACTCTAAAATAGAAAAACAGAGAGTGCTGGAAATATCACATCACAGCGGGGGCATCTGTGGAGAGGGAGAAACTACATTCACTCTTCAGATGAAAAGTTATCAGACTGAAGTGTTAACTCTGTTTTTCTCTCGCTCTGCAGGCAGTTTTTGACCTTTTTACTCCCGGCATTTCCTGCCTTTTGTTTTATAACTCTAATCAGATAGTTGCTGCACTGCAAAGAGCAGCTGATTACTTATTACAAAAGTAGTCGATTACTTTTACAAAGCTAAACATTCAGCAAATGTTTCACTTGGAGATAGCACAAATCTATGAATCCAGTGTAGCGTAAGATCTGCGCACTTTCTCATCCTGTCTAGTGAACCTGCTTGGTGAATGCAAAGTTTCATCAAACTCATCTCACGTACAGGTTTATACTGATGTTCTTTAAAAGTGACAATCCCTTAGAAGACAGTGGGTGATCTGTAATGGCTTGGAGTTCACTGCATTGCTACCTGATCTTGCAGTGGTGAATTGACTGCAATGTTTGTTGGACAGCTAACTAAAACATTCTGTAATGAGTAAAGTGCTGTACAAGACGCAGTCTTACCAATGTCTAGTCTGTTGCATCCTCTGATCCTGTTATTCATGAGTAGAGCCAGGATGTTTAGGCGCTAAAAATCTCTGAAATAGGCGGGCAAATAGGCAAAATAAAATTACAAAAATGGCACGAAAAAGGCATTTATTGGCAAAAAAGGCATGTATTACCACCACCAAAATATGGTTAAAAATGATCATTGTAAAGGTATACTACATTATTGCCTGGTTGCACATAACTACTAGCATTTTTTTTCCAAATTATCTGGTGTTAAACTATGCCGTCTGTCAGACGATATATGCTTCAGTTGTGAAGAACTTCTTTCTACCCCAGCTGAGGTCACTGGTGCATTCCTGAAACAAGCTACAAACTCTACATTCATGTTGATATCTTGTGCATTACAACTACCTTTGAGAAATGTAGCTATGTTTTGTACTTCTTCAAGATCTTTGTTAGCTAAAATCCCCCTCACAATTTCCTTGTATGTCTTTACCTACATCGCCAGGAACTTTAAGTACAAAGTACAGCAAATGAAGATGTAAACAACTGAGCAATAGTGGTGCTTTTTGACTTCTCCAATACTTCCAATGTCAAGAAATACTCCTTTGATGGTTGACCTGCCTTAAGTGAACCGATGACCACATTGGCAACATATCTCCCCACAGCATTGGTTGTCTCATCTATTGAGATCCATATTTTGATGCATGCAACTTCATCTCTAATTTTCTGCACAACAATGTTGAAGTTGCCGTCAACATAATTTTTCTGTAATGATGACTCACTAGGTATAGGTTCCTTTGTGTATTTCCCTAAAAAACCTCTGAGAGATTTGTTTTCCAATTTCCACAGTGGAATTCTAGCATCAATGAATGCTTTGCACAGATCACTCGAAAACTCAGATTTGCGATTGGAGCCAGCAGTAAATGTTGTGAGGAGACAAGCTTGCGTATTTCCTACCTTCAGTTTCTCTGCCGTCGACTTGTGTTTAGCTGTCTGTACATGCTGGGAGACGAAATATTTCTTCTCATGATTCACTGCTTTCTCACATGCTTTGCAAAACTGCGCACAGTTGTCTGTAGAGAATATATCACTCCCGTACACTCTCACCAAATCGTTCAGTTTTTTACAAGGCGTTGACGACTTTAGGCATTTTGACGCTTGCAGGGTTAGATCCTACAGGAGCGGGGATGCAGACCTCTATAGGCAGGCCAAGTAGAAGCTGAGAAGAGGAATCAGAGCTGCCAAGGAAAGGTACTCTGAGATGTTGAGAAGCAAGTTCTCAGCAAATGACTTCTTCAGTGTGGAAGGGTTTGCAAGAAATCACAAGCTACAAGAGGAAAACCCCCCGCTCCTTGGGCAATCGTCAGCTGACCAATAACCTGAACGAGTTCTAACTGCAAGTTCGATAAACAGAAACTTAACCCTGGTACCCCACACCCCATCCACAACCAACACTTCACACCTACTCACAGCTTGACTCCAAACTCGCTGTTTGAAAAGACTAGATCCTTCTCCACCTACTACTCCCCAATCACCATTTCAACGTACTTAAAGCATGACTCCAGTCTGCAAAGACTGGACCCTTTCCCACGCACCCCTCTCCAATCGCCACAACACTCACTTACAGCCGGGTTTTGCCCTGGTGCTGTAAATTTTCTTGTAAGGTAATGGCAAAAAAAGGCTGATTTAGGCACTCAATCGTGAAAAAGGCATTATCTTCCTGAATTCATCAAAAAAGGCATGAAAAGGCACGGCATTTATGGCAAAATCCTGGCTCTATTCATGAGTGATTCTCATGGTCATTGAATTTCCATATGGTCTAATCAGTTAATTCACACAGTTCTGGCTAGAAAACATGTTTTAACGCGTACAGCAGAGAAATGTACCCATTCAGCCCACATCATCCATGGTGCCTGAGATGCTGAGACCCTTTGCATGAATTAGGCCTTTTCTATCCATATACCCGTCCAAATGCCTTTTAAACATAATTGTATCTGCCCCTTCCACTTCCTCGGACAACTCATTCCAGATATACCACCATACTCTGTATGGAAAAGATAATCCCTCAGGTTGCATTTAACTTTCTCCACTCACACCTTAAACTCTGCCCTCAAATTCTAGACTCTCCTGCCCACAGAAAAAGACTGACTATCTATCCAGTCATAATGGTGGCGTTGGACATATACATCATACTAAAAAAATGCACAAGAGCAATTTGGTTATTTTTTGTGCAACAAATTTTTGGCTTATTCATTTGATTTGAAATCTTCATTTTATTTTGCATTGGACACATTGTGTTTTGTGACAATGGGAATTGTGGTCAAAAGGAAATTTGTCTTTAGTTACTGGTACTGTATACTGATGATTCCTCATGCGCAGCCTAAAAGGCCTGTCTCACGAGTCTGCGGTCATTGGCGGTGATACAGGAAGTATCTACTGCTCGTGGACCGCCAGAGACCGCGGGTTCGATCAAACGCACACCACCGGGGCTGTGCGGCGTTGGTCCCAACACCGCATGGTGCTCACAAAAAGTCAACAATGTCTAAAAATAATTTCTTACCGCACAGCCGCCGCCAGTGAGGCACGAGTGCGGCACGGTCACCGCCACAGCCGCCGCCAGTGCGGCATGAGCGCCGTGAGTCGAACTTTCACCGCCACAGCCGCCGCCAGTGAGGCACGTGTGCGGCATGGCCGCCGCCACAGCCCCGCGATCCGAAAGACGTCATCGCGTAGCGTGTCGCGATGCGCGATGACGTCATCACCCGACACCGCAAGCTCGTGGAACCGGCCGTACGGAGATCACTCGGCCCCGCGCAGCATCCGTGCGGCGCTCTCGTGGTTGCCGTGCTGCGACGCCGCGCTTCACCGCCAATGACCGCAAACCCGTGGGACAGAGCCTTAACCGAAAGAAAGGGGTTAATTTGTTTCATTGTCTACGGCGGTAAAGTTTACAGTTCCTTGCTGCTCATTCATGAGTTGGTTTCACACTGGAATAATCAGCAGGGTCAGCTGTGGATAACACAGCTTCCTATGATTCCCTCTGTGGTTTTCTACACGGGTATCAAATGCACTTGGCACAACAAACAGCTGAAGATTCAGGATGTCTTGACGGCTGCCAGATTACCAGGCATTTACCTGCACGAGTTTGCTCCCAATGGTCATAAACTAGCTGTGGGGAATATTTCCTCCTAGCCCTTCATGACGCATTCGATTGGCTTTGTTGACACAAGAGATTACGGATGCTGAAATCTGGAGCAAAAAGCAATCTGTTGTTGGAACCCAGCGGATTGAGCAGCATCTTGGTGAGAGGGGTGGGGGAGGGAAGGGATAGTTGATGTTTTACATTGAGACCCTGCATGAGTCACGATTGACTGATTTATCTTACTGAACTGTAGGAGTCTCGCTTGTTTCCTTGCTGAAATTCTACTGAAACAGTTGTTCTCCAAACCATCCAGGGCAGAAAGTGTCTCCCTCCCTTCCACTACCTTCTCAATCTCTTGGTCTGGCTTCCATGCTCATGCCTCGCAGCTATTTGTGCAGAAGCCTTTAAGTTAACAAAATGTCCTTCAGCACTTGCCTCACAACCCATGTAACGTGAAATGTGTGAAACTGGCAGAAGATTATGGATTCAATGCAATTACCAAATGTATTATTTTCAAAAGTCCTGAGATTCAGTGAAAAAGTGTGCTATCACGGAAAATGTTACCATACATGATTATAAACAAATCAGACAAAAATACACCAGTTAGTGCAAAGAAAAAGGAGTGCAGAATATGGTGTTACTGCTACAGAGAAAATTTAGATCTAAAAAATTTAGATTTTAAAAAAAATACAAAAGCTCCCAATCTAGAGATCTGGTCAAGTTTTGGTGAATTTATGAGAGGTCCATTCAGTGATCTGATAACATCGGGGGGGAAAGCTGTTCCTGAACATGGTTTCACGCTTTTATATTTCCTGGCCAAGAGGAGAAGAGGGAGTGACTGTGGGGTAAGTGGTCCTTGATTATGTTGGGTGCTTTCCTGCAACATCCGTGAATGAGTTGGTCGGGTGTGGGGAGGGTGGGGAAGGTGTCTGGTCTTGTGATGGGCTGGGCTGCATCCATAACTGTCTGCAATTTCTCATGGTCTTGGGCAAAGCAGTTGCAAAACAAGTTGTGTTGCATCCTGATAAGATGCTTTCTGTGGTGCATCTAAAGAAGTTGGTAAAAGTAATTGAACATATATTACATTTCCTCAGTCTTCAGAGGATACTAGGAACTTGAAGGTCTCGGCCATCTCTACTTCAGCACCATTGATGTTGCCTGATGCATGTGCTCCACCCCTCCTGAAGCCGATGACCAGCCCCTTTGTCTTGCTGATATTGAGGGATAGGAAGTTGTCTTGACACTTTGTAACCAAGCTCTCAAGATCCAAGCCTTCCTGTATTGCGTCTTGTCATTGTTTGATATCCGGCCCACTTCTGTGGTGTCATCTGCAAATTTGTAAGTGGAGTTTGGAATAGAATTTGGCTGACAGTCATGAGTGTTTAGGGATTTTAGTAGGGGGCTGAGAACACAGCCTTGCGGGGCACCCACAATGATAATTATTATGGAGGACGTTTTGTCCCCTATCCTTAATCATTACGTTCTGTAAATCGTTTATGAATCTTTTCACATTATTGCTGGTGAATTGGAGTCCTTCCTCTTGCAGAACATGTGTCCTGCCCCTCACAGTGACATTGAAAGAGGTTTTGCTTGCCAGAGCATAGCAAACCAAATTGGCAATGTTGATGTTACATCTGCATTGCATGCTGAACAACACCATGATATGATCTCCCTGTACATTTCCAGCTGCGATTCAATCTGCATGCTAACAGACTCATTAATGTGGCTGCAGTTATCCAGCTGCTTAAAGTCTAGATAATTTATGTCCAGACTTTGGAGGCTGGGGACTGAGGGAACCTACCCACTCCACACACACATTTCCCTACCTGTCATACCCAGGTATCATACTAGCACTGGCAAACGTTAGACATTCTGTGGGTCTGTTTTGTAAGTTTACCTGTAACAGTTCAGAAAGGGTCTCAGCTTTCTGTGGCAGATATATCCCCAGTAGGTCCCATTATGAATTGAACCGGATCAATCAATAAAAATGTTAGTGGGCTGCAGATCCATGTGGCTGAGGTATCTGGGAGCCTAGTCTGGCTCAGAAGCCAATCCAATCTTGCATTCTTTCAGATGATGAGCAAGGCAAATGAGTTGCCTGGGACTGTTACATCCCTGCTTCAGCAGTCTGGCTGCCAAGGTATATGACAAGCCGCACAAATCAAAACTTCATGGAGGGGAGAATGCAGTCTCTGGTGTCCTCCAGTTAATATTCATTCTGATTTCTCAAATACGATTTGCTTTTAATGTTGAACACAGTACTTTCTATTAAAGATTGGACATGTCAGCATGAAATTACTTTCCTGCAACCTTCTGGAACAGTTTGAACCAGTCTCCCTCGAAGGGCCGAATGGCCTACTCCTGCACCTATTGTCTATTGTCTATAAATTTCTTTACCCATTGTTTCTAAATCTTTAAAATTGTCTGCTCCAGAGGGCAGTGGAAACTCGGTTGCGAATTATATTCAAGATCATTATCAACTGAGGTTGAGACATGAGGATAATCAAAGAGTTTGAGAATTGCATGGAAAATTGGAAGAGATAGAGAACGTGGTTGCTGAAGGACAGTTGGACAAGGCTCAGGGACCTGACAGCCTACTGATGCCACTTTACCTTCGGCTCATTTCTACAATGTCTTGTCCTGTGAAACATAAATCACAGTTTTAGCAGTTGTTGTTTGCACTTCCAAATTTTGAATGAAGTTTATTTGTACTGCATTAAGCAATATTCTATTAATATGAATAATTAGTTGTATTTTGTTTACAGTATTTGCTTTGAACCTGAAGCCAAAAGTTGCAGTCATTTTTTAAGAACTTTTTAAAATTATCTGTGCCACAGCCACTGTTCCCCAGATGTGTTGTGCTATGTGATGTGATGTCCCCCTCCCTGACTCTCAGTCTGATGAAGGGTCACAACCCAAAATGTCACCGATTTCTTTTCTCCAGAGATGCTGCCTGACCTGCGGAGTTACTCCAGCATTCCGTGTCTATCTTCAATGTAAATCAGCATCTGCAGTTCCTTCCCACACATGTGTTGTGCTATTGTAGTTTTACAGTGTTTCTTAGCAAGGCCATGGTAATATTTTGCATAATTGTTCACCTTTTATCTGGCCATCTGCATACAAACAGATTTGAAAGACATCAGTCAACTTTATACAACTCAATGCATTTTGTTTATAAACTTGTGCATATCAAAGTAAGCAGTCCTTACATGCGAATTAAGCTAAAATGGATAGGTTAGGAAGGGGAAGGAGCTTAAGCGTTGAGAAAGTCCATGAAATGAACGGCATGGGCCAGTGGTGAGCGTGTGGCCTTTATTGTTTTAGATTTCAATTATAGCTTTCCTAGTTTGGGTTATGAATGAAGTTAGCTTGTACTACATTAAACACATTTCTATTACTAGGAAGTGTAAATAAATATTGATACTGCTGGATAAAACAAGCAGAAACACCTGAGGACAAATTAACTATGAAATTCATAATTCTTTTCCCTTTCAGTATAATGTGCAGTATAATGTGGATAAATGTGAGGTTATCCACTTTTGTGGCAAAAACAGACTATTATCTGAATGGTGGCCGATTAGGAAAAGGGGAGATGCAACGAGACCTGGGTGTCATGGTACACCAGTCATTGAAAGTAGGCATGCAGGTGCAGCAGGCAGTGAAGAAAGCGAATGGTATGTTAGCATTCATAGCAAAAGGATTTGAGTATAAGAGCAGGGAGGTTCTACTGCAGTTGTACAGGGTCTTGGTGAGACCACACCTGGAGTATTGCGTACAGTTTTGGTCTCCTAATCTGAGGAAAGACATTCTTGCCATAGAGGGAGTACAGAGAAGGTTCACCAGACTGATTCCTGGGATGGCAGGACTTTCATATGAAGAAAGACTGGATAGACTCGGCTTGTACTCGCTAGAATTTAGAAGATTGAGGGGGGATCTTATAGAAACTTATAAAGTTCTTAAGGGGTTGCACAGGCTAGATGCAGGAAGATTGTTCCCGATGTTGGGGAACATTTTTCACACAGAGAGTGGTGAATCTGTGGAATTCTCTGCCACAGAAGGTAGTTGAGGCCAGTTCATTGGCTATATTTAAGAGGGAGTTAGATGTGGCCCTTGTGGCTAAAGGGATCAGGGGATATGGAGAGAAGGCAGGTACAGGATACTGAGTTGGATGATCATCCATGATCATATTGAATGGCGGTGCAGGCTCGAAGGGCCGAATGGCCTACTCCTGCACCTATTTTCTATGTTTCTATATCTATGTTTCAAAATGTGAACCGATCACAGAGTCATGGAGTTGTACAGAACAGAAATGGACCACGTACATGTCGACCTTTTCTCCCATAATCCCATTTGCCCAGATTAGGACCATATCCCTCCATGCCTTGCCTATTCAAATGTATGCTAAATGCCTTTTAAATTATTATACATGATAATATTTTCCCTCTGGCTGCGTTTTGCGTATTTAAAAAAACACCCCTCTGATCCCCTTTTATCTCCTTCCTCTCATTTTAAACTTATGCTTTTTTGTTTTTGACCCCCCACTCCATAACATGAGAAAAAGATTTTGACTATCTATGCTTCTCACCGTGTATACTTCTGTCAGATCACCCCTCAGCATCCTTAGACTTAGACTTAGACTTAGATTCCTTTATTGTCATTCAGACCTATCGGTCTGAACGAAATTTCGTTGCCTGCAGTCATACATATAATAAATAACAAAACACACAATAAACACAAATTAACATCCACCACAGTGAGTTCACCAGGCACCTCCTCACTGTGATGGAGGCAAAAGTCTTAAAGTCCTTTGCCCTAGGGAAAACAAACCCATAGCTAACATCATCCAATCCAAACAATATCCTGGTGAATCTTGTCTGCATTCACTGCAGAACGGTTTGTAATACTCCACATGGTCTAATCAGTGTTTTGTAAAGTTGCAATATAACTTCTGTATACTAACTCCTGATCTTTATATATGCATTTGCATTTTTGCGTGCCATATGCGTGCCATATGCATTTTTCACCATCCTGTGGTGCCACTTTCAAGGAATCATGGACTTGGACCCTCAGGTCTCTGTTCAACAGTATCCTTTCATGCTAAGTTGATTTTATATATAATCTGTTATTTTAAAAGTATGCTTCCTATTTAAGTTAAATGTTTATTTGACTTACCTGAATTTCAGATTCCCCCAAGAACTTCACATGGGAAAACTAAGTGCCGAGGTTATGTGGCAGCTATTTGCCCAGGACATGAAGTACGCTCTTGAAGGTAATTAATATCAATGATCATCTTGAAATTTGAAATGAAATTTGAAATTTGAAATTTGAAATTTGAAATTATTTTATTTGTCACATGTGCCAGTTGGCACAGTGAAATGTGTGATTGCCATACAGCCATACAATCAAAAATAAGAACACAACACATGATAGAGTTCAACATAAAACATCCCCACACAGCAGAATCAAATTTTCCCACTGCGAGGGAAGGCACCAAAGTCAGTCGTCTTCCTCTAATGTTCCCCGCTGTTCACCCGTGGTCGGGGCCCCCCCGAGCCCACCGCAGTCGCTGCTACGGGCGGTCCGATGTTCAGGCCCGCTCGCCGGGGTGATGTAAGTCCGATGTCGGGGCAGGGTGACCTCCTCAGCGGCTTGGACATCAGAGTCGGCCACCTCCTACCGGAGTCCACGGCTCCCAAAGTCCGCAGGCCGCGCTGGGCAAAGATGCAGAGATGCAGCGCTGGTGGCCCTCGGCAAAGGGCCCCAGGACTCCGTGATGTTATTCAGCGCCGGCCGCGCTGGAAGCTCTCCCAAACCGCAGCTCCACGATGTTGGAGCTCTCCCAAATGCTGGAAGCTCTCCCAAACCGCAGCTCCACGATGTTGGAGCTCTCCCAAATGCTGGAAGCTCTCCCAAACCGCAGCTCCACGAGCTCCAAACGGCGATCCAGGTCGGCATCGTCCGCTCCGCGGTGAATTCAGCGCCGCGCCGCCGCTGTTGCAGCTCTGGTCCAGTTCCCGGTCCCCGGCAGGAAAGGCCGCTCCGATCCAGGTGGTAGGCCGCGAGGAGGGGGGCGAGGACGCGACTTGGAGAAATAGTCGCGTCCCCGCCAGGAAGCGACTGGGAAACAGTTTCCCCCTTACCCTACCCCCCTCCCCCACATAGAAAAGTTAAAGTTTCCCCCTAAACAAACATTAAACTAACTAAAAATTTAAAAAAAGATGGAAAAAAACGAACAGGCTGCAGGCAGAGGCTGCCCTCAGTGTAGCGCCCCCCAGGA
Source organism: Malacoraja senta (assembly GCA_038087875.1). Taxonomy (NCBI): domain Eukaryota; kingdom Metazoa; phylum Chordata; class Chondrichthyes; order Rajiformes; family Rajidae; genus Malacoraja; species Malacoraja senta. The sequence goes on from CM075989.1 coordinate 14,360,480, forward strand.
AACTTTAACTTTTCACATCTTGTCTAAATACTGAAGCACACCCACATTATCATCTACAATTTGAGGTGGATGGAGGCATCACATCAATGAAATGAAAGTATTTTATGGCCTTCTATCGGCGTATAATGTGCAGCATTTATTCAATGACCTTAATAAAGGTATAATATCAAATTGAATGATCGGCTAATTGGATCTCTCTGTTCCCAATTATGAATTGCTCTTTTATACCTGAGGAGACATTTGTCTTCATTATTCCTGCATAATTTCAGTGCCAATGTAGTGGATGGAGACCTGTAGATTTCACAGCACAGTTATTGAAAAGATTTCCTTGATGATGGAGACCTGGTCTCCAAATTGACACATTAAAAAAAATACTGGTATAAATGCTAAGAATATTATAAAATAGCATAACTGTGTCTGGAATCCTCAACATAAAGCTATACTATTTCAATTATTATTCAATCATTTCTGCAGTATTCTTCAAGGTGAATTTATGTCCCAGTTTATATAGAGCCAGGAATTTTGTGCTATTGTAGATACTATGTTGGTTCTTCCCTACTCACTCATAAAATAAATGTCCGCCTCTCTGGCGGCTGCCTCCAGGCGTTAAGTACCCCTGTGTTCTATTCTCTGACTTCCTTTGCTATTTGGACCATGACACAGGAACAGAATTAGGCCATTTGGCCCGTCGTGTCTACTCTGCCATACGATCATGGCCGATCTGCTTTTCCCACTAAACTCCATTCTCCTGCCTTCTCCCCATAACCTTTGACACCCTTACTAATCAATGATTTCTCTCTCTTGCTGTCTGACAAGGTCAAAGGGCTGACTTTAATTCCATATTTCCAGTGGCAATGTGATATCAACATCTTTAAAATAACTAAATGCTCAATGCTCTATCCCATATTTCTGAGCAAGTGACATGTTTTTCCTAAATCCATGCTGGACAGACAGGTTGGAGATTCCATACTGCGCACACATCACTAACCCCTGGGAAAAAGGAGCAGATTTGAAGGAAAGAATGCTTTGTTAACTGGCATCAGATGAAACGGCAAAGTAGGCTCAGGTATTAAACAATAACCTTTGCGGGAAGGGTTGCACATGGCTGTGTGAACTGCCACTGCCTTAGTCCTCACACTTCATGGTTAGTTGTAGCCTCAGATCTACAGGTAATTAATTCAGTACTCAGACTGCCCCAAATTGCAGCACCACTTTAAAACTCGGAGCACACGATCCCCCAGTAGCATGACATTGTCCATTGCCTTATTATACATGCCAGAACAAGAGGTGGCACAGTGGCCCAACGGTAGAGCTGCAGCCTTACAGCACAAGAGGCCAGGGTTCAATCTTGACCACGGATGCTGTCTCTGTGGAGTTTGTATGTTCTCCTTGTGACCGTGTGAGCTTTCTCTGAGTGCTCCGGTTTTCTCCCACATCCCATATTCGTGCAGGTTTGTAGGTTAATTGGCTTCTGTAAATTGCCCTAGTGTGTAGATAACATAGAACTGATGTATGGGTGATCAGTGGTTGGCATAGACTCGGTGGACTGAGGGCCTGTTTCCATGCTCTATCTTTTAATTAAACAAAACTAAACAGCAGCATCTGAGTCACTCGGCCCTTCAACCTTCCTCTTCCATTCAATATTGTCATTATTCATCTTCCCCAAGCCTCATCTACCCTTCTGTGCTAGTTCTACACACCACCCATTTCCATAATTTAATGAGACCTCTCAGGGGAATTGGGACATTCCTGGTATCTTGGAAGGTGGGAGTTGGAGAGCATGGTCATGGTGGTGAGGAAAAGTGGGGTAACTGGAATATGGACTGAGTGTGCAGGTCGATCAGGGATGTCCCAACACTGGAGAGATATTGCAGGCCAGTTAGAGCTCAGCATGCTGCTATAAATGGGGGGGTAATTGTCACCAAATGGGTTAATGGAATGAGGAAAAACGCAGTTGAATGGAGAGATAAAGAGGGAACAGAGGTTTGGAATCACCTGGAGCGTGAGAACAAAGGCAAAAATATCTTTAAAGACTGGATGCTGCAGCAACATAATAGACAAAGATCTTCCAATTATACAAATTGTTATGGTGTGACCTTCTGGAGGCAGTTTATTCAGTCTTCTATTTATTTTGCCCACAGCAATTTTTAGTGCAGGTCTCTATAACCAGTGCAGTTTATGTTATTTAATTAATGTCACAAACAGTGAAAGATCAGTATATTTGAACGTTACTGAATAACTGCAATACAAATTATGATTGATGAATAAATATTAATGAATACATATTTATTAAACCATCAATGCATTGAGGATAAGTAAAACATTCAGGACAAGAAAATCCTGTGCATGGTTCTGTTTTACCTCCGTGCTATGTGAAGGTGAAGTAGTTACTCCTGAAGTGGAATGTGGATGCTATTCTGACTATTTCTTGGTTAAATAGCATGACTCAGGAAATGTGTTTGCACACATCCACTCGTGAAATATATTTGCACCAATGACACAATTTCTGTATGAGACACAAATAGAACAATGTAATTCCCTGGCCATTTCTCCAGGAAATTACGTCATATTGGTCTACATGAGTTGTTGTTGGACAGACTTTGAACAACCGTATTTTAATCATATTGTTTCAGTTTGCCATGTAAATCATGGCACGTGGCAGATAAACACTCTGCATTATTTAATTGCGCCCTCTCCTTTGGCAAACACTCCCCATTCCTCCCAGTTCTAATGTAATCTTCCAACTTCCCATTTGCCCTTCAACTGTATCTCCGCCAATCATTTATCCTCTACTCCTGCATCCCTTCTCCTCCTGCCCCTGCAGGCTTACCTGCTCCTCAAAGATATGTCAGTGCACAAAGGAAAGTGAGTCAAACACATTCTGTTGCACCTGATGTCTTGTCCCAGGTGCAGCTGAGTTTGCAGTAGCAGACTGCTGGCCCAAAATAATCATTGATGCAATAATCACTGTGTAATGACCATTGAAAGCTCTCCACTGGCACAACTGAATTGCTGGTCCCGCATATGTTTGTACTCAATATAATCTTCCATTTTGAGACTTCACACTGATGGAGGGAAGGCTAACACAGTTCTGTAAATTATTTACCAGAATCATGTACATTCCAAATATTATTAGCTGATGTGTGGTCAGGGGGTTGAATACAACAGGCTGAAACCTACTGAGTAGTTCAATCCACTTGTGAAAACCAGTACAATGTATGCGAGAGAGATGAATTTATCAAAATAAAATTGCTCACGCTAAAGGGAATCTTCAAAATGCATTAGTTACTAAACAATGTCAACCTTTCATCTTTGCATTATAAGATCTACAATTGTTAGCTTTAATTAATGTGCATCCAAAGGTTACCTCTGGTTCAAATATATTGTTAGCAGCTATTTATTTAACTCTTGGACTTTCCTAAGGATGCGAAATACTCAAGATTTTATTTTATTAACTTTGTCATAACCTGATAATGTTTGAAGTAGAACAGAACCGTAATGAGTCAACTCGAACACACATCACGATACAACACATGTTTATTAAATCTACATACAGCATGGATCCGCAGTCATCACATCTCCGAGCTGCTACTCATTCTAACTAGTGTAAGCAGGCTCTTGATAATATGAAGCACATAATAGGCGGAGTCACTACTAACAAACACTATAATTGGCTAGTATGAAATAGCCAATCTACATCCTTCCTTGTAGAAACAAAAAAAGCATTGGTGGCTAAGCAATATAGGTGTAATGTTAATAATACATTTGCAAAATTACACAAAATCGCCATATCTAACGGGTGGCCTGCAAGCCCTTCCGGCCTGTGTACGGTACGAGTCCGCCTCATCTCCTTTCACTGGAGAAGATATCGGGGAGGGAAATGGGGAAACGACTGGTGGCCCGACAGGCAGGGAGGGTGATGAGATAGGCGAACTAGACGCCAAACACCGCGGGGAGACCGCAGTGGGAACAATAGGCGGCAGTGGGGACGCGGGACCGACTGTGGCAGGGTATATGAAACGCGTGACATCAGGATACGGAGTCGCAGGACGCTGTTCCTTCACTGGAAGGATATGTTGACGGTTGCGTCTGTAGATGACTCCGTCCGCTTTGGCCAGATAAGAGCGCGGCTCTTTGGCAGGGCCATAGATGTGTCCCAGGCATGCATAGCCCTTGTTTGTCTGGAGACGGACCACTTGTCCACGAGCGAGAGGTTTGAATGGCTTGCTGGACTTGTCGAAGAAGCGTTTCTGCGTGTCACGTTTGGATTGTAGTTGCTTCTGAACTGCAGGCGGGGAACAAACTTGTGGCTGCAAAAGCTGCTGGGATACAGGCAGAGCATGGGGTTGGCGAGACGTCAGTCGTTGGGCTGGAGAACCCAGTATGGGATCCCGCGCAATGTTCCTTAGGTTGAGCAAGTCCAGGTACACGTCTGATTTGGCAAGGTATGACTGCTCCATGAGTTGTTTTGCACTCCATACAGCGTGTTCGGAGAGTCCGTTGGACAGTGGGAACTCGGGGCTGCTGGTAATATGTTGAAAATCACATCTTTTTGCAAAGTTTTTAAAAGTTTGACTGGTGAACTGTCTGCTGTTGTCGGACTGGATACGTGCAGGGGAGCCGTGCACGGAGAGGTGGCGCTGCAACTTTTCGATTGCTGCTTCAGAAGTAGTGGTTTGAAGTAAATCGATTTTGCACCAGCCCGAGTAAGAGTCTACAAGAACCAGATAGTGTTTCCCATGCCATTCGAAGATGTCAGTGGCTAACGTGGACCATGGGAGAGGGGGTACCGGGTGCGGTAGTAAAGGCTGCTTTTGCTGATGTGGCGTCAGGCTTTTGCAGACGGCGCAAACTTCGTTTTTTTCTTGTATGTATTTGGTCATTCCGGGCCAGTAAAACATGCTTTGTGCCCTTTGGTGGGTCGCCTCCATGCCAGGGTGGACCCTGTGGATGTCGTCAAAGTATTTGTCCTGGAGGGCTGCTGGGACCACTGCCTTGTGGCCCTTGACAATAATTCCATCCTGTAATACTAGTTCATCGCGAACCAGGAAGTATGGGCGTATCTCGAACGGGGTGTTGTGTTGTTTATCCGGCCAGCCGCAGACAGCAATTGTAAGGTCTCATCAGCAGCCGTGTGTTCTGCTAAGCTGCTCAGTCAGTTGGCACAAACGAAACCTTCATTACTGAGAATTGGTCCTGTTCGGAGAGTTGTTGTTCGTTAGTTTTATGCGGGGCTCTAGATAGCGTGTCTGCTATGTGCATGTCTTTGCCTTTCTTGTACACAATGTTGAAATCAAATCGCTGCAGTTGCATCATCATTCGCTGTAGTCGTGCTGGGCGACTACAGCGAATGATGTAGTCATCCCATTTCTGACACCATGTAATGAGTCGCCTCGAACACACATCAAGATACAACACGTTTATTAAATCTACATATAGCATGGATCCGCAGTCATCACATCTCCGAGCTGCTACTCATTCTAACTAGCGTAAGCAGGCTCTTGATAATATGAAGCACATAATAGGCGGAGTCACTACTAACAAACACTATAATTGGCTAGTCTGAAATAGCCAATTTACAAGAACCATCTCAATATCAATATATTGTTCTCAGTAGTCCATAATCAGTTGTTTCTGATCATTACCATAATTCAATGTCAATTCTTTAAGGTGCTGCCTCCTGCACCGCTCCAGAACTCCAAGGAACAACCATTATTGGTTTTAATGGTGGATTGAGAAAGCTGTGAGGTGGATCGTGACATATTTTCCTGCCTTACCAACCTCTGCACCCTCAATGCAGGTCCAGGTTCCTAAGGCATAAATATCCAATCTTTCAATAATTATGGACTCCCAGTCCTAGATCCCAATCCTTCGCCACTTACTTGCTGCCAACAACTTCTCTCCCGCACATCTCAGCCTCCCCAGTCCATCCCCATCCCTCCACCCACTTGTGTTGCCTGGCGCTCTAACCCAGGCCACATTCCACATCCTACACTCATTGAAACTCCATCTCTAGCCAATCTCGGATCTTTTCCAAGCAACACACATTCAAAGGTGGAAATGTGCATCAGCATGGAAACAGGCCCTACGGCCTATGACCAGCCATTAACTGTTGTGAGAGCAACTGCCTCCACTACCATCCAGATGGCAAAACTTCCTTACAGTAAACTAAAAGCAAAATTCTAATTCAGTTAATGTTGAGGAAGTGAGTTGAGCAGCAGCAGCAAGTGATCCTGCCTGTCTGATTGGAGTCCGAGGATGCTGGAGAATGCCAGTGATGGCACTCTGTTGCACAATGATCTATGTTTTACTTTGCTTCAGGTGCTCTGTATATCATAAGAGTTATCAAATCTAAATCTGTGTTGTCTCTTTTGGTCATTGTAAATTAAATCTTAATACAATATCAACTTTAACCCTTTGTGATGACTATTCCTAAATATGTGGGTCTCTAGCAAAATAAGTATTAGATAAGGCTTCTCAGGAAAATGAACTGTTTACAATTAATTTTCAAAACAATGTTTCAGAGTCAGACCACCACAATGCTCTTCTGCACCCTCTCCAAAGCCCCCGTAGATCAGATGGAAGTGTTGTCTTTAGTGATACCATTTCCTAAATATTGAGTTTTAAACAATCAAGAAGAAGGTAACCATTGACTAATTTGTTGCAATTCAAGGCATAAATTGTGTTGGAAGTTAAGCGATCTAATTGTGGTCAATAATGTTGTCAAGTAAAACTTCGCAATAAATGGCCCAATTAGTGTTGTTGCATTTGAATTCCTCTCAACCAATTTAGCTACACGTCACATTACAAACATAGGCAGAGGAACTGGATTGGAGAGGTGGGAGGTGAGTTTGCCTTTGCGTGAACACGTCACTAAAGAGCCCTGGTAGGACTAACCTGAAGTCACAGCAGGCACAAGGACTGACTGTTATGCTGGAGGCCAATCTAATGAGCCCCCGGACATTGCTGCAGAGTTCCTGGGGATGTCCAGCTGTGATACGGATTATTGCAGAATGTTCTACTGCGTTAAATCTTTCAGAGCACTTCCCTTGTCTTCAACTACATTCACTGCCACCCAAGATTAACATTTATCTCTTTCTCGGGTTTGACTAAGAACTCTTCATCTGAAATGTTAACTGTTGCTCATTCCACAGATGCTGCCTGACTTGTTTAATGTTTCCAACATTTTCCATGTTCTGTTTCTGTTTCATATCCTGCATGCATAAAGCTAGCCTCAGGGCAAATCTCACCACTTTACCATTAACAATGCCTAACACAGGCCTAGAATCTTAAAAGTACTGATAATTGTACCCATTAATCCTTTTCAAATCATCCTATCACAGACATTCCCTTTGTCCTCCACATTCCTCTCCCATCTTCTCTCCTCTGGAAAACTAACTTGCATCTACTTCTTTCCCAGTTCTGAGGAAGGATTGCAAGCCTGTAATGTTGTCTGTTTCTCTTTCCACAGATGCTGCCTGACCTACTGAGTTTTTACATTTTTTGGATTTGCTTCTGAGTAGTTAGATTTCAATCAGTTAGCGTTTTAAATTTATAATTTTATTGCAAAATATTTCTATTTACCAAATGAAAAAAAAATTTGAAGGTCAGTTTTGAGAGTGAATATTGTTATCGCCAAATATATAAATACTACACATTAATGAAAATACTGTAATGTCAACTTTTGCATTATTGTTGATAGACCAGGTGACACGTGGCATTTATTAGCTACACAGGGTAAATTGTACAGAATCTCAGCATCTCAATTCGTGGGTTTTCAAGTGCTGTGGCAGAGTCAAATAAATTCATGCATCACAGTTTGTACTCCAATATTTAAGTTTAATTGAGGGGATAGAGTTACAAGCAGAAGGCATTAAAATGCTGTGAGCTATTATCTCAGAAAACCTATTGTACTGTAATATGATGAAAAAAGCATTGGTGCAATGTTATTTCATAAAATTGATCATATTTATCTAATTAAAAAATTGATTTTGTGGAATATTTTCTACAAGGACTGGAGAGGAAACCGATCTTATTTTGTCTTATTGGCAGGGATAAAATAATGCACGAGATATGAGGCACTAAACCCTGAAGCACCCAAATCTCAAGCCTAAAATCATTGCCATAATATGTACTTTAAGTAGATTAATGTACTCAATAGGATTGTGATAATGGTAGATTTTATTAGTATGTTTTGTCCACTTCGGCTTAACTTTCACTTCTAGAATTGCACGAGCAGAAAATGTTTAAGTTATATAATATTTTAGTTGAAATTTAACAATAGCACTCAAAAGTAACACACTGACTTATTTAGTAATAGAGAAATACAGCATGGAACCAAGCCCTTTGACCTAGTTCGTACATGCCGACCAAGATGCCCCATCTAAACTGGTCCCATTTGCCCGCATTTGGCCCACATTCCTCTATACCCTTCCTGTCCATGTACCTGTCCAATGCTGTTATAGTATCTGCCTCAACTACCTACTCTGACAGCTTGTTCCATATGTTCACCACCCTCTGAGTGAAAAAGTTGCCCCTCAGGTTGGTATTAAACTATGCCCCTCTCACCTTATGCCTATGTCCTCTGATTTTGTTCATTCCCCTACCCTGGGTAAAAAGACTCTGCATTCACTCTTTTTTGTATTCCCCATATTTCTGATACATTCTTATGAGCCCTAGAATTGCAAAATCTTAACAAAATAATTATGTTGGAATTGATGCAGGGTTCCTATGGGAATGCCCCACTGTCCAGATGAAATAGTCAAAACTTACTGGTATATGTTCTTTAAAAAAATGGTGTTCCATTCTCTGTTGTTAGAAGACGTGATATTATCATAAGCAAATAATCTGCAATCAGATACATGCAAATATAAGAAGACATTGGCTTAAATATAAACAATTCATGCCTCTCAAATACAGTAAAATATCAGTTCTTGCAATGGGAGGGGTACATTCTACAGTTGAAGGAAAGCATAAGTATGCGATCTTTTTTATCTTTTATTATGAAAATATAAACACTATACCAGTAACCTGCATTTAACCTGGAATAGTCAAAATCAATTATGTCCAAGCAGATCCAATCTTTAGTTTTAATCTTTAGGTCAGACACCAGCATTGCCAGAATGCTGTGAAGGAATAGAAGTGGTGGAAGCAATAGAAACATCAACAGAAATCACAGCAATATTTCCCTGATTTGTGCAGCTATTAAAATTTCAAAAGTTTTAATTGAAGCTTTTTGATAGTGACAGCTGTTTTAGAAAGACATTTTTATTAATCAGAGTTAATTTCATTTTGAAATAATAATAATGAATTTTGTGGAAAAATGCTAAAATCTCATTACAGCATACTGGAAGTAGCCTGAATCAATTTCTAAGTGTAAGATGGATCTGGAAAATATCAGATTAATTTTACAAGTTTAAGAGGTAAGCTGATCTATTTTGGTTAAGTACATTTGGCAACTATAATGTACCTGATGACCAAGAAAAATATTTTGTCCTTCTACCAAGCAGATCAATAAAGTTCCAACAAAAATTTCAAGGCCTGACTGATGATTTATTTTAGTAAAGGCATAGATTGGAAACATTCTTGAAGGTTGTAAAGTTCAATCAAACTTACGACAAGATGGCATTTTTCATTTCCTTCAAGATATTTTTATTGGTAATTAAAGCTCTAAATTCTAAGTCGATCAAAAGGCTGTGTGGTTACAGATGGCAAACATGTGCACAGATTTGAGAGATTGGCAAAATGGTTTTGGAAGACTTTCAGCGGGCGTTTGTTGCTCACAGAATGACATTAGCTCAAGGCGCAAAGTCTTTTCATTAGAGGTGCCTAATTTAAAATTTGATGGGCATGCAGTCAGCTTGAATCACACTAATGATTCCTCCTGAGGGGAAGGAACCTGGGACCAGCCTTATGTCTTCTCTTGCTGCCTGCAGCTGCTCGTGGGGGGTGCACTGTTTGCTGGGAAGCTCATATGAAGTCTTTTGGGGGCAATAGAGACAATAAAAATGTGTACAGGGTTAACACAACATTTCCTGAAGGCTTTGCAGCAACAAGTAAAGAGAAGAATATCTTATTCCCATCAGAATCCCCAACACTGCTAGTGCCCGAAGCTGAACATGTCAAAGCAAGATGTTTCATCCCCAGACCATTTAGTTACAATGTATTTCGAGGGTTGTGCTGTATTATAGGAACTTAAGTGACCTTATTGAACAAAAGTTTGATTGAATTTTACAACCTTCATGAATTTTTTCAATCTATACATTCCCCGAAATAAACCATTACACAGGCTTCGGTTTAGTTGCAACATTATTGACCTGCTTGGTAGGACGGAAAATATTTTCCTGCTTGATCATCAGGTACATCGTAGATTACAAATGCACTGAACCAAAATAACAACCTTACTTATTAAACTTGCAAAAATTCAACTGACCTTTTCCCAATCAGATAATCATTACCTTTCAGTGATCTCTCTCCTCCTTACAAACTCTGCTTTGCCTTTGTTCCTGATTGATCATCTCAGAGAGTTGTACAGCATACAAATACGCCTTTGGTCCACCATGTCTATGCCATCATTTTTGCTCTTCCACACAAATCACATTTGCCTGGATTAAGCACACATTCTTCCATACCTTGCCTATTTATGTGCATGTCTAAGTGTATTTTCAACATAGTGATTGCATCTGATTCCTCCACCTACTCTGGCAGAGTATTCCAGATCTCTGTGCAAAAAAAAATTCCCATCACATCCCCTTTAAAACTTATTCCTCTGACTTCAAATCGATGCCCTCATGTTTTGTGATACCTCAGTCATGGGAAAAAGATTCTGAATATATATCCTCATTTTATATACTTCTATCAGTCATTCTCAACTTCCTTCGCTCCAGGGAAATCAAACCCAGCCTAACTAGTCTCTCTCCATAGCTGAATACCTACAATCCAGGCAACATCCTGATGATATGAGAGACTGGAGACACAGGAATCTGGAACAAAAAAGAAAACTATTGGAGGAACTCAGCAACACAGATGTTTAGGGTTTGAGAATGTAGAGGGGAGACAACCACTGGAAATAGGTGAGGGGGAGGGATGAGACAGGAAGTGATATGGAACCAGGTGAGGTGGGGGAAGATGGGCAGATGGAGCCAGGTTGGAAGGAGGGGGAGGGAGTTCTGAGACAGAAGCTGATATTTGGTGGATGGAAGCGGATAAGAACACAAAATGGGCAGATGCAGCCAGACAGAAGGGGGGAGGTAGTGGCAGAGGCTGAAAAGAGATGAATGCAATACTTCTCACTTGTCTGAGTTATATTCCACCTGCTATTCCTGGGCCCACTTTACCAGTTGATCCAGATCTTGTTGTCATCTCAGACATCTTCACTGTCTGGCTGTAGGACCAATTATGGTGTCATCCTCAAACTTGCTAAGCAGCCAACTACATTCTCAGGCAACTTGTTTTGCAGCAATTATCCATGCAGTGCTCCTTTACCACCATCCTGAGACCTAAACAGCTCTTATGGGTGAGACAGAGATGCGCCTGCACCTCCTCCACCCATAGTTTCTTGGCCACACATAGTTTCTTGGCCACACATAGTTTCTTGGCCATAGTTTCTTGGCCACGCACAAGACTTTTATGCATTTTTCTCAGCTATGAGAATAGTAGATATTGTTTCCCTGTACCTAACTATGCAGGTACTGTAGCAAAAGGCTGAGAGAGTAGGCATGACATTGAATTAACATGAATAGGGAAAGGCAAATTTGAATTTCATATCCACCGTGGCTATAATTATGACCATAACTCAAAGTTCCTGGTAGTTATGTGTCATAATATGTGATCATACTGACATTATTCACCAGATTTTTAATTTTATCATTCTTTTCTCTCTTAAACTTATTGCACAGGCTATCAATTTCAAAAGTATAATAGTGGGAATTTGCATGGAACAAAAGGGAAATGGTGAGAGTAATCTACACTATCAATATGTTAATAATTTAGTACGTTTAATAATGGTTTTGTATCATTCAAAAGAAACATTAGGCTCGACCAATGGTACACTTTAAAATATAAAAATAATTATCCTTTTATGACTGCTGTTCTCATTCAATATAATATTACTGTGCTTTATAACAGAACATGAAAAACATCGATTATGCAAGAGTGCCGATTATATGAATTTGCACTTCAAAGTAAAATGGTTTTATAATGAATATGTGCAAGATCTTCCAGGTTCCAAAGATGCAGTGGCGGAATATTCTTTGTAAGTAATGAAATTTATATTCATTTCTATGATGCAGAACATTACCTGAGGGTAATCTTAGACAGTCTGATGCATTTAGGTTTATAAATCTAAATTATTTAAATATTATCTTTAAAACGCAAATTATGGTACTCATGTGTTTGTATTGTTGGAATTGCAATTACATTTAAAATAAGCCTCCATTTATTTGACGGGAGTAATTCTGAGGAGCAAGGGTGAAACTTGACTCGTGGTTCACCAACCCAATTAGATTTTTGCTTCTGATTCATTATTGTCCATTTTGAGCTGGAGCTCTTACCTCCTGGTGTGCCCAACCAATCAGACTGGTGAATATATAGATATGCTTGTTCTATATGTGGCTGATTGTGCAAATCTTAAGCTTACATAGATCTAGAGCCTTGGATACATCCAGATTTCCAATCCTGTTTATGCCTTAGGATGTATCTTATTTATACTACTTTCCAATGAAAGTTTTGTGTTATACAAATGCTTCGAAGCTTTGTATTTCTATGATTTCATTTCATGAGTGGTTGAAATTATATGTGCTTCTCTTTGTCCAGTCAGAGAGTCTGGAAGTAAGGATTTTGTTGCTGATTAAGCAATACAAGTGGCACTGTGTTGCTCTGCGAAGAGAGAAACACTGAGATGATTTGATTTATCCTGCAGCATTGTGGCTTCTCCTTGCGTGAGACAGATTATGGGGACTCGGTTAGCCCGAGGGCCTGTTCTTGCTGTATGATTCTATGAATTAAGATGGCCAACACCATGTGCTCTGTGAGATAGCTGTGGGTTTGTAGATATGAAAGCAAAACAAACATGGAGCACAAACTCACAGAATAGAGGTTAAATTATATAATAACAAACAGGCAAATTAGTAGACAATAATAGATAAAGTACAAAATAATGCCCCCAAGCCTATTTGAAAGTGGCAGTGTTTAATGAGGAGCGCTGACGGCCATAGGGTTTTATCCTGACCCTGGTCATAATCAGGGTCATCTAAATCCTTTCAACAATTTCTCCACCAATTCATTTAGGTGAAACCTATCATTTATACCTATCATTTAAATGGTGTAGAATGAGGGCATTCAGAGTTTGCAATCTGGGTGATTACATCCGCAGGAAGTGCCTCCAAATTGACCGGCTGGCGTGCCAGGTTTTGGAGGCTGAGCATCAGCTGAATGCTCTGCAGTGCATTCACCAAACTGAAAGTAATTGATTACATATTTTTAGAGGAGGTCACCTGCCAGTTGAAGGAAAGAAAGTCGCAGAAGGAATGGTTGACCACCAGGCAGAAGAAGGAAGGCAGCCAGCTGGTCAAAACACATCTCAGTCCAAAACTATTTCTCCATATTGGGCATTAATGTATTTCTGGGAACTGCAGCTAAATCCACGATCGCAAACACCACGATCGGCTCCGCTGCATTGAGAGGTGGAGCAAGTGTCCAAATGCAATAGTGCAAGATATTTAACAGTGGAGTAATGGAGGCAGCCACACTCACGACATTTGAGAATTATCTGAGCGAGCACTTAAATTGACAAGGAATAAATGTCGGGAATGTGTTCACTGGACATAGTGGACCAAAAGGTCTGTTTCTATGTTGTTTCACATGTTGTTGCTGGTGCTATGTATTGTGCATTAGCACCATTAACCTATGATACCTGTCCATAATTGATGTTACCCTTACTTCCCAAGTTCTCCACTACCTTACACTTATTATAAATGGGTTTCACTCCACATGAAGAATAATTACATCGATAAAAAAGTCTGTAATCGGCCTTTTTGAAATAATTACAAATTAGTGTCCTACAGAATTCCTGAAATTTTTTTAATGATTCACTTAATTTTTTACAAGGTGGTTTGAACCTTTTGCCATTGATTGGCTGGATGAAAATGAAGATGTTTCAATGGAATTTCTACATGGAGCCCTTGAAAGAGACAAAAAAGATGGGGCAAGTGTCAACATTCTGTAGATCACCTTACAATACATTTTCTGCATATTTTATTGTTTCTATATGAGCTACAAAATATCAGTTGAAATAGATTATAAAATAACTTTGATAGAAATGTATTTAGTTTAATGTATTTTAAGAATTGAACCATAATGAACGGTGTCTGCTTTTCTAACCCAGTTCCAGCAAACCTCTGAGCATGCTCTGTTCTCCTGCTCTGTTGTGGATGTCTTCACTCAACTGAATCAAAGTTTTGAAATTATCAAAAAGTTAGAATGTCCTAATCCAGAGGCTCTGGCACATCTCTTGAGGAGATTTGCTAAGGTACGTGTGTCCACTACTTCTGGACAGAAAAGCTCTGAATGTTAAGAACTGTCAACTGATTTAAATATTTATTACTTGTTTATTTCTGTCAACCGAAAAGTGGAGTTGTTACTCTTTTCCCAGCATCAGCAGTTCCTTCCTACTCTTTTTATCCTTTGCGGCTTTCACTGTATTGTGGTGTCCAAGTGCAATAGTGCAAGATATTTAACAGTGGATTTAATACAATTAAATTACTATTAACAATGGATTTAAAACAATTAAAATACTATTGCATTTGGACTCTTTGCAACACAGTGAAATCCTCAAAGGATTAGAGTTTATTACAAATTTGAGGAAAAATCTGTCATTTATTTTCTCTAGCCAAAAAATATATCACAAGATTATATCTACACTAATTGCAAAAGTTAGTACAAATTGCAGTCTGAATCATTATAGGAATGTTATTTTTTGTGCACTAGATTCCATGATGTATTTGATCAATAATTATCTTGGCAAAAATCTCAGTGACTCGTTGTATGAGCCAGGATGGTTAAACCTTTCCTTCTTTATTGCAGACTATCAATAAAGTTCTCCTCCAATATGCTGCTATTATCGCAAAAGAATTCAGCTCACACTGTTCCAAGGAGAAGCTGGTAGGTAAACATGTCCTGTGAATCCTTTGCTGTGGTTTCAAATGTTGGTGTAGTACTCTGGCTCAATGGCAGCTTGTTCTTATTCTTTAATGTAGTGGAAACTGGACCAAATACAAGCAACATAGTGTGGGAATGTCAATTGACTCCTCTGCAGGAAGAAAGTTTTGGTCAGGCTATTTAGTAATGGACTTATTAGCAACTGCTAATGAGCTTCCTCTGATTTTTTCTGAATGCAGCTCCAAATACATTTGCTGTTGAAGGTGCTCAATACTTGTGATTAGGCTGAGAGGCAAATCATTCTGCTTCAATGGTAAATTAAGATTATATTTAATGTGTTAATTTTAATGATTCAACCATTTAATGTTGTTTGGCATAACGCTAAATGTCATCCGTGTTTATATTAATCGGATGACTATTATTAGCACAGATGTTATCATCCTATTAAGGCTTTTATTTATAAGAAAATACAGATTGTAAATTTAATTGCTCTTAAAAACACAGAATCCTTAATAAATTAAATCTTTGAGTTCTGCGTTATTATTTGTGACAGTGTGTGCGAAGGAGGTGGTAGAATGTTTATCAGCAGGATAATTGGAAATAAGTAATAGAACTTTAAAAATATTGGTAGGGATTTTTAAATCATAACATTTTTAGTTATTCATATTTGGACTTATTTGCATAAAGTAAGAGTAGTGCATTATTGAAATCTTAAAGGCTCAGAGTGCTAAATTACAACATCAAGCCCACCTGGGTAGATTACAGAGATCAAATGCAATGTCAACCACATTGAGGTTACAACACGTCTAGGAAATTCTCCCCTACTCTGCAGCATTTAGTGATAGGAAGGCCTGGTTGAAGACTATTACGTCATTTACAGTGAACAGCCTTAAGAACTTAAGAACTTTGAGAGTTAGAAACCTTAATGTGCTAGGTTGATTTCAAACATGTACGATGTGTCACATTGTGATCTTCAACACCAGCAGCCTCTGTTCCTTACTCTCTGTTCCCTTTTGTATTCAGATTTCATCACAATTAGTATCAGAACAGATTTTTTTAAGGATCTTCAAGCAACCTCCTCGTGTAATCTGAATTAATGATGTTGGCAGAATCCCACATAACATATGGCATGTTGTTTCTGGTTTAACGTAGTTAGTTACATGTTCTAATTAGGGTATGTAGATAAAGCAACCATTATCAGGGTGATCTTCAAATGAAAATATGTCGCAATTTTCACCGGGAAACTAACATTTTTGTGTTTTTTGAGCTAAAAATATGCACAACATTTTTATTATCCTGATTCTTCCTCAAACCGAACCTAGATGATCTGAGTTGCATGTTTGCCCTGACCTCATGCTACCTTCAAGAACTTTAATTAAGATGGTATGCATTTTCCTGTTTCCAAAACTTCAAATGGTTCCTCAGGAAAGTGCAAATGAAAGCTTTTATTAAATATTACCATAAGGTCTATTAGAAGAGATTAATTTCATGTTAATAAAATGAATGTAATGATGGACTTTAAACAGAATTTTGATGGACAAAATGCTTCAAGTAAGCAAACATTAAAAACACACACAGTAGGGAAAGGTAAGAATGGTGTCAGTCTTTGGAGATGTTTGGAGAGGACATTGTAGGGAGAGGAGAAATGAAGAGCTTAAGGAGGCAGCTCTGGAGGGTAGGACCAGGAGCTGCAGATTATCTCAATGGTGAGGTAAAAATTTGAGTGGAATAGACTGAAGACCTGAGTTAGAGGATTGAAGGCTGAAAATGCTTAACATGAGATGAAATATAATTGCATTCATGTAAAATACATTTGTGACAAAGTGTAGTCCTGTGGCAGTCTGTAGTTTTGCTGGGATTCCCACCATGGCATTGGGGAAATTGCCTCTGGGATCTTGCACCAGGTTAAACCTGGTGTGGCATCTCACACTCCAGTGGTTTCTGCAGGGACTTAGGGTAGAATGTTCGAAGGCAAAGAAAAAGGAATTGTATGTATTCATTGTTAAATAAATGATTTTTAAAGGTTGGTGCAGAGGGACAATGGGTAGAGCTGCTGTCTGTGTGGAGTTTGCATATTTTCGCTGTGACCATGTGAGTTTCCTCTGGGTCTGGTTTCCTTGCGTACCGCAAAACCAAACAATAGGTTAGATTGGTAGGTGGTGGAATCTGTTGATAGGGGGACCGATCGGAATGTGGGGAGTATAACATCAGTGTTAAAAAACTGCAGATGCTGGAAATCAAAAACCGAAAATGCTGGAAATACCCACCAGTTTAGGCAGCATCTGTGGGAAGGGAAATAAGGGTGAACATTTCAGGTCGATGGCACTTTGTCAGGAGAGAATAAATTGGGTTAGGGTAGGATTAGTATCAACAAGGGTGCTTGATGGTTGGTGTAGACTCAGTTGCCCAATAACGTGCCCTATGCTGTGTCTCTCTGACCCTATAATTTAAATGTCAGAGGCATTTGAAGACAACTAAAAACTACTTTCATCTTTTACAGCAGGTGAAACTACAGCCAGGGTTTGTAAGCTGTCAAAGACCATTGAGATACTCTAGGGTTCAGAACCACTCAATGCACATCTTATGTTCTCACCCTTCACTATGATGTTACTGGGACTTGCGCCTTGAGCTATATGGAGTTCCCTGAAAGTGGTGTGATGAAGAAGGCATATGGCATATTTTCCAACATGGGACAGGGCATAGGATATAAATTTGGTCACTCTTGGACACAGTGTGATGTCCTAGCTGTAACACTAGAGGAAGAATGTGGAGAGGGGAGTCTGAAGAAGGGTCCCAACCCAAAACATCACCTATCCATGTTCTCCAGCGATACTGCCTGGCCCGCTGAGTTACTCCAGCACTTGTGTCTTTTTGTGTATTATCCAGCATCTGCAGTTGCTTGTTCTACATTTTCACCAGGATGTTGTTTGGTTTGGAGAATTTAGTCATGAGGATAGATTGGGTAGAGTGGGCTTGTTTTCCCTGGAGGAAAGAGGTGGAGGGGTGACCTGGTAGAGGTGTATGAAATTATGAGAAATATAGATAGCCGTAATCTTTTCCATAGGGTGGGGAAGGTCTAAAACAAGAGGCCATAGGTTCAAAGTGAGAAGAAGGAGGTTTACAGGGGATTAGAGGAGCAATATTTTCACATCAAGAGTGGTTGATATCTGGAACTTGCTTTCAACGATAGTGGTAAAGTCAGGTACGATTACAACAAGAAGCATCCAGACAGCATTTGAAAGCATATAATGATACATACCTAATGAAGGGAAATGGGATTAGTATATAATGATACAGTGATCAGCATGGGCATGGTGGACCAAAGGGACTGTTTCTATGCTCTATGACTGTTCATCATTTTTTTTTTTTTTTTTTTTTTTTTTTTTTTTTTTTTTGGGTGAACTGGGGCTGGGGACTGGACATTGTGCCTTCCCCCACAGTGGAAATCATTGTGGGGGGATGATTTTTGTATGTAATTGTTTGTAATTGTATTTGTTAGTCTGTGTTCAAGATGGCGGTCGGAGGGGAGAGTGGATGCTGGCGTTAAATTGCCGCTGCTCTCTCCTCAAATTGTGCTTCTGATTTTCTTTTTTTGTGTTTTTGGAAGGAATTCTGTCCCTGATTTATGAATTGGTCTTTATAACCTATTTTTTTTTAAATTCTGATTATATGTTTTCTATAAATCTCTGTATGGTGTCCTTGAGACCTCGGTATAAGGCGCCCGTAAATAAAATCCATTATTATTATTATTATTATCATATCCTAGTCTACATATTGATTGTCAATAAGGAATGGAAAACCCCCTGCAAAATCTGACACTGTCATCAGGCTCTGATTTTTAGTGAATAATAAAGAGCACTGGAATTCTAACTGAAGGTGTTCATGAAGAATAATCAACCTCGTACTGTGTTGGCATTGTCACGATTCAGATCTGAGGCCAGTGGCATGAACTATTTCTCTCACCACAGAGCAGGCTTGACCTGCTGAGCTCTCCAGCATTTTCTGTGGGGGGTTTCCAGATAACTTGGCACAGACTAAAAGTCGGCATGATTCAGTTTCACGCATTCACCCATTGATTTTTTTTTTTTGATTAGCATTTCCCTATCTTGAAAACTTTGCTTGTAAATTTTACTGGTACAGCTGCTGCCTCATAGCGCCAGGGACTGAGATTCGATCCTGACCTCGGGTGTTGTATGTGCGGAGTCTGCAAGTTATCCCTGTGACTGTGTAGGTTTCCTCTGGGTGTTTCCTCCCACATCCCAAAGACATGTGGGTTTGTAGGCTAACTGGATGGTGTAAATTACCCTTAAAGTGTAGGCAATGGATGATTAAGTGGGATAACTGGTGATCGATGGTCAGCGGGGACTTGGTGGGCCAATGAGCCTATTTCCATGCTGTATCTCCAAAACAAAATAAAATTAAGTTTTCTGTTAATGTTAACTTTTTCCAAATCAGGCGCTCATCTGGATTTCAATGCTCAACAGGCACCATTTAATACTCGTATCAGACTGCCA
The DNA here is from genome assembly GCA_038087875.1 of Malacoraja senta. NCBI lineage: Eukaryota > Metazoa > Chordata > Chondrichthyes > Rajiformes > Rajidae > Malacoraja > Malacoraja senta. The sequence goes on from CM075989.1 coordinate 14,380,150, forward strand.
CTGGTCGTGGAAACTGGTTAAACTGTTGGTTCCAGTCCTGTATTGGATATTTCCTTCAGTTATATAATTAAATGGAAACAGCAGGCTAATTGTATGGCATTTTCATCTCTCATGCATAATTTGTCTCAATCATTTCTGTGTGGTCTTTGGGTTAACACTGTTAGGCACTTCTAAATGATTTATTGATCAAACTTCTTGCAGCCTTGCATCCTGATGAACAACATCCAACAACTGAGGGTCCAGCTGGAGAAAATGTTTGAGTCGATGGGTGGTAAAGAGGTGAGTGCCTGTGAAAACTCAGGGGCAAGCATGTTAAAATGTGGACAATTGCAGCTAAAGATTTTCCAGCGTTTAATGTTGTGCATTCGTTTATTTCTTTATTACAACTATAAATGTTTCTTTACAATTGTGGTATACCCTTTAAGGTCAACACCTTGCTCCATTTGTCCTATGCAGATTATTGCTAAAGCACTACTTATGAATAGCAGAGGTAGTCCTTATAATTAGCTATGTTTGTTATAGTGAAAATAAACTTCTGTAAATGTATTCTGTAAGGCACAGCTAGATAGTTGCATGTTTTGTGCACTCTGTAATTTGTCTTGCCTTTGTCCAATATTTTTATTCTGCATTCAACTGTGCTGCAGGAGGAAAGGGAAAATGCCATCTGTAAGGTCTGTGTGCACAGGAATTGTCTAATTAATGGATAAAGCAAGACTTACCAAAAGCAAGATTTGTCTTGAACTTATTTAATGAGTCAATGCCAATGTGTTTTAGACAGACATGTTTTGCAATGAGGTTGACTGCCTGCGGAAAGTAGTGACTGACATGTGTTTAAGCTATAATGATACAGTTTAAAGGTATTCATTATAATTATGGCTCCCAATTACATTGACAATTTGCAACCAATACTTGAGATCCAATGCTTAACAAGCCACTGGGACTGAAAATCATTCTATTCTGATGGGCTCCTCATACTGGGGATTATTTGCTTAGATTTCACTGTAATAAGAATGCAACTGCAGAAAAATTGTGTATCTTTCACGAACGAAGGCTATTTTATTATTTATATTCAATAGGAAAATAGGAATTGCAAATTAGAGGACACGGTGTATTCAAATCTATTTTTGAACTCCTCCACATTTTATCAGTTAAGCGAAACAGTCAAATGCCTATCTTGGTTTGCTTCTATATAATGTGACAAACTATGATTCGATTAGTGTCTTACCAATTTTTTATTTAAAAATGCAAAGAGAAAATATCATGAGAAATTCCCATCCTAATTTTCAGTTTACAGCTTTTAATCAGGTGATATTAGAAACACTGAGTCTAATATCATAGGATATTATTACAGGAGAAGCTGACCTCAAATATTGGCCTTTAGGGTGCCAAATATCATTTTGTACTTAGAACATGACTATTGTCATCTGTTTCAATAACATGGAGTTTCGATACTTTCAAAATCTCTTCACAACTGGGCTTATTAGAGATAATCTATTCATAGTTTAGCGGTGTGGTCATTGTCCATGTTAAACATTTCAATTAATTCAGGGAGTTTGCAAGCACGAATTTATCAGCCTTGTGAATCTATTGGGGAAAAATCCCACAGGATACATTTTCCATTGATATCATCCGAATAATTCAGTGTTGGCAAAAGGAACCTGATAGAATAGGAACTCAGTGACATACAAGTTGGGGATTGAGAATGGATGGTTTTTCTGTGGATTTGTCTTGGTGTTGGTATTTTAAAAGTGCAGTTTTGTTTAGCTTTTTGAATGTTACATTGAGCTTTCAAGTATATCCTATTTGTACCATCCCTGCAATCTTAACATTACTTTTACATATGTAAATCTTATTTTAGTTTAGAAAATGTCTTTGCATATCTGAAGATTCACCCTGGTCTATCTTTCTATAGTTCTGATCTTCTACATATCCCATCCTCTTTGTCAGTGTGTTGCATTGTGGGTTTTTCTAACTTGATCATCAAAGCCGAGTTTCACTTTCACTCATTGACTCATGTAGACATTAAAGACTACCTAGGTGGTAGGAAGTCTTTAACTGAACTGTTCGTATGGTACAAGCAGTATTATTCGCTGTAATAATGTAACACAGTCACTTAAACTAGTGCCAACCCACCAATCCTAAGATGAACATCTCTCCACTCTCAGACTCGAAATATCAATATTTCCTTTCCTCCCCATGGATACTACTCTGCCCATTGTGTTCCTTTAGTGATTTGTTTGCTCCACCAAACCTACAGTTGTAATTTCCATCACAGCTGACAGATTTATGCCACTAAAATAGACATCTTATTTTAGAAGAATATAATTTAGCCCATCAAACCTGTGAAATGTGAAAGCTTGAGTTGGTATTCTCTACTCATTTATGGGCCTTTATATGCTCTTTAATGTTCTTTATTCTCAGTACTAGAACATAGAAAAAGTTGCTAATGTATAATTCCTTCAATACAATAAAAGATCCAAAATCTTTCAAGTGGTAGATTGAATCGAAACAAAGGAACCAAGGAGCTACGGTTTGGACAGTAGGACAGATGGATGTACCTTATCATAGAAAGGGTAGGTTTGAAAAGGATTTTCAAAGCACAGCATGAGAGTGTACGGAAGTGAATTCTGCAGGGGAAGGTACAGAGACTGAAGGATCTGAAAGAGGGAGCAAAGGGAATGGAAGTGATGCACAAGGTCAGAATCAGATCAGAGCGTGCACCAGGGAATTACAGTGAGGACTACAACAGGAAAAGTAATTGAAGGAGTTTGAAGGATGGACCAAGAATTTCAAGCTCACAGGCTGGGCGGGCAGGAGAGTTTGGTAGGCAGGATACTGGAAGATCTGTGGGAATCTGAGTTTAGTGTAACCTGATGTAGAGTGAGAGGAACTTGAGCAAGGCGAGGAATGCCAGCATTGAAAAATTATAGCCTGTGGAAACACTACCTTACCAACAATGAACAACATTTAAAAGTGGGGATGGGTATTGTAAATGCTATGGAAATTATGTAAGCTACTTTAATGAAGTGGGTAACAGAAATTCAACATTCGTCTCATGAGGTGTGAGTGAGTAGGGGGCAAGTTCACGGGGAAGCAACATTAATGCTGGCCACGGGCATCTATTGTGACCTATCTACATCTTGGTAAGGACTGTGATGCCACTGGAATCGAGAATTGGTGGGAAATATGGTTTATCATATCAGCATGTTTATGGAGCCTGGTTCTGCTTTTACCTCCCTTCTTTAACTTAAATGCTTCTTCAGTTTATTTCTCTCTAACACTGGTCAATGTATTTCCTTTACAAATCTACTTTTTGCTGGATTTAAAACAAAATCCTGCTGCTGATCTATGACATTAACTCCCATTTAATTTAATTTTTTTATTTAGATTCAATCTGGTTCGTAATTGGATAATTTTTAATTCAACAGATGCTCTCAACAGTGGCGAACTAACTGGACCGTTATCATTAATTTGCTACTGTTTTCATACTTGGGGCCATTGGATCATACTTCATAGAAACAGACCATTCAATCTGAGTCAGCCATACTGACCAATGAGCAGGCATCTGTATTAATCCCATCTGCCAGCATTTGGTCCATAGCTCTCTATGCCTTAGCGACTCGTGATCATCTGGACATTTCTTAAAGAAGTGACTTTGCTTCCACCACCCTCTCTGGCAGAGCATTCCAGGTGCTCACCATTCGTTGGGTGAAGAAGTTTCACTTCATGTTTCCACTAAATCTCTTACCCTGTACCCTAAATCTATATCTTCCAGGTTTGTATATCTTTGATAAGCAGGAACGTTTTCTGCAGTTTACCCTGTCAACGTCCTTCGTAATTTTACATACCTCAATCATGTCCCCTCTTAATCTCCTCTGCTCAGGGGAAAAAATAGTCCTAGCCTCTCCAATCTCTCCTCATAACTGAACTGTTCCATCTCAAGAAACATCTTGGTGAATCATCTCTACACCATCTCTGGTGCTGAAAACACATGTCCTGAAGCATGGTAACCAGACCTGTACTACAGCTGAGGTCTGACCAATGTTTTATTATGTTGAAGCACAATCTCCTGACTTCTGCATTCAGTGCCCTATTTAATGAAGACCAGTGTGCCATGTGCCTTTCTAACCATGATGTCTATGTGTGTTCCCACTTTCATGGATCTATGGACATGTTACTCCAGGATCTCTCGTATTCAATACTCCCTAGGACCGTACCATTCATGATGAATGTCTTGGCTTAATCAATGCTGCCAAACTGCACCACCTCTCAAATGTTTGAATTAAATTTCATCTGCCATTTTTTAAACAATGTCACCAACAAATCAATATCTCCCTGCAGCATAAGATGGCCTTTTCCCACTGTCAACAACTCTGCCAATCCCATGTCATTTGCAAACTTAAGGGCCTGTCCCACTTGGGCGTCATTTGCACATCACGCAGATGGTGCGCAAAAATGTTGTACATCCCCAAATCCTGTGCCGCCGCGCGTCACTGCCTATGTCACCACACACCATGCACGCGTAATGCGCACCATGCGCGCAGCACGTGCGTGTCATGACGCGTGCGTGATGCATAAATGATGTAGCGTAAATGAAGCGCAAATGACGTCCAATTGGGACAGGCCCTTTACTGATCCTGCCTCCTATATCCCATCTAGATCATTTATGTATATTATAAGCAACTGGTGTCCCATCACTGGTCCTTGTGGGACACCACTAGTCACGGGCATCAATGACAATCCTCTACCATCACCCTGTCTCCTATTGCTATGCCAATTTTAGATGGAGTTTTGTACTTCTCCAGGCTCCCATGGGGCCTAACCTTTTGAATCAGTCAAAGGTTTTTAGTAAAATCAATGTTCATCAAATCCACTGCCATGTCCTCATCAATACGCTTTGTTACCTGGCTGTTCTTCCTGCATTTATTCTCAGCATTAGGTTTGGTAAATATATCATCCAATTTATAACATGGTTCAGTATTTTTATCATAAAAGATTCAGCCAATTATTTAATAATGCACCATGCTACACAAACGTGCTGTTTCAGTCCATCTCAGCAACTGCTTCCAACAAGTAATGTTGTTTAGCTGAATTAGGGAATGGTTGGCTCCAGAGAATCACACTGCAGTTAATTGAAACTGTCTAGGCACTATTTTGTAGCACTGATGGATACCAAGGAGATAGTTGTCAGAAACTGCATTTCTTTTTAATGAAAGCTGCTCTCTAATTTTAATTAGCTTCTGCCATGTAATTCATTTCTAATACCCAAAAGGGGATATCAACTGAGGCTTGTAGAAGTAAAAGAATGGCATGTAGTTACAAGCTGACCAATGCATCATAAGTGTAATTACTGATGTGAAGTCATCAAAATCAATATTCATCAGAGTTGCAGTAAACTGATGGGACTTGAGGACTTCAAGCTTCCCTCAAACAAAGCCCTCTGCTCAGTCAGAATATCATCCAAGTGTTCTTCATTTGAGCTCTAAAACCGTTGGTGAATATTGGTGAAACAATTGCTTTTTAGACAATAATAACATATATATTCAGAATGAACTGTTTGCAATCTTTAAATTATGTAAAGATATTAAGCGCAATTGGCCATTCTTTGTAGTAATTGATTACTATTTTTGTCCCACTTTAATGGCGAGGTTACTATTTTTTATGCAGCACAAATAGCTTGGTCTGGTGCTATTGTCAATATTGGATGAACCAACCGGTTAGCTAAAATGAAAACAGTCAATGCTGGAAACACTTAGCAGCCAGACAGTATCTTGGAAAGAAACCAGTCAGCGTTCCCAGTCCGAGACCCTATATCGGATCTGGGAAAAATGGAAAGCAAGTTTATTTTTAATAGCAGAAAAGATGTGGAGGGATAGGTAGAACAAAAGGAATACCTTCTATAGGATGAGATCAAATTGGGTTAATGTGGCACTTAGCGACATTGTGCTTCTCTGTCTATTATCTGATGCTAACAGCAGGATTTACAACACCTGTCCTTTCACTTGTTCACTTCCCACTGTGTAGGAACCAAATAGTCTTTCCAGGTGAAGTTTATTTCCAGTTTATTTTTATTTCCAGTTCTTCCAATCTAGTGTCTACATTCAGTGTTAACGATGGAGAAAGCAAATGTGGACTGGATGATTGCTTTGTGGAGCATCTGCATTCCAAAAATCCTCTGTCTTCAGCTTCCAGTTACGTTCTGTTTTAGTACTCTATCCTACTCCACCTCTAACCTTTCTGTCTGTAGCCTCCTGCACTGTAACAACAGCGCTCCACACAAGGTCAAGGCACAACAACTCACCCACCATCTGGGCTGTCGCAGTCTCCTGGAATATATATCAAATTCTAAAAATGTTGGATAACTCACTCTTTCTGTCTGTATCAGAATTGGCTGTTTCTGCTAGTCATCCATATGTGATTTTGGCTCAGTTGTTTTCTCTCCATCAGTGCAGTTTGGCCGGCTGGGCATGTCCCACAGCCCTGCTCTCACCAAAACATTGCACAGACAAAGATGTAGAATGTGTTTCAAAGGTGGATTATCTTGAGTATATCCTAAGATGCATGGAAAGCAAGCGAGGAGACTGCTGGGGCATTGGTAGAGTTTATTGATTTTCCTTCGCCACAGGTGAGCTACAGGAAGACTGGAGAGTGCCTGATGATATAAAACTACTGAAGAAGGGCAACAAGAGCAAGGCAGAGAACTTAAGGCCTAATCAGCCTAAATCAGTGGTGGAATGGTTAGTGGAGGGGATTCTGAGAAACAGGATCTATCATCATTTGGAAAGACAAGGACCGATGATGTCTTTGTTCATGGGAAATTGTGTCATATTAATGTGATTGAGTTTTTTGGAGAGGTGACCAAGAGGATTGATGAGGGAAGGGTGGTAGACGATGTTGCATGGACTCTAACAAGTCCTTTGACATAGTCCCGCATGGTGACTGGGCCAGAGGTTTGATCACATGAGACCCAGGTTGAGATAGTCAATTGGAAACTCTATTGGCTTGGGGGAGGGGGATTTCCTGAGTGTTTCCAGCAATTTTTGTTTTTATTTCAGATTTCCTGCACCAGCACTTTTTTTCTATTTCCACTATTTAGTTGGTTTCCATTCAGATGGACCCTCCATCAGAATGAGAAATCCCAATGCAGCTGGTTGATTTTTTTACATTTAACACCAAATGCATCTAACACTGCAATTTCCATCCTCTGTGTTCATCTAATGATGTCAGTGGGTGTGATTGGTTTTTGTTGATGACATGCGGTCTGGTATTCTGACTTTTTTACCTGTCGGCCCAATTTGCCACAACTCTGTCTGTTTGACATTGTCCCTTCAAGATTCTCCTGCCCTCTCTGTTATTGGCCTTATCTCTTGCACTGAAGGCACATGAGTTGATCATTTGATAGTTGTATTCAGTTTCTCGATGTTTGGACCTGCTGAAGTCAATGTAATTAGATAGTTGGGGATGAGTAGAATCTGTGAGCATCACTTTTGCACAAGTTAAACACTAATGACCAAAGTCAAATTATTGCAACTTGCATTATATCCTGAAAATCACTTAGTTTCTACATTCTAACACCATGAAGCATTTTGGAATTCATTAGTGCTTTAGACAATGGATGTCTCTGGCTTTCAGCATGTTACATTATACAACTGTGAAATCCCAACACTCCTCCTCCCTGCCTCAAATTATTCTTCCTTCAGAGGAATGTCATTAATAATCCTATGTTTTATCTATAATTTATGATGTACCATGATGCATAGTGCACAAATTAATTTAAGAAAGGTCCTGTAGAAGACTGATGGCAAACAATAGATGGAATGGGAATATAATATCTATTTTTGAAACTGAATAATTTATTGAATCTTCTATACTGTGCACTAAAGACACTTTTAATACCTCAGGCAAAGTGCTGGAATATTTACTCAGATGCACGGTTGAATTTTGAGAACAACAACTGCAGGAATTTTAGCAAAGTTTAAGTGTCGACACCATGCTTGGAATGTTGGATTGTTTAATAATTTACTGAAAGCAGTAGCAGATGTTATAACTTGCTCTGTAAGATATTTGTTATTTATTCCTAAATCTCCATGCATTGACTGTTCAAGAACAAATGTTGCACTTTGATTTTTTTGAAAAGAAAAGTAATTCATACAACACCCAGGAAGAAAACCTAAGTCAACAAACTCTTCATGAATTTTGTTTTCGTAATATTATCCTCACTAAATAAAACAAATGCAAATAAATGTACAGCATAATTTGGCCAGAAAACCATAATTTTCTCTTAACTACATTTAATAAATTAATATCTGCTCCACATTCAAGTTATGATTCCAGCCCTTAACCTCCCAAAAATCATATTATCATGGATACACTAAAGGCTATGGGACTAGATGCAAACAAGCTTCAGTATTGAAAGCTGCACTGTCAGCACTAACTGAATCTATAGTCAAGCTGAGAACAAAGCTATCTACACAAAAATGTAATAGATAGCAGGACCTGCCCAAACAATGTAATTGCAGTCATTGTCAAAGTGATGGACTGTGATCTCGACAGTGCTATCAGTCCTTTGTCACAAATGCCCAGTTTGAGTTTTACCGATTCAGCTCCAGACCTCATCATTGTCTTGGTCCAAACATGGACTAAAGAATTGAATTCCAGGGATGAGGTGTAAGTGGCTGTGCCTGATATCAAGGCAGGATTAGACTAAGTGTGATACCATGGAGCTCTGGTAAAACTGAAAACAATAGGCAATAAGGGGGCTTCCCGGATGTGACTGCAGGAGTTCTTCAGTTCAGTGTCCCAGGTCAAACTGTCCGCACCTATTTCATAAGTTAGTTCCCTCTAAAATAAGTTTGGATGTGGGATGGTTGTACAATTTTCAGTTCCATTTGCAACTTCTCAGCAAATCGAACAGTTCATGTCTGCATGTTAAAGATCTGGACAACAATAAATGGCAAGTAATATACATGCTACATACTAACCATCTCCAGCAAGAGATGGTGAATGGTATTACTGACATTGAATACTGTTTGGTTACTGTTGGACAGAAGCTACATAAATACTGTATCTACCAAACAAGTCAAACATTGGATATCCCATGCACACTCATCTTAAATTACCAAAGCCTTTCTACCACAAGTCATGAGTGTGCAATGACTACATCCTAAAATATATATATTTACAATAAAATAATAAAATAGCTTACAAATGTATCATTAAAATTATATTCCATAACTGATGCTTGGATACAAGTTTCAAAAAAGATTTTAGTGTGTGCAAATTCTCCATATATTTCAATAAAATGTATGTTATGTTTTATGTGGCTGAGTCAATGTGCCTGTGATGCTGTTTCAAGCTAAATTGTCAATGTACCTGTACCTCTCCGTGCTTGTGCACATAAAAAATAAACTCGACTTGACTTGAAATGACAGGAAATGTCATTTGTCTTTAGCTAACGCATGACCCACCCTTCATATATTAGATCTCAGCCATTCTTTATTACCCCATGGGAAGACCTGCCTCTCTGCATTTCTATATGGGACCACATTTTCTGATTATTTGTTGATTTGGTGTTTTCTCCGTTTGTTCAGTGCTGTTCATCAACCTTTTATTATTTAATGAGGAATACCAAAGTATTGTGTATGATAAGCATTCAAAGTAATAATTCTCGCGGTCACGGTCTCTTGTTATGCATTTTGGTATTTAAAGATTAACCAGTCTATTGCTGTACATTAACAATGCACCTCTTGCAAAGCTGGAGTTGTTTCCCTCGAGGGATGTGACCTGCTTTTCAAAGCTCAGATACAGGGTTCCTTTGTTTTATTGCTTCCAAATGATTTTTTTTTTGTTTTCAGCTACTCCCTCTCACTCTCCCCTCTCTCGCTCTCACTCTCTCTCTCGCTCTCTATATCTATATCTCTCTATCTATCTGTGAAGAACCCAAATATGCATGTATAGTAAAAAGTCCATCGAGGATCAAGAGGAATTGTTCTTGGATCAGACCTGATTTGGGGGGAAAGGATAACGGGGTTTGGGGTTGTCATGGGGTTGAGAGGCCGGGTGGTGATGGGGGAGGTTTCTACCTCAGTGGAACAGTCAGGAAATGGTTAGCTGTGGGGAAGGTGTCAGAAGGGGCAGGGATTAATGTTGGAATGTGTTGTGGGTCATTAATCCCTTTCCACTTCACTCTAACAAGCACATTCATGCCTTGAACGCCCACCGTGACACTTTCGAAAGCATCCCATTTTCTGGACATCCTTTTGCCCGCTAACTTCCCTTTGCCCAAGGAAACTGTGCAGTGAATGGAGGGAATGCCTGTAATTGGTGAACAAGGCTGTCCAGATGACACTATTCCTTTAGTTTAGAGATACAGCGTGGAAACAGGCCCTTTGGCCCACCGAGTCTGCACAGACCAACGATCAATGCGCATTAACACTATCCTACACACACGAGGGACAATTTACACTTATACAATTTACCTACATACCTATATGTCTTTGGAGTGTGGGAGGAAACCGAAGATCTCAGTGAAAACCCACACAGACATGGAGAGAACGTACAAACTCTGGATCGAACCCGGGTCTCTGGTGCTGCAAGCGCTGTAAGGCAGGAACTCTACCGCTACGCCACCGTGCCGCCCTACAGTCCTACAGACAGATCAATAATAATTGACAAACATTCATTTCCCTCTGCTAGTTACAATTCTGTCACTGCAGATGCAAAGATAATTTAAAAAAGGGAACTGGGAATACATTTGTAAAGGAAAAATTGATGGAACTGTGGATTAAAGACAGGAGTGGAGCTAAATTGAAGCTTCTTTCAAAAGCAACTGGGAAGGTGAGGCCACGTTCCCCTGCTTTTATGGTTATTTCAAAGTTAATATGGGAAATTGAATTCAGCAAATCTTATCTAGAGTAGCCAATGGGCAGTTTCATAACTGGGTTTTATAATTCAAATGAAAAATTATAAAATGCAATTCTTAGATTAATGTAGATAATTGATATTAAATCATTATTAATCAGCAATGGACCCAAAAATGGTAATTATACAAATGAACTTTTAAAAATGATTCAAAAAGGGCCTGATTTGAAAATAATTTTCTTTACAGTTTCCCTCATCATCATAACCAAAAACAGTCTGTTTCTGTTATCTTCTTGCAATTTTGTACAGAAGACAAAGAAGTCTAACCTTAGGAGTGATTCTGACGTGCAAATAAAATATCCTTTTTTATAGGAGCTCAAGGATTGGATTTCACATTAAGCTTGTGGGACTTTGAGAGCCACAGCAAATAATTTACAGCAATTTAGCACTAATGTTCACAGTTTTTTTAAAACAAATTTTGGCATCAGCATTGGAAGTTTAAAACCTGGTGGTGTTTAGACAGAAGACGCTTTAAGTTTAGTCATTTGTATCTGCTATCTTTCCTCGGGGTTCCCTGCCCCGGCATCAATTGATGAGCATTATGAACATGTAAACGTCCATTTTTGACTAGAGAGTAAGATAGAGAATTTCCATTTTGATATTACCTTATCTGGTGCGTGAGAAATATCCCAAAGCTGCTCATACAATTAATTATTCTGCTGAACTGCTGTCACAGTTACATTGTTATTAAAATGAAGGTTATTAATTGGGAGTTCAGATACACAGTCAACTTGAAAAATTATTCTTGGTCATATCTGGTATTAAACGATTTTACATGCTACAAAATTTCCAGATATTGCTACAGTGGTTGAAACACTGAAAAGCCAAAGGAGTTATGTGTCATAGAGCTCTGGTGTAAAGGTGGCCCCGTCATATTGGAGTAGGAGAGAGACTGGGATCTTAGGGTTAGTCATCTCAGAATGGTAGGGAAGTGGTACGTGGGAGGGATAGAGAGAGAGCGAAGTGGTGGAGTGAGTTACGATTCAATGGAGAGAGACCTTAATGAGTATGGCATGTGGATCATGAGTAATTTTTGCCAAAGATAGACACAAAATGCTGGTGTACCTCAGTGGGTCAGGCAGCAACTCTGGAGAAAGGAATAGGTGGTGTTTCAGGTCAGAACCCTTCTTCAGACTTGAAATATCGCCTATTCCTTTTCTCCAGTCACGTTGCCTGACCCGCTGAGTTACTCCAACATTTTGTGTCTATTTTCGGTATAAACCAGCATCTGTAGTTTCTTCCTACATGTTAGAATTTGTTGCCAGTTGTCTATGGTGCTTAAGAGTCAGGTCATTGACTCGTTGGCCTCATCCAGTGTTTGGCACTTTGTTTGCCATTTGTTAAAAAGACACTGGTCTAGATATTCTTTCTCACCTCGGCAGGCACATCAAAGCAGTACTGACACCTCCTCCTTGCATCCCAGATTGTCAAACTCTGACATACACAACAGGCATGCAGATCTTTGTCCCCATGCATTCCCTCTCGGTTGCTCCAGTTTCCACCCACACTCCAAAGGCCTACAGGTTTGTAGTTAAGTGGCTTTGATAAGTGTGTAGGATAGTGCTAGTGCACAGGGATTGCTGGTCGGTACGGATTAGGTCGGCTGAAGGGCCTGTTTCCGCGCTGTATCTCTAAACTAAACTAAACTAAAGGAGCGTGTTTTCCACCCCAACTTGGGGTACACTGCACCTTTCCTGCCCAGATATAAAAGCAGATAGTATTATCAGTAAAAGTACATATTCTAATAGAAATTGTAATCCCATTTTCTATTTTGCTTAGCCAACATATAGGGATAGTTGTATACAAATTAATTTCTAGCAATTGCACTTTGAAAGTTCCAAATGGTCGCTGTTTCCATTACTGGACATGCAATGAGTTCCAGATCACAACAACATTCCTGTGTACATTATGTTACTTCTTACCAGAGTTCAACCAGAATTCCAAGTCCTAATGAGTAGGAAGTTACTTCAGTCTGCGATTTTGAATCACTTGCAATTATTATCACCTCCCGATTACGGGTGCTGTCTGTACGGAGTTTGTACGTTCTCCCCGTGACCTGCATAGGTTTTCTCTGAGATCTTCAGTGTCCTCCCACATTCCAAAGACATACAGATTTGTAGGTTAGTTGGCTTGGTAAATGTAAAAATTGTTCCTAGTTGGTGTAGGATAGTGTTAATGTGTGGGGATCGCTGGTCGGCGTGGGCCGAATGGCCTGTTTCCATGCTGTATCTCTAAACTAAACTAAATTATTGCACTAGAGTTGCAGACATTATGACAATTCATTAATGAGTGCTTTACAAAAAATGATTGCAGGTGCAACCTGATTGCTATTTTCTTCAGCAAGATCATATTGTTTTTTGATATATTTACAATATTAATAAATGAGTCTACTAAACGTTGATTGAATAAGTAAAAAATAGCTATGAAAATACAAAGCCTTCAATGCACTTGACATGATGAATTCAGCATCTGCAAGGCAATGGTTCCTACCAACATGCCCCCACAACACCACACCGCTGTCCAACAGGAAATGTTCACAGTCAGAACCTGCACAGCCATGGATTGAATGAGGAACAGAATATTTGAACATCAGGATCTCAGACCTGGTCTAAGCATGCAGGTACAGCAGGCAGTGAAGAAAGCGAATGGCATGTTGGCCTTCATAACAAGAGGAGTTGAGTATAGGAGCAAAGAGGTTCTTCTGCAGTGGTACCGGGCCCTAGTGAGACCATACCTGGAGTATTGTGTGCAGTTTTGGTCCCCTAATATGAGGAAGGACATTCTTGCTATTGAGGGAGTGCAGCGTAGGTTCACAAGGTTAATACCCGGGATGGCGGGACTGTCATATGCTGAGAGAATGGAGCGGCTGGGCTTGTATACTCTGGAATTTAGATGGATGAGAGGGGATCTTATTGAAACATATAAGATTATTAGGGTTTGGATACGCTAAAGGCAGGAAACACATTCCTGTTGTTGGGGGAGTCCAGAACCAGGAGCAACAGTTTAAGAATAAGGAGTAAGGCATTTAGAACAGAGATGGGGAAACACTTTTTCACACATAGAGTTGTGAGTCTGTGGAATTCTCTGCCTCAGAGGGCGGTGGAGACCGGTTCACTGGATACTTTCAAGAGAGAGCTTGATAGGGCTCTTAAAGATAGCGGAGTCAGGGGATATGGGGAGAAGGCAGGAACGGGGTACTGATTGTGGATGATCAGCCATGATCACATTGAATGGTGGTGCTGGCTCGAAAGGCCGAATTGCCTACTCCTGCACCTATTGTCTATTGTCTATTGCTGGGCAGCAGTGATTTCAGCCCATCCACCCGCTGCTGTGAGCTGGACCATCCCCACTGACTCCTGGGGATCATTGACCCACAACTGCTCACAGGAGATGGCATTTAGAATCACAGCTTCATGCACTGGGAGCAGTGGTGGTGGGGAGTGATACTCCCTACTACCTGCTCCATCAGATATCTCATACCCTATGTGTGGAAGAGCCTGCAGTTCCCACACTGACCTAACAGCAATCTCAGAACCAACTATACTGGAGTGGAAACAACTCACCCTCGATATGAAAGAACAATCTGAAGGATAAGAAATATAAGCCCCAACAGCAATAAAATGAAATTCATAATATTGCCTACTATTTTATGTTGAGTACAAACTTTTGTAACAGATTTATTTTTGCTGTTAATTAGTTTGAAATCAACAGTAATAATGTTACCTTGCTTTTACATTCCATTTTTTAGTGAGAAAAATATTTTAAGTCACAACATGGAAGTCAACTCAAAAATCGAAGTAAAAAAATACATGTGGGGGCGGTGGCAAATGGTTTCATCTAAAGATAATCTTTTTTAAAAATCACAAAGGAGGAAAAGAAGAGGCAGAGATTCAAGGATCAGAATGGTTGATGAATGTGGGTAGATGGTGAAGGAAGGCATTCTCAAAATTGAATTCCCAGGTACTACGTTGCTATGCAATAAGAAATGTACAAAAGTATCAAAATTGGAGCAATTAGAAGATTCATATATGCATGTAAAATCCATGGTCAAATATCTGCAAATTCATTTTTTCAAGGATATGTTACTGAACTTGTGTTTTTATAATATCTGTTTCAAGTTTATGAGAATCATTCATCTACATAGTATATGCCTTCCTGGCACACATGCAGTTTAGCCACAGTAATTTTGCAAAAGTGAAATTTACCTCCTAGTTCTTCTGTTTAAAATATCTGATAGTTAGCCTCGGTTCAACTGGCATTTAAGAATATTATACCAACCAGCAGGCAAATCCCAGAAGTGAAGCTTGATTAAATAAATATAATTATTAAGATGGAATGAGGTTATAAAAAGGTTAGCGAGTGGATGACATGAAAGGGGCTTCCATTGTAAAGCACCTTAATCTTTCACATGCAAGAAAGGTGTCTGAGCAAGTAAAGATACACGATTTATTTTGAGATTATTTTACAGGGCTGTACTACATATCAAAAATAAAATGAATTGGAGATCTTTTTTTGCACTTTGTGGTTGGGTAAGCCATTGTATAAGATTAAATCCAGGATAGAATGGATTTAAATCTGAGTGGTCTGTTGCACTGCCGACACTCATCTAAAAGCTTCCTGATTGATAATGCATTGAGTAATCGGCTTTGAAAGTGCATGCTGCTTTTGCTTGGCAGGTAAATGAGGTCAGTTTTCAAATAACAAAATCCCTTAAGATTTTGCTCATCTGTATGTCAGTCTAAACAGGAGAATTGGACCATTTGATTTATAATGGTGACCCTGTGTGCATTTCATTGCTTACCGGAGCATTTTCCGAACTCAGTAAATGCAAACAAAGTAATACTGAGCAGACTATGCATTTGCACTGCTGATGATCCATATGTATTGCTTGCACACATTACAGCATGTACTATAATTGACACAGGTCTGCTCTCTTTGAAGAGTTGGTTCACTCAGATTTGAATTGACCAATTTTCCATCGACAATCATTATCAGTGTCACTTTCTTTATATTTGTTCAGTTTGGAAAATGTTCCGAAAAGTAATGAAATGTGCACAGAGGCACATAGCGGACCATAAGCCAAATGGTTCAATTCATTCGTTTGGACTTACACAGTGAATGACAGTAAAACATTCAGATTCATCTGAATTATTTTGAAAGCCGACATTATTCCAAGAATGGCAATTAAGATTGGTTCCCATCCTTGCATACTCTTCATATTAAAACACTTTCAAAGACTGAATGTAAAGCTTTAGTCATTTTTGAAATCATCATAATAGCTCATAATAGGATTCATGATTTACAAATAATTATTTTATTTATTTTTAGCTTGATGATGAGGCTAGCAATCTCCTGAAGGAACTGCAGGCCAATCTCAATGGTGTCTTGGATGAACTGAGCTTTACCTTTGCCACCAGGTAATGCATTGTTATAAAAATTATTAATGCAGCTGAATGATTAATGTATTATGTAAGCGTGTGGCAGATTCTTCTCCAACGCAGTATGGATGTAAATTTGTACTTTGGGGAATTTTACGTTAAGTACGGGTCTCTCAGGATTCTACTTTGAGGCAGTGTCCATAATGTAAGACATTTAAATGAATATCATAAAAGTGGAGCCTAATGGCCCAGTCCCACTTACGCGATTTTTCTGGGGTTTTATTACGTGCAGGTGCAGGAGGTTCACCTGCACCTCCTCCAACCTCATCTATTGCATCCGCAGCTTAGGTGTCAGCTGCTCTACATCGGTGAGACCAAGCGTAGGCTTGGCGATCGCTTCGCCCAACACCTCCGCTCGGTTCGCAATAACCAACCTGATCTCCTGGTGGCTCAGCACTTCAACTCCCCCTCCCATTCCGAATCCGACCTTTCCGTCCTGGGCCTCCTCCATGGTCAGAGTGAGGCCCACCGTAAATTGGAGGAGCAGCACCTCATATTTGGCTTTGGTAGTTTACACCCCAGTGGTATGAACATTGACTTCTCCAATTTTAGGTAGTCCCTGCTTTCTCCTCCCCTTCCCAGCTCTCCCTCAGCCCATTGTCACAACCTCTTCCTTTCTTCTTTCTGCACCCCGCCCCCCCCCCCCACCCTCACATCAGTCTGAAGAAGGGTCTCGACCCGAAACGTTGCCTATTTCCTTCGCTCCATAGATGCTGCCTCACTGGCTGAGTTTCTCCAGCATTTTTGTCTACCTTCGATTTTCCAGCTTCTGCAGTTCCTTCTTAAACTTTAAAAGGAGATGTGTGGAGTGAATTTAATTTACATAGCGACTGCTGGGTGTCTGGAACACACTGTTAGTCGTGATGGTAGAAGTAGATCCAATAGTAGCATTTAAGAGCTGTTTAGTAGGCACATGGATATTCAGGCTACGGAGGGATATGGATCACAAGCATGCAGAATAGATTAGTTTAACTAGGCATCTATTGAGCAAAGATAACATGGGCTGAAGGGCCTGTTCCAAAGCTGCACTGTCACAGGTGAGATATAATGGGGCCAGTGATACAATCACCATGGTTTTATGAAGAACAGGTCCTTAATTGTTATAATAAAAGAGGAAAATGTTTGAAATACCGAGCAGGTCAGACAATATCTGCACAGAGACAAACGGAGACAATTTCCAGTTGAATAGTTATTTTTATAAATGGCTGGTGAACCTCCAATCTGACAGTCCATGATTCTATTACCTGAAATTAGGTACATAATTATTGAGAATTATTGACACTTTCATTATTGACTTTGGCTTGGTAGATTGTGCATTGTGGATTTAAAGAGGTGCATTTATATTTCTGTATTTTTTGCTGCTTTACCCTGAGCTCTGGCATTCCATCTTTCATTTAGTTTAGTTTAGAGATACAGCGTGGAAACAGGCCCTTCAGCCCACCGGGTCTGTGCCGACCAGCGATCCCTGCATATAAACACTATCCTACACACACTAGGGACATTTTATTCATTTACCAGGCCAATTAACCTATAAACCTGTACGTCTTTGGAATGTGGGAGGAAACCCAAGATCTCAGGGAAAACCCACGCTTGTCACGGGGAGAACGTACAAACTCCGTACAGACAACATCTGTGTTGTGAGGACATGAGAGGACTTTCGTTGTTGCATAATGTTTTCTCTGGAAGTACATCAAAGGTGATAATCTAATGGAAAGGATGGTAAAAGAAAAGCAGGAGGTTAAAAGAATCAATGGTACATATCTGAGACTGACATGGCAAGACTGTGAAAGGGGTGATGAATCTTCTAAAAGTGCCAGTATGTCTAAGGCCAGCCACGGCTGGTTTAAATGTCTCGTGAACTGTCCATATCAGAAGAAAGAGGAGGCACTAAGTGTGGATACTATACCGACTGGACATTCTGTCTCCTGTGTGTAACAAAATCAGAAATGATGGAAGAAATCATCCCTTCAGTCAACATCTGTGGAAAGAGAAACCAATTAATGTTCCAGGTCAAGGCCCTTTGGCAGAACTGAGGGGAGAGTGGAGGGGTAAAAAGGTGTTTTCAAAGCAGAGCGGGGTGGGTGGGGGGGGAGGTATAGGCACAAGAATGGATGGAGATCGGTTAAGGTAGAGCTGCTGGTAAGGGGCATGAGGACTGCCAATTGGGGAGCAATTTTATAGAACAAAAAAACAAATGACTGGAGGAGCTCAGCAGGCCACACAGCATCCACAAAGGGAAATGGACAGGAGGCTTTTCAGGTCGAGTCCCTTTTTCAGACTGAAGTTTGTTTTTTGCTCAGGATTCCAGTGCATACAAACAAGGTGATAAAGGGACATCAGCATGATATTGGGAAACGATAACAAGTTGAAAATTAATTGTTCATTTCCAGGTGATTGTAAAGCACCCAAACAAAAGATAAGATGTTGTTCTTCTAGTTTACATTGGGGCCCGCTATGGCAGCGCAGGAGGTAGCAGACAAAATGGGAGTGGGACTGAGAATTAAAGTGACATACGACATACTCTTAGACAAAGTTTCATTATTTGAACAATGCAATTGCCTCCTTCTCTGTGCTATTGAGGGGTTTTTTCTGCCATTAAGCATTTTATCACAAGAATCCAATATAGTGTATGTTTTGTTGTTTCATTGAGCCATACTTGTGCTCCACATAGCTCTGTCGAAAAACATTAGGGAGATTTATATCGATTGGCATTTCATCTTCAGCAAGAGAAATGTTGAAGGATCATTTTTGTAAGCTGTCACCAAGGAAACTGGTTTTGCATAAGTTGTGGATTTCCCAAATTCTCATTGGCAATTGACAATCATGCTGGCTGATTTGAGGAGCTTCTGTGGTAATAAGTGACGTATACGAGAGAAAAATGATGGAAAAGCTAAAAAATATTGAAATATATTCTGTGCAAAAATGTCACAAGTACCAATAAATTGTGTAAGGATAAATTGTGAGATGCGACAGCAATACTCATGTGAAATCTTATTTTCCCTGAGGATAATAAACCATCCGATTGTGTATACTTTTTGGAAGGTTATATTCTTTATTATCTGTAGCTTTGAGAAAGCTGTGGGAATGTTGAGTGGGGAAGTTCTATAAAGGAAATCTCTGTCTAATGCCCCCGCCGCTTCAACACCCACTCCCCAGTCCACTGCAATCATCACTTTACAATAAATAAGAAAACAGTTAGATTACTGTTTCTTTTGGATGGCAAGATTATGACATCAAATGCAGTCCAGAACCAGAGCACTTGATCTATCTGGCATTTAGAGTACCATCTAGAGAATGCCATTTGTTACACTCAAGACTGTTAGATGCCCCCCACTGAGAATCATGAAATAACACAGCACAGATGCAGGCTGTTGTTTGCGGCGTGCCTCTTTGGTAGAGTTATCTCATTAATCCCGCTTTCCTGTTCTTTCCTCAACCTTGGTTAACAACACATTGCTATTTGTGTATCCTTTTTGCACAAAGAATGGTTATCAACGCAAGTCTCAGTGTATGTGATACAGGCTAGTGCTCTGCTCAATGGCCTATTGACATTGAGCGAACCAACATTAAATAAATTCTGCCTGCCTTCCTTTTGGCTAGTTATTTATTTTCACTAAGCATGATATTTGAAGTTCAGGTCTAGAGTTACAATGTGCGTAGAAGGCTTTTTCTTATAAAATGGCTTCTCCAACCTGACGTCGCAATGTCTCTGTGTACTGGTACTTGGCAACCACATTCCTTGCCATCTTTTGAAATTCCTATGTTAAAAGCAAATTTCCAGCATTGCCTTTACATGTTTGTAAAAGGCAACAAAAGAACAATGTCAAATCATGGTTTTAACACTTTGCTGCAAGCATTGTTGCCCATAGTATGTCAGTTATTTAAAACATGTTAATATCTTTTGATTTTTGGTGTTGCACGCATGGCTTTATCATTGATCCTGCTTAATTGTTTCAGCTTCCAGTCCGTAATTGAAGAATGCGTGAAGCAGATGAATCTCGAATTATATCAGATGAGAGGAAATGGGAACTCATCTACCAACAGGAACAGCGCAGCCA